>OZ021686.1:1103317-1703317 GCA_963978505.1 Listrodromus nycthemerus | reverse complement strand
TCAGAGGGTAAACTATTCGAACTTTACACGTTTTTTCGACGAAAATTTCGCGACGTCGAAAAATCGAGTAAAGCTACAATATATTGCAAAAATACGAAGCTTATGTCGCCTTTTCACGGCATCGTGTCACATCCTTCGACTCGGGCCAATAAATGAATACATTTCAATAAAAATCCTTAGACCTTTGCCTTCATGCCGGAGAGTAGGAAGCTACCCATTTTTCATGTCCAATTTGTAGACGGAAGTCTCTGCCCCGGTCGTGCTCTAACTTTTCACGCGACAATAGATCGCCCGACGCATTGGCGCGGCAGACACACCCGATGAAAGAATTTTATCCGTTTGAACGTTCGGGCTCTCGGAAGACGAAGAAAAAGACGGGGAGGAAAAAAAAAAAAAAAAAAAAAAAAAAAAAAAGCGAGCTGTTCTCACGAGGGTGGTAAGGATTTCGCCGTCCGATATCTAAAAGTCGCAAATAATTGCTTCGAGGAATCGTCGAGGAAGAGACGAAGCATATATTCGATTTATGAGGAAGCATCACGCGAAATAATAAATGGACAAAATAAATACCAGAGAAAAATAAAGCGCCAAAGACGTACGATTGGGAAGCGATGATGGAAAAATCGTCTCGGCTGAAAACAAAACGAAGCGAAGCGAAACGGTATTTCTGCTTCGGTACCACAAATATTTGAGACAAGAACAATCGCCTGTATTTTATTCATTGCAATCCGTACAAAATAATACATACGCGTTTTTCCGGATAATGTATATGTAAACGTGACATTAATACTTACTATTTTAAGAATTAGCCCCACGAACTCGTACGAGAAGAATTATATTTAATTTTACCAAATGTCTAAATGTTTAATATTGGATTAATGTGTCTGAGTTGAGAATTCCCAATATTATTATTATTATTATATCGTTGAATTAATTGCTCATAATAATTGTCAAAATAGTTAGGTGAATGGATTTCTAATAATTTTTTTTTTTTTTTGTTTATTCACGTCGATGTATTTTGTTACAATTTTTCGCGTTACAAAATTTCTCGTCGCTTGAACGCTCGCGACCGGAAGAAGACGCGTGCCAGGAGGACGGATCGAACTTCACGTTAAAAATTATCCTTTGTTTTCTCGCGTCATTGAACGTCTCGGGGTTTATCAGTGTGCAGCAGGTGGTAGAAAGACAGTTTATTTATAACCTCCATCCTCGATATAACAGCGCCCACCCCTTGCCCTGCCCCGTCGACTCCACCGAGTGAAGCTTTTCGTGAGAGCGGTAAGTTTCGGATATACGTTGCCGCAACGTTTCCTCCGCTTCTTCCCATTCTTCATTGGTTCGCATCCACGACTCGTCCGATGTGGCTAGTCTAATGACTCGTGAGCTTTTATAAAGTACGACTTTTTATAAAGTACGACGAGGTCGATTTTTTTTTTTTTTTGCGATTTCTTAAATACCGTGTTTCCGAGTGTTTTAAATGGTCGGAAAATCACATATAAAAAAATGGGATGTGCGCCGATGTTGCCATGAGATATCGAATTTTTCGAATAATTCGACTGGAAATTTTTTTTTTCTTTTTTTTTTTTTCTCGACGACTCTTCTCAAAACAATAACTTTAACGGCGTTTTTTTTTTTTTTTCATCGAAATAACGCGAACCCTCTCGCTACTTACACAATAATCCACAATAATGTTCGTTCGACAACGAAACCTACGTCGATGAAGAAGCTGACGATCAGAAAATATTAATCCTCAGAAAGTGGAAATTATTGAAATTTCAATTTTGTACTTACAAACTGGAATATTGTAAAGGGTTTGTACTACGGTGAATAGGTTAACGTCTGCTGCTTGTACGGTGTTTGTGTACCGTAAACACGGAGCTTTCGAGCTTCTGGAACGCCCAAGAATGGCGGAATTAAATTTATTCAGGAAGCGGCAATAAGTCGGAAAGTCGCACCCTAAAAGCCGGAATCCGGCTCGCATCCCTGGAATCGCGGCTAGATCTCCGGAACCGGCGCCCCTATCCTCCCTTTATTTATTTCCCCTTTCACATCTCCGTTTCTTTTCAACATCTCCGATATCTGTTTTATTGCGCCCTGCCGGAGAGTCTCATCGTCCTCCGGCTTGAAAAGAGTTGGTCGCTCGAATGACACGCAAATGAAGAATATAATTCGACGCACCTCACTGGCTGTTCGTTGTCTGATCGAGCAGTGACGAATCTACTGGAGGCGTAGAGCGACGGAGCTCGTGTCTTCGTCCCGTGTAATTTTTTATTCGTAGCTCGCAGCTGGTTCCGTCGTGGCATTTTAGCGCGAGCCTCGAAAGCCACGAATACAATGACGGACTCCGAGAGAGTGCGGTAATTAGATTGAAGAAATGATGAAAGAAATAACATGGAGAAAAATAAGAAAAATAAGAAGAAGCGTGCCACGTTAAGCCCCGAAGACTACGGGGCGAAGCGTCAAGATAGAAGTTGAAGTATTGGATGCGTACATCGGTAGACAGCATTCGAGCCGTGGCAATTTACTTCGAGGTAGAGATCAAAGTCGATAGATCTTCGACTTGGTTACTTCTTTTTAACGCTCAACCATTTTACCGTTGTTCGAACAACCGATCGTTAAAAGTATTCGGCTGGCAGACTGCGAGTTTTCCCTGACTTTATCTATGCGTATCGGAATAATTTCAGGGACGCTGAGGAATATTCAGGAGTACTCATGAGTAATGACGTACAGTCAGGAGCACTCGCTGGTATTCACAGGTAAAAATATGCCGTTGGAATCGCTAAATAAATCATTATACGTGTCTAAAAAAAAGTTCATCCTTCAGCCACGAGTACGAAATAATAGTTTTCCTTTTTTTTTTTTTTTTTTTTATAAAATATGGACAGCATTTATTTTTTTTTTTAATAAAAATTACCTCTGAAACAGCACTCTGAATAAAAAAAAAATTTCCAGATAACACACAAAAAACGAAAAACCGCAGATCCTCGGACAATCAGTTTCAAACTCGTTGCAGTGTCGTCGTTTAATCGAGTGTGAAGTTAGGTCGGAACATCAACAGGGAAATTTCACGAAGCTTGTTATCGTACCAATAAAATTTGTTATACAGTCCCGAGTGTCCGATGGCAATCCAAACGGTGCGCTCGGCGAGCGAACCGATTCCACTGCACTGGGGATTTTCATTAATTTCCATCCCTATCCACAGAACGAATATCTTATTATCGGTGAATTTGTTCGACAATGTTTTCACTGTGCGTATGGTTGGTCGATCCTGGAATATTTGGGCGCCTCGTGCAGTAATTTTGTTCAGCACAACGAGCATTTTTTCACGGTCTATGATTTTCCTAAAGAGCTTAATTAATCAGTTGTAATTCTCGAATTAATTCCTACCTGGAAATGCCACTCCGAGTAATGTTACGATGAGATTCTGGCGGTTCCGTTTCACCGCCAACGAGCCGAAATTCGCTCCTTGACGAGCGGTGTCTCAACGAATAGAGATCGAAGAAAAAAAAAAAAATTACGCAAAGGAGTTGGACTGCAAAGGTGCGGTGCCAGGATTACAGAGACGATGGGGTCGAAAGGTCGCCAGGGTCAAGGGTTTCCCTATGGTTGTAAAATATTTGCATTCCACTCGGCGAAAACGCAGACAGCCGGAGTTATAAGCTTTATGATTTGAGTCAACGTAGACCCAATATAAACACAGTTCTAGGGGTTAATTCGTGGAAATTTGTACGACAATCGGTATCTATGGATACCGATGTGGGGCGAAGTGGCCCACCGAGGTATTCACGAAGTTTTGATGAAGTTCGCGGAGAATATTATTTTTTTAAACACATAATGAATCTGACCGCAGGTGTTCAATCGAATTAATGTATACGTATAGTACTGATCGGGAGCTTTGCGCCCGACGCTACGCTCGCTTATTTATGTTATATATTGTTCAGCGAAGTTAAACAATGAAATTACATTCGTTCGGTCAGTTAAATATTTTCCAATGTCATAACGCGACAGCTCGGTGAGCAAAAATCTAATTCTATTTAATTTCGACCGGATAATATATTATCAAAGTACCGAATCGTATTTCTGATTCGCAAAAACAAATGTCTTTAAAAAAACCGGAAAAAAGATCATCGAGTCATTAAAAAAAAAAAAAAAATGGTAACGTTTTTCAGAATTTTTTCGGTTACGTATTCGCTCGGGAAATATGCCACTTGAAAACAATGGCGGCGCTTTCAAAGTCGACGTCTCGAATTTTTTTTCCGAAAACCATTTTACATCCTAACAAATCGGTATTTCGAAACGTTAGCACATAGAATAGTTTCGAAACCAAAATCGTTTTCAATGAGATTTCATTATTTCGTCGTGTTCCGGATAGTGTTCATTTTGCCCCATGTCTTCACTGTCTCCCATTCCCCCTCACATACACGTAACTTCATGAGATAGACAAAGATACGTAATAAAAAAAATGTCGGATATCGCTTAGTGGGTCACTTCTGACGTGAACTGGCGTAATCACGAGGGATGTAAGTGCCGAAAACTTGAGGCAGAGAGCCACTAAAAAGTTGGCCGTAGAACGGCCGCATTGATGACTCGCACGGAGTTTCAACGGAATCCATTTCAATCCCCCGGAACATACGAGCGTTGTCCCGGACAACCAAGTACGCAGCGCAACTCGGGGTTTGGCGTGGAGGTGGGATTTAGGGCTGGGGCGGAAGCGCCGTTTCCCGCTGTACGGCACGAAGTTAATCAACCCTCCGAGAGTCCGTGGACATCCTTACATACTTCGCATATTGCCCAGGAGCTCTCTTGCAGTTTCGTTGAATAAAGCTAGGTTTTTTGCGGCCAAAATAGGTCACCCGAGTATTCGGAAACGAAATTAGAACATTCGTGTATTTGTGACCTAGGCATAGAGATAAGATGATATCTCGGTGACTGGATGACCCTCGAGACCCGTTGCCTCAGAAAAACCATCGCGGCTCGTTTATCGGAATTGTGATAAAAGATTTTTTTTTTCATTTTTTTTTTATATTTTTTTTATTTTCACGACTCTCGATTGTAAATAATGTGTAGAAAGAAGTCTCATTTTTTATGTGACGTTTAATGTTCATTTAACTTTGGGCGAACATCAATCTCGGTCGTGTATTCAGCCTTAAATAATATGGTCATGAAAATATCTGCGTCTGCAAAAATTAGCGTAAGGACTTTTTTGTTTGTTTTTTCGGTTCGTTATGAACGCATTTTTTCGGATTTTTTATTTTTCAGTTTCCGGGCGAGTTTTCACGGATTAAATACTTTGGCACCCTACCACGGGTTGAATAATAAACGAAGTGAAAAAATCTTCAGAACTTTTATTTTCTACTCTCAATTCTACGCAAATTTTCAAAATTTTTTTTTGGGCTAGTTCTCGTGAATTTCAAATTCACGGAAACTAGCCCAAATAATGTTCAATTTTTTGGGCACGTTTACATGAATTTGAAATTCATGAAAACCAGCCCGAAAAAAAGTTTTTGGGAAATTTCTTTAAACTAGTTTTCATGAATTTAAATTTCATGAGAATTAGCCCAAACAAAAATTTTCAAAAACATTTTTTGGGCTGGTTTTCATGAGTGTAAAATTTATGAAAATCAGCCCAAAAAATTTTTTACTTATCTCAAGTAAAAAAATAAATAAATAAATTAGCGTAGATATTCACAGAACAAAATTCCCGAGGTCGACGATTGTTTACATCGCGTCAACTCTTCGGTTTTTCCACCGATTGATCAAACAGTGTGAACTCGCCGATTACCCACTAAGGTCACGTTAATATCGCAGTGTCTACAGCTTCGTAACGTGTCCACAGCGTCGTTTGCCGTTCGTCCATTATTCGTTTGTTGTACTCGTTACGGAAAATCCCAGAACGTCAAAGATCGCCGGTACGGGAGACGCGCAGCCTCGGAAGAGTGAGAAAAAAAAAAAAAAAAACATTATGTATCTGGAAATATGCGTCATCGCTCCTCGTTACTCCACACCGATACGAGAATTTTCGGTACCAGATGGAGATAAACACACAGTTCGGAGTCTCCATCGTTATCCACACCTATCGCTCTCCCTCTTCTTCTCTTCTCCTCCCTTCGTCACGGATTACTGCAAACCCCCTTCCTGACCCTTCCAACAAATTTCGATCGACTATATGTACTCGCATGGCGTTCGGTCCTCGAATCAGTCAGAAAATAGTAACCAGAGTGTCGAGACGATTGAGACTCGTGAGTAAAGATAAGAAAATAAAGAAATCATGGCGATGCGTCTTCTTGTGTTGGCGTGCTTGGCCGTCGCCGTCGTTTCCGGTGAGTAAAATTTTCACGGTCCATCGACCCCACTATTATCGGTTCAACATTTTTCGAGAATCATCTGATTTTTATTTGATTTTTGTGACCGAAACAGCCGCAGCTGAAGAGGAGACATGTGTGCCGGGAACCATCTCTAAACGGGACTGCAACACTTGCATTTGCTCGGAAAACGGTAAAGCTCAGGTTTGCAGCCTGAGGTTGTGTCTTCCGGAGACGAGGGTTCGTCGTCAAGCAACGGAGGAAGTTTGCGAACCAGGCTCGACGAAGATGGTCGACTGCAACCGTTGTTTCTGCCTGCCCAACGGTTCGGGCTGGGCCTGCACCCTTATGGGTTGCCTTCCGAAGATCTGTCAGCCCGGAAGCACCTTCAAGAAAGACTGCAACACGTGCACATGCGGAGCCAATGGTTTTTCCGTCGCCTGCACGAGGCAAACCTGTCCCGAGAATGTCTTCAATGAGGACGGTAGCTTGAAGAACGCTGAACCAATCGAGGCGAACTCTCTGCTGAGACAGAGACGTCAGGCCAGCAACGACAGGACCTGCGTGCCTGGAGAACGCTTCAAGAAATACTGCAACACCTGCACCTGCGGAGCCGATGGTATTTCCGTCGCCTGCACGAGGAAAGGCTGTCCCACAGACGTCTTCAATGAGGACGGTAGCTTGAAGAACCCCGAACCGATCACGGAGAATCCTCTGCTGAGGCAGAGACGTCAGGTCAGCAACGACAGGACCTGCGTGCCTGGAGAACGCTTCAAGAAATACTGCAACACCTGCACGTGTGGAGCCGATGGTTTTTCCGTCGCCTGCACGAGGAAAACCTGCCCCAAGGATATCTTCAATGAAGACGGTAGCTTGAAGAACCTCGTACCGATGATGGAGAATCCCCTGCTGAGGCAGAGACGTCAAGTCAGCAACGACAGGACCTGCGTGCCTGGAGAACGCTTCAAGAACTACTGCAACACCTGCACCTGCGGAGCCGATGGTGTTTCCGTTGCCTGCACGAGGAAATCCTGTCCCAAAGAGATCTTCAACGAAGACGGTAGCTTGAAGCACCAGGAATCGTCCAATTAAGATCCCCTACTGAGGCAGAAGCGTCAGATTAGCGAATAGACAGTCAATTATGTTGTGCTGTATCAGAGACTCTAGGTCACCAATGACCATCAAATTTTCTCGGACTAATCGTATCATTCGTATGTATATTTCTCATCATGCAATAAAACGTGTTCTTCACTTGTAGAATAACAATGAGTGCGGAATAAAAATTATGGATCTTTTGATTTGCCTTTTTTTTTTTTTTTTTTTTTTTTTTTTTTTTTTTTTTTACTAATTAATTAAACCTTAGTTTATATACAACTATTCTAAGCTGTGGTTATCAATCGAATGTCCGTCGATTTAGGTTGAACTGGAGTATCGATGGATGTCGGGTGCGCGGAGAAAAACACCGAGATTATTCGTCGCTCGGCAACAAGTGCCATAATCTAACGAAAAGGCCGACCCGACAACCTCGCTACGATGTCTGGGATCAGAGCTCATCGCGATAAGGGAATGTGACACGCGTGTGTTCAATTTTGCCACACCGAGACCGTTGAATTTTTGCCGTCGCAAATGAAACCGAGGACGACACAGATCATGTTCCAAAGGAATTTCTTGCCGAATTATGTCGAGAGATTTTTTCTTGACTCAGAGAATGCTGGACTCAAAAAAAGCACGGTCACGCCGTGAAAAGCTAAAATTCCGTCTTTTTCCTTAGCGCGCAGTCGGTAGTTAAAAATCGGGATGAACACGCGTCAAAATTGAAGCGCAGTGCTAAGCGAGATAATTTTCGTCGGGTTTAAAGATCGCGATCGGTAATTAAAAATTTTCCTCTCGGTGAGCGTCAGCGAAATGTCGACTATCCGCGATTAGATTTATCCCCACAAAGAGCCGTATTCTTCGCCACTATTTAGATGCATCGCGGCGCAATAGAGGGATCAGTGAGAATCGCGAGATCAACGTTGTAACGATCGATGGATCGTCCGATCAAAGTCGCGATGAGAATTATCGTATCTTCGATACTGGCCATTGCCGTCTTATCCGGTGAGTTGGAAAAGCCATTTATCCCATGCGTTGCCTCGATTCCGTATTCATTCGACGAGCAATTAAAATATCGCGGATAATTTTATTACACGGCTGCTTCTCTGAATCATTCATTCATTCATGGAGGATAAACGATCTTTCGTCGGTAACATTTGTACGGATTCTCCATCTTGGCCCAGACCGATTTATTTCGCCCAAAATCCCAGATCAGTCTTCATGATTTTTCAACGTCCACAATTTCCTCGCGGTTCGGTATGAAAGAATCAATAACATATTTTGTTCTCGTAGGAGCCGAAGCCAACCGAAGCACCGAGTCATGTACGCCAGGAGAAATAATGACGAAGGACTGCAACACTTGTTTTTGCCTCGACGGTTCCCGCTACGTTTGCACGACGATGGCTTGTGTGAACGGGCTGACTTGTAGACCCGGCGAGTCCTTCAATCACTACTGCAACGTGTGTAATTGTCCGAGCAATGGGCTCGCTCAAACGGCCACCTGCACGAAGAACGTGTGTGTGGAAGGTATGTTCAGAGAGGATGGCACCCTGAACGATCCGCTTCTCAATGAATCAAAACTGAGAGACAAACGGCAGGCAAGCTCGTCCGAAGCTACTTGCGAGCCCGGCAAATCTTTCAAGCATTACTGCAACACCTGTCGTTGCGGTGTCGATGGTCTCGTGAAATCGGCAGCCTGCACAAAGATGGAGTGTGCGGAAGGTGTCTTCAACGAGGATGGCACCACTAATCCAGTCGCCAGATTCAAACGGCAGGCTGATGGTGCTGATGCTACTTGCAAGCCTGGAGAAAGTTTCAGTTACTTCTGCAACACCTGTTACTGTGGACCCGACGGCTTACGCGAGTCAGCTGCTTGCACAGAAATGGGTTGTCAGGAAGGTGCCTGGAACGAAGATGGCAGCTTGAAGCAGCCGTTGACTGATCCAACTCCTAGAGACAAACGTCAGACCGGCGATGCTGGCGGTACTTGTGTGCCTGGAACAAGCTTTAAATGGTACTGCAACACCTGTCACTGTGGAGCTGATGGTTTACGCAAGTCGGCGGCTTGCACCAGAATCGGTTGTCGGGGAGATGTGTGGAACGAGGATGGTAGCCTGAAGCAGCCTTTGACTGATCCTACTCCGAGAGACAAACGTCAGGCTGATGGAGCTGGGGCTACTTGCGTACCTGGAACGAGCTTCAAGAAAGACTGCAATACCTGTTGGTGTCCTGACAGTGGTTTACGTGATTCGGCAGTATGCACACTCATCGGATGTCTGTCAGGTACCTGGAATGAGGATGGTAGTCTAAAGCAGCCCTTGACTGATCCAACTCCTAGAGACAAACGTCAGACCGGCGATGCTGGCGGTACTTGTGTGCCTGGAACAAGCTTCAAATGGTACTGCAACACCTGTCACTGTGGAGCTGACGGTTTACGCAAGTCGGCGGCTTGCACAAGAATCGGTTGTATAGGAGATGTGTGGAACGAGGATGGTAGTCTGAAGCAGCCTTTGACTGATCCTACTCCGAGAGACAAACGTCAGGCTGATGGAGCTGGGGCTACTTGCGTACCTGGAACGAGCTTCAAGAATGACTGCAATACCTGTTGGTGTCCTGACAGTGGTTTACGTGATTCGGCAGCATGCACACTCATCGGATGTCTGTCAGGTACCTGGAATGAGGACGGTAGCTAGAAAAAGCCGCTGACTGATCCGATCCGAAGAAACAAGCTGAAGACGTTCGCGCTACTTGCGTGACCGGAACGACTTTCTAATGATACCATGTTAACCGATTGCGACAACTGCGTGCGCAGGGAAAATCTTTCCGTTTGAGCTCGTAGGGAATTGGCTTTCATGGGAGATCGATCTAGATGTAACTTGATAGATTTCGTCGATTTAATTTTCTACAGCAGATTATCGAGCGTCGCTGAGATTTGATGTTACGAGATATGATTGGCGTGTGTGCTCAGTGTATAATAATTAAATGTTTTGATCGAGAACAAGAAACAAATAATAAACAAACGACATATTCAGCTGTTATTAATTATTCACATGGGAATGTCGGAAAATAAATGAAAAATAAATTTCAGTAGACGAAAGTAGCCATCGGTACGAGATTGAAAATAGTGCAAGTGGATCGACCAATCTAGTAGTAGATCTACCAATGTATAATGTGATTTATGCAACATTGAATATTGATGTAAATTACACACGAATAAAATCGTTTATTATTCTAATTTTCTTGACACGATGAAGATAAATGATTTATCTCCGGTGGATCAATTGGTGGGATTTTGTCCGCAGTTTATAAATCGAGCTTATTATTCGATATTATTCGAGTGGAAAAAAAAAAAAAAATCAAAATACATAAAACGTACGGATTAAACGAAATTGCCGAGTTGGCTTTTCGGGACTTTGGGTCATCGCCAAGAAGGTCGTATTTGATAAGGACTTTGTTCACCGAAGCGGAGAGCTTATCTCGCGTGTCTAGGGTGCGCGGTTCGGCACCCGGAAACTCGCGGAAGGCGATAGTTTCCGAACTGTGGACGAGAGTTAAATCGGTGAAAATAATCTCTGCAACTCTGTGTTGCGTCAGCCAGTTAAAATCTTGCGACTAAATTGCGCCGTTGAATTCCACGAGTAAGAGCTATAACGCGTGTTATCAAAGTCAATCGTCAAAGCCTCGTCGAGTAGAGCGCCGCATTTGATCGCATTCCTATTTTAACTGCTGGCAAAGCCACCGCGCCATCACAAAGACCGGAATCGTCGACGCGGCGAGAACCCGACACGTGAATTGGAGTTAAGAAGAAACAATGAGAGCCACACTGTTCACTTTGCTGGCCATCGGCGCCCAATCCGGCAAGTAAAAACTGCGACAATAAAACGTCACATATATGTACTTTGAAATTTTTTATCTTTTTTTTATCTTTCTCAAAAAAAAAAATTCCAAACTTCTCCTTCATTTTCGTTAAATTCAGATTATTCCAAAAAATTTTTAACTCATAAAAGATTAAAAGAATAAAAAAATTGAAAAAGTTTTTTTTGTTTGTGAATATATTTTTCTGACAATTTAGGAATGTCGAAATTTCGCCTATTTTGATTTTTTGAATTTTCTTTTAATTTTTGTTTGTTTGTTTGTTTTTTTTTTTTTTTTTTTTTTTTTTTTCATGTGTCTCAAAGCAACCTCCGGCTTGAAACTCGCGGACGATTGTTTGGAAGAGGGATGCGTCGCGGATGCGTGAAACGAGGGTGAAATTACGGCCGGTCCTGGGTGTATCACCGAACGATCCTATCCAGAGACTCGAGTGTCGGGATTATAACGAGAAGATCTGCGAGCCCGGCGAACATACGAACGAGAAGAACGGTGGTGTTTGTTACTGCACTGAGAAAGGCACTTCGTGGATGTGCGCGGGGATGGCTCGGCAAAGTGAAATTTTCATAGTCACGATAATCGGATCGTTATTTGTGTCTATGTTATCAGCGATTTATTGCCATTAACGCAACCCCCTCCGTCTCGTTATCAATTAATCGAATTCCACGTCGCATTTATCTTGCATTTTTGTCTTCTTTCCGATTATTTACTGCATTTTATTTACATTTAATAATTACTCGTTATTACGTAATTATGTCAATTTTTTTTAGGCCTCAGAAACGTTCTAAAAAAATCACGTGACTGAAAGAGAATTTTAATTTTGAGAAAAAAAAAAAATAAAATAAAAAAATACTGCAACGTTCGTGGTTCAGCCGTTAGAAGAATATGGTCCTTTATCGGATATTTGTGGCCGGACGGTGGTCGCCCACCACAGGAGGGTCGACGATTCGTCGGAGCGAAGGTGATGCACTCGCCGGCGGTTGGTGCGGCTATCGTATAAAATGACAATAAGAAAGTGCCATCTACGGCAACCACTCGGATGCTCGGAGGGACATCAATAACATTCGTTACCCTTGTTACAGTCATCTTCCCCTCCGCGTACACAGGCATAACCGATCGTACACTGCACCCTCTTCAGCGATAGCAGCCCGTATGGGAGAGCGGGGCAAAATGGGGCAGTGGCGTAAAATGAGACATAGCGGGACGAAAACCAATTTCGAAAAAATTTTTTGGATGTCGAATTTCGTTCCAGCGTACACGGAAAAAAATTGTCTGTATAAATCGGTCACGCTGTGAAAGTTTTTTTTAACTTTTTTACCGAAGAGAATTATTATGTAACAATGAACAATTATTTTTTCTGCCTTCAAAGAAACTCGATGTAAAAGTTTCCTCGTATTCAAGCGAAGATCAAAATAGAGTTTAATTGCGAATTTCGAGGATTCCCCATGGCAAATCCGTGCATTGTCGTCGATACCATAAAATGATGGAATACACGTGCCAGATAATCTCCGAGTCGATGTACATATCTACAATTTTCATAGTACCGGTTATCACTCTCACCTCAAATTACAGCAGGCCTTGTTTTTTCGCTCGGCAAACTAAATAGTCCCATCACCAAACTGAAACTTCTCTATCGCGACAAATAAAAAAATTTTTTATCCACGAAGCGAGACCAATCGACGTTATAATTTTTTATCTTCAGACTTTACAGTTCTACAGCTTAGAAATTTTTCCTCCCCTCGATACGTACCAATTTCCGATATCGTTTTGCCTCACTTAAGTCAAAGTTCACCCAAAGTTCACCCAAAAGTATTCGAAAATCTGTTCTTAACCGTTGTGCCGTTTTGCCCCGCTGTCCCATTTTACCCCCGGCTCCCCTATCCAACGCAACGCTTCCTCGGACTTGAATGTCACGCGGTGAAATGTATGAATGTGTCTATGTGCGTGTGTGTGTGTGTGTGTGTGTGTTACATATCTCAGCAAGAGCGTGTCTCTGAGCTTCAGGCAGCGACGAACGGGAGTTGAAGCAGCCTTTTGTAAAGAATAGAAGCAAGCCAATGGCGAAGAGCTATACGAGGGCCACTTTACGTAACTTATGTTGCCTTTGTTAGAGGAATAGCCTCGTTGACTTCGAGACCCACCTCAGTCCGTGTGTCTCGAAGAGACGCGGAACGATACGACAAGATATTGTCAGGCACTTGGTTTGCCGTGTCGATTGTTTTCTTCTTTCCGCTTCTTCCGTCTCCGATCTCATTTACCGCTTGGTCGGATCAATGGCTCTTCGACTAATGGAAACGGCTAACGGTAATTAATTTTATTGAGAAATTTAAATTAGTCACCTCGGTGTTTTTGCCAAAATAATTTTTTTCGGAGAATTTGTAATTAACGAAAAACATTGTATTGTCGATTAGGATTAGCGTGGCTGAGGGTTCCGGAAAAATCCGGAGAAATACGGAATCCAAAAAAAAATGCAATTTCAAAAATCAACGGTATTGGAATTTTTTCATGATTTTAAACACGTTGCAATTTTGCAGTCAAATGAATATTTTTCATGAAATTTTTCGTGAATTTCGAGCGAAAGATTGTAATTTTAATATCTCGTATTTTTTTTTTTTTTTTTTTACAAACAACGGCAACGTTCAATGAGTGTGAGTCGTGTCAGTGAATTTCAAATTCCATTGCATAGCCGACGGCAATAAATTTTCGTGAAAAAAAAAAATTATTCATTAATTTCCATTTTTTCGGTGAAATATTTTTTTAACAAGAATTTACGATTCTTCTTTTTTCCTCGAACATTTTCATTGTATTAGAACCGAGCGGTAAATCGCAAACTGGCAGATTGCGGACCGTCGACCCGGGTCATCTTGCGTGGTTCAGTGGAAACAACGATCGTTTCCCGTCGTTTACGGGATCACCGAGCGAGACCCGAGGTAGAGAAAGCCATATAGAAATACGCGAAGACCGCGGACGGGAAAAAAAAAAATAAAAAAAAAAAAAAACAAGAATCCCTTTTAAAGATCGTGTCGGGTTGGCGACGAGAAACTAAAAGGAGCGAATGTGGCGCGGGGTCCGGAGGGGGATTCCCCGTCTTTACACGACAATGGCTTTATACTTTTCTTTCCGTAGAACCTTTGGAGCCGGGGTTGGTCCTCGCTCCTCGTTCCCTCCGCTTGCACCCTCCGACTCACTCACTTTTATATTCCTTCGGTTTACGAATTAAATTAGCCGATACCCTTGTCGCCGGGAGCGCGAGTGGTAGGAGCATGGAAAGGGGGAGGGAGGGAAGAAGGGTGGTCGCAGAGGTCGCGAGGCCTGAGGCTCAACGTGAACGAGCCGAGAAAGAAAGTGGAAGAAATGATCCCTCGCTGTCTCACGAAGTCACGAACGAAAGGGGGCGGACAACGCCGCGTCGCTGGTACCGATGGACAGGGTGGGAAAAGACTGGGAAGGTCCATCCAGGGTTCGAGAGAAGGATATTGAAATTTCCGTTCCGGAAAGTATTTTTTTTTTCTATCCTGTATCTCCGTATTTAAGTTTTAAGTCAGTCGTTTCCGACGATTAAGAAGTTGCACGTTGAAATTACGCGGTGATAAATATGTTAATGAAATGTTCGATGAATTGGCGCGAATAACATTTGGCCAAAAATCCGACGGAAAACAGGCAGACATCTGGACATGAGTTAACAACCGACTCGATGGCAAGCCAGGAGGAGGAATTTTGGAAGATTTTTTTTTAAATTATTTAACATCGCACATATTCGTCAACGAATAATCGCCTCTATTTCCGAAAGAGCTTTCGCACGATCGTATTTTCGGTGCAATTTAATGGTTTCCAACTGTTCCGGCGAATGGATGCGATTCGAGTGCCATTTAAGCTAAGGAATCGCTGAACGCCCCGGGGGTTGGTTCGCGATGGTGGATGGGACGCTGGAGAACGACATCGACGACGACGGAACAACATTCTCTGGCGGAGCTGCAACCGGGAATTGGTAGCAGCGGTCGCCGATTCAAGAAGAACGAAAACGGGGCTGACCCGTGTTGTTTCTGTGTCGGCAATAAGAGGCGCGTGGCTTCGTGTACGTCTGTCCGTGTGTCGTTGAGCCCTTGTCCTTGCCAGAAGCGCTACGAATAGACCGAGAAGAGTCTAATGAAGACGCGGCAAGAGTTTATCTTGGGCGAAACGAACGTCGACCGAGTGGCGATTGGTCGGTCCCTCGGGCTCGATCATTCCGATAGTCGTCGCTCGTTCTTCCGTCGACGAAGCTTCCGATTCTTTTTCCTTAATTTTTGTGCCTCCTCAAACCGTCCACGATGCCAGCAACCTTTATCGAAGCTTCCAATAAGTATTCTTCCGTGAAATATATTCAGTTCATTTTTTTTTATCGCAGAATTTGACAATAACGCTGATAAAAATTCGAGGGGTAATTTTTTATTGCGAAATCTAAAAAAAAATATATACATATTTTCCGGGGCTAAATTTTGGCTTCAATTAAATTCGATTGTCTTTAAATCTCGATTGAATTGAATTTGACAATAACTTTGATAAAAATTCGAGGTGTAATTTGTGATTGTGAGATCTAAAAAATATATATATATATATTTTCCGGGGCTAAATTTTGGCTTTAATTAAATTCGATTGTCTTTGAATCTTGATTGAATTGAATTTGACAATAACTTTGATAAAAATTCGAGGGGTAATTTGTGATTGTGAGATCTAAAAAAAAATATATATATATTTTCCGGGGCTAAATTTTAGATTTAATTAAATTCGATTGTCTTTGAATTTCGATTGAATTGAATTTGACAATAACTTTGATAAAAATTCGAGGTGTAATTTGTAATTGTGAGATCTAAAAAAAAATATATGTATATTTTCCGTGGCTAAATTTTGGCTTCAATTAAATTCGGTTGTCTTTAAATCTCGATTGAATTGAATTTGACAATAACTTTGATAAAAATTCGAGGTGTAATTTGTGATTGTGAGATCTAAAAAATATATATATATATATTTTCCGGGGCTAAATTTTGGCTTTAATTAAATTCGATTGTCTTTGAATCTTGATTGAATTGAATTTGACAATAACTTTGATAAAAATTCGAGGTGTAATTTGTGATTGTGAGATCTAAAAAAAAATATATGTATATTTTCCGGGGCTAAATTTTGGCTTTAATTCAATTCGCTTGTCCTTAAATCTCGATTGAATTGAATTTGACAATAACTTTGATATAAATTCGAGGTGTAATTTGTGATTGTGAGATCTAAAAAAAAATATATATATATTTTCCGGGGCTAAATTTTAGATTTAATTAAATTCGCTTGTCCTTAAATCTCGATTGAATTGAATTCGACAATAATTTGATAAAAATTCGAGGGGTAATTTGTAATCGTGAGATCTAAAAAAAAATATATGTATATTTTCCGGGGCTAAATTTTGGCTTTAATTAAATTCGATTGTCTTCAAGTCTCGGTTGAATTGCAACAAACGTGTTGGACAATTTCTTTAAAAATATTTCTAAGCAGAAAGACGAAACACTTTATGGAAAAATTCTCCTGTCAATGTTCTCTCCGATTCACTGGAGCTTATGAATGCCGAAAGTGGCATGGGGGACGATGAGAAGAGCTCGAGCCTGTGAATGAGGGGTCATGAGACACGGAAAGGCGTCGTTCGTTGCAGTCATCGTTTCCTTAACGATTCCATTCCTCGAGCAAAAGCGCTTAACGACGAAGCTGTGACAACCCTGCAGCGACTATCGATTTTTCCCCCACACAACGTCTCGAGCATTTCACCGACAATAGTAAATAGTACATAGTAAATAGTAATTAGTAAATAGTAAGTGGTTGATACTAAATAGTTCGGCGACGAATCCCAATTGGAAATTCATTGAAACTTTTTTGGCTAATTTTCAAATAATCCCCGAAAATTCGAAAATTATTTCCCATCGACGAGCCACAAGTATTATGCATGGCAAAAAAAAAATATATATACAGTAATTTTGCGATCGAAGAAACGTAACTTCGAGCGACGGGTTGATAAAAGTATCATTATTTTTATTTAAATTCACGATAAGGAGTCTCCCATGCGCCATATTCTTGGGGTAATTTTTCTCGCACCTCGACTATTATACGTACCGCAGAATCGCGTTTTTCAGAGCAAACAGGAGTTAGGTAGAAGGAAGGGAAGCGGGCGCAACGTGCTCGTTTCAGTGCAATGCGTCCCCGGAGATGGCGCGAACGGAGCGCTCGGGATAAATATGTACGATGCTCTTGTAGACGCGAGCGTGTGAGATCCGCGAGCAAGTAGTTACGGACGGTGTGTGAACGGACGTTTCGAAAAAAAGGTCTGAGCGTTTCTCGACGTTAGTCGAAAGATCAAATAAATTAATCGTTGGTCGAAGGAAAAAATTTCTCAGGAAAAAAAAAAAAAAACAACGTCCCGAGCTGGAGATGTGTTCTTCGACGAAGACGACTTGAATTGGAATTTTTTCAGTCGCACATTCACGCATGATCATGAAAGATAATAAAAATATAAAAATAAATTTCGGTGAATTAAATGCAGTGCTGAGATTTTTTAATTCCACGGCTAATTTTGAATAATCGAAGTATGGTTATTCAAGGGTGTAGACGTATTGGTGTAAATTCGTGGCGAAGATGGAGCGACGATACTTGGCAATTTTTTATTTTTCCATACGCGCGATGACGTTCGACATACGTTCGCAATTTTATTTTCGTTATTTGCATACATATATTTATATTTATCATGAAAGACAATAAAAATATAAAAATAAATTTCGGTGAATTAAATGCAGTGCTGAGATTTTTTAATTCCACGGCTAATTTTGAATAATCGAAGTATGGTTATTCGAGGGTGTAGACGTATTGGTGTAAATTCGTGGCGAAGACGGAGACACAGATTGGGATGGAGATCGGTATAGAGATGGAAATTCCTTTGAGGAAGGACACTGGCTCATCCAATTACTATAGCATGCGCATTACACACCCTTGCACTTATAGATGGCAAATCCTCCCTTATGATCTCCATCAATGGGGCACTAAGGACGCACAGGTAAGCTCACGGAGCTTGGAAACCGAGGACCGATCCCGTGTCCAAGGAACGGATGCGTACACAGCTCTGTGTCTCTCACATGGGTCTGATATCTAATGGAGCTCGTGTTGAGTAATTGGCTCGAACATTGTCAAAGCGGACAACGATTAAACGTCCTTAAAATCTATGAAATGTTGACGAAAACATTTTTCTTGAATAATAGCGTGATCTTTTCTCGAGACTGTATAATTATCCGCAGTTTTACCGTTTCTCCGGTGCAGCGTGGCTAAGTTGACTGCGGATGCACCGAGTGCAGGTAGGAAACGCGACACATCGAGCTTCGCTTTGGCTCGTCATTTATCATTATTATTTAATTGTATACTCATTAATCGACTTTTTAAATATTTATTAATACATTTATTTCATCCACTTATCTATTAATCGATAACAATATTAATGTTATTTCTATGGTTGAGTCTAACGGCTCAAAAATTTGACCCTTGTACTTCAGGCAGAAAGTTCGCGATAATATATTCATAGTGCGAGGGCCTGGTATTTTTTAAATTGTTTATTTTTATCATAAAATCGATTCCTAAATTCCACTTCCGACGCATCGAAATCAAATTTTAAACACTTCGCAACGAGACCCTATCAGGTTTCTTGAGTCATCACACTTTCAACTATAATAATTCCATCGTACAATTTATCAACGACACGCAACAGAAATACAAAGAGTATCATTAGACTAATGGCAAAAAAAATTAATTCATAAATAACTACTGATGAATATATTACGGAAATTAATAAATAAAATCCGCTGATCATTATCAACTGCACGATTTATATTGACATTGAAGGCGAAGGGAGTAGATAAGCTTCCCGTCAAAGGGCGCGCAAACGCAACATTTTTCTTTTATTTTTTTTTTTTTTCTCCCACTTCCACGATAACACGATGTTTCGGTGATATTCAAAAGGCGTTGACGCTTGCGGTGATAGCGTACCTCAAAGGGTTAATCCACTCGACCCACGGACTCGACGATTACTCAACGTCCTCTCAAGGAATCGCGAGAAAAGGTAAAACGACAAAATAAAAGAGAATTTAAAAAATGAAATCCCCGCGCACACAGTTATTCCGGTATTTCCAGGCTGCGAAGCGTAGAACCTTCTTCACAGCGGCTCATTACTCGGCTTGTTAAGTTTTCAACGAAGCCTGCCGCCGTCGACGCCGCTGTTGCTGCCGGTGGAAGAGCAAGCGTGAAAGCTCTGTTAAAGAGTGATTTATACTTGCGGCCCGACTCAACCACCGCGGCAAAAGCATCGCACCAGTCGGCAAGGAAGAAGGGGTCGGAGAGAAATCTCTCTCATGCTCCCGCTCACCCAACAACTTGTGGTCGCTGCTTGGTGAAAATAAAAAGAGAAAAAAAAAAACAACAAAAAAAAAAACAACAACAACAAAAAAGAATCGCACGAGTTTCAGTCACATTGAAGATTGATGGTTGCCGGAGAAGTGCGAAAAGTGAAAGAAGAAAGGAAAAAAGGAAAAAGTTTATCAAGAACGGATGAGGAAAAAAAGCCGTGGGAGGCGGAGAACATGAAAAGAAATTCCGAGAGTTGTCGAGGGTAAAGTGTTCGATCAAAGATTCGTCAGCCGTGACGCGGGAATTTCTATTTTTTTTTTTTCTTTTCGAAACGCGAACTTCTCAATTGGCACTGTTGCCGCCATTGAGAAGCCCCGGAGGCGATACCTGAATTGTTCAAAAAATTTGTTTGCACGATCAATTATTCCAGTCCGTTCGATGTACTCAATTTTTTTTTTTTTTTATTTTTGTCACCTCGAGAAGTGTTCGTGATTTCTCTCTCTCAATTCATTCTGAACTCAGTCTCGGAGCATCCCGAAGCATTGCCTTTTATACAGTTTAAAATGTCGGCTCGTTAAACGAGAATGTAAAAACAATTTGAAACAAGGCCGATGGCAATAAATTAAATGATCGGATTTCTTGAATCGTGGTATCAAGAAATACCATAAAAATAAATATAAATATATGTATGCAAATAATGAAAATAAAATTGCGAACGTATGTCGAACGTCATCGCGCCTATGGAAAAATAAAAAATTGTCAAGTATCGTAGCTGCTTTTTTGGTTACACAATACTTAGACTTAATGCAAATTTTTTTAATGAGGTAAATAACTCGTAACGAACTAACTACTAAAATTTATAGATACATTTGTGTCTTCAACATTCCTTTTTCGACTGGTCGATGATGTTTTTTTTCTTCAACTTTCTCAGCACCGTCCCGTGTTATCGGCCAGGCAAATACGTGTATTTTTAAGCAATAACATCGCAAATCTGTGTTAATTCCCCAAAAATACGCGTCGCCAACCTGGCCTCTTTGGACACAGCCTGTTGTCGACCAGACATCGCATATCCTCTTCCTCGACCTCTTCTTCAACCGTCAAAATATTCGTCAGATGGCCTGATATAATAAAGCCGAATTTTTCGGAATTTTTACCGAGGAGCAAAATGAACCCGTTCTAAAAAACAGTGGAGTTGAGTGGAGTGAGAAATAAGAAATCCGAGAGAATGCGTTGGTAAAGAACCAAAAAAAAAAAAAAAACAAACAAAAAAGTCCTTACACTCATGATCGTGTCTAACGCGTGTTGTTTTTCATGCTTCCCCATATTTATATAAAAAAAAAAAAAGAAAATTATTCTCCGGAAGCGTCCAATTAGTGGTGCAGATTAATTGTATTATTCAAAGACACCTCGAAATATTTTTCGCGAATCAATGAAACTCCATGAATCTCTTCGCTGGTTCATTTTGCCCCGCACTCCTAGACGCAAAAATCAAAGTTGGCCATCGTCATAACTTTCGTTGTATCTCATCTTCCACTCGTTGATCTTCAGTGCTGACATCGATACAAGAAAATAATGCATTCACAATGTGTCGGATTCCTAGTTACAACTGTGTATTCTCAAGCAATAACATTGCGAATGTGTGTTAATTCCCCAAGAATACGCGTCGCAAATCTGGCTTCGGTAGAATTCTCGATGTAATGTTTCCTCGTCTCCTCGTGTGACGAGTTTTCTTCGAGGCGAGCGCGGCTGACGGTCGAAGTTAGCTGGAAACAATCCCTAGATTTCTAAGGTGTGCATAACGAGGACGTCGTTATTTTACTCGGCGTCAAAACGGCGGTTCTAAGCACACAAAGTACGGAAAGAAGCTCGGTGAAGTGTCCCGACGGTAACGAGCAATGACGCATCTTACGGTACAGCCGTATTCCATTAGTTTTATGTCAACATGATCCATTTGTGCCACGAAATGACATTCACGACAGTAAAAATATCTCGAGGTGTTGTCGAAGAGCGTCCAAGTTGCCATTCAGGAGATTCTTCCCGAGCCATTTTCACCTAACCGGGTACTCAGTGAAGTTTCTACTCACCATAAACGGACACGATTTTCAAAATTTTCAAAGACAGTTCTGAAATTACATGCTTCTTCCACGTACTCAGTAGCATTTTCATCGATTAAATTACATGAGATTTTATTTTTACAAAAAATTATTTTTTATATTTTATTATAATGTATTATAAAAACTAATTAATCTAACTAAATTATATTATAAAAAACTAACGAGTTACACTTGTGAATTATATTTAAAAAAAAAACGGAATTTTATTTTTTATTAAATTATGCCGTAACTGGTTTTAAATTCTGGAAGGTCCTCGGCAAGGCGATTACGTGCGTGCGAATTTGCGAATGAAAAAATTCCGATACTCCCAGTCAATTTCATTTCTACGGTTATATCTCGGGAAACACCTTGCTCGTCTCGTCCGTGACTGCTACCTGTTTGACGATTGTTCGAGCGTTTGAACTTTCCGAACTTCCAAATAGTTGATTTTCATGCTTGTTAAATCAATCGCGAAAACGGATTTACGGGAAGTCGGAGTTTCGTCTAAATAAGCGAATATCACATTTGAGGCTTTTCCGCAGTTGACTCAATCGCCATACGCACGAATGGGCAGAATCGTGAAATCCTCAACTCGGATTCCGGGGTGGATCGCGCGTGTATGAACTCTCGAGGCTGCTCTACGAACAGCCGGAGGATGAACCGAGTCACGATTAAATGCAAATATGATTACCTTTGGGTGGTAATTTCCGCCAGAAGCTTCCCGAATTGTCGACCTTCGTTTGCGTAGCTTCTTTCTCCCGCGATTTCTACTTGGACAGTTATCGCGATCTATAAACCGTCGGCATTGGCTTCCCAAAGCATATTATGCAACAAGGGGGAAAAGTGTGTGTTTATCACTGACGCGCGAAGTTCGATACTCGAGCGAGGGCGGAAATTCACACGAGGCAAAAATGCACTTCCTTCCAAATTATTTCCTGTCCGATTATATCCGATAAAAATTCCGAACGCATGAAAATTCGTTTTATCGAAAAATATATAAAATTGTGATAATAAAAAAAAATCTGATAAACCTTTTTTACGCTGCGCAGTGACATGCATGAAATTTGGTTGAGGGACTTCTCTAAATCGAAAAGGTTTTCGTTGTCCACTAACATTTTTTTTGTTTTTTTTTTAAGAATTGGGAGGAGAGAATCGAGGGAAGGTTAATGGCAAGAGTAAGAAAAGGTCTTAGTGGTCCAGCTCGATTGGATGAGAGTAAAACTTGGACTCAACTGCCAATACACTTAGGTTGAATTCGTCTGTACGGCCACTAACCAGCGGCGCGGCAGAACCGGAGGGGGCGCACTTTTACTTCGTGAAACAATTCTGCAATAATAAGATCGAGAAAGTGTGAGTGAGACGGGAGGGAGAGCGACAGAGAGAAAGAGAGAGAGAGAGAGAGAGGGTGGGAAAAAAGGATAACAAGGCACACTATGTCCTTTTTATTGCTGCGATAACTGCAAAAAAGTGATTTAAAAAATACAATAAAAAAAGAGCAGACAGTTATAAGAAGAAGAAAAAAGAAAACAAAATAAAGAAGCAACGAACGTGATAATAATTTTGAGAAAATTGAATAAACCCTGATTCGGCAGCAATTGTATCAATAAAGTGTTGCTAAGTTTTTTAAATGGTGTATTACCCAAAAAAAAAAAAAAAAAAAAAAAAACGGTATTATAACATGTAACGACGATAATTCATTAGACTAAAAAAAAATGTATGTACTCGTCGTACAATTTTTCGGTACAAACATAATATATTTTTAATATATCGGATTGATATTTTCATTATTTTTGAGCGTATTAATTATTTTGACGAAACAATTTTTTTTTTATCATCCAATGATCAAAACGCGAAACCATGTTGTCGTTATTTTGCCACTTTTTTTTTTTGATATTTCACCTGGTCAAAGGTCAGCTGAAGAGCGAGTCTGGTCGCCTACAATTTTCGGAAAGCGCGATGTCCCCTGACGCAGGCTTCTCGTCCCAATTATCCGTCGCAGCGAGTGTAAAACAAGATTTTCGAGTAAAGTTTTACTCCGCAACGGACTGTCGGAGGCGACCGGTTGGGTAGGACACAGAGTGATAGGGGCGGTGGGGGAGAGAGTGGGCAAAATTCATTCGGCCAAATTAAACAGAGTTTAGCAATTTGCTCTTAATCCATTTGTCGGAGATCCGTGGGCCTCCATTCGTCTGGCTGTGTCTGGTTTCCTAGCAGAGACACTTTCCTAAACGTCTCGGTCGTGTTTCTCTCATTTCTCCTTCCAGCTCTATTTTCCCCCTACCGATCCGCGTCTTTTTCTTGGCTCCTCGAGAATTGTCTTTCTCAGTGCCACCGAGCTTATCCTTTCGTTTCGTAATTTATCCCCACTACTTACCGACTCGACTTGTTTCCTGCAAAATTCAACTTACATCATACGTCAAGTATTCCGATATGATGATAATATCGGAGCTAGGTGAAGTATCGAAAATTATTTGAAGTACTTCAACGATAAAGCAGTTGATGTATTTGAGTGACTGTTATAAAATAAAAAGTCCAAAGAATTTTTGTATTTTTAATCGAAAATTTTCACAGGAATTTTCGAATAAAGTTCGTGTCATTGAGATTAAGCGAAAAATTTTGGGTTGGTAAAATGATTATTATATTCGTGATCAACGGTATAAAATACATCGTAAATTCACTTGAAACAATGCAAATCGATTGAAAAGCGATTTTTCAATTTTTTTTAGTAAATTTGGGGAGAACGTCGATTTTCGTGATTTTTCGGTTCGATTTCATTTTTCTCACTTCCGTCCGGTAATTAAGAAAATGTACGATCCCTTCTAAAACGGATACATCGGTATCCGACGTGTCAATTAACGCATCGATTAAACAGTGCAAGAGGTGATTGAGCCACTTGAAAAAAATCGCACGGTTTTCTTCCTCCACAACTGCCGTAGTAAAAGGCCTAAAAAAAAAAAAAAATCCCACCGGCTTACGAAGTCGCTGTGTATCGGACCAGGAGACGCGGTTCGCAATTGCAGAATCTCACCTTCTTCATCTCTCTCTCTCCCGAAGTCAGTCGAGGGTTCCATCACTTTCGATGAAACCCTCCGTACACGGCACGGCATGTTTCCACTCATTCCGGCCGTAGTTTCGTCCCTGCCTCTTCAACCCCCCGCGAGTTACGCGTTTCATTGCTTTACCTTTCGCTCCGCGCGCGGCGAATTCCATGTCGAAGTCAAGTTATTACCGATTCGACCGCGTTGCCACGTATGTAAAAAAAAAAAAAAAAAAAAAAAATGAACCTTCACCTCGAAAGATCTGCATCGTTGCATAATCGACGACCCAAAAAATGTGCTGAAAATTGTATAGTCTTATGCGAAGACCCGAAGAGAATCCGTACGGAACTCGCGCGGAGCTGGAGCGAAACTTGGGGAGAACTCGAATATAAATTAAACGGAACCCAAAGAGTACTGGACCGGCCTTATTTCGTCGTGGTACGCGGAATGTCATGGAGGTGTACGTTGAGGTGTACGATGTTAATAAACGGATTCATGGCACACCGGGAAGCATCAATGTCCCAGTTAAGTTATGCTCGACGCTCGCGCTTTCAGCCTTCGCTTAGTAGTCGGAATCCGCTCTCATTAAAGGACCATTCAGGACGGAGTATCGCAAGACCGTACACCACGTACAGCCGAATAGCTGCGCGAGAATGAATATATTATACGGCGGTGCACGATCCTGTGGTTCTCCACGGTTATATATCTTAATATACATGTATATATGTGTGGGTGAGTCTGTCGAACGTGACACAAATACCGATGGAATTCATTAATACTCTATCGCATCCCGCTCGAACGTCATTCTTGAAACTCGACGAATTATTTCCTATCGAAACCTTTTTTTTTCTTCATTTTCGAGTGTATCGTTGTCGCGTGAAAATCCGCATCGATGCACTCCGAAACACGTGCGTCAATTTTGAACGCGTTTGACATTCAAAATTCACGCTGTCAATTTTTTTTTTTTACCGTGGATGTGGTTTCAAAAAAATTGAGTTTACCACTACTGTTGAACTTTGGTCGGAAATTGCCGACGGATTCGTGATTGTTGAAAATTCTTTTGATTACTCGATTTTTTCTCAAGAAAGATCGAGAGTCCTCTTCGGAATTTTTTTTTCAGTGCCATTCAACGGGTCGAAAAGATTATCGCGTGTCTCTACGAAATTTGTCTCGTTGATTTTTTTAAGCAGAAGATTATTGGACTTCGGCTTCTTTCTGGACAATCGCTGATCAAAGATATCCAAAATATACACTGATTAAAAAAATTGGGTTAGATCAACGTAGATTCAATGAGGGAATGCCGAGGTTCAACAAAATATTTCCTTGGTACAACTAAAAAAAAGTGTTCAGGTCAACAATATTCTTCACTAATTAAGACATTTTTTTCGTCTACTTAAATATTTATTTAAATTTTTCTGGCCGAATCTTTGTTGATTCAACTGTATCTTTTTCATCGGTATGTCAAAAGTTGGGGTCGAGCCAGAATCCAAAATGAAAAGCTTCGAAAAATCGATTCCACGAAAAACCGTGTTTTATCCTCGCTTCGGTGGCGATTAAAAAAAGTTTTCTGCTACAAGTTTATTCATAAACAAATCACAGCGTCCATCAGTTATGATAAGTTGTCTCCGGAAATATCCTCATTAGCATATATCGCGTTGAGCAAAGTATCGGAGTCGGAGAACGACTAGAAGAATTTCAAGGACGGTCGGAAACACACATGGAGATGTTGCGCAGTTGGTCGCAGACAGAAATGTCTTGTTAAATTCACTGACGCAGCTACCAAAAGATATCCAAGTATTGGATATTCAAAACAAATTGGATATTTAAAAGACGTATTTGCAAAATAATGGCCGAGTGTACGTTGAGCGTTGAATAATAAATAATTGTGCGTTTTTATCGCCGAAGGATTTTATTCGGTGATTGGAATTGCAATAATTGCGTAATTAATAATGTTATGCAATGAAGAAATTCGAATCGCTGAGAGGAGGTCATCGACAACGCGGGTATTCCGGTTCCATGCTCGTTATCTTAATTAGAACCCAAAAACAATATAAATCTCTCCGAAATGCCAAAGATTACACCTTATCTCTCCAACACATAGCGAGGCGACGCATGTTCGAGCAAAACGGAGCAGCCGTTGTAACTTGCTGGCAGCGATCGATTAGCAAAATGACCGTCGGTGCTAACGAGTGCAACCCCACTCAGGGAATATTTATTCGGAGCATTATTAAAGTTATCATGAATTATTATTAATAACAATATCATTACGGTTAAATATTCGTGGAGAAATGGCCGGTAAATGAATAATTAAACATTTGTCCGGTTAATCAAGTCCGACAAATAACGTCGGTGAAATCGGCGATGTAAAACTATTTTTGAAAAACTATTAATTATTTTTCTGATAACCCGGCGAAATATATTCATATAAAAAATTCACGTTTTATCGTCGCTAGAGTAGTCGATAGTGGGAAATTAATACCGTTCGGGACGAACACGAGACTTTCGGCTTGACACTTCAAAATTTTCAAAAATTTTCAAAATTTATTCGTATTGAAAAAAAATTCTTCTCAAAATTCGCGTCAGAATCTTGATGCATTAAATTTATGCGAATAACAAGATAAAGAGGCAGATGCTGAATTTTTTCCAAAAATATTCGGTATATTTGAACCCTAAAAAAATATTAAAATATATTTATTGATTTATTTACATATTATCAATTTGCGTGTACGAGACTAGCACTTTTAATTATCACAATAGCGTATGCATACACGAAGTGTTCGAATGTCAATGCGTCATCGACATTGGAAAGTGTTGAAAAGTACTCGAAAGTACTCGGAAGAAATTCGGAGATGTTCGGATTATCGAAATTCTACGAAATTCGTTTGGAATGTCGCGTCGAGTGTCTCAATTCGTGTCGGTGTTCCTTGATTCCAGCTGGAGCCAATATCCACCTTCGGGAATCATGGTGAAGCTGCCCCTCGCTATTCTAATCGGCAAAATCGTCTTCGGGCTCGGTTTCACATAACATTTTGATAAAAGGTGAAAAATCGCGACTTTCGTCTCGAGTAGAGCAAATCTGTTTCCGATGCACATTCGAGGTCCTTGGCCGAACGGAAGATAAGTGAAGGGCTCGATGTCGTTCTTCCTGCTGCCGATGAATCTCTCGGGATCGAATTTATTCGGTTCCTTGTGATACTTGGGGTCTCTGTGTATGGAGGACATGGGAAACCACACGGATTCACCGGGATCGACGATCGTTGATTTTCCTCCCGGCAATGCCGGCGGCAATTCGAACCGCTTGACGCACACTCTGTCCAGGAAAGGAACCACCGGATAGAGTCTCAGTGTCTCACTTATAACAGCATCGAGATATTCCATTTCATTAACAGCCTCGTAGCTCGGTTCCCCGTTCGTATCCACCAATACAGCGTCAATTTCGTCGATGAGACGTTTCTGAATGTCCTCGTTGGCGGCGATCTCCATCGTAGCGAAGGACATTGCCGTCGACGAGGTGTCGAAGCCACCGAAGAAGAATATGAATGCCTGAGCTGTCATGTCAAGGATCGTTAATTCGGGACAGCCGGAAGATTTTTTACCGCGCGTCTCCATCATCAGTTGTATCATATCCGGTCTCGTGATGCCATCGCGATCCCTCGTCTCTATGGTCTCCCGTACTACGCCCTCAAAGAATTTCTCAACATGCCCACCCATCATCTTCACTTTGAAAAATTTCGACACTCGAGGAAACGATCTCATAAGAAAAAATTTCAATACTCTCGGACCGTCGAATTTCGTAGCTTTTTTGCCTAGAACGTAGAAATCGTTATTAGGATTTCTCATGGAATCGACGGCGATGCCGAAGGCGCAGGTCGCTATCACGTCATTGGTGTAACGCGCGAAGGCGTCCTTGATGTTCAACACGTTAGGCTCTTTCGTCGAATTCTCGGCCAGATAATTGGCGAAATTGTCGCCACACTTTGACATTAATTTGAACATTGACTTCATCTTGCTTCCGGTGAACGCTGGACTGAGAAGATTACGCATCTCCTTCCATTTTTCACCTCTGAGCGAAAATAAGTTTCCCGCGAACATCGGATCTGTGTCAATGTCGACGAAACTACGATGATCGACGAAATGATCGAAATTCTTCACCGATATGCTCTTTATCAATTCGGGTGACCTGATCATTATCACCGGACTGCCGAATTCGTAATGACCAACGTACGCCGCTTGGTCGTTCAGATCGTAAGTTTCCCCGATGACTTCCTGCACGCTGCACCGTTTTAAGAACAGCCGAATCATGGCAACGAAACTCGCCGATGACTTCGTATGTACGACACCGAATTTATCAAACTTTCCTGACTCACGAACGCAGACATAACCGAGAACGAGTGCGCCAGTCACAAACGTCAAAATTAGAGTCAACAAATCCATGATCCACGATTATTGTCGGGACGCTTTGAGAAATAATCGATACAATTATTGCAGCCTCGACTCGCGTGGTCGAAAACACTGTTCGTCCTCGGACGAGACTAAACTGAGAGACCACGCAATATTGAAGATACGCGTCGCCTGGTATCAACGCAAACGCTGACTCATCCAATTATCTCCCAGCCAAGCTCCAGATACGTATCTGCAGAGTTCGTAATTCGCGACTGCTTTATCTCGAAGTATAAATAAATAAAGCGAAACGAGGGTTCTCATGCGATCGGAACCAACCTGAATCAGTACGATCAAAATAAATGACCCGATGATTCCGGCTGCATTTTTTTTTTTTTTTTTTTTTTTTTTTTTTTTTTTTTTTTTTTTTTTTTAAAGAATGCAAGTGTGACTGAGTCGCGGCTTTTTACTTTGGTCGAACTCCGTAGAATCATCGTTGTTCCGACTCGAGTGTGTGAGCCGGTAGTTCGTGTTTCGCTCCCTTCGTCGTCTTCTCGTCGTTCGTCTCTCGCCCTGCGCTCGCTTCTCTTCTTATCACTTTCTTCCTACACCGTCGCCTGTCATGCTCAGCCGTTATCGCGCACTCTCACACGCTTCGCTCTCCCTCCGACCCCATTATATTATATCGTCTTTTAAATGTATGAGCGGTCGGTGTACTTTGCGGCACGACTACTCTCGGTTGTAATGACCCGTGCGGGAGAATTTTTTCGTGGCAAGTGCCGCAAGAAAAATGCGGGTCGCTGTGAAATTCCAGTCGACCCGAAGCAGTTCAACTCGGCTCGCCGCAAGCCTGGGAGTTTCGATCTCCGAGTGTACCAAAGTGTCGTTCGCACCCTCGGCTTGCCTCGTTGCTCGACAATTATTCAGACTCTCGGTAGATGTCTTCTCAAAAAATGTATCCGGATATTCGGACTTTCCAACCTTCGAATTTCCAACGACGAAGTCTTCGATCCTGCATCCAGTGATTTCTTCGTTGAGACACCGTGTTCGCTGCCAAAGTTGACGACTGCCTGATACACTTTTTTTTTTTTTTTTTTTTTTCATTAATCGATGATGTCACGACCGTTCGACTCGTCATACGCAAACACCCGAACTGCCTTTTGGAGCGTTGTTCGACGTTGATCTCGTCTCACTGAAATGGCGGAGGTGGAGAAAAGCAAATGCAATTTCTCATCGTCTTTGGGCTTGCGGAAAGTGCGAGCCCCGCACTCGGCACTGATACTTCAGCACTCCTCGTTTTGGCACTCGCGTTTCTACCGGAACCCCTGCGGCTGACGCCAACATAACTCGTCAAGGGGCGGTCGCTTACCCCGCTGATCCTCGACTACGTCCACCACCCGTAAAGGTCATTCTCCCGTCGACCAACAGCGTTTACACGATTTCCCGCTTCGCTGCTCTTCGCGAAAATTCACGCCACGCGAGGCTACCAATACGATCCGATAGTATTGCTCAGAAAGCTGCGTTTCGCAAGCAGCGCGATGAACTGGAAACGCGCGCGCTGCCTCCGGTGAACCCGGGTTATGCATCGTTAACCGCGGCGCCCCGCCGACCCGATCCTTGCCACTCACGGGGAAAAATGAACTTTTAGGGTAACAAGAATTTTGTCACCATGACTGATTCACTTGGTGACCATAGGGGCGATAAAATATTTTTTTTTTTTACGCCGATATTCCAGATCCAGTCCGGATCCCGGCTCATAATTATCGAAATTAAATGAAGAATAACTTGAAATATGAACTAATAAAAAAAAAAACAAAAAAATTTATCGGGGGGAATATTCGGGCAGGGATATGCAGATATTTCGTTGGGGCAAATATTGATGAATGGTATTTTTTTTTTTTATAGCGTCACGAAAATGTTTTTCGGGCAAATATTTTTCCCGGCCAATCGAATGTCTATTTGAAAGTCCCTGAACGAATCTCTAGTTGATTCAATCGTATTTTTTTTTTTTTTTTCAGTCTTCATGGTATTTTCAAGAAACCATAGATTTTTTTATTGGTAATTTTCACGTTTAATTGTTTGTACCAAGTTATTTTACTAAAAGCTTATGACCAAAGGCAGGAATTCGATAGCGAAATAGGACTCTGACAAAAATCATTTACGTGCGGGGCTGTGACGAAGACCCGCGGCAACGGTCTCGCAGTCTGTTACCGTGGCTACGGATTCATATCGACTTGCCTGTCACCCATCGCTGTCCGCCGCCGCTATCACCAGGCCCGCTGATAACGATCTTTCCCTCGGCATACTTCCACAGCAAGCGGGCCCCAGTAGACTCAAGAAAAATTAACGACAGGTAACCCAAGAACCGTGACGATTCACGATTCGACGATGTAATTTCTCAAAATTGTTTGCATATATTTTTTTTATTAAAAAAAAAAAAAAAAAAAAAAAAAAAAAAAAAAAAAAAAACATAGAATTACGAAATCACAGGTACAAAAATGAGAATTACAATAAAGTGTCAAGAGAATTTCGCGGAACCGTTGGTTTTGCTCTCAGGACGATTTCTCAAAGTATCGCTCGTGTCCATTCCCACGGTGTCGTTTCTCGATTCCACCTGAAGCCAGAATCCACCCTTGGCCGTCAGGGCGAAGCTCCCTTTGTTGAACTCGAGCGGCACGAGGGTCTTGTGGCTCGGCTTCAACCGACACTTTGACAGAAGATGGAACAGCACGACTTTCGATTCGAGCAAGGAGAACCGCGTTCCGATGCACATTCGCGGACCTTGACCGAATGGAAAGTAGGTGAACGGATCAATGTCGTTCTTGCGGCTGCCCATGAACCTCTCGGGATCGAAGGTGTCCGGATCGGGGAAATACTTCTCGTCCCTGTGAATGGAGAACGCTGGAAACCAGACGGTGTCGCCGGGTTGGATCTTGATCGGTTGTCCGCCCGGCAAAGCCGGCGGCAATTCGAACTCCTTGACGCACAGCCGGTCGAGGAAGGAAGCGCCAAGATACTTTCTCAGCGCCTCGTTGATAACGGCGTCGAAGTACGGCATGTCATTGATGGCCTCGTAGGTCACCTCGCCATCGGTCTCCCGAAGAACCGCGTCGATCTCGTCCTGCAGCCTCGTCTGGATGGCGGGATTGACCGCGAGCTCGTACGCGGCGAAGCACAGATAAGTGGACGACGAATCGAAGCCACCGAAGAAGAAACTGAAAGCCTGAACGGTCATGTCCTGAATCGTCATTTCCGGGCCCTCGCCGGATTTCCTGTTGCCGCGGGTCTCCATCATCAGCTGCATCATGTCCGGTCGGCTGATGCCCTCGCGGTCACGTGTCTCGATGGTCTCGCGGACCACACCGTGAAAGAATCTCTCGGCAATCGGGTCAACCAGCTTCAGTTTCAGGAGCTTTGACAATCTCGGAAAACTCTTCAGAAAGAAGAACTTCGCTCCGAGAATACCGTCGAGACTGGTGGTCTTACGGCCGAGTACGTAGAAGTCGTTCTTTGGGTTTCTCATGGAGTCGACGCTGATCCCGAAGGCGCAGGTAGCGATGACGTCACAGGTGTACCTGGCGAACGCATCCTTGGTGTCGACCACGGTCGGTCCGTCGGCCGTGCCCTCGGCAAGGTAGTTGGCGAAGTTTTCCCCACAGTTCGACATGAGCTTGAACATGACCTTCATTTTGCTGCTGGTGAAAGCCGGACTCAGAAGATTCCTGATCTCCCGCCACTTGTCGCCGCACAGGGCGAAGAGATTCGTCCCGAAGAGAGGATCCTGCGATACGTCGACGATCTTCCGATGATCGATGAAGTGGTCGAAGTACTTTATCGCGATGTCCTTTATCAGACTCGGCGATCGTATGAGAAATACCGGATCGCTGAAGTCGTAGAAACCGACGTACAGAGCGTCGCGATTCAACGTGTAAGCTTTGTTTATCACGTCTATGAGGGCGCACTGTTTCATCAAGACCGGTGCCATGTTGCCGAATATCGGCAGCGGCTTCAAATGCAAGAGGCCCAATTGTTCGAATTTGTTTTTCGAGCGGACCAGATAGTGGTAGATTCCGAGAGTTACGGCCACCAGCGCCAGAATCACCGTCCACGCCATGGTATTTTTCGTTGTTTCTTCGTCCACGAGTGACATGAGCAGCTGGTACCTTTTTTTTTTTTTAACAACTCGTGAGAATGAGATTCAGGTTCTACGCAAGATAGAGGTAGGTTTTCACTGGACAGCGCGTTGACAACTGAATTTACATCGAGCCTGATCGTGATATAAAAGGGCGTTAAGGGGGGAGCAGAGAACGGTGGAATTCCGTGATAAGAACCGCCGAAAGACAACAACCAAAGTGAATCCCAGAAATTCTACGTCCTATCGTATCAGTCATTGCGATATGTGATGGCACTCGACCGAGACTACTCGTATCTGTCGAGCTGATCGACGAATCTTTTCAAAAATTTTTACGCCTCGCGCGGCGAGTTCGCGCGTACTTTTGAAGGCTCGTGAAGATAAGAAAATATTTGGTTGTCAAACGATCGGAAAGCATTCGTAGGACCCAATCGAGCTGCGCAATAGAGATCCGACTTGTCACAATTGCTTGTATCGTGTCTGTAATCAGACATCTCGGCAGTCCGCTGAGATAACGTTCGATCAAACACGACACTCGATACCGATATATCTGATCGAACCGTTAAATCGATGGAAACCACGCATAAATCGAGAAGGTATTCCCCCTTTTTTCTACCGATATCTTATCGAATCATAATAAAGATGGAGACTACGGATAAATTATCAAGGTATTCCCCTGTATTCGATTTTTAAATTTTATGTCAATCGTGAATCGGCGAAGAATTATAAAACATATTTCTGTCTTGTCTTTTATTGTCCGGTACAAAGTTCACTGTACGACAATCATCGTTGATTTCGTAACGTAAGATTTATGAAATTCGGGAATACGAAAAGTTTAAAAAGTTCATCGAATTAACGAAATTTGAAGCTTTGTTTTGGGATTAGTCCGATTCCACCTAGCGAATTTCAATTCGATATCTCCGAACACATTCAGGTTATAACTATTGACGTAATTGCTCAGAAGACAATTGAAGTTGCGAACTGAGAGCCTCGCTCGAATTTGACGAAATTCATAATCTCGATTGTCGGTGAATGTATCATATTTTATAGGAAAATGGAATGACCGTTCGAGAGTAACGCAAGTTAGGAATAATTGTGAAAGATTATCTGAACAATTTGGAATTGCATAAAATCTGTAAACGGCTTTCGACTTTCACGAAAAATAATGTCGAACGAAGAAGCCGGTGAAGATCTCTCAACCGGTTTCCCGGTCAATTTCAACTCTCAATACAGAGTCATTGAGATTGAAAAAAATCAATTGCAGACGAATCTTGCAATCGTCGAGCGCGATAATTCAATCGTTTTCCCAAAAAGCAAGAAAATTATCGTAGCATACAATTTATTATTCGTTTCTCTCTTCGTAATACAGAAATCTCTTAAAACTACTTAACTCCAACTGAAAACACACAAAAACTTATTTTTTCATAACTAATTACATTTACAATTTCAATAAAAATAAATCGATCAAGTAATCTTCATTCAATGTTTGGAGGTACCATTGGTTCGGTATTTAACACCAGCGGCAGTTCCCATCTGTCGAGATTCGGTTTGAAGCCAGAAGCCACCTTCGGCAGAGAGCCCGAAGCAGCCCTTGCTGATCCTCATTGGTACAATGGTTTTGTGACACCGTCTGATGTGGCACTTTGCCAGAAGATGGAAGAACACGACCTTTGATTCGAGAAGAGCGAATCTGTAACCGATGCACATTCGGGGTCCTTGACCGAACGGGAAGTACGTGAACGGATTGATTTCATTTTTCCTGTCACCCAAGAATCTCTCAGGATCGAATTTCTCAGGTTCCGGATAGTACTTCGGATCCCTGTGTATAGCGAAAACGGGGAACCACACAGAGGTACCGGCCTCGATGACAACGGGTTTTCCACCTGGCGTCGCGGGAGGAAGTTCGAAATCCTTGACGCATATACGATCTAAAAATGGAGCGCCAGGATACTTTCTGAGGCCCTCGTTGATGACCGCCTCAAGATAGGACATCTCGTTTATGGCGTCGTAGGTCGGTTCCCCATCGGAGTCCCTCAGAACGGCGTCGATCTCATCCTGGAGCCTCGACTGGACGTCCAAATTCACGGCGAGCTCGTGAGCGAGGAAGCACATGAACGCCGAGGTCGAATCGAATCCGGCGAAGAAGAATCCGAAAGCCTGAGCAGCCATGTCCTGAATGGTCAGCTCGGGAACGTTGTTCCCCTTCTTTCCGCGAGTCTCCATCATCAGCTGCAGCATGTCCGGTCTGCTGTGGCCACTGCGGTCGCGCTCTTCGATCGCGTCCCTCACGATACCCTCGAAGAATCGTGCTGCTATCGGGTTTATGAGAGTGACTTTGAGGAACTTCGAAAGCCTCGGGAAACCACTAAGCAGAAAGAACTTCAGCGTGAGCAATCCCTCGAGTTTCGTGGTTTTTCGACCCATGACGTAGAACTCGTTGGTCGGATCCTTCATCGAATTCGTGCTCATGCCGAAAGCGCACGAGGCGATTACGTCATTGGTGTACCTGGTGAACGCATCTTTGGCGTCCATAACGTTGGGTTCGATCGACGAACTCTCGGTGAGGTGATCGGCAAATGTCTTGGCGCAGTTCGACATCAGTTTGTACATGCCTTTCATCTTGCTACTGGTGAACGACGGGGTTAGGATACTCCGTACATCCTTCCACTCCTGACCCCGGATTGAGAAGAGGTTCTTGCCGAAGAGCGGATCCTGCTTGACGTCGACGAATCCACGATGATCGACGAAGTGGTCGAAACTTTTGACCGCTATGTTCTTTATCAGTTCCGGCGATCTGACGAGGATAACCGGTTCGCTGAAGTCGTAAAAGCCGACGTAGGCCGCTCGATCGTCGAGGTCGTACGCATCGTTGATGACTTTGACGACCGGACAGCGCCTAAACACAGCCGGCGCCATGTTACCGAAAATCGGCAACGTTTTGAGATGAAGGATTCCATTTTTTTTAATCTTGTCGGGTTTTCGAAAAAAAAATTGATAAACCGCCAGTGCTCCGGCTATGAGCGAGAGGATCAACGACAAGCTGAGATCCATTATTCGCGGACTATTACGAAGATTTTCCGTGAGCGTCAGTGTCGCGTCGATGATGGACGCATTCGTGCGAGAGTAACTGGAATATGAATTTGGCTACGTGGTCGTTTATAAACCTTTTTACGATTGATAAAAGAAGCGTGGAGACGTATAGTTATGAACGGGGGGTTCCCGATAAGACCGAAATCAGCGCGACGCTGATTCCCCTCCCGTTTGGTACTTCACACCGTTCTTGCCGACTCCGTTTATAAGCGCAGTACGCTCTTGAAATATCTCGGTCGTTCCTCGACGGAGTTGATCGAGCTGACCCAGTAAGCTCAACGAGCGATTGTGTTGTCACTGACTTGGGAACGTTTTGTCACGGAAGACGAAACAACGAGAAAAACAAACAGAGTCGTATCGTCTCTCATGCGCCAACGACCGCGATATTTTTATCATAGGCTTTTAATCTTGAAACAAGTTCAGTTGATCATGAAATTTATCGACGTTTATTTGGGTCGAGAAGGCCGACAAACACGAAGCTCTCGGTTGGTGAATTTATCAACCAAGTGAAGTCCGTGACTTTTATAAAGTTCATAAAATAGTTTGGTGTTTGTGTTAATTTATGTATCTTTTTCGGCACAATATTATCGACCTTACTGAAATATAAAAAATAAATTACAATTTTTTGTTGGCGCGATGGGTCCTAGACGAGTTGAAATGTTAACATGATTTTAATTTTTTTTTACATTAAGGCAATATATAAAGCAGAATATTCCGCGAGAAAAGGAAAGGAAACGTTTTTGTGTCTGAATTAAATCACCGGACGGGTCCGGTAAATTTCAATCGTTCGATAGTTCTCGTGATACTTGACGGAAAAAGTCAAAAGGCACAAAGTAAAAAATATATATGCATTCGATAAACTCCGAAATATAAAAAAATCGTCGGCCCGACTGTCATTACAATTATTAACACACATATTTTTAATGAGAAATGCAGAATGAAAATTTTTTTTTCGGACATTTTTTTTTATGTTATTTTTCTAATAAAAATGTGAACATGGAAATAAAATAACTGGAGTATTCGGTGTGATAATGAAAGTGAGGTATGGAAATTACTCTGCGCCAATAATCTTAAAGGCACAGCAGGTAAATGCAATTCAGGATCCAGTATTTTTCTTCGTATCTCATTGCACGCAAATGAAGGATAAAAATATAAAACAATAGTTTTATTTCATTTATTTACAGTAGATCAAAACATATAAGAACAATCGTTTTTCGTTGACTTCACGATCATTGACTTGACCGTACGTCACCGTCTCGTGTGTGTTTGATGCGTGCGAGAGCGCACAATTAACCACGACACATACGCATTTTACACAATGTCTACGCGATTTCTCACTAATAGCTTCGAATCCTCTTTGCTCACTTCTTTCGAATCCTCTCAAATCCATTCGCCGTGATTTTTTTCGCCGAGCTTTTCCTGGCTTCCAGCTGTAGCCAGAAACCTCCTTCGGCCGCCATGGCGAAGCTCTTCTTGCTGAGTCTCAGCGGAACGCCCGTTTTGGGACTCGCTCTGAAATTGCATCTCGCTAGAAGCTGAAAGATCGCGACTTTGGTTTCGAGCAGTGCGAATCTGTTGCCAATGCACATCCTCGGACCTTGTCCGAACGGCAAGTAATTGAAAGGATCGATTTCATTCTTCCGGCTGCCCATGAACCTCTCCGGGTCGAATTTGTCTGGTTCCGGGAAGTACTTGCTATCGTTGTGAATGGAGTAAACGGGAAACCAAACATTCTGACCCGGTTCGATGACGACCGGTCGCCCACCGGGCAAAGCCGGTGGCAGTTCGAACCTTTTGATGCAAAGTCTGTCGAGAAAAGCCGCCACCGGATACATCCTCAGGGTCTCGTTGATGACAGCGTCGAGATACTGCATTCCATTGACAGCCTCGTAGTCCGGTTCGCCTTTGGTGTCCTCCAGCACGGCGTCGATCTCCTCGATGAGCCTCCGCTGGACATCCTCGTTCACGGCGATCACGTGGGCAACGAAACACATGAGGGTCGATGAAGTGTCGAAGCCACCGAAGAAAAATACGAAGGCCTGGGCGGTCATGTCCTGGATCGAGAGTTCGGGAGCTCCGCCAGTTTTCTTGCCGCGGGTCTCCATCATGAGCTGTATCATGTCGGGCCTGGTGATTCCCTGGCGATCCCTCGTGTCTATCGTGTCCCTGACGATGCCCTCGAAGAACCTCTCGACCTTCGGATGGATGAGCTTGACGTTGAGCAGCTTCGATATCGTCGGAAAGCTTCGCAGCAGAAAGAACTTCAGCGACAGTACGCCGTCGAAGTTCGTTGCCTCTCTACCGAGAACGTAGAAGTCGTTCTTCGGATTTCTCATGGAATCGACGCTGATGCCGAAGGCGCATGTAGCGATCACGTCGTTGGTGTACCTCGTGAAGGCCTCCTTGGTGTTGAGGACGTACGGTTTTTCCATCGACAATTCAGTCAGATAGTCAGCAAAGTTCTCGCCGCACTTCATCATCAGCTTGAACATAGCTTTCATCTTGCTACTGGTGAACGCTGGTGTCAGGAGATTCCTCATTTCCTTCCACTTGTCGCCGCGCAGGGAGAACAGATTGTTGCCGAACAGAGGATCCTGAAGGGCGTCGACGAAACCCCGATGATCGACGAAGTGATCGAAGCTCTTTACCGCTACGGCCTTCATTAGCTCCGGCGACCTCAGAATTATCACCGGCTCGCTGAAGTCGTAGAAACCAACGTAGTCGGCTTTATCGTTGAGCCTGTAGACTTTGTCGATTTCGATCACCAACGGATTTTTGCGGAACAGGGCCCCGGCCATGTTGCCCATGATCGGCCATGGTTTAGCATGAACGATCCCGAGTTCCTCAAGCTTGCCCAGTTTCCGGAGGAAGAAGTGACGTACGCAAAGACCGACGACAACAAGGGACAGAATCAATGTCCACCAGTCCATGATGTGATCTTTAGGAAAAGACGTTCAAGCTTTCGGTTTGGCGCACGGGCACGCTGTTTTTTCTTCCTGATTCTATGAAAGACTTTGCAAAGATATGCAGCGATGCGGAAACTGCCGAGCACCGCAGCGCATTGATTTGCGTCGTCGACTGAACTGCAGTCGGATCTCCGTGCGAGGAACTCTTATTGTGGATTCGTGTGCGATATTCATTGATATCGATTGACACAAGTTACTGTGTAGTGGTTACTTCGTATCAGGCATTAGTTACGTTCAGTTGAAAGATCACGTGGGACATCAAGACTGCTGTCTCATTACTCGCTATTGCGCGATGTTTGTTCTGTCGAGAAGACTGTATCGGTAAGAATCATTGCAAGCGTTGGTATGACAACGATAATTTTGAGTTAGCATCCGACACCACGTGTCCCGCACAGCACGATCTCCGTCATCGTGGCAGAAAACAGAAGCATAGATCGCCAGAAAATTCATATTCCGATGCGACTCTGAGGTCGCTACCGATCTTTTTTTTTGTTTTTTTTTCTAGCAACTCCAGAACACACGCGATTCTTTTCCGTAGGTAGTCGTCTACGGGAGAATAAATTGCGTGTGCGCTCTTGATCCGGACGGGTGATCGGGAGTAGCGACTGAAACCTGAACATTCGTTATCACGAATTGTCACTCACTGCGCCGCAAACTATTTCAATCGCGCGTAAGAAGAAAAAAAAAAAAATACTGAGATAAAAAAAAAAATGAACAGTAGATAGCAAATTGTTTTCAGGATTTTATCGCACTCTTCGTTGAAGCTAGAGATAAAGAATAATAACATTTGTTTTATTTATTTACAATAGACAAAAATTTAAGAAAATCATCTTTGTTGATTTTACGACACGACAGAAGTCTACCGATCGGATATCTTCGGCGTTTCCGAGCCGTTTGATAACGCTTATTTGATCGATACGTACATTTAACGACGTCACACAGTTTGCTTGCCACTTGTTCCTCAACGATTATCTAATGGATACATACATTTTACGTCGTTATAATGCTTATCTAATCTATACAGAAATTTGACGTCGTTAGAACGCTTGCTAAACGCTTTCAATCGTTTTCTCGTAGGTTTTAACGCTTGCGACATCAATTCGCCTATCTTACATCACCGCGGATGTGTTCTCGACTATCAGCAGCAGTCAAAGATTAACCTCAGTAATCGTAGCGGAAGTTTTTCCACTGATATTGAATGAAACATCGGTCTTCGAACTTGGCCTGAATTACGACTTTGGTTTGGATCAGGAAGAATGCGTTGCCAATTTACATTTTTCATCAGGACTGATCGGAACCTGAACGGAACATCATTGAAAGGCTCGATGTCGATACTTGCTATCTCTGCGAATCGAGTAAACGGGATCGAAACATTCTCTCCGAGTTCAAAGATGACCGGTTGCCCAACGAATGACGCTTGGCTTCAGCTCGAATTTGTTGATTCACTTCGTCGATCAGGCAATATTTGATTATTGATCGAATTAGTACTGGACAGTGCTTGTGTGGCGAACCGAAAAGTACTGGGCAGTAGTCGAGTAGCGAACCGAAAAGTACTGGCTAGTATTCGAGTATCAAACTGATCAGTACTCTTCGTAACTTGAGAACTCAACTGATCAGTACTCGATCGTTCTTGAACACCGATCCGAATGGCAATCAAACGTTACTCGAATGGTTGTCATTGATACTTGAGTACAGATGGATCGCGGATAGAAGTTCAATACTCAACTACCGATAACGCGGAAGTCATCGAGTACTGAATCACAATAATCTAAATTGCTGATCCCACTAAATCAAAAGGTGTTCAATGGAGTAAATCCGCGGAATAAAAATCATTCAAAAAATCGTATTAAAATGGTATTTCGCGGTTGCATTGAGTAACTGGTATAATCGTCTTTACTGCCATGTAGGGCAAATATAATTGACGGCCGATAGATCGCGGTTGAGCCTGATACGCCGGCGTTGATGCCGTTCGTCATCCGTCAGCCGATATCTTAGTGGCTGACGTCGGTTTCCTGGGGCTCTTGAGGACGAAGCCAAAAGCCAGGATATTGCAAACAGCGGGGGAGGTCAACATGCGAAAACAAAGCCAGGCACTTCACAGCAAAGGTGATCCTGTGTCTCAGATACGTTCACTGTCTCACTGCACGGTCCATCGTGATTATTGTCTGCGATTGGAAGCGTGTGAGAGACGAATGAATTTGACAATAAGGAAAAGCAGGTAATTCGTAACTTACCTTGAGCACGAACGATATCGACTGTCCAGCGGGTATCGTAGAGTCGATGCAAATTTTCCGACGGGACTTCGTCACGGATACACCGTTGGAGTAATTGTGGAGGCGGGTTTGAGGATTGGGCACCCTCTATCCCAACAGAGCGACGCCAGCTGAAGCAGGGTGGACGCGAGCCTGAAAGCACAAACACAGCATCCATGAACCCGTGCCGTATCGATGTGTTTGTGCTCGAACAGCATCCACGGTACGTTGCAACAATGGATCTGTTACTTTAGCCTAATTGCCAATATAATTCGACCTGGTTATCGAATTGGGAAATAAGAATTCGAGATTCTCCTCCCGGTCCCAAATACGTAAGATTCTCCCACCGAAGCTATCACTTCGGACCGTACTTAAGCTCGCTGTTCAACTTCGAGTTCGTACCTAACTTTCAATCTGAATTCGCGCTCAAGTTTCAACTTTGTTTCTTGCCCGAAGTTCGTATTTAAGGTCCAAAGTTGAGACGAACTCTTGCCCAACGCTGTACCGTTTTATTCCACTGTGTCATTTCGCCCCGGTCTCCCTTCCGTCACTGGAGGTCGCTTTCGAAACTTCCCAAATCCAAATCCCCAAAAGGCTGACGAAAGTTTCGTTCGAGGGAATTTGAATAATCTCTCGGTACCTCGGGCTCATTATGAAATTAGGTGGTTCGAAGGTATCGGTTAAACCTCGCGGTTGACGCTCCGCGAGCGATTAAAGAGTGTTGTCTCGCCTCAACAATGCGGCACTCAGCCGGGGTAATGAGTCGTTTGATCAATTGAAAATTCAGCGCTAAGCGTACGGCTCGGAGGCTTTCATGGCGGCAATGATTCTAAGCCCTGAGTCGTGCCGAGCGGCCCGATGAAACAGAGTAAAGCGAGAATCTCCAGCCGGCGTAGGGAATAACTATGCGGTGAAAGGGAAGGCGGCAACGCGAATGCCGCGAGACAGCCATTGAAATATACGAGTGCCGAAGGGTGGGCCGAAGTGAGGAGAGAACCCGATGGGAAATGAATGAAGAAAGCAGGGTAAAAAGGATCGGATATATCTTCTCGCAACTGTTGCTTCGAGTAGAAAGTCTACATTACAACAACAAAAAAAAAACAAATAATAATAATAATAATAAAAAAATCACCACTCGAAAAGCCGATTCGTAATTAGTCCTCCGGCGTAGGAAACGAAACATTCCTTTGGAAAATAGCGTAATAATAAGAAGCCGCCGAACCATATCTTCGTAGATTTCAGTACAAGGGTGTCTGTTTGGATTTTTTTCAATTATTTTCACGAGCACTTCATTTTTTTTTCGTTTCTTCTCGACTGCACTTCGGAAAGAGTGGTAAATATATATATATATATATGTATATATAACGGGGCTTTAGGAACTAATTTTGAGGTAACGGAGGAATCCAGAAAACGAAGAAAAAATATAGCGTCTTGTGCAATGTATTCTGATTTTTGCCTTCATCCACGAGCGCGTTTCTCCTCTCCAATTAATAGTCTGATCGCAATGTAATTGTTGCAACGTTTCAATTTTTTTTTCCGTATCGTCCTTGCGACTTTGAACTTTCATGAGTGAGCGTTATGAAACTTTCAGTAGCCTTTCTTTTCTCACTGAGTACACTGCTTTAAATAAATAAACCAAAAAAAAAAAGGATGCCGCGAATCGCGACAAAAAAAAAAATTCGTTGCGATTGAACAACCAAAAATTTTTTAAAAAGTCCAGCTGCGACTATGAAGAGAGCGGAATTCGTCGTATGTTCCCGGCATCGATGATTATGTCCCGACTGGTCATTGGATAATAAATTATCGACAAATGAGGTCCAGAGTGTAATCGCCAAGAAGCTTCAACGTGTGCCAATTGAAGGTAATGAATTCCGGGTGGTGGCCGAGGGAGAGATGAGAAGGGGTTTTAATCTTCGAAAGATGGAAACGCGAAATAATAAGAATGGAAAGAGGAGTACGGAATTGTAGGGTGGGAAGGACAAGGAATTCGAGGGTAGCGTGGCTGCTTCTGGAATTTGCATAACAAAACGCTCAATTAATAAAGTTTCGCGGTGCAACCATAGCAATGGTTGGAATGGTGGCTTAAACCCTCTCCCCCCACCCCCTCCCCCTCCCCCCTTCCCTGTTCCTTTGGCGCCATGACCTTTCGCGGGACGACAAAAGAGCATTTCGGCCTTTCAGGGTGTATTTCGACGTCGAATTTCCTTCCAAAGCGTGCCAAAGGTCTCTCCAGCGAGGTTGGTCAATCGTGAATAGAACCGAGAATCCCTAGCATTTAGGCTAGCCGGCATTGTAACTGTCGGCGGCGAGTTAACAAAAGTCTGAATAGTTGAAAATTGGCGGACGAAAAGTTTGAAAAAGTTCAGTAGCTTTGCGAAAAGTTCGAATCCTTCGGCTCGATAGACATCCACATTGACGTTTCGCTCGGATAGGACTTTGAAAATTTCCGTTTTTATCGGTGCGACGAACGTTGCTTTCGAAAATTCTGTTGGTTAACAATTTTTTTCTTCCCTTCCGAAAGCAGCGTATTGACAGAGACTTGGACGTAGAATGATAAGTGATTTCACGCAGATATTTTCCGGGTCGTCGGGACACTTACGGGGAAGAAGATTTTTTCGAATATTTGAATTGACTTCGAGAAATATGATTTTTAATTAAACGATTTTCGGCGATGTGACATTAAAAAAAAATTATCACGAAACATGTGACATTTATTTTAAAAAAATCTAACATACTCAAACAGTCAAAATTTTTTAGTACAATGGCGGATCGTTAGAATTCCATATTTTATCAAAACCAAAAATAACTACGGAATATCAAATATGATAATGGCTAATAATTTTTTCGCTTTCGAGTGACATCTCCAAAAATAAAAAAAATAACAATCTCCCAAACCACCAGAAAATGTGTCCCAACTTCTATCCGACTAATGACTCGACTTCGCAAAAAAAAAAATTCACGGTCGAAAAAATAACAAATAAAGGAAATACGTCGTAACTTCATATTTACGTTACGTCCCGCACTTGGACACTATCTTTTTGTACGTATCTCGCGAGGAAGAAGTCACGCGCGTTTCCACATAAGTATGCATGAAGTTGGCTCGTCTCGGCACTCTGAAATATTAAACAGCAAGGCTCGCGTCGAGTACGCGGCATACACGTAAGACCCGAACCGACTCTGTTTGCTCAGTCAATTTCCCCTCTCGTCGTGGTTGCCATGTGTACATCATAGCTGTACAGGATACGCTACAAGATGCTCTTACCGCTTCTGGCAAAACAGCACCCTTCCCAACCCCGCTCCCTCCTCCCTCCCGCCTATTTCACCCTACCGCTCTCTCATCCCCTCGAGCTTGTTGTCACTCCTTGAAACTCCACGTAACATAAACCTTTCCCAAATTACGTCGTTTGATAAATAACACCCCCCCCAAATTTCCACGATCTTGAATTATAAATGGTCCGAGACTGTCAAAATTTGTTTGAATTTGCGGCCCCGAAAAAAAAAAAAAAAAAATCACTGTTCGGAGCATTCAGTCCTGACGTCGACGTCGGTTTTAACACGCTCGGTTAAACTTTTTTTTTTTTTTTAATTTATTTTGTATTATGAATAATCTGTCATTATTATTGTTATCTGCATAATCACTGTAAATAAAACAAAAATTTATGATATTGAATGTATCGAGTATTGGGGGGGAGAATTATTTTATGAAATTATGCTCTTACCGCTTCTGGCAAAACAGCACCCTTCCCAACCCCGCCCCCTCCTCCCTCCCTCCTATTTCACCCTACCGCTCTCTCATCCCCTCGAGCTTGTTGTCACTCCTTGAAACTCCACGTAACATAAACCTTTCCCAAATTACGGCGTTTGATAAATAACACCCCCCCCCCCCCCCCCAAATTTCCACGATCTTGAATTATAAATGGTCCGAGTCTGTAAAAATTTGTTTGAATTTGCGGCGCCGAAAAAAAAAAAAAAAAAAAAAAAAAAAATCACTGTTCGCAGCATTCAGTCCTGACGTCGACGTCAGTTTTAACACGCTCGGTTAAATTTTTTTTTTTTTTTTTTAATTTATTTTGTATTATGAATAATCTGTCATTATTATTGTTATCTGCATAATCACTGTAAATAAAACAAAAATTTATGATATTGAATGTATCGAGTATTGGGGGGGAGAATTATTTTATGAAATTACGTAATTTCTGGAATCTATGTAATAATATTTTGAGTAATTTTTATTATCGTTAATATTATTATTATTGGATTCGTCGAGAGTTTCCAAGGATCACTGTATGAGATAATAGAAAAAAAAAAAACGGAGCTGTGTTTTGGTCCCTGCGCGAAGAAGTTTCTCATCCCGTGAAATTGTCGTAACGCGAACGATGTTGCCGAGATGTTTGATGACGACGATTGATCATCCGAGCCTGTCAAAGATCTCACTTTCTATTCGACCCGACAGAGCTCCTGCTCGGACTCATCTAGACGAAGCTCTCGATCACTCTTGAACCGCGTTTGTACCGCTCCGCATGTTGCGCGCCAATTTTTCGCCAAGTTTTAATCGAGCAAAGATCCGAAAGGATTTCTCGACGTTGACATGGCCAATACGCTTAATCAAGGTTTTCTCCAATTACATTTGAGATCCGTATCGAGAATCTAATCGACAACTACAGAAAAATAGGTAGGAAATAATAATAGCAATAACGCAGTGAGACGACTGCTGCGGCTTGAAAAATCAGAGTAGAAAAAATTGATCTCTCAACGATCTTTAGTTACGAAACAGATACGATTGCGATTGGTTAGAGAGACGCGCAAGATACCGTTACGAAAAAAAAGCTCGAGTAGAAACTCGGTAAAAATCACTGATAAATTCGATAATAAATGTCGCGCAAATAGAAAATTGCGATAAAGTTGTTGACGATGATTCGACACAATATCAGTAAAGCGGTTTGGAATTTTTTTTTTTTTTTCATGCAAATGGTTTTCCCGAGTGTGAAACATGTAATTACATATTCATAGTTGGGAAATATAATTAGAGCATAAAGACTTGTTTATATATATTAAAAATTTTTTATTTTGTTAATGGAAATACATAAATTTCGGCTAGAATTGGCAAGTAAAAAATGGTGGCACAAGAGTGCGAAACGCCAAGAAAACGTCGATATTAGTCCTGGTGAATTTGTTCATCTCACAGCTGTGGGCGCGGGAAAATAAATGAATCGAACCGCAATGAAGTATCGACTCGATCATAAGACCCGTTCGAAAAAGTTTGATGATAAATTGGCATTTTTCGGTATTTTCCGTTCAAATATCAGAAACTAAAAAAAAAAAACAATCAGGATTTCCTTGGAAACATCTGTACAAGATTAAATTTTATCAACTCATAACCGGTGCACTTCTTCTTTCCTACGTTTTCTTTCCTTTTCAAAACTGTGTCATCGACAGACGTGACGAAGATAAAATTTGACATCATGCACATGATTCTAGGTTCGTTGATCAAGCGGGTTACGATTTTGACGTCTATTTGATGAGCTAAGATTTTGACGTCAATTTACCAAGCTCAACGTGGTTTTCGATCAACGATCGGTCTTGTCCTAGTTGCGATTTCTCGGAAGGGCCCGAACCCAAAAATCGTGTTCCGACATTATGTTGAAACTGCCGCGACTCAGGACGACTGGTACACGTGTTTTCGAGCACGCCTCGAGCCGGCACCTGTTCACCAGATGAAAGATCGCCAGTTTGACCTCCATCATGGCGAATCTTTGACCTATGCAGAATCTGGGTCCGCTGCCAAACGGCAAGAATCCATTGGGTTCGCGATTTTTGCCGGTCGCCGGGTCGATGAACCTTTCCGGGTCGAAGGTCTCGGGATCCTCGAAGTAGCGCGGATCATGATGCATGGCGTAAAATGGCAGCCAGAAGACGGAACCGGGTTTCGCCACGTAGGGTGGACCACCTTCGAAAGCCGGTGGCAGCTCGATCGTCTTGTTGCAGACCCGGTCGATGAAGGCTGCTGGTGGATACATTCTGAGGGCCTCGTTGACCACCGCCTCCAGATAGTGCATTCCCTGAAAGACCTCCCAGGTCAGCTCACCATCGCAGGATTTCATCGCCTCGTCGATCTCCCGCCTGAGCTTCTCTTGAACGGGCTCGTTGGTCGCTATGAGATAGGCGGCGAAAGACATCGCCGTGGACGTCGTATCGAAACCGCCGAAGAAGAAAATGAAGGCCTGGGCGGTCATGTCCTCCATACTGAGATTCGTCACCTTACCAGAATCTCTCGCCTGCATCATCAGCTGAATCATATCGTTGCGGGTTTTGCCCTCAGCCTCTCGCGACCTCACCGTTGAGGAGACGATGTGGGTAAAGAACCTCTTGACCCGCTCGTCGATTATCCTGATGCGGAGCAAGCTCATTATCCTGGGGACGATCTTCAGCAGGAAAATCTTCAATGTTCTTACGAAATTGAAGGTGGTCGCGTTTCGGCCCATCAGGTAGAACTCGTTGTTGGGTTCCCGCAGCGAGTCGACCGTTATGCCGAAGGCTGCGCTGGCGATTACGTCCATCGTGTACCTGGTGAACTTGTCCTTCAGCTCGATCTCGTTGGGCGCGGGTCTCGTGGCGATGTGCTCCGCGAAATCGGTACCGCACCGATACACCAGCTGAAACATGGCTTTCATTTTGCTGGAGGTGAAGGCCGGACTCAGAATCGCCCTCATCCCTCGCCACTTGTCGTCCCGCAGGCTGAAGAGATTCTTACCGAAGAACGGATCGAGATTCTCGTCGACCAGTGCCGAGTGATTCACGAAGTTGTCGAAGTTCTTCACGGTTACGTACTTGATGATCTCCGGATCACGCAACATTACAGTTGGTATCGTGAAGTCGTGAAAACCAAAGTACCTCGAATCTGGAAAGGTGTCGTATAGGATCTTTACTTGTTCGGCCATCGAGCGGCGCTTCAGGATGACCGGAGCCATGTTGCCGACGAAGACTTTCGGCTTTAGGTGGGGTATTCCGCTTCTCGCGAAGTATCGCAATCTCTCGACTATGTAGTAGTAAAATGCCAGAGCCAGAACGGCTCCAGTCAAGATCAAGGCCCAGAGGACCATTTTTTCCGTGTTCTCTCAGAGGAGGTCGATGTTGAGGGTGAATTTTGGGACCAACGGAAGAACGTTGCTACTGAAAGTTGCTGGCGGAACGATGGTTCGCTCGATACTGCGTTGCACCGTCGATTACCTACGAGATTCCGTAAAGACACGATAGTCTACCGACTCGCTGCATCCGCTGTTGCGAGTCAGCGCACGCGCTCACGCTTCGTCCCAGGCGTTCGTCACCGGCCGATTGCAGTGAATTGGCTTGTTGTTGATCGCTACGAGATCGTTCAGGGTCACGATTCCTTTGCCCCGTCGCACCTCACGGTGCGACACGTGGCTCGATCAGTGGATCCCCACTTGGAACAGGCTGCGGCGCACTGATTGTGGCTGTTGTGCAATTGCAATCTATGTGACGTGTGTACGAGCAGGCGCCAGCAGGGGAATACGATACGGAGTTGCAGCGTGAGATACTTTGATTGTCGATCTCTGACTGTAACAAGCGTTACCAGGAAATCAATGGTTTTCACGACCGAAATTTTTTTGGCTTCCTCGGAGCTGAAGATTCGTTTTGGCAAAGAAAAAAAAAACGAAAAATTCAGACTTTAATAAAAACGTGTTCGGGGTGTTCCAAAAAAAATGTAAAATCGTATGGAAATCGTGCACACGGATGGAATATGATTGCAACTATTTAAATTGCATGAAAGATGAAAACTCTTATATTATTTTCTCATAAAAGTGAAAAATTATTGATGCATCCCTTTTTTTATAAACACTGAAAATTAATATTCAGCCCCATCTCAGCCGTTTTGGCGGCTGTTTTCAAAAATTTTCTGATCGTTCATTTTTCGTTTGTTAGAAAAATGTGCCAGCGAGACATTTTCCACGAGCTCGAAAGGCGTCGCTTATTAATTTCCACGGTCTACGGGACTCGAATAAAATCGACACGAAACCGATGAAAATCGTATCGGTACCGATAATCCGAAAGATATGAATTTTTCTCGATTCTGTGAACCATCGACAGGACACGTGACGCGTTTAAAATTTGATCGCTTAGCCGGGGCGTCTGATCGTAATGACTGATAGCAATGAGGTAACAGGACGATCATCGCTACGTGGCTGCAGGTCGATGCTATCTACCCGGTTGCGTGTATCGAGGGTAAAGTGGACCATCGCGCCGAGGCCGCATCGTCGAAAACGGCCGAGCGAATGATACGGGGTGGACGCGAGGCACGCGGCGTGGAAGGGACTCGATGGAAATGCAGAAGGAGAGGATCGATGACGGGCGATGCAACGATCCGGCGAACACACATCGACCCTCGCTGGTCATCTCATACTCCTTCGTTCCTGTTTTCATCCCATTCGTCCCTCCCGTGTCATCCCTCTTGTTTTCCTCGCGTCCTCATTCCCCGCGGCTCGATCGAAAATTTAATATTCCCCGGGCCAAAGTAAATTTGAACGGTGTCGATGGCCGCTCCCTCAACCCACTGACATCAGTGTCAACCGCTACCTGATCCAGGAATCGAGCCCTGTGCCTCGCCCGATCGCCACGGCGACCACCTGGATGCCATCCGATCAACTGATTCCCCAACGAAAGAATTCATGGGCCGATGTTCCGCTGCAACCCGATTATCCGCCCGTCGAATAAAACGAATGAAAAACAAACGGTTAGGATATCCATCCGTGGGTCATGCGCGGGTGAAATCCACGCAGGTGGAGCCGGATCCCTCGGCGAATCGAGCAACCATCGGGCACCAGCAATTGATAGCCGTGTTACCTGAAAAGATCAAAAGGCGCTCGTGGAGCGACCGTTGCATCGTTTTTTTTTTTTTTTTTACGGTCAGCCCACGGTCCACAATTTTGAGGACCCGCTGCTTTTCGGTCGTTATCGATGGGTCGAATATTTATGACGATAGTCGTTGGTCTTTGGACGAGGAAAAAAAATCTCGTCAAAAAATGTAGCTGTCAATGTCGAAGACTGAGTCGCGGTGAGATGTAACTTTGGGTCTGATGGCCCGATTGGGCAACAATAAATCCTATTTCGGTTGAGAGTCAAGCCTCAACTCGACTTCCCAGGTGAGTTTGAATTTAAGAAACGAAGAAACTTCAATTTCCTCGAAAATTCAAAGTTCAATCGGAACTGAAGCACAAACCTGAGTCGGATCTCAGATTGAACCGGCAACGCCGAGGTAACGTCGCGGCAATGCCGAAGAGTGTGGTAATCCGGATAAATGTTGCAAGGTATCGTCGCGCGTTACATCCGAAGATGCGGATGTTGTTTCGGGAGCGGCGAGATTCGCCAACTTTGAAACAAGAGCGGGCAAAACTTTCCATCCGGTTGGGCGAAGCTTCTTCGAACGCGGAAAGGTGTTTATTTTGGTAAATATGAAATGAAAGAAAAAAAAAAAAAAAAAAAAAAAAAAAAAAAAAAAAAAAAAAAGAATCTACCCCACGAGGATAAAGTTTCCGTCTGTTCTTTCACTCTTCCGTTCCGCGTCTTTTTTTTTTTCCCCCCCCCCCATGCTGTACAAAAGTATCTCTAATCTGCATAAATCGTCGTGAGACGGTCTCGCGCGGTTAGTTGCCGGGCGACTTCTTTCGACGCTGGCCAGACTGCAGGCTTTTTAACGGGGCGCTCGCTTGGAGTCATCTTTATGACGGCTATAAAGTCTCGAGGTAGACCGAGGCGGCTTTCGAGTTACAAATGACTACTGGTTACTGAAAACTATCGTTGCTTATAAACAAGACGTAAAAGGAGGAGTGCGAGCGAGGAGAAAAGACGCCGCGGAACTCAGCGAAATACGATATTACTTTGGAGTAAACTATGGGCCAGGATCATGAATCCTTAAGGGGTGATTTACACGATCGTAAGGTTCCATCGAGGTCGATACAATCGAGACCACATGCGCATTCGTATGACAGATTGTTTCGTCGGCAGAACCGACTCGGATGAAACTGGAGCTCTGTGAGCCGTGACAAAGCGTTCGGAAACTCCGGGCCAAGGTTCAGCCGGTGCGATAATTGTTATTAAACAGGTGCTATTAAGCGGAGTCCCACCAGGCGAAGAGCACATGGCGCGATTTCCGCCGGTCTTATGCTCACGGTTTTCCTTGTCTACTCCGCGAGGTTTAACTTTGGCAGGGGAAACTAGAGCGCTGGGCTTGATTAAGATGGAACGATGAACAACACTTTGCAGTGAGCTTCGGGTCTTGTGGTTTCATGGTTGAATGGGAGCGAACGTTTGAACCGATTGAGGTTGATGTGTTGCGGTCTGACACCTCGTTTTACAGTAAATAGTTATTATGCTCAGGATCAGACGGCTCCAAGATGAAAATTGCTGAGAACCTTTCACGAAGAGTGAAAGAAAAAAATGTCTGATCTACATGTGGAGCGATAAGCATTTGGTTAGTCGCAGGAGGCGTTCATGGTCCGATTAAAGAAACAGACTTTTCGAATGGAATTCAATGGAACTACACGTTTCCTAATAGCACAATGTGTCTCCTCTAAAATGACATCGGTTCGTCACTTTTTTTTATTGATGTTCGTTACATTTTGCGTACGGATAATTTTCTCCGCCGAAACTTTCATTAAAAAAAAAACAATTTTCGCGACAATTCTCTCATGCATGAAAAAAAAAAAAAAAAGTAACGCACCCTCGTAAGTCGGAAAAACACGGGAAAAAAATTACGGGAGAGGAAGAAAAAAATTATTTAACCGTGTCGGACTTGAAAAAAGTCTTCCACAAAAATGATTCTAGGACAAGGGTTTGATAACATTGAATTGTTTTTCAGCGTCCTCGAGCCGGGACCTCATCGAAAAATGTCCCGTCGATGCGACACGAAGGACAAACAGCGACGAACGGGAAAGAAAAATGTCACGGCTGACTTTGTCCGCGCAAGGAAGTGAGCACTGAATCGCAATGAAGAGTGGACGAGTGATCGCTTCGGGGTGGAACGACACGGAGAGACGGTGAGGCTCGGTCGAGAAGCAGCCTCTTCGTAGGGTCGGCAGGGAGTCTCCAGCCACGGCGGTTCGCCTACTAGACCTTCTCCTCGGTAATTGGCCAGTAATTGTGTTTGCTAATTGAAATTACGACGTCCTAGTGCTCCTACAACCGAGCACCCACTGTTGCCGAACGAAACTTGACTTCCACCCGACGCCGGGGCACGCGTCTCGCGCAGGACACTTTACGCCGTTCATTATCAAGGGTTTTTGTTCCCTCGTTCCACCTAACGGAACACTCGTTCCCCGTTAATTATTTGGCTCGAAATAATAATTAATATCGTGACGGTTGTCGGCCCCCGAACGGAGAACATCGATCGGCTCTCGGACACTCTTAATAGGACGTCTCCGAGACGACCTCGTTTGTCTCTTCTCCATTTTGGATCCGCTCGCCCGGATGGATTTTTACTGGCGTGACTTCTTAATTACTTCTGGACCGGGAGGGTATCGTAGGAACGAGATTATGGGAGGGGAATGTTGGTGGGAGAAGGGTGAGGGTAAAATGGCAGAGGCCTCCGATGGTCCAGGAGAGGAGCTTTTAAAGCTCCACGGTAGATGGGCACTACATGCGCTTCATCGAGGATGCCCAAGGGTCGTTGGTACAAGCAGCAACCGACAACCCTCTGGAACAACCCCGACTTGTATCGTTCGTGCCTCGCATCGTGTCCTCCTCTCTCATTCGATCTTTCCGTTTACCGGCCTCTTCCTTCGGAGGAACAATCTCGCGTCCTGGTAATTGGAAAAAGGGCTGAAGCTTCTTTCCGGCCGGCGCTCCGGTTGCCATTTTTTTTTTCTTTATCCGTTTATCGCTTGATGCTTCTCTTATTTCGTGTGATTCCAGCGAAGGGTCCAAGCTTCTGCAAACGCTGCGACGGTCAACCGGTTGAAGAACCGTGACGCCTCTCTGTTTTTTTTTTTTTTTTTTTCATAAAATACTCGACATTCTACAAATTATTATCGTTCATTATTCGTCATGCCGCAAATTTTCGAAGAGCACATTTTCGCAAAAAAAATGTCGACCGGAGCAAAAGAAAGTCACAAGTAAACCTGTTTCACGAATTCTCACCGCTTGCGGATAGTCCGTGATTAATGAAATTGCCTTAAAAAAAAAAAAAAAAAAAAAAAACAACAACAACTTCACTTGCAGCTCAAGGATTCGGTCTGCACGCACGATTGGTACGGAAAATCTTGAGTTGAATGCAACAAAATGGATTGGCGGAACGTCTATGGGTGTTCGTACGTGCGTTGATGCCGGTGTCTCAATGCCCGCTCCGCTCCATTCGCCAGGCCAGTCGCGATGGGGTTTCGTTGAGAGGACAAAAGGAGAAAAAAAAAAAATTGAAAAAATTTGTTCGAACAGTAGAATTGGAAAATGTGAAGGAAAAATTGCATTCCGAATGCATTGCGGCATCTAGCGGCGCTTTGTATACTATATAAGGCGTGTAGGGTATATCGGAGAAACCACGGGTCGAACATTATTGCTTGCTCGAGTGAGAGCCCACTTTCCGCGCGTTATGTTGCGCGTAACCGAACTCCGGAATTGGATCCTTCGATTTTATTCATTCAAATTGTTTTTTTTTTTTTTTTCCCACTGCGGGGACCATCCTTGTTATTTCTTGGTGACGTAATTTTTTTTTTTTTTTTTTTTTTTTTTTTTAAATACTTTTAAATATCTCACGATTGGCTTTTAAATGTTATCGCTGACATTATAAATGCCACGACCAGTTGTAAAATAGTGATGTAAAATGTGAAATGTTAAAAATTTTAGCAATAAATGGCGAATAGATCGATTCGTATTCCGATTACGCGAGCCAAGTAATTGCTTGAACTTTTTTTCATGGAATATTCATGAGAAAGTGGGTTTCCGCAGTGGCTGAATTTTTAACAGAAAGTTTCCCTCTTCGAGAGAAAGAGAGAGAGAGAGAGAGAGAGGGAGAGAGAGAGACGGGGTTTAAGTTTCACGTTCGGCGATCGTGATTCGGAAATCGATCCGAGTTTTAATGACGACTTTATATTTCTATCGATTTTTCGTGCTGCGCACGATTAAAGGGAAGTGCAGAAATGATAAGAAAAAGACGAATCGCGATCGACGATCAACTACGATTCGAATATAAATCGAACTGGATTGTTGTGTGATTTCGTGGTAATTAATTGTCGGTGTTGTAATCGTAAAAAAAAAATATTAAACATTAAAAATCGATTGCTTCGATAGATTTATCGAATGAACTGAAAAATTATTCCAATCGCGACGTGAGATTCTCGTTCCGCAATTTACTCGACGCACGACAACTGAGCTTTCATTTTATTTGATTTTTTTTCCCCTTTTTTTGATCCTCGCAATTTTATCCTTCGTTCGCTCCATTATCCAAGAAAATAAAAAGAATACGAAAAATACACGTGAAAATAGTAGAAGAAGGAAAAAATATTTTGGAATATTACTGGCCAGTCACACTTACGTGTTTTTACATAAATATTTTTCGAGAAATCATGCACAATAATTTACGAAATAAGCTTTAACGAAAAATAGTTTCTGCCCGAGATAAAATAGAATGATTGATGGAACAGCGAGAGAGTGTGCGTTTCTCGGTCCGCGTTTTATTTTAACTTTTTATTTCATTTTCTTTTTCGCAAGAACTGCCTTTTTCCACTGTTCTGGAAATGAAAGGCGAGACATCTTATATATCTTCCTATCATTCCGTCGTCCTCGGGTTACCTTGTCTCGTCCTCTCAAACGTTGCAACGTCGCCCACGGACTTCTTCATATTCCTCTTTCACCGCTAACGTCGTCGGTCCTTTATAAATTTATGCTTCTTTCAATACGCTCTCAGGAGTCGGGAAAGGAAAATAGAACTGGCGATAAGCGGGTGTCTCGAAGGGAAAACAGAGATGAAAAGACCACCAGCGGCTTTTCGTCTTCCGACATTTTTTTGTTGTTTTTTTTTTTTTCAATTTTTTTTTTTTTTACATAATCGTCTTAGCAGACGAGAGGGATTTCCGGAAATAAAAATGTTCGAGACGATTCTGATGTCCTCCATGGACCTCGCAAAGTTTTACCGTGCCGCCTATATCGTCGGAATGTAAATTGAAGATTGTCGGAGTTACGAAAAAAAGTACCCAAATGACGACTATAAATAAAAATGTATTTTCTTAAATTTTTTAATTTTATTGTTTCGGAAGTCGCCAGTGTTTCTCGAAACGGTCATAAATTACTTAACAGATTTTTTTTATATTGATTCTTTATAGCCTGATTTATGGTTAAGACAGTATATATTTAATCTAAAATATTATGCGCGTAATTAATTTATTTCTAAGAGAAACAGGGCAAAAATTCGCGATTTTACGGATTTTAAAAATCTGACGCGGTAGAGAATTTTTATTTTATTTTTTCCTCGAAGTTCTGACAAGTGGAGTCGGTGTGAGCGAACGGGAATGCGAAGCCACGCGATTTAACGAACGAAGACTTTCAAGAACACGACAAGAGTCTGTATTACCATCGAGAGTCCGTTCCGCAAACACGATGGTTCCTTTCTTTCCTCCTTGGCAGTCCAAACTCCGGCTGCCTCTTGAGGCTCCGTTCATCCTCTCGAACTGTGTCTACAATCGGTTACTCGCTGCCTCAACCGAGCGGAGAGGCTGATTAAAAGCGACGTGAAAAGATCAAGCGAGACACGATGTCTCGGGAGAGAAATAAACGGACTGCTCGAATAACCAATAAAACAATCGTGTACCGCAAAAAAAACTGTGATTCGTTAATTTTTTTTAAACTGAAAATAACGTTCGATTTTCGAATAATTAAGAGAGAAAGTTGCCACGTCGATGTGGAAATTGCTGAAAACACTGTTTTTGCATTATTTAAATTATTTAAATAATTAAAAAAAAAAAAATTTCAGTTCCTTCAATGTGCTCGATTTTTTTCAGACGTTCATTTACAAAAAATTTCTGACTCCCACAGGTTTCGTGAAAAATAATAACGAGGATAAAAAGGATCGAAGCCAGCACCCCTGGACCAACGTAGGACAACTAAAAAATTCACGAATGCGAAGGAGCATAAATATAATTAAAAAAAAAAAAAAAAAAAAAAAACGCGTGGAAGCACCGTTGTTAGTGCGAAAAAGACGAAAAAATCACCGAGTCACGTCACAGACCGAGCTGCCGCAATTTACGTGGCGCGGCTTAAACGCGAGTGTCGTCGGGAAATAAAACAAAAAGTACCCAAAAAATAAAGCCATCGTGGACGAGAAAGGTTGCAGCGGGCTTTTAGGTTCCGCGAATATGAAAAGCTGCGACTGACGGTCCGTTCGGTGTAGGAGAATCTGCCGTCGATGTTGTTGATGTCGCACCTGCTGCCAGCACCGAACCCTCTGTTAGAACGGCCGGTCATCCAGATTCTACAACGTCGGTGAATCGTAGTGGTAAATGAAATCCTTGTTGGATTTTTTTTTTTTGCTGAATCAATGAGAAGTCTCGAATCACCGGCATTGTCAGCCGGAAATTCTCGGAGGTCGTGGGAGGAGGAAATAATTTTTTGTGCTCTACTTTTCGATAGAATTAAAAAAAATTATTAAAAAACAATGGGTGACTCCCATTGCCCGACCACTAACCTCTACCCCGTTCTCCCTTGGAGCAGGGTTGACATAACCATCGGATCCAGTAGTCTCGCGATGCTCGATGATAACGTCCAAAGTAGCACGAATCACCAAACCGTCACGCTGCCAAATCCTCGGGGTCGAGCAAAAAGCACGACTGGCAAAGCTTCTCAACGATACGATGGAGCGGCACGAGGGGGAGAAAGGGGGAGCTCACCTCGCCGCCGATGCTTTTGTTTGTTGCAAACAGTGCAGCCAGATAGATAGATGGGATGAGCTTTGGATGCCGAAGCCCACAGTGGATTCTCTCTCGCGCCCCTCCGTGATGAAGCTCAACGAACTCTCGCAAACCGCTCGCCGACACCGATCTAAAGTAACTTCTGGTGGAAATTCAAGCTCCGGGTACGGAGCGAGAGGGCGCGATCGCGATCCAGCGAGGCACCAGGAAAGGGAGACTAAATACACAGCCTGACAGAATAGTTGTTGCTCGTTGGAAATTCCCATACGTGAAACTGGCCGGAGATATAATCGTGAAACGCGATAGGACGAACGTGCCGGGGATCAAAACAAGGATGAGAATTTACTTGCAGAATTCACCGTTCGCGTTGAACCGATTCTCACTCGGTACTTCCGTGACGATTCGAATTTTTTCCTCGCTCGCATTCGCTCCAATAAAAAAAAAAAGAAAAAAGTCGACGAAAAGGAAATCCACCGAATGATCGAAAAAATTCGAATAATTACATACATTTTTATTTTCCTTCGGATTCCTGATAAATCGCTAAAAAGCCCTCAGTTGAGATACTCAGTGATTTATCCAGTTGAATTTGCAGCCAATTTACGATGCATCCGGTCGTCAATGCGTTCAGTTGATGTCCTCACTGGAAATTCGGAGAAACGTCGTACAGCGTCGTAACTTGCCTGCTATTTGTCAATTCATCCTTCTTCCGTCTCCGTCTTCGTCTCTGTCTCTCGTTTTACCCGCGCTCCCACAACAAGTTCGCTGCTGTCGGGCCTTGAGCAATTTTAAATGTAAATTAAAGTATTGGCCCGGCCGAGGTTCTGGCGTCTGGTACAGGGTAAAAGAGCGACGGGGCACCACCGACGCCTCTCTACCATTTACATATTAAGTGGCCACGACCCAATAACACCCCTCGTACTATCCATGAGATTCCGTACCGATCCGGCCTCCCACACTGTCGAACCCTTCTTCCCCCAGTGCCCGAAGACCGACCAGGAATTTCCCAAACGCTCCCTCCGATCGACTCGAGGGCTCTGGCCCATGCCATTCGCCTCCATCCACGGATCGATCTACTCTTCGCGCAACCCCTTCGCCAGAACCAATATGGAAAATAAGAGTAGAATTTAACGCGCAGCTGGCTCACAATCGGAGAGACGGAGATTCGACGAAGATTCGATGAGAACCCGTTGGTAAATTAGTCGTGATTAATTTGCAGCTTCGCCTTCGGTGAGGGCGAAGAAAAATTATTGCGATAAATCCATTGGGATTACTCGCGGAATTAAATTCCATGAATTATCGCGGACTGACAAACTATTGTAACGAAATGGAAGTTTCTCTCTGCGAGAAGCATTATTTTTTTTTTTGGTTTTTTTTTTTTGTTTCTTTCGAAAACCCCCATATGCTTCGCATACGCTCGGTGGCGAGGGGCGAATTTCAGAGAAAAAACTTTTCTCCGCGGCACTTTTCGATTTGATCTGACAAACAGTAGCACGACTCTCTCGCTGCTTCTACGCTTCGATCTCTCCGGCCAACGCCTCCCCTGGTTATCTCATCCTCCTCAGCTTATGGAATTTTTTGCGTGGTTTTCGACAATTTTCTCGTATTTTTATTTTTATTTTTTATTTTTTATTATTATTTTTTTTCATCTCAAAATCCTCGACAGGTCCGCATTTCCGACGGCTAATGGACTCTGTCCTGCGTTTTTCGGCCCTCCGGCGCTCCGCTAATACCCGGGGACGACCGCGTTAATCCAACAGCCATCTTTCTCCTCCTGCACTCTCCTTCAGTGCTTACTAACGGCTCGAAGCCAAAAAAATTCTCAACCCTATCCGCCTCGTGTATTTTCAAGATATTATTGTGACGATCGGCTTCGCTGATTTCCTGCTTGCTACCCTTAAGGGGTTACCGGAGTTCGATGGATCTGAACAAACGTCGCGTCTTGTTGTGGGTTCGCTCGGACGCTCCGGGCGGAACTTGTGTTTGATTAATGCAAATTTTGCCGCGACACGGAGCAAGGATTATCGAGGACCAAATTCATCCGGCAATGGAATTTCGCGTGTCTCGTTCCGCTACGGAATCACTCGTGTCGACTCAATAATCTCGCTCGCTACGCTCATGAGAAAGCGATGAGTAAACGCGATGATAAACAAAAAATCGTACGTAAATGCGAAAGGAAAGCGACGAGTCGAACGTTTTGCCAGTAGGGTGAATCTTGGATCTCGACGTCGGAGCTCCGCCGAGTTTTGGTTGATCCTTGGGATTTCGTGGATATGGAAAATACCTCTGTACCGGTATCGGGCTTGGCTCTTCTTCGCGGTAGCTACACAGGAGAAAGTCCGGATTATAGGTATTTCCACGGACACGGTGAATTTTCATTCAGATCTTCGTGTCCTTCCCGTCGATGCGCTCCGACGTCGATTTGAAAAATCGCTTTACCAGCTTCTTCTCCACCCGCACGCCCCGTCCCGCCGCCGTGTGACACATACCGTGCGTCGCAGATTTTTCCTTTGTAAAATATTTCACCCGCGACGCGGACAAAAGTTTCGTCTTTCTCTGCATCTTGTATGGAAAAATTTTTCGACGCGTTGCCAACGATGAAAGGAAATAATCGATGTCCGAAAAATCGTAGATGAACGACGTCCGATGGAAAAATTAATAATTCCTGTACATTGCCACATTGGAAGTGAAAAAAAGCCATCTGCTCTCAATTATTCACACTCTCCTTGATTTTCGATTTTTTAACGAAAGTTAAATTTGCATCCGGGACCAAAAATCGGGTGCGAAAAGAAGATCGCGAAGATTTTTCCAAGCTTCATAAAACATCGCGAGAATTTCGAAAATAAATGGCCGGGAATGGCGTCGCCTACGTGCGAACTTCCACTTTGAGTCTTTGTCGTGTTTCCCGTCCCGCTGGTCGCCACTTTCAGAATCTCCGAATCCACCGGGCAAACCGAACAATGACGGTGCTGCAATGGCCACGGCAACCGCCCAGTGGCATTTTCATTCATTGAAATATGTCGTTGGAACGTGTTCTCACTGGGACATTGCTTTAGAAATTTGACTGTCTTGGTGCGAATGGCCTTTCCGATGTCGAATCGACGGTTCGACTCTCCGCGCTCGGAGTGACCGTCCGACGGCCTCGACTGACGGACGATTCAATATTAAAATACCTGAGCATATTCTTGGGAGGGGGATTGGAGCTCGTGACATTCCACACCAAAAAGACCCTCTCCTACCTTCTCTCTCACTCTCTCTCTCTCTCTCTCTCTCACTCTCTCTCTCTGCATGGACTCTTTTAAAGGATCACAGCTTTCAACGAATTCCAAACCTCACCCACTTCCATACGTATATATATGTATAATGAGGTATTCCATACCAAATGGAACTGGGTCTGAAGCCTCACATGTTGGATTTGTTCCAAGATTTCTCATACGATTGTCACAATTCAAAAATCTCGAAAAAAATTCTGAACAATCATGTGTCACATGTACAAACTTTTGATAGACGAGCCAGATCGGAGCAGCGTCATTTTATTTTGTTTTTCATATTTTTTTTTTTTTTTTTTTTTTGTCGAAAAGCACAGAGAAGAATCAAGTAAAAAATAAAAATCGGTCGATTATTCTTTATCATTTTATTCAATGAAAAGGGAGCCTATCATGGATTGATTTTTTTTTTTGGGCAGCGACTTTTTTAGCGAAGGAATTTTTGGAATTAAGGACAATGCGACGACGATCGGGTCTTTGATGTTTCGGATGTCAAAGGGACGGACAGTCCCGCAGTGTCGGTGAATGCCGGTCATCCGAGAGAGAAGTTTAAGTTTTACGGTTGTAAAGTCTTCATTTTCGATTCTATTAACGTTCTTGGACGTTATAAGGTTTGGGATGTCGACTGGCAAATATTACAGCTAACTCTCGTGGTCAGTAAACGCTGATATATCAATATAGTGATTTTTATGAGGACAAAAATATTTGCTTGGATTTTGATGTGTGCTTTTTTAAAGTCGAAAATTTGTGCACGGCACGCAGGAAACTTTGATTCGATATATTTCACTGTGTAGTAATTACAACGCTTTGCGCTTTGCGATTAAGCCGTCGATCGGAGTCCTTTATAAACGAGGATATTTCAATAAAATAAAATTAATCGACTCTACGGATTTACATAACACGGATTGTTTTGCACATTTCGATTATTTTTTTTTTTTTTTGCAACGACGAAAAATTAAACGCGAATGACCATTAGATCGGCTTCTTCAATTTATTAATTAAAACGATTTTATAAATCAATGGAAAATCTAAACGCGAACGGTGGAAAGTAGGTAAAATTATTAATTAATCGTTGTTCGTTTTTCATTGTAGTCACGTTTCGATAACACCCTACGCCACGTCAGATATTTTACGGATCAATTATGCCGGATTCGACGTTGTGCCGTAAATGAGATATATTCATCACAAATATGAAACACGGACAAAAGAACCAGACAATGAAATTCATTGTATGTATACTTTTTTTTTTCATTTTTATTCACTTTTCATTTTCACCGGTGTTATTACGCAAACTATATATTCGAGAGAAATAACACGCTGGAGAGACGATAGTCGGTTTTTTTTTTTTTTTTTTTTAGGAAAAAATATAATAAAATGTAAAAAAGCGACGAGTTAAACCGGACAGCGGTATATTTTTCATTCTCCGCGTATGCCGTTATCTCGCACATCATAACGAATACATCGCATACACATGACTTTAACCGAGGATAATGGTGAGCCACGATGAATTATCACGAGAGTCTAATCATATAAAATATTAATAGCGATGAATTTTCAACGGAATAAAATACCCGTCGATAAGTAAAAGAGGAAAAAACTGAACTAGAATTTTTTTTTTTATTATATATAAAAATATGATCGACTATTCGTAAAGATATTGGGACAATGTGTGAAAAAATTTCAGCCTCGAGTGCACGAAAAATTGCACGAGTCTATTAATTTTTATTTTTTGTTTTTCCTTCTAACAGTGTTCTATTTTTTTTTTTTTTTTTTCAATACAGCGCTCCCAAAATTCCGTCATACACGGACCCGATTATTTTTTTTAACGTCTCAACACTGTTTCTATAGGAGCGTGGATTGCATGTTATTGAAAAAAAAAAAAAAAAAAAAAAAAAAGATTATCCGTTCAAATATTGTACACGATTTTTTTTTTTTGTGAAAAATCGCTGAATCTACCAACTTCTCACAGTGAGACGGATACGATTTTTTAAATATTTTTTATTTTAGTGATCTTTCGGACAATTCGAACGAAAAGATTCGACGGAAAATTGTGGCAAACTCTTCGGACGGAACTCTATAGAAATATGTATGACTCGTCGCGAGGCGGGAGGTGGAAAAGTATTCGGGAAATCACCCCGTCGGATAAAGGCGCTCGGGCTGTTAAGCGCGATACTGCACAGAATAGTCGGTTTAACGCTCGAGCCGACGTATTAATTTCAAGACCGTACGGTCTTACCGTCGTTGACTCTCCGCTCCTCGACTCCTTTTCTCACCTCATTTTCTCACACGACCGGACCGACAATCTTTGATCCATCCGGAGACTGAGCAGTTGAAAAGAGATGCTATCAGTTTTGTGCGACCCGAGCTGCGCGATTCCGTTAGGAAAACGCTTTACCCAAAACTGTGAGGATCCTTCCTTCGAGGTTCGTTGAAAAATTTTGTGGATAATTGAAAAAAAAAAAAAAAAAAAAAAAAAAAAAAAAATCACTCCAATCAAATTTTTTGTAATTTAAAAATCGCCAAAAACAAAAAAAAAACAAAAAAAATATATATACAAAAAATTGTTTAACATTTAGAATCTTTGGTCAGTTCACCATGTCCCAGCGACTTTACATCAGCTATCACCAGTTGCACAGGGCAACCGGGTCAGTTGCTCACGCAGTTTGGCATCTTGGGTAGTTTCCGGTCTCGCAGCAACCCTTCGTTCCCGTTACCACCAGCATCCCTTCTGAGGAATTGTCGGTCGCTCGAGGATCTCGGTCAGTGCCCTGCCTTACCGCAACAATTGTTTTTTTTTTTATTACCGCTTGTTCACTGCATTTTGGTCAGACTCCCTTTCCTCATCATCCCTTCATGTGGTTGCGTAAGGTTGCCCACTTGTCACGGGACGTTGGCCAGTCGCCCGTTCGCCAGCGTCCCTTCTTGGGGTTGTCGGTCGGGATGTCTTTGGTCAGTTGCCCGGAGCCATTGGAATTTTCAATAATAATAACAACGACAACAACAACAACAAAATAATAATAATAATAATAATAATAATAATAATAATAATAATAAGTAAACTCGTACAAGGAAAAGGTCGGATCTGCTGAGCGACTGTATGGAGGATAGTTTCGGCCCGGAGTCCCGTGGGATTGAATACGGAAAAAGGTTTTTCCTTTTCCACCATATTCTCGAAATCCTCAATTTTTCCGTACATCCCCTCACAGAGAGAAATTCATCCCATAGCAGTTATTTCATGTTTTCCCGCGTCCTTTTCCTTCCTCACCAAACCCAGAAACGCTTCCTTCACGAGTTTCGACATCCTTTGACGTTTCTCTCTCTCTCTCTCTCTCAGCCGGACACACCCGATACGTTTTGCATTCTACTTTCTATTCGCACTAGCCTATTCCTGGATGATTTTTTTTTTTTTTTTTTTTTCATTTATCTTTCGTTTCTCATATTAATCCATTTTTTTTTCGTCTTTCCGCCGCGAGCTGATAAATTTTAGAAGGGACGTTTCGTTTAGGAAGAATCTTCGGCCAGAGAAAGAGCAATCTTATCGTTGAAACGTAAAAAAAAAAAAAAAAAAAAAAGAAAAAAAAAGCGGTTCCATGCTATTATAAGGACGGGGGCTTGGAGAGGTCGGAAAGTATCCGACTCGGCTGGGAGGTGATTTGCTCGGTGACGAAAGTATAACGACTTTCCGAGCCCGTGGATAATTGGGCTTCGATCGCGAGCGACTTTTTTTTTCCGTCCCTCGCTTCTTTCGCACCGTTGCTCGGACTCAAGGTAGTTCGGCGATGAAAACCTTTGGCGAGAAGCTTTTATTTATTTTTTTCTATGTCGAAAGATCGAGCTCTTCTGGATCGATTGAGTTCGGAGAACAAATAATTGACGGCAGCGTTCCAAAGATATTTCATCTCGAGGGTGGGAATCAAAAAAAAATTAAGGTGATCTGAAATACTGTCATCGATAATTATCCGACATGCCGTTTCGAACTTCGTCGACGGATTGAACTGCGATTCGTCGGCAAAAAAGCAACTTGTCTTTTTTTCCCTGCCGCGCTAAAATAACCACATTTCTTGCTAGCGATTCGGTGAAAAAAAGGGTAATTTGGTCGATCGTCATAATTGAGGATGTAATAGGGCTCGTTGCTCCTTCTCGAAGCTTTATTACCACCGGGTCATTGGCGAATATGACGAGTTTGCGACGCGAGAATCGTGGTTATTTTAACGAAGTCGGAATAAAATATCGTAAACCACGAAAGAGAAATAAATGAAAAAAAATTCTGCTGCATTATGCTAAAGTCACTCGAGCTACTTTCATATGCGGTTTCAGTGTGTTCAAGCAATCGCTCGCACTGCTTATTTGCATTTTTTTTTATGACCACTTGTCAGTGACATTCGATGGTATTTTCAAAGGTCAATTTCTAAGGTTTTCTTGTATTTTTTTTTTGTCGCGACATTATCGATTTTTACTTGTGATGGGTTTAAGAAAAAAAAAAGAAAAAAAAAAAGAAAAAAAAAAAAGATCCTTGTGCACAGCAGCTTTTCACGGAAAAACTAGTGAACGCGACTGTGAAGATGTCTGGGTAGGAGAGTGAGAACATTACCCAACGGATATTAGGCTTTTGAGACTACCTAAGGAGGAAAGCTAACAATTCCAGTAGGAGAATAAGGGTCGAAGAAACACGCGAGGAAACTATATGAGACGATGTAGACAGTGGCCGAGTACATTCGACGTGGCACTTTGCCACATTAACTTTTATGCGGTCGCTGTGTGTGACTTTACCGGCGCTCCCAGCGCTACCCATAACACATTTATCTACCGCAGGGACCTCGAAGGAGACCACTAAATAATTACTATTTTTTTTTCGCATTCTCACACACAAACTTCACAAAACAGAACCTAGACAAAAAAATGATTGTAGTACAAAAAAAAAAAAAAAAAAAATGAGAACGGACAAAATAAATGAGGTTAAAGAACATTTCAAAAATCGCGCAGTGTTGAAAAAATGCGACTTTGTTTTTTAATCCCGAAATGAAAAATACTGGCGTATGAGGCTTGAATCAACGAATATTGGGAATAAAAAAAAAAAAAAAAAAAAAAAAATCATAGCGGTTCGCAACAAAGTCGAGCGCGAAGCTGCGAAATAATATTATGCGCAGTCTGTTATGTCACGTGGCTTCTACTTTGGCTCGTTCAATCGTTACTCACATCCCCGATAAAAAAAAAAAAAACAATCGCGAAGCATACGGTGACATGGACAAGGTTAATGGACGCGAGAGCGAAGGTGGAGGATGACAATTATTTTCAGTAGCTTTCGGTACAATCGTTTAAAGCCTTGCCAGATACGGCCGCTTAACAACCCCTACGTCAAGTAGCGCACGTACGAGGATATACAAGAGTCGTGTAAAACCACCCCAAACCTCCTCTGATTGCGACCAGGAAAATCCTAATTGAATTTTATTAAATGGTCGCCCCACGTCATGAACCGGGAAATTACAGGTCGGAAAAGGGTGGACAGGGTGGAAATGAACACGTTGAAAGCTATTTTCCCCTTAAAATTGACATCCGGAACATCCGAAATCGTTCCTTTAACGTAATCGAAAAATCTCTGGGTTAATTTTCTTTACTGTATTTAGCCCGAAGACGTGTCAACTGAAGTCTAAAGTTGACCGGGAGAAAGTTGACTTTTGTGAAAATTAATTAATTTGAAATTTGACAAAAATATTTTTTTTAACACATGCACGAAAAGTCCCGATATTCGTGTCTGTGAAGCGTGGTGAAAGTGGAGCTTTCTAGCGGAGAAAGCGATGAAAATACTGTCTACACTTTTTTTTTACATTAGTTACAAAATAATGTATTTCCGCACTAGTGCGATAAATTTTTGTCAATTAATATTTATGTTTTAGCTAAGGTATTTGTTGAAATGTCGATTTTTTTTGTCGATTTTTTTTTTCATGAGAACAAAGTTTTGTTCATGAGCAAGCGAAATTATTTATGACAAAATGGATTTCCTGCGAATTCAGTCAAATATAAAAGTTCCGAAGAAAATATGTAGGACGATGAATTTTTTACAAATCTATGAATTTAACAATGATTGCTACGTCAGTGGATCCGATTTATTTTGTGTCTTGACCGAGGTGGAATATGTGAATCGACGAAACTCCTCGGATTGTTGAGCTAGATAATTCTGCCTGGTTATGTCATGGTTTTCTCACTAAGAATGTTTCATCGGATAGCAGGAAAATTGTTAGAAATTCGTAATTCCATGTTTGTGGGAAGTTGAAAATATGTTATCTCTCGATGTTCTCAGGGCCTGGGTACGTGAACGTAATCCCGGGGGAAACCACCGTAGGGGAAATACCAAGGGCGAATTAAACCGAAACTTTGACGTTAATGTAATTGCTCGCGAAATTAAGGTATTTGATACTCCAGCGTAACTAACAGCATTTCGTCTGGAGCAGCGTCACTGAATAACCCGTCCCTCTCTCTTTCTCTCTATTTTCAACAACTTCCTCATAGCACAATAACAATTTACTCAATAACCGACAACGCTGAAAATTGGGATTTTTAAATCGCTCCGATTTTCAACCTGTGAAATTCTGCGTGGACTTTTTTTTTTTTTTTTTTATCAAATCTTATTACGTTTTATTGAAAAATCATTTTCGACAAGTTTGTTTGAGTTCATAAGCCTTCGTCTAAATCCATGTACTTCTTAAATATTTAAATTTTAGTATTTTTTTGTTTTTTTTTTTAATTTATTTATATATTTATTTTGAATAATGTTAATGAGTTTTCATTATTGAGACTTTGGGTAAAACCGATATTGCGACAGTGGGGCGAAATCTCGGAGGATAATTAACACTCCGGCTGAAGGCTGAACGTTTCCTGGCTTCGGTGCGGCTCCACCTGCAGGGCGCGAGCTCCGTACCTTCCTCTTCTCGATTTCTCGTAACTTTCTTTCGACTCTCGTCAGAAACTTCTTGATTTAAATTCGTGGCTAATTTATGTCAGATCTATCCTGTTAATTAAGCAATACAATTGTAAAAAAAAAGAAAAATGGTGATGAGATTAATGCCGAATCGGCCGTGTGTTATTTAGTATCGAGTTCACTTTCGAAACATATTTTTCTTTACGTTTTGTAAATTCCCGTAAAAATTTTTGACAACGATCAGAGCTTCGAAAATGCTTGAATCGGAACTGATCAAAAGCCAGCCAAGGTCTGGACTGGAATTAGTCGGGTTTCTGACCCACTGCGCCCTGCACTTAATTAGGACTTTCAGTCACATTGACCGTTTGACAAGTTCTAATGTAACGCTCCAAACGTTCTCCAAGGATGGGATTGAAAAGAAGTCGAATAACAAAAGCGTCGAGAAGGTGAAAATTCTCCAAGTTTTAATTATTCAAAGATGAGTGAATGCATTTACTTTTGATTTATTTCCAAACTTATTTATTATCAACGGACGATCCAGAGCCGCCTCTCCCTCTGATCGGATCGTACGTCGGTTACGTCAACAGCTTTTATATATTACCGAAGAGTTTTGCGCTGAAACACCTCGGTGACCGATCGATCCTCGGATTGAGATCTTATAATTCTCCGTCCGCCATCATTTTTTCCCCGACACTGGCTCAGCCAACTTCAGCGTCCCGCGCAACGTAATCGACTACTTTTTAATCGATTTACTTATTAGTTTCTCGGCAACTCGCCGTTCACCGTTCTCCGTATCCTCCGGCTTCGCGTTGTTTTTTCAAGCTCTCCCACGGTGTCAGTGCCTTTATTTTTACTTTCATTCTCAATCACAGCAGCAATTTTCCACGGGTGGGATAAGCGGAGAACGAATTCGATTATAATAATAAAACTTGGACAATTACGTTACCGTTTTTGTTGCTTTCAGCCAAATTGCGTTCGACCCGTCGTCCTCCGAAAATGACGCGTAGCCGATAGTCAATATTTTTTCGGCTTCTTCGTAGCGCGACACAATGCGATACAACAGGATGCGACGCTCTTTTCTTACCGGTTTGGTCGATGACAAAATTCACAGGTCAAGAACTACGACCCGCAAAGACTCTTCGTAAATGCCAACTGTCGAATCAACTATCGCAATGACGCAGCCGATTGTTCGACTCATTTCCGTTTGACCGCCGAGTTGCACGAACAATTTCGTTTCGTCGCGGGTTTCGGTATCGCAGAAATTTCAAACGACGCGACAAGCCGTGGCGCGGATGCGGACGGGATAAGAATGAGGAGAACAGAGAATCCGATTCGGAAGCGATTCCACATCCGGCGACCGTTCGTCTTCCTCTCTCAATCACCTCCCGGTGTCTCTCGTCAGTGTTGCAAACCAGAAGTGGCGTCGAGTCGGGTAACCGAGGCGAGTTACGAAATCGTGCGGACGCTTGCCAGGCAGGGCGTGAATCATGTGGCGAGGCCGGGTTTGGTCCTCGGTGGAGCGCGCCTTCGCCGCGTTTAATCGGGGAAAACGCCTCGGGGTCCGCCAACCAACCGTTATGTGGCTCGATCGACGCATCGGGTCTGAGGCGAACAGACGGAACGTACAGCTGAGGGATGAGATTTCGTGCCAACAAACCCGTCGCCATCGTATTATTCTCCGAGCGAGATCAACTCGGCGACGAAGTTCCCTACGAAATATCTTATTAACCCTTCCTCCACCGACCTCCGTGTTTGCCACTGCGTCTGCGGACTCGATTGCCAATCGTCGAGTCCGCTCCGTTACTCCGATCCATTCTCGCGGATCTCCCGGATTTTTACTAATCGAGATCAGCCTGAAGTTTGGCTCGACTGTGTTCGATATGTTTGGGACAATTTTCAGTGGTATTTATTACTAACTATATTGATACGATTTTTACCCAAACTAACCGTAGCACAGGCGAAGAGTTTGGCTATTTGCTACCAGCTACAGATGTGCACAGTACAGATGTGTGTTTTTCACCGTCACTGCGCGCATTCAGAGATAATAATAATAATATAAATGAGAAAAAATGAGTTGAAAAATTATATTCGATTATTATATTATCAACTAATTTCGTCCTCATTTTGTTTAGCGACGTTACTATCGGATCAGTCGTTGTCTTCGCGATAACTGAATCTCATTGTATTTATTTTATCGACAGTCTAACTGGCGTATAATCGAACTTTTCATACATTGAGAGAGGGAAACGAGTAAACGTAACTATTTCGCTTGAGAGATTTTACTAACGGAATAATCCGATTTTTGGAAAATCTAAGATTTTCTACCGTTTAACAAGAATTTTCCGTGAGAATCTCCGTCGATGGTGATCGACGAGACGCGACAGTCCGTTGTGGGATTCATTTTTCATCAGTGTCGAATTCGCGAGTGAAGAATTCAAGAAGAGCCGGAGGTGAGTTAACGAGAGAACGGTAAGTCATCCGTCGGGACAGCAAGTGACCTCCCACCGTTGGGAGGATCGTTTCAGTCTTCGTGACGAGAGGAGGAAGATTGAAAACGGGCGGCCGGGAGGGTCTGCTACTGGCAGGCGCAAGGACACTGCGAAAAAGCTGATCTACCGTGTGCCGTCCTGTCTTCGGTACTCTAAAATTGTTTGATTCAATATTCACGAAGGAATCACTCCCCGTCCCGGCCATTTATGGACCTCGATCCGGCTGCATTTCAACCATCAGATTCCTCAAGCGCCGCGCCAGGGGTTGCCGAATAAAAATCCAAAATCAGTCACGATCCACGTCACGCGACGCCACGATGATTTCCATTTCCAGGCTTAACGACGCCATCGAATGGAAATCCAGCGAAACATATTTTCACACGTAATCTGACCGATGTTTCGACGCCATCGATTACGCTCTTGATCGACCAAACGGAAATCATCAACGACAGATAATTTTCAGCTGGAGATCAAGCGTCGCGTCAACTATCGATGGTGGAGTAAGCTACGTGGATGGTCCAAAGAGGATCGCAGTGAATACGTACAAAATACCTCATTAAAAGTCCTCCACAATCATAAAGTTGCAAACGAATGGGCTCCAACAGTCACCACAGTTTCGATCTATCGTTTATGTCCTTTCACTGTCGGAAGCGGCTTAACTTCAACAGTTTCGTGACTGGCGTACATGGAAGTGGCGTGTACGCAGCCAGATTCAACACCAGCGAGCCAAAGCTGATCCGTGACCATTGGAAGCACCTGAACGAAGAGGTCATCGCTAGCGAATAAATCGAAACTGGATGAAAGCCTACTCAACCTCCCCCCCCCCCCCCCCCCCCCCCAACCCCGCACCTTTCTCTCTCTCAGCGAACCAAACTATTTACCGAAATTGGCCACTTAACTCAGGCTGCCGTAAACTGCACCGGCTTGTAAGGCTTGGTCTGGCGAGTTTCCACCGATACGCGGAGCTCGCATCAATTCAATTCATTGAATGGACATGATACGACCACTGGGCAGTTAGTAGACTGTGGCAATCCCAGAGATTCCTTCCGGAGCCACCGGGATAACACACACCGGTGACCCGGCGCGTATTCGGTTGAATCGCGCCAATGGCAACTACCAATCTTACGAAGCTTAAGGTTAAGCTCCCGGCGCCATTCATAGCGTTTTTTTGGTGGTTCATGGTACTCGTTCCTTGGTGACGATGTGGCACGGTCGATCGACAGCCGAAAAGTTGGCAGACATCCACCATTGGAATAAAGTTCGAGTATTTATTAAAATGAAAGGGAGCCGCACGTAGAAGCGATTATCGTGACGACGAAGGGTTGTTTCGGGTGTCATTCGTTGGACAAATTGTTCGTGGCACGTGGTCGATTCGGTCGGATTGGCTTTATCGTTCGATGATTCCGATTCCCAAACTGTCGTTCCGATGGCGTTCGCGAGGTTGACTCTCGTCGGTTGCTCGGTGAAAACGTTATATACGTCAAATTGAATTGAAACATGGATGATGGGAGAGCGACGGAGGATCCGCCGTTTTGCGCCTCTGCCGAAATGTTTACGGGAAAGCCGAGAACACAACATTTTCGACGAGCAACGACGGCTTGAATATACTTCGAACGAATCGATCCACAAATGTGTCCCGGCTGTCCTGTACGTTCGAACGTGAACAATTAGCGGGGAATATTCGAAGCTTTTCAAATGATGCAACTGTACAATACGTTTTGAAGCCGTGTAATCGAAAAGCTTCCGTCTGGATGTAACGAGTGAAGTTAAGCCTCGGGCATCGATAGCTTTATATTATAGTCGTTAATCCAGGCTGATACTTCGTTATAATTGCGCTTTGAGCATCGATAACAATGCGGTCGAATTGAATGAACGATTCATTAATTTTCAACCACACACGAAACCCCGTAATTGGGTTAAACACCAAAAAAGCATAATCTCCCATAATTTCCATCGTGGAAATCTCTCTAGGCTCTTGAAATTGTAGATTCTCCGGGGATATAAATCTTCGACGATCACGCCAGACCCGGAATTTTCGAAGGCACCCAAGTTCACCGCATGAACCGTACCAGACTCTCATTATTCGACAGCCATTAAGCCTCGCTCGAAATCTTTCTACGAGCTGTCCGAGGCCTCGACTTTTCTAATTGTTTCGGTCTCGAGCACTCGATAGCGTGCACTGCAAGGTACGAATGGTGTTTCTAGGCAATTCCGGTCTTAGAATTCGACTTGTTCTACTCGCGCCATTTCCGTTTCTACTCCAACGCGTATCCAGGACTTTCGCCTGAATCTGTTCTGAACGCGGCCGTTCTTACTCGCCCTCTCAAGTCCCGTTAATCTCGAAAGGAAGACTCTGACCTAGGAATGTTGACCGTGACACTTTTTTGAGTTCACTTTGCATCCGAAAGGCCACGGAAAAAATATTTTCGGATTCACAGCAACCTGTCATGAATTTATCGAGGCCGAAGCAATCCCGCATAAACGTACTTGCGGCACGAGTATTATGTCGAGTACGTTCGCGACATCGGGCGTTGCGTAATAACGCTTAATGTTACAAAAATTGGACGCTCGATGTTACGAAACTTCAACGCTTAATGTTACGAAACTTCAACGCTTGATGTTATGAAACTTCAACCAGCGCGTATCCGATCCCTTTGCCGATTACGTGTTGTCGTTATTACAAACACCGAGCATAAAGTAACAAACACGATCAGGAGTTACCTCCGTGAAAATAAATTACGGGAAATATTGCGAGTCGCAAAATCATGGAAAAAGTTTAATCTTACGAGTCGAATAGTCGATCACATGTTTGCCCGCATCGAGTGTGTGTCTCAAACAATTTTTTTTTTTCACTTTTCACCCTACGAACCCGTAATTTCGATCATATTACTGAATTTTGTCGAAGGAAACTCCTGTGATTTTGTCGAGAGTGCACGCAACGGATTGTTGTATTTTCCAGTAATAAATTCCCAAAGTGCATGTCGATGAACCAATAAAAAATAGATTTTTTTTAGAAAAAAAAAAAAAAAAAAAAAAAAAAAAAAAAAAAAAACTACGCTGCAACAACCGATTGGATAACATAGACTCACCGACGAAACCCGCCAAGTTGCACTCGATAGGTCTGCCTCGCATCCTCCGTACATCCCATAATGGGGAAGGGCGGCGAGGGGGCCGCGAGGGGTGGAGGAGGGGGAGGAGGGGTGAGGGGGGGGGGGAGGAGAAGGACTGTCGAGCCCGCGTTTTCATCTGAAACACGGCGAAGAACAAGAATCTTGATATGCGAGTACTCTTATAGGTGCGCGTGGAGCGTGCTTCCGATGTTTTCCGGAATAACGGCGTGCGGGAGATAGGCCGGGGCAAAATGGACGACCAGGGGAAAAAAATAAGAGTTCGCCGTTCGAGACGCCGGACTTTGTTTTCGCGGAAGGAAAAATTGTTAAGGGCGGTCCAACTTGCCCCGGGACGTGCAGTTTCGCCTCGCTCCATCCAGGCGCCGTCCTTGCTGCACAATAATATAGCCCCGATCGTGGGAGCCATTACCGGTAACCAATGTACCATATGGCACATCGGTGTATGCGCTCCTCCCTATTCACTTCGGTAATATACCATATATTCACTTTTCGCTCGGTATTCTCTTACGGTTTTTCCGCAACCTTGCTCTAACTTTTTATAGTACGCGGTTTTCCTTCGCTCTTTCGGCCCCGCCCGCGTTCGCCAATTTTGCCCGGCGCGCTCCACGAAACCCTTTCATCTTTTCTTCGTATCTTCCACTTCGCTTGTTGTCCGTAGGTTACGGATACCCCGTCCAGGACGGTAAATGAGAAATTTGTTATCCCGATGTTTTGTCCGATAGCGCATTTCCATCGTTCGATGAATTCGTGAGTTTTTTTTTTTTTTTTTCTACCCTCCATTCGAATCGAAGAAGAGGAATCGACAGGGAATCGTCCGGAATATTTTTTTCGCGAAAGTATTTGAAAAAAATTTGTAATAAAAATTAATGAATAATTGCAACGAGTGAGAAATAATGACAGAATGTAATTTTATTGCGGGGATTTTTTTTTGTGTGTGTTGTTTTTTTTTTTTTTTTTTTTTTTTTTTTTTAATAATTCCTGTTAATCGTCGTGGACGAAATAAGGCATCGGCAGTTCGGCGACCGGGCGCAGCAAGCGCACGTGCGACGCTCGGGGGCGAATAGCTGGTTCCCGAGTACATACGTTTACAACGCGTATGACCAGCGTTAATGCAAATACATAAATTTACAATGCAAACGGACCAATAAAATTTCGGGTTCATTGAGGGGGAAGAACACGCGGACGAGACGAACCGGCGGGAACATCGAGTACACACGTGCGCTATAGGCGCCATGGGGGGCGAATATCAACCCCGAGTTGCCGTTAACGCTCGAATCGAGCGTGGTCTCCGACAAATTTGCAACGCTACTTCCGCTCTATGTATTTTATATATTTCATTAATTCACCGTAAATTTCTACGTTGAAAATATATATTTTTCATCGAAAAAATAATTAAAGTTACCGATTGATAATTGAAAAAAAAAAAAAAAAAAAAAAAAAAAAAAAAAACTTATTAATTTACAATCGACGCTAATTTGTCGTGCACAATTATTTTATATTAGGAACATAGAACGATAAATGGCTTCGGTGACGAATTGATTGACGCGAAGTGTCAACGATGCAAAAACAATTTCGAGAACGTAGCGAAGGTATCTCGTCGTGTTCGACCATAGTTTCGACTGTCAATCAAAATGTTTGTGATCTCGAACACCCCCGAGCTTTAAATTAAACGTCAAAATTCCATAATTGGATATTCCGTCTGTTCGACGTTGCTAATATCGTGATTTAATCGGAATTCGGATTTTGGGCTGACCGATCTATCGCGTCACAGGGCGATCATTGTATCGAAGGACAAATCGAGTTTTTTTGTGAAAATTGTAGTAAATCCAATTTTGGAAAAAAAAAAAAAAAAAAAAAAAAAAAACACACACACACGCACATACCGAAGGCGGGAAATATTGAAGAGTGTCTTTGCCAATTCACTGGTCCCGTTATTAAACGTTGCGCGAAATAAAATACACGCGTCATTGCATAAAAAAAACTTTGGTCGCCTGAGGAAAAAAATTAATATTTTTTCATTTCGCATACCGGGAAAAAATTCCGCTCGCTTATCGTTGACGAAGGGTCGCAATTTGTTATTTGTTAATTTCGCTGCCGCAAAATCCACCTATAATTTCACAAACACAAGCACCTTACCGAAAGTGCTAATTATTTTCCGACAAATTCGATTTTTTCGAATAATCCTGGTTTACGGATATTCAAAGATCTTCACTCCGAAATCTCGTCTCCTCTCCGATTACGTCAAGCTCATTGCTCAAATATAATCCTCCCGAAGTGCGAGACTCATAATGCGATTTTGTATTTTAATTGCCGTAAGTGTAGGTGAAAATTAAATTTTTAATCGGTATTTATTCCCAGGTATTCAGCGTCTGATTAGGGTGCGTCTGATTAATTTTCCCTCTGGAAAATGAATTAAGACACCTGAACGACGGAAATTTCCTACTTCTCATAGCTGTTCCGTTTCACCCGGACGAGGGTTCCGTATCATCAATTGAATTACGAAATAACTCCGTTTTCGCTCCGACGAGCCGTTAACCATGATATTTGTACAACATATGTGCATCATGAAATTCGCGGAGCCGCTCCGAAGCCGGCTGTGCGAAATGTCTGCGAGCGGTTATTTGCCAAAACGCGTTCGCGCGAGGCTTTCGCGATGACGCGAACACTGTCCGGCGTTAGTGTGTGCTTCAGGGAGAACGGGACCAGTGGATGGCGAGGAAACCATAGATTGCAAACCATAGAACCGGGGTATGTGTGACGTCAGCGGAGTGACAAGCAGCAGGGGGTTAACTATAACTCCGGGCATTTTCAAAGAGCGGTATGTGTTTATTAAATTCAAAATTGGACGCGAATATCCGAGTCTCGAATTCCAACGAATTTTTCGAGAGAGGAATGAGACCGTTTTCTGTTCAGAGCTGTGACGCGGCCCCCGAATGTCCACGACACCGATAACTAAATTAATTTGTATACGAGTCACTTGCTCTTTCACCGTCCCTTTGTTCCGGTGATTTTTTTCAAATATTTTCACACGAGTTCTCGACTAAAAAAATCTCATGTGCAATAATTGTACGTTAAAATTACCAATGACGGAATTTAAAAATTAATCCAACCGTGCACGAATATTATGCTATTATTGCAAATATAGTGGAAATATATATATATATATATATTTTTTTTTTTTTTTTTTTTTTTTCATTTCCAATTCGAGCGTTCGGCTTATTTTTTGTAGTGGCACAACATTTTATTTCCGTGCACGAATTTTTACGCGAAGAGGAGCAAAACTGTTCGAACGAAGTGTAAAAAAGAGGACGAAAGAACAAAAAAAATTAAAGCCCGGCGTAAAATGCATAAATCACCGGATAATGTAACAGAGCTCGATGGTTAGTTTTTCTCTTATTGGCTCCCGGAGGGCGAAACGTTAGGAAATCCAGGTGCTCGTTGATAAGTGATATCGCCGACCGGCTTATTAAACCGCAAAAATAACTGGAAATTCTCGCACTTTTACCGTTTTTTTTTTTTTTTTTTTTTTTCATTGTTACACAGTCGAAACTACTTCGGAAAAGTTTGCGCTAATGCAATTTTAAAATGTGTTACGATTATTACGTTCGTTCCGTGTGTTTTTCCCGGATAATCTACGCTGCGATGCGGAAATTTCACCTCGCATCGGTTTTCTTCCTGTAGGGAAAGGATTTTAAACTTCCAGCGAAATTTCCGGGCGACGAGCCGCCCCTTCAGTCCAGATTCAACGTTCCGCTACTGATTTTCTTTTTTCCGCATAATCTCAACCGTCATAAACGTATGAGATAAAAAAAAATCTCTTAGTTACGATTGAAGCAACGGATTTGAAAATTCTATAAAACGATAAGCAACGAAAAAAAATCGTATCGAAAATAAAGATAAAAGCTCCGAAAAATATTAAGGTTTCAATAGCTTTTATGAAAGCCAATGCAAAAAGCTTCTCGTTCGTTATGCCATACTTCTTCATATTTTCAAGCTCCAGACCCAAATTTCAAATTAGGAGCTATTGCAAGTCTTATTTTAAAAAATTAAAAAAAAAAAAAAAAAAAAAAAAAAAAAAATTAACGTAACGAATGTGATTACGCCAGCAATATTCTGGCAATTACGGTATCCTTTCCGGCTCCGAAAGTATCTCCGACACTCGAAAGCTTCGTCGTCCCGGAGGAACTCCCGGACCTCTTAAAAAAGGAAAAAAAAAAAAAAAGGTCGATCCATACAGACCTATAGTCCCCAGTTACGTTATATTCCATCATGTCATATAATGCGATACCCACCCTCGGCGATTCGCCCAGCAACATATATATATATATATATACCGTATATACGACAGGTAGGTGAATTGGGGTGAGCCGAAAGTGTCGAGGGGTTGAAGAGGAATCTCGAGGAAAATAAACTCTGGGCTCGGTTGATATCGGCGGAACTTCATCTTCCGCGGGTCACAGAAGTGCGGTATTGCGTGGTGGTAAAGGCGACGGGAAGTAAAGATGAAAGGGAGTGTACAAGTGTGCTAACACCGCCGGGGTGGGAGTCGCAGTACGTAGGTTTAAGCGCGAAAGGGTGAGCCCTTCCTCAAGGAGAATCCCGCAGAGAGACGTTGGCAAGGGTTAAGTTAATCTAAAGAGGAACCACCTTGGCAAGGTAGAGACAGCTCGGGGAATCCCATCAGCTCCTCAGCCATCGCTGCCTCCCGCTCCGGGGCGCCGAAGTCGAAGAACTTCTGGCGCAATAGCCGGGCAAAAGACGAATCGAGACGGCAAGAAGACGCTCCCGTTCCCCCACATCGGGCCCGCGTTAACGACATGGTTCGCTGACTGTGATTCGAATTATATTCTAATTAATCCTACTTTGTGTCAACGTCGGCGACGAGTGTCGCGCGTTTCGCAAAATCGCTCTCTCGGCACGTGAACCACTCTGCGGTCTCGTAGACGGTCAAAAAATTCTCCTCAAAAATGTTTCGTGCGCGTATCGTGGAATCCCGATTGACCGAGAAATTAAAAAAAAAAAAAAAACCGCGCATCTTTTGAGGCATCGACATTGTACAAATTTTTTTGTTACGCAAGAGGCGCGAAAAGATGGAACAAGCGTCGGAATAAAAAATCGAGGATAATGCGAGACGCGAACCCGAGTCACTGAGTGTTTAAAAAAAAAAAATACTATCTCACGTACATTATTATGTAACCTAGCGTTGTTTTTTTTTTTTTTTTTTTTACAATTTTTATGTGACCCAGTATCCTTCACAATTACGCGCCGCAATTAATCACCGCTCGAATGAACAATCCCTCGAATTAATATTTTTTTTTATACGCGGCGCAACTCGTAAAGTTCCCAAGTCGCGACGACAATAATCGACGCGAAAGATCTCGGAACCGATGTGGCAGAATGTTGCAGATTTCAGCGGTCTCCAGGGTCGAGGGAGGAAAAGACGACGGGGTGGAACGCGGAAGATTCCCATCGGTTGTCGACGCGGAGTTGTCTCGTTTATAGTCCGACAGTTAAAGAACGGTTGTAAGCGTTAAATCTCGAACGGGCACGAGGAAAAGAAGCTTTTATATGTATTATGGGCGAATTCGACGTTGCGGGAATATATGTTGGGGGAAATCGGAGGCCACGACTCGGTACGCGGAAGAGACGAATGTTATACGAGAGTTCCACACTCCTCCCTCGACCCCGCCGCATCCAGGACAGTAGCCATTAAATAACAGTCCGACCATACGAGGAATGCCACTTCAAAGCACCCGCCCAGTGATATCCGGAGCTTCGCTACGGTGAATTGAATCCGGCGCTGAGACGAAGCTCCGCTAACCATGCCCGAGAAAGCGGAAGAGGAAGTGCGTGGGGGGTGAAACGGAAGAGCCGAGGGAATCGTGAAATTCGATTGTCTCAGGTGTCTTGACTCATTTTCGGGCGAGAAAATAAACATGCGTCAGTCAAAACTCCACGATCAATACCGGCGAATAAAATCAGGGGAAGGCGGTAATTATTTCCAAAAAAAAACTGGGAATATCGGAAATCCGGAATTTTTTTTCCCACATTTCGCGTCACACTTTGTTCCGCAATTTTTGTATACTCTCGAAAAATCGTTCACCATTTACCGTTTCTTTCGTTTTCAATCCAACAGACAGAGGCACGTATTTTTGTTTTTTTTTTTTTTTTTAAATTAAATTCCTCGACGTGTAAAATATTTTTCGGGAATACGAACAGTTATTTTTTACTGGAATACTCGACACACTTCGTGGTGCGCCGCGGAGCACGCGAAACAACATCGGCGAGTACACGGAGGCGTGCTCATAATTTTTTTGTTTTGTTTTGTTTTTTTTCAACTCTAGTCATTATTTTTTTGCGAACGGAATTCGTGAAAATCCATCGAAAAACTGTGAGCTGTAAAAGTATTTTTTTTTTTATTTATTTTACCTACGGCGAGCGAGTTTTTCCGTCGACTTCGAATGTTTGCGAGCGTGAAACAATTCACCCATCGCTGGCGGGCTTAAGGGCAACGGCTCAAAGCGCATTACGTTCCGCCATATAGTTGGGGCGCCGAATAGCGTTCTATCTGTCGAATAGTTCTCGAAGTTAGTAAATGGATTTGGGCAATGGGGGGGGGGGAAGGGTGTGGAAAAATCCGCTGATGGTAGAAATTAAATACCCTCTTTATCCTGCCCGTAAAAAAAAAAAAAAAAACCCGCGCAGAGATTACGACGAAGGGTAAAAAATGCAACCGGAACAACGGTAACTGATCCAAAAGCGTTTTTTTTTTTTTTTTTTTTTTTTTTTTGGCGCAACCATCGAGCGTGTCACGAACGACGATTTTTTTGGCTCGAATTAAGCACGAGATTTATCATTCGAACTTCAGTGAAAGTGCGTGTTTACCTTATAACGGGTTGTGAGCCGAACCCTGTAGGGATTCCGAAAATTGGAACTGACTCGACACCGCTAAATTCGTTTGCTCCCTATCCATTTCACGGTGGTCTGGCCCTGGGCGTCGGGATTTGTCGCCACGGTGTAGATGGACTTTGGCGTCGACGAAGAGAAAGGGTGAGTGGCTTGGCCAGTGAAAGGATCGGCGGAAGAGACGAAAAGCCCTCATACCGAGTCAATATGTGCGTTCAGATTAGCGACCCTTGATGGCGACGTTACGCTTTAGAGCCACTATTTCATGCAACCGTTGTCCAACCGCGCTCCGAAAAGACTAACCGTGCGACAAAACGGATAAATCCATGGATTTACCACGTTAGGTATCGGCCAGTAATTTCGAAATTTTTCGATAATTTTTTTTAAATCTATAGGAAGTCTGATATTTAAAAAAAAACACACACAAATTTGTTCGAATTTTCAAACTGTTTTATTACGACTGTCATGGTTTTTTGCAAAATCACAACGGAGAAAACAAAAATTTTGTTTGAGGGTTCGAATGTTTTTAATTTAAATATCGAGTGTCCAGGAGCGAGAAAAAAAAAATGTCTTGAGGCATTTTTACGAAAATTAACGACGGAAGCACGATAAATGTTTACGTCCACATCTTGGACGAGATAATCTCGCAGAAGCGGGACTAATATGCGAGATGCCCTGGGGGTGAAGTATGGTTTAAATGAAAGAGAGATCTCCGGAATGAACGACGATGGAATTTTACCTTCGTTCGTCCCGACTTTGATCGATACGGCCGAGCGCAATGAGAAAATGGAGAGGACCGAGCTAAAGAAATTTTACATATGCTTTTCTATATATTTTCTTCCATCAATTCACTCCTCAACTGTTTCTCGAGTGTTCTTCGTGCCATACAATTTTTAAATGGATGAACAAGTAAATCGTTAAAAAAAAAAAAAAAAAACGAAAAAGAAATAAAAATAAAATAAAAGTCACAGATATGACAGAGATGCAAACGAAAAATCTCTAAAAAGCAATGTTATTCTTTGGTAAATTAAATAAAACCGCATTCAGTCGACTTGAGTTTGAAGTTGAAAGGAAATTCACTGGAGCGACGAATAAGTAATAATTCGTGTAAAGTTGTATCGGCAGATAATCTTTCAATGGCGAGAAAGAAAGCAAACAAAAAAAAAAAACAAAAAAAAATAAAAGAAAAGAGGAAGCTCCCTTATATTGGCGATTTCAATTTCGCCAGGGGAGTGGATTAAATCGATGAGGGATACGAGGCAGCGTGCGCAAAGTTTGACGCAAAAGAAAAAAAAAAAAAAAAAAAAAAAAAAAAAGAAAGAAAGTACAGAAAGAAAAGAAACTACCGAAGGAAAACGGTGGGTGAGGTGAACGGATCTTAAGAACCAAGATAGCCTCGCGTGCCATTGGGAATCGAAAAAAAAGTTTTGGCCATGGTTGGAAAAAAAAAAAAAAAAAAAAAAAAAAAAAAAAAAAAAAAACTTTTCTCGATTCCCGTCTCGTGCCGATCGTTGTCCTCCGAGGACTTCATCAATTTCTAACATCCGAGACCTGGCTCGAGGGGCGAGGAGTCGACACGACGTGGAATCGAACGGACAACCCACGAATGTAGGTCAATTATCGTAAAATACACACAATAACCGATAACATTTAATATCGTTGCAGGTCTCGAAAATTGGTTATAATTATGGCAAATAAGCGTGGCGAACTAGGCTTGACGATGCGCATTTTGGCGATTATCAATATTTTCGTCACCATCGGAATCTCTTGGGAATCGGTTGGGAATCCGTTGGAAGAGTGTCGTAAATCATTGACGAATTCGTGTGGAATTATGGTGGGAATAAAATTTTTTTTGACATTTGAAAAAATGGCAGTGAAAGTAAGATCGAAAGTGTGCGGTGGGAACGGTCTCAATTATGTAGGACCGCGAGAGAACGTCAAGTTGGGGCGAGGGTGATAGAAAGATGAATGCGACGACGTCTGGCAGAAGGTGAGGGCAGTTTTCATCCCCCTCCTCCGAGGAAAAGCGCGGAGCAGGGGAGTGGGTGACTATAAGCGCGAAGGTACGGCGGTCGTTTAATCTGATGCCAGCGCTGCAATTTCTTCCCATTAGCCGACTCCTTCGCGATTAAACATTTGCATAATCTCGGTGGGGCGACGGTAACCTTACTCGTCGGTGCCCTCACCCGTTTTCTTCCTTGCGCCCCTCGAGCCGTTATAATTCAGTAATATATAGCGTGTATATATATATATATATATATATATATATATATATATATAGACATACTATATATATGTCTCCAGCCGAAGTATGGCCAAGAAAACATGCGGTTTTCTAACGACCGAAAATTTCGGTGACTCCTCCGGAGTTACAATCTGGCAGAGGAAAATCTTACGTTATTACATCGTCTCGGTTCGTAATAGGTCTGAGCTGCTGGAAATATAGACCGGGGTCCCGTATAGCACAGGACATTATTTAAGTATTCCAGAAAAATATTCAATCCGTCAATTATTTTCGAAATGTATGAGAATGATATTTTAAATTATCGGATGAAAATATTCTAAATGAAAAATTTCTAAAATAATTCAGTAATATATCTAAGCTTATATCTGAGCTTCTTGAAAAAAATATATATATATTCTTGAAGGGAATAGCACATGTGAGAAGGTTCGACTATTTAATTTCATAACAGTACATGGTGGAGGGACTCTTCCAAATATGTCGCGTAATCATTTTGTTTTTATTTTATTTCCAAATATGTCGCGAATTTTATTGTCAAAAAAAAAAAAAAAAAAAAAAAAAAAAAAAAAAAAAAAAAACCCTTACAAACGTAAACCAAGGAATGGCATTACCCATATCGTACGAGAGCCCGGAAGGACCGAATCAAGCGGAAAATCCGACGTTATTGAATATCCTGATTCATCGGTGGGATGAGAGAGTCGAGAGAATGGAAGATAAGCAAATAAATCACCATCTACATTCAATTTTTCACGAACCGACGAGCACTCGTACATATTTTCCAGTGCCGTCGAGTGACCCCGAAACAAATATTTTTTCAGGCGAAGCGCGTTTTTCATGGCTCATGAAAAAAATTTCATTCACCACATTGTACGACTACAATGCGTGCAGCCCGGTTCAGATAATAAAGCAGAAGTTAACGTTGGTCGAACATTGTTGGGCAACAACAAAAGGAAAATTCCTCTTTATTTGACACAAAAGCTTGACCCTCTCGACAAGTTATTTTTTTTCATCGATTGATGCCCCTCAGCCAAAAGTCCGCTCCAAAATGCAAATATTTAATTTCCTATCAATCAATGTTACTATTATCACTAAGCTTATTATTATTATTATTATTATTATTATTAATATTATTATTATATTTTTTTTTTATCGAATACAAAATATACCGGATTTTATAAGATAAGAAATAAAAGGCTATTGAGCTCCACGATCCCGGGTCTGTCGCGCGAGGATGCAAATCAATTGGCGATGACAATACGGTCGACATTGGTCTCTCCCATACCAACGATCCTTGTCGCTCTCTTTCTCCGTGAACATTCACGATACTACCATTCTGTTATACGATACTTTGGAAACAGATGCCTGATTGATCGAGGCGGGCAATAGGGGGGGGGGGGGGAGGAGAAGGGAGAAGTTGGTACCCCGAACTGGCCGTCGCAATCCTACTAACGAATCATTGTGCTACCGACACGCTTCGAATATCCAACACGTACCGATCGTTTTCACTACAGGTTGTCGCGCATCCTCTCTCTCTCTCTCTCTCTCTCTCTCTCTCTCTCTCTCTCTCTGTCTCTCTCTCAGTCACTGATTCTCTTTTCCTGTCTCTCCGTACTCGTCAACCGGTGCGAATGGCAACGGGGTACTATATTCAATTCACGAACAGTCCACGGCGCGTTGGACTTTTTTTTTTTTTTTTTTTTTTTTTTTTTTTTTTTTTTTTTCTACGTCACACGCTGTGAAGCCAAAAAAAAAAAAAAAGTTAAAATTTTCATAACACTCTCGGATAATTTCCCTTAGGCGCGAACCTTCTCCGGTTTTCTGGTTCAAATTCGACGTATCCGTCGTCTCGTTTTCAGGCGTGAAATACGATGAGCACTTCCGCTTTTCCGCAGTGCCGTCGAAAAACAAATAAATCGCTGTTCGAAAATACGCAAAATTATCAATTTTTTTGGAGTTTCGTCGCTCCGCCAATCACGCGTCTGACAGTTTGCGGAAAACAATAGCACGATCGCTCTTTCCTGAATTTCGAGGAATTTTTTCGTTTTTTTTTTGTTTGTTAACGTGAAAGATCGTTTCTTCGAAATTTCAATCGGCGAGATCGGCGCTCGAAGAATATAAAAAATCGGTTACTTCAAACGGGCGTTTGACTCTTGGCTAAATACAAAATAATCGGGAAAAAATATTATTTGAAGATACACAAAGATCGGTAACTTTTCGTGATAATAGACACGGTTGAAATTTCATCCGTGGTCGCTTTAAAGCCGTCTCTCGCGTGTTTTTCTATGCCGGTCGTTTTTGCCGACCCGCGTTTTAACTCCGGTTTCACAAAACACACCGAAAACAAACAATATTGTCGACGACGACCATTGCGTTTACGTTCTTTAAAAAACATCCATGATATTCTCTATCTTGCGACAATTTTCATCGAACGACCCGAAACTCCATACAAATATAATATTTTTATCGAAGACCTTTGGTGTCGAATTCGCCTGAAATCCATCGAAACGGTCAGATTTTATGGGATTTTGAAATTTTCGAAAAAAAAAAAAAAAAAACTGACGAAGTCTCAAAAATTCTTTAATTCCAATAAACATGGAGGTATCCAACAAAATTACATGAGCTATCACCTCAAAGTAAAAAAGTAAGCAAATTTTGGTCAGCGATTCTCCACAATAAATTAAACGAAAAATATTCCGTTCAACTTTTGTGAAAATAACAAAATTTGCTTCATCGTTCAAAAAATTTGCAACGAAACTTGGCAATGACTTCCAAATTTTTTACGATTTCGCGCAAAGCTTTCGATTGTTTTCCTGCTCCGAACCATCCAGACATTTCGCATCGAAGACAAACACAACGCCGATGTTGAGAGAAGTTGAAAATTGAAAATTTCTTATTGCTTTCCAACAATATTCCTTTATCCTTTCGAAATTCCTCTATCTGAAAACACCCACTCGTTGGTCAACAAAAATCGGTTAAATAAAAGTGACTCACTGCACTCCGTATCGGTGAGGAATTACATAACCGGGTATGATCGAGCATCCTCGAGCGATGATTCCACCCAAAAAAAAAAAAAAAAAATTGAAGAGTGTCTTCGAATAGAATTTCTCAGAAGGATAGTCGGGGTCCCACTTGAAATTCGCGAAGCGTGTTATCTCGGCCAGAGCGGCAAGGTATCGGGGCAGGGGCGAAAGAGTATAGGACAAGAAAAATCTGAAAAGCTCATTGCCCCGGGAAGCGTAAAGCAATTTCACAGAGGAAAGGATTGGAAAGCAGCTTTCGCAATATAGATTAGCTCTCGGGACCGCTGAGGGGAAAAATGATATACGTACAGTAATATCAGAGAGAGAGAGAGAGAGAGAGGAGGAGGAGGGGGGGGGGAGGCAAAAAAGAGAGCGCCAAACTCGAAAAGTCGAGTTGTCTGATCGCGAGCGTGAGATAATGCTCTGTAGGGAATACAATCGATAATCGTAAAATTAAATAAATAATAAAAATAAGACACATCGCTTTGCTTCCATCTTCGCAGGCTTGAGTATTGAATGAAATGTGTACGGAGTTTTTTTTTTTTTTTTTTTTTTTTTTTTTTTTTTTTTTTAATGTATGAGGGAAAGGGGCAAATTTAATCACTTGGGTTATTCTCGGACTTTTGACAATGAACACGACGTAACTTAATTTTGCTCCCTCACAGAGGAAGCAAAATATTATAAATATAATATATAAATACTTTGTTGTAGTGAAGAAAATTGAGATTCTACTGAAAACGAATTTCACAACGATCGATGGAAGCGTGTAAATTTCATGCAATTTCTTTGTACCGTAGTTAGAATGTTATGCCGGTGCGGGGGTAAAATGATATGTAATCCGGATAATTTAAAATAAATTCTGATGTTTCATTTCACCCGGAAAATAATGTTCTTTGGTTCTTTCCTCCTCGGAAATGCTTGGAGCAATTATTGCGTATTTCCGTTGTATTTCATCGTGAGTGAATCCGGCAGGTCCGGATTCAATTATACAATCGTCTCTCCATTCCCCTCGGCTCTTTCTCCTTCCATTTGATCGTCTTTGCATAATCGAATCCGGCGCGATATGCAATTATTCAAATATAAGAACGACCTTAAACGGTTAAATCGTAGGATTATTCATTTAGCTCGAGACTGGGGAATGCTAATGACCATCGAAACTCAACTGGACTCGGACCGAATTGACGGACAGATGAAGGGTGTTCATTTTTTTTTTTTAATCCTGCGAACGCGTCTCACGACCAGGACAGCTGGGATGAACGCCTGTGACGATACATCAGAATAAGAGATGCAAACTAAGAGCCAGTAGTAATATCGGTCAATGGTCAGCCACGAAGCCCACGTCAAGTTTTGGTTATCCGCCCAATAAACCTTCCACAGATCCTGAGCCAATCGATCCTCCAAAAGTACACGATCTTGCAGAGTCAAAAGATTTTTCTTTTGCACCAGTCAGTTTATAAATCAACGAAAAAATGTCTCTAGTATTTTTATGATTGATTCCAAGTTCCCCAAAAATCCACTCCCCGGACCTAATTAATCTGAACCCTTACGGAATCCGATTCCAAACTCTACTGGCTTCAAAACCTTGAAGATCCCAGTCTCAGATCGAAACTACTTCGAGTCTCTGAAAAATCCACGTCCAGCTACGATTATTTTAAATTTCCAGAGAATCCACTCCCAGATCTGAATTATTTCAGGTCTCTTAAGAACGCATTCTCAGATGAATCTCCCGAAATCTACTCGGAGGTTTGAAGGTTCGTAGCAAATTCTACCATCGATTCCCAGTTCCGCTTATTTTCAGTCTAAAGAATCCACACTCGGGTCTTAATTATTCCAAATTCCACGACGAGTCAACGCCAGATCATGATCAAGTCACTCTAAGTATCCCTTAAAGTTCCACCTATAGAGCTCGAACATTTTTCCCTCCGACGCTCTCTTAATGATCTTTTCATGTAAAAAATTCCAAACCACTCGCTGTCGGACATCTCTGCAGCCTGTCCGGTCCAAGTCTACGGTCTCGAGGAGCAGCAATTGCACTGCCGAGTTGCTGGAACAGCTTGATCGCAATCTTGGAGCGGAAAATAGAGAGGACCAACTTGCGGAAGTTACTTATTCGAGTGGTCAGCCGCAAACAGCCGGTGCTGGAACTACCGGAGGTCGCTGAACGACATGCGGTCGAACGCCACTTCGAGGAGGGAGAGACTAGTCCTCGCGTTTCCAGCCGTGTACACCGTCAGTTCGCAACAAGCCTTGGAACAATCGCCGCTTCCTCCACCCCTTTGCGCTACACGGAAATTCGCGTCTGGATCGACCCGCAACGTTATGTTCCGTGGCGACGGGCGATAACGTAATGACCCGATCGGCGCGATGACAATCGCACACTAATCGCCCCCGAATTGCGAATGTGTCGAAGAAATTTAATTTTTTTTTTTTTTTTTTTTTTTTTTTTTTCAAAGATCTTCCGCGTCTTCGGCTTGAATTTCGAATTTTATAATAATCGGTAATTAATTAATAACGTGAAAATTCGACGTTGTTAAAGGCGCTAGGAAAATTTGATGATTAAAAAAAAAATCAACATAATCATTGTCCGTGGAAAAAAAACGTCTGGTTACACATCGATCAATTATGATTATTTAAAGTCAATTTATCATAAAATTGTTCACAACGCCTTCAATCGTATTAATTCTTGTTGCGGAATTTAGTCGTTTTGAGAAAAAAGTAAAACTACTGAATCAACGACGTTCTGAGAGATGAAACTTTCGATCGGGAATTTTCACGTGAAATATTCACGAGTCGCCGAATGGCAATGGACGATTCTGATTTGAAAAATGAAAAAATGAAAAAATGAAAAAATGAAAAAAAAAAAAAAAAAAAAAAATTCCGCCATGGATATTGTGACGAATATTTCACCATGTAACGATATTCGGGTCCTTCGTCAACTGCGATTTTTCCGTAAATCCGTTGATGTACGAGCGGTCACGCGTGGTTCGATCCTCTGCCTCGGTATTTATCCCTTTTCTCTGTTTCCACTCGTTTATCACGTACCGCCAATACTCCGAGCCATCAAACGCAGTGGCAACCGAGAATTTCTGCCTGCCAGTTCGTTCGGTCGTTGACATAGATTCGCCCACCTCTGGCCCTGGATGTGTGTGTCTACGTGTTTTGAGGTCGTGTGCCCGCATAAAGGGACTGGCAGGTGTGTCTCTTTGTTGACGAGACACTGCGCCAACTGACTAGACGTTCCATCGTCGATAATGGATTAAATTTTTAAATACTGCACGATGCACCGTTTCGCGTATGGATGAAAATTGCTTTTTTTTTTTTCTTTTTTAATCATGTCACCATTTCGATAATATCGATGATACGGCATAGACTTCTTTTTCGTTATGTAGATTAGAGTCTGTAGTTTCCGAAACACCCGTGACAAGTCAGTTTTGGTCGCATGAAGTCCAAATTAAGACTGTTAAGACACGCGGTTGAGCCGAGTTGAGCTCGTATCGAATCGACTAATCCGTGAATATCTCTAAAACGAGCGGAGATACGTTAAAAAATCTAAGGACCATTTTTATTCTTCTCGAATAAGGGAACACTTTTTGTTCGAAACTTTTTTCTCCAAATCGTACCATTTTCATGCAACGTCCCTTTGAATCTGATGGCTTCGAACTTACCCGAAGTGCTTGTTGAATATCTTGCTCGACCTCCGTCGGATGAATCGAAGCGTGCGGTGGACTTTCTTCCGGCATTGTCCGACGATTTAATCGAGCAATTTCTTTCGAGCACCCTCGCTCCGATGCCGCAGAAACAATGACACTTGCGAATTCGTTGCCCCGGATGAGAACTATTCGTTCGAACACTGGTTTTTCGCGCCACGATGACGAACCGACACTGACATTATTTTACTGGAAAAATTTAAATCCTTTCCAACCCTTTTTTTTTTTTACAAACCTCTCCCTCTGACTGCGCTTTCGCTTTCCTAATTGTCATCGAAAATAATTTTCAAAATATTTTTGACTGTGTCAAAAACGAAAGAGGAGATGAAATGTTCGACTTTCGATTCGGGAAAGTGTGTCGGTTGCGTGCTTTATCGCCTGGCGCCAACGTCCTAAACTTCGAACCACGTGTTCGCGAAAACACGTTCCACGCATTTTTGTTTTTTTTTTTTTTCACCCATCAACTACCGACCGGCTCGAAACGTGAGTACGAATATAAATCGGAAAGGAAAAGATGAAGCAAAAAAAAATTTAATATTTATTTGTTCTTAACGAACTATATAAGTGAATAATCGAATCGTTTTTACTGTCGTTCAATCTTCCGACTCTCAATTTCTCCGTTTCCGGAGTTCGATAAATTTAATTTTAACCTGGATCTATTATTTTTTTTTTTTAAATACATTTTCAATCGGCGTCTTTCCCGATGCATCGAGCTGTTAAAATCGCGGTTGCAAAAAAGTCGATTGCATTCGAGAAATCTTCCAAGCAACGTTTCCAAGCGTCGTTAAACAAAAAAAGAAAATAATAAAAAGAAAAAACTTTCCGACGATCGTTCGAAACTCTACACTTTTCCGATAAATCACTCTCTCCGGCCGCTCCCCCAAGCGAAATCCGGTCGTCCCTCCAACAACACTCGTAAGCGCCAATGCAGCGTTAAAGGAATAAAAACAAAAAAAATAAAAATTCAGATGACAAAAAAATAAAATAAAAAAAAAAATTACGTACATACTTTCACTCGTAACCAATATGATTCTGCAAAAAAAAAAACCAATCGCCGTATCCGAAGCAAAATAATTTGACTACCCCCCAAAAAAAAAAAAAAAAAAAAAAAAAAAAAAAAAAAAAAAAAAACCAATAATATTTTTGCCGGCTTTGTAAGGTTTCTGTCATAGATGCGTTTAAAATCGTGGGTTTGCCTCCTCCTCGAACATGCGACAGCCGCTCGACTTGCGGAGCAAATATATTTTCTCAGCTGTTTTTTTTTTAAATTCGTACGATTCCCTTTAAATATTTGTATTTTCCGTGAAAAACAGCCCTCCGAAAAATAGCGAGGATAGACCGGCGAGTGGTTGTGGGCTACGCTGATGCGGACGTTAGACTGAAGTGGCGAAGTATCGCGGAGCCGAGCAGCGGAAGCTCCGTGAGAGACAAGAGGGTGATCGCAGAGGGGTTGGCTCTGTGTGTGCTGATCGTGCGCGACGATCATCGGGAGTGGCACTCTCAACGGGGCGCGCGCAGTCGCAGCCGCTCCGCGCCACCTCCCCACGCTCGCCCATACACTTTTTCGCTCTTCCTCGCTCCCACGACCGATCCGTTCATTCCTATTTTTTTTTCCACCCTCCCACGCTCATCCTGACGCATACCCTCTCTTATTTTCTCACTTGCATAATACTTTTCTCCTCGCTTTTTCAACCTCTCGCGCGGCACTATAAATTTTTTTATCCCTCCTTTATCCTTATTCGCTCGGGCCTCGTCCGGACATCCGAACATCCGAACATCCGGATATCCGAAAACAATAGATCGGAATCCGAATCCGTATGAATTTTGGACGAACTCTGTTTTTTTTTTTTATCGTTAACACAATTTTTCCGAACGAAACGCCGTGTCAGTTCAATTAGACGATTGGTTGACGCAAAAAGCATTGTTCGACACGTGGTAAATAGATGAAAATTCATAGCCAAACGGCTGTTTACCGTCGGTCAATAGAACCGAACAAACATGACATTGTACAACACGCAGTATATTCCGAAAACCGAGATATCCTGCTTTACCCGCTATTATTTACAATGATGGCAAACAAAATGTTATTCAAATTGCCCAGATAACCCACCGCGGTACAGGCAAAGAATGGTAATTGCTCGCTGTTAAGCTTTGCTGTTTGCTCGCCAGCAATACTGCGGCCGTAGCTTCTCTCATGAGATTGAAGTATGTCGATAGCAAAAATCCAGCAGCGATTGCTGAGCTCATTTATTACTCGCAGCACTTCCGCTCACATATTTCTCGATCCGTGTAATTTCTGTTGATAATGAAAGGTCGTTTTTTTTTTATGCAATGGGCGATTTCGATAATTGAGTTGTCGATGAATTACTCGACGCGACAACGAATTATTTCATAGTCGGTTAACCTAAAATTTTTTGAGATTTTCACGCAAAGTAACCATGAGTGAAACGAATAAACTTTTGAAAAAGCCATTATTTCATGCGAGCACACTTTTGATTCCAAACTCCCGCTGAAGACGTTTCGATGAAAAAAAATATATATAGAAGATATGATCAAAATGGTTGATTCAGTAGAGTCGATAAAATGGCGGCCTGAATTTGGTCACCGCGTCACCTCGAATTTTCAGTCGCGGCGAACTAATGAGCACTCCATTTGCAAGTCTTCCAATTGAAACTCCAAGCCACGAATTATCGGAATCTGTACAAATGCCATCGGTTATCCCGTCATTCGACCGGCTAGCTATGGCAACCCTATAATCATCAGGTGATTATTATGTAAGGTTATGTATGGCTTGTTTGCGCCATGTGAGATGGAAACCGAAAGCCCGCACGTCAATCACAATTCGTTATTTTTCCGAAAGTGTGGCCCTAGTTAGCCTCGTATTCACTTCAAATTGCAGGCTTTCGGGTTCATATTTTGTTACGTCAAGCGAAGGGTGATCCTCACTCGGAACGTATAGTGAAAGCTCTTTCTGACACTACGGTCGATCCCATTCAAGAAGCAACCGTCACCCATAACTGAAAGCAATATTTGCCACAAATTTTTTTTCCATACAGTTGAAACTTCCCAAAAGACGGTATTTTATGTCAACACGCATATACAAATGACAATAATTTTTTTTAATTTATTAGACAATGAGTGAAAATCATGACCTTTGTCTCGAAGATTATTTCATCCGGAATTTCGTCAGAATTTCTCGAAGGGGTCTCGAAAGTTATAAACTGTTTATATTTTTTTTTTTTGTGGTGGATTTCGAATCGCTGCAAGGGTTTTGCAAATAATTAAATTGTTCCTCGCCTCTGATTAAATTCTTTTACGATAGTTTCATCGTATGTAAAATTGGCGATAATTGGGACTTAGGCTCGAGATCTGTCATCTTTGGGATTTATTCAACCGCAAGTTATATCGATATAACAGGCAAATCCACTCAGCCATTGTCTGTACACTAATTAGCGCATTGGCTACCACCGCGAGCGCAACCTAATTCGTTATGAACGGCGTGGAAGCGCATTACGAATAATAATCCGCAAGTCGGTCTGATAATCGGCACACGGCATCTCGGAACATTGCATCAGACCGGAAGCCGAAAGAAATTTGGTCGCGCGGTAAATAAAAGTAAATGTTAAAAAAAAAAAAAAAAAATTCACATTAATTTGTCATAAAAGTGAAAAATAAAATTTTTTCAACATTTTATTTTCATTTTTTGACGAATAAACGAAATCTGTTAGGTCAACATGAATTGTGTTTCCGTAACTCATTTACCTCGTTAATAAAGAGAGAATAAATAATTAACGATATACATTTTGTCGTAGAAAGAGAATTATTTTTCTCGGTGGCACATAAGTTTTTCCATTAACTCTCAACGATATCCCGTTTCGCATGAGTAATTCTCTACGAGCGACACACGAGCGATACGACGACGAAAATTGTTCCGCAAAAATATTTCACATAAAATGTACAAAATCATATTACGAATTATTTTATGTATCATTATATTTCGTATTATATTTCCAGTATATATCTCGTATCTATATATATTATATATCCAGAAATATATTTATGCATATACATTATTTCCGTGACCGTAGTTTTTTACAACCAAACATTTGCGATTTTATCGCTTATTTAAAAAAATGATTTTCACGAAATTTCGAATAGCGATTTGAAAAAATTATTATTTACTGCCTGTGTGTCATCGCTTCTCGTGGATCGCTTGGCGGAATCCGTTCGAATGTCCATCCCTTGCCCAGTGTCCCGAAAGATGAACGCAGCGGCTTAAGAGGCTGGAAAATTGACCAAACAGCCGTGACGCATAATTTCTTCCCCGTCCGAATGCACCGACGACAACGATGCGATATGACGTCGATGAAAATTACTCCCTTGCGGAATCAAGGGGAATGAACATGGTCATTAAAAATCATGTCTCCCCGTTTTCTCTCGCGTTGCTGACCATTATCGCTGATCTATGAATTTTGGGCAACCCTTCTCAGCGAATTGCGTTATCGATTAACCGAACTGGAATATTTTTATCTCTCCGTTCCGGCAGTTATCGCGTCGGTGACGAGATAAATTTTATCTCTGGTGCAAACAGTTTGCAGCAAGGCGTGCGACTCGTTGTCTGCAAAGTGGCCGGAAACTTTATCGACCGATTTACGGCGGACAATAACGATCCAAAAGATTAATACCTGGGAAACGAGATTGACACACGGTTTTTCCCAGATTTTCGAATTTTCCGTCTTAAATCTCGTCCGATTTTCACACCTAAAAATTTCTATAATTTTTAGTTCATACAATTTTTTTTTTTTTTTTAAATTTCTTCAAAACATCGTCGATATTAATACTTTCTCATTTGTTCCTTCGCACAGAGTAAGTTACAAAACGAAAAAGAAAACGAAAGTACAAGACGAATAGCTTCGCGCCTTTTTTTTTTTTGTCTTTATTTTTTTTTATTTGACTTTTTTTTCACTCTTGGGTTTAAATTTCATGGTTGGAATGTTAATTCGAGATTAAATTTTTTTCGACAATTCATCGCTTTCCGGAAGGGCCGAGAGAGGTTGAATCTACAAGTGTGTCCGTCCAGCGGTAAGCGAAGAGTGAATTTCGGCAATCGCGAGTGGAAGAGTGTCGTCTCACAGGGCTTCCCGTAAATCGTAGCACACTCGATGGCCCAAAGCAACCTGAAAAGTGTGTATTGCCGAGAGGGGACGAAGGCGAGACGTTAAACTTAAATGCCCCGGGTTTATCGCGCGTGAATTGAGAAATTATGCAAATCCAACGACATCGTTGACGTGGCAGGGTGTACCGGAGCTTGGAGATATACTTATATGCATATGTATTCGACGAAGCTGACGTTTTTTGTTTTTTTTTTTTTTTTTTTTTTACATACATTTTACCGAGTCTCGAGCGGAACATCGGTCACTGGCAAAAAGGGAAATTTCACAATTTTTTAAAAAATGTTTTTTTAAAAATAATTAAAAAATGGCAAATATCGAAAATAATTTTTTTTTTTTTTACTTCTGATCAAGACAGGTGTAAGATAAGTGAGTGATGCATAATTCTTCATAGTATTTTGTTAACTTGCATTTTTGGGATGACAGTTCGAAATTTCCAAACGCTACATTTGTCGCAGACATTATTTTATATTTCGGTATTTTTCTTTTTGTTTTTTTTTTTGTTTCTCGATCTGATTTTTTTTAGCGAGATTTATTTTTAAAAGAGTCGAGAGCTGTTTCTGTGCCAATGTTAATGAAAAAAAAAAAAAAAAAAAGGCCATTAGTGATACATTGTCAAAGATGAGGGTCGAGTGCTTCGGACTGGGGTTAATACAAGAGGCATCGAAGGATAATACAACGCTCAATATTTATTTTAGAACGGTACATAATACACTCTGTCGCTACCGCGTGAGCAATTCAATCCTCGAAAGCCATTGTCGTCATTCCGAGCAAACTCATTCATCATATTTCAAAAGCAGTGCAACGAGTAAGCTTCGTTCGATAATAACCGAGCATTAATTAATGCGATAGTCTGTAGGCTTAAACGACTCGGAATGTGCTCTCGTTTCAAGATCGCGAGTCACTAAAATAGATTGTCGTTGACGATTTTTTTTAGAATTTCAAATTGATGCGCCAATCGTTAATTTCGGAAAGTGATACGCAATTTTTAATTTCGTTTAAAAATGTCTGTTCACCCAATAGACAAGAAAAGTTCAATTTTCGCGTTTTTTTTTTTTTTTTTTTTTTTAATGTGACGTGAAAATAAAAATTTTCAACTTTTTTTCACCCGTTTGTATTTTTATTTGTAAACCAATATGAAGCGGCTATGAGAGTAAATATAAATACGACTTTTTGCCATCGAACTAGCGCGCATGATCCATCAAAAAATCTGGCATATGTCCGTGTTTGAGCACGGATAGATAACCACCATATGCCGTTCGACCTTCCCTTTCCTTCCCGTTATTCTGTCCACAAAACCCGTGCGTGTCGTGTCTGATCCTCATTTTTTTTAATTTCGAAATTACAGCGAAACGATGTGGCGAAATTTTCTGCATTGTTGCTGTCGGCCGCTTCACTATGCTGCTTGCCGTTTTCTTCCCTATTTTTATAGGTATTATAAGCAGAAAATTTCCTCCCTATAAGGGATTTTTAAAAATGAGAGTACATTTTTTTTCGAACGGTATAACGTTGTACACCTTGGTACATAATTTCCGCTCGATCATCGAACCTCAAAGAACGATGGTACATCTTGTCATGTTTGTTTCGTTCGCCTTTCCCGTAATTTTTTTTCTTTTTTTTTCATCACATAGGTCGTCAGGTAGAGGAAAGAATTTGTTTGAAGTTGGATTGAGATGCGACGAGGACGCGGAGGATACGATGTTTATCCTGGGGCGCCACACCCCGTGTCTCAATATTTACGGGCAAAGACGAATGGCCCGGCAACCCAATGGGGTGGCTTCATCCACTTTGATAATCGTTTCCTGTTGCGTCCAATCGTTATGTACGTCAAACTATTCAATTAATCGTTAGTCAAAAATAATTCGACAATCCCCTCAGTTGCAACGTCATTCACAAATAAACTGAAGATCGACGTGACGCGGTAAGACAGTGTTTCGCCTTATCCCGTCGATTTTCTCGAAAACCGTTGCCTCTAGCCAAAACAAGCGTACCACCTTTTCGATACAGAATTTTCCGCTCTACAAATAAAGTCCTATGGAAAAATACTCTCGGACCGACCGTTAACGAGTCACGAGCCTCGAAACATCAATGAACTCGTCTACGATTTTCCTTGAGTCTCTCAGCTTTCCGGGCTCTCGACAAATCGAAAATCGTTAATTCCGACTCTGTCGCTCCATCCCTCTCGTTCGACCCCCTCGAAAGTTAATTCCGATTCGAGGCTGACGCGAATGGATGCCTAATAAGTCGGCAATGAAGGCCTTGCCCCAATTTTGTTCGACTTGTTCGGGCCTTTTCGCGCAATAAGACGACCGCCCGATGTTTTCTTGATCCAGCGAGATCGCTTTTAGCCTACGCAGTCGGCAGCTCCGACGCTTTCGGACCACCTATCGCGGTGAGAACATTGCACAGACGAATCCACGGGTTGCCGATGGCTTCGTTGACGGCGATGCCGTAATGGAACCCACCCGCGTTTCCATCGGCCAGCGTCGAACCCACGCTGGTCTTCCGGTAATTGTTGATGGATCGCGACGAGCCTCGCTGACGATTCCAACAGCGCAGAAAACCCCCGTGAGTCTTCGGGCTTCCGCACTTCCCCGTTTCATCGGACGAATGTCTCTCAACCCCTCCCTCCCTTTCGGCCCTACTTGTTTTCAAGCCATCTTAATTGAATTGATTGCTATCGGACGCCTGCGGTGATCGCTGATCGGGTGGGCACCCGTCGTTCAATCATCCCAAGACCGTACCACCGATCCATTCGTACACACGTCGGCTGAAGGAGAGTTCACCGAACTAGCTCAAAATATATTTAAAAAAAAAAAAAAAAAAAAAAAAAAAAAAAAATGCTTGGAAAAAGTTGCCGGTACGCCCGGTGAAATAGTTTATTACGATTGGATAAATCAATTAATCGTAACTGTGTTTATTGAAATTTATGGTTTTTTGTTGTTGTTGTTGTTTTGTTTGTTCGAACAAAATGATATTGAATTTATGTGCGTCCGTGAGAGTGACTTCTTTGTGGTAATTAATTTTATTTATTTTCAGCTGTACACGCAAAAACAATTTTTTCATATATATCGACTTGTCGCGAAATTCGATAGTCAAAAATTTGAATAAGGGTTTCTCACGTTAAAACGTATACTGAATTTAAATCGAGAGAACCGTGTGTAAATTTGCCGGACGCGACTCCGAAACCGAATCCGTATACTTTGAAGTTTAAAATGAAAATGCCTAAACTCCACAATGTTTCATGAATTTCATATATTTTATTGACATTCCTTGATAATCAAAAAAATCAGAGGTGAAAAATTTTATGAAATACAATGTTTTTGTCACGAATAAAAGTGTTTTCCCGAAATAAACAAATGCACTTAAATTCAACATCGCATTCGATAAACATAAATTCACCGCGCACACAATAAATAAATATATGTTTTAATAAAAATATTATTTCCGATACAACACGCTAGTCGGCGAATACGCATCCAAGATAATTTATTTGCCCGAAAAAAAAAAAAAAAAAAAAAAAAAAAAAAAAAAAAAAAAACATCACCCGCAATAAAGAAAGTCTTTTACCTTGATGCAACGATCGTCATCTCAAAAACACTTAAATTTTTTCAACTCGTCGATGCAGTGTGTTTCATGATTTTTTTTTTATCATTATTCGGGAGTTGGCTTTACGAGAGGGGCGACGAAAGTGAAATAAAAGCATGCGACGGTCCGTTTCAAACGCGGGATTCGAAACCTCTCAAGTACGACGATATCTCGATCTATCTCGAGATATCGATACGCTGATATATATCTTATATTTTCCGTAGGCACTTTCTCGTCTCTGTGAATCCCGAGGCGACGCTACCTCACCCCTAACCCCCCCCCTCGCACAGGCCATGGGGGATGAATTGAAGGGAAGAGTCATCGAAGCGTTAATAACACGACCGGCAGTTCGAATCCTCCTCCGTACACGGTGTATTATACCGAATTGCCAAAGGAGATGGAACATGGAGTTCTCAATCTGTACGGTGGATCACTGCGGGAGCAAATTAGCAGTTAACCGTGCGGGCGGCACCGTGACAACAATAAACAGCGAGTTCCGCTAATTGCTATCTCGACACGCTACTTATGGTTTTTTTTTTTTTTTTTTTTTTTTTTTTTTTTTTTTTTTTTTTGTACGCGGAGTAATTTTTTTGATAGACAGTGGATTGTTTTTTCGTGGTTTTTTTTTTTTTTTTTTTTTTTGTACACGGAGTAATTTTTTTGATAGACAGTGGATTGTTTTTTCGTGTTTTTTTTTTTTTTTTTTTTTGTACACGGAGTAATTTTTTTGATAGACAGTGGATTGTTTTTTCGTGGTTTTTTTTTTTTTGTACACGGAGTAATTTTTTTGATAGACAGTGGATTGTTTTTTCGTGGTTTTTTTTTTTTTTTTTTTTTTTTTTAAGGAACTCACTTTCCACGCCCTTAATGTGGAAGTCAATGTTTAATGCGTACGAATAGGTTTGGGAAAAAAATTGTACGGTTTAAAAAAATCATGTATTCTAGAAAAAAAAATGGCTCGAATATTGGTGAATTTCACTCGCGAAGATCCACTGGCAAAGGTACGAGCTATGACGAAAAAATAATTGGACATGAATTTGATACCACGATCGATAGGGGCGTAGCGTCATTACCGCGGAGCCTCGACGTTATTCGAGTGCTTGACAAATAGCTCCGAAGCCGGCGAGCCTTCCCAACTATCACCTCTATCGGCATATGCGCCCTATTTCTTCGATAAAACCTCCCGTCCGCGCGGACCATTCGGTCGACTCTCCTATTAAACACCAACCGAGAAAACCGTACAATAAAAATAGGAAATTTTTATATTGTTGTTTTTTTTTTTTTTTTTTTTTTTTTAATAATTTCTTACGAAAGAACATCGTGTCGAACGAATAAGTCTTAAACTTTCTCTTTTGACGATGAAACCAATTCTGCGGAGACGAAATTTTTTCCCTGAATAAAATTTCCCCCCTTTTTTCCCTGCACAAGAAGAAAATTTTCCACGATCGGACTCCTAACGAGTTTCATTGAAAATAATTTCCAGATACGGTCTTTTGTTTTCAACATTTTATATATTTTTTCTTTGTTTCACGACTTCCTTTTATGTACTTTCCGCTCGTTCACAGAACGTCCGGCGAACATTCACTTTTTCCCCGAACGATTTTTAAATTCCCCACTTTTCCCGTTACAATTATAAAAATAAAAAAAAAAACATTGCCACAACGTCCGTCGAACCAAAAAATATTCACGATGCAACACTGCAATGTCCACCGATCGTATTTAAAATTCTCTACTTTTTCATCAAAATCTTTCCAATCGTCTTCTCAACGTTTCCCTTCATCCACTTTTTATTTATTTGAAAAATGGTCGCAAATTATCCACTCGAATCCCGACTATTTTTGAAATTTTCGAAATTTCCCTGTTTTCCTTTAACTTCTCCCGGTTCGGCCCGATCGGTTTTCCCTAACAAGCCCTCGCTGACGTCACCCAGCAACGAGCGAAAAATCCCGCGCTGGGAGATTCGATCTCGACCGGGGAATCCCGCCAGATTCGACATTCTTATCTCCGTACGTTCGACGGCTTAAGGGACAAGGGAAGCAATTAATGTTCGGCGACGAGGAGGTAGTGGCGGTTTTTTGCAATTATTCGTAATCATCGTCGCTTTATCTGTCGAAGGGGAGCTCGACGATGGATATTTTTACAGTTTGACCTGCGACCCCGAGCGGTGACGGAGCTTTGGTCTCGAAGGGGTCGAGGCGGATGAGGGAAGCGAAGATCATCGAACATCTGGTCGTCTTATCGGTTCCCATGTCGTTGGCCGGGCTGAATCCGCTCGTTCCGAGCGACCTCCGGCTCTTCGTTAAACAACGACATTGCCCAACTCACCCCATGGTGTTTGTTCGACATGCACGCACCCTTAAACCGCCCGTTATAACGAACCGTCCGTCGATATCTTCGTAACTCCGTACCGAGTCGATTTTTTTTTTTATTCTGCATGCAATGTCGGAGTGGATTCGTTAGGTCGGTACGACGTTCGGGAAATAGAAGAGGAAACGATTTCGGTCGAAACGTAAAATGAATGACATGTATCAGTTATTTCTTTCGAAGACGATGCGAGAACTTGGGATTTTTATGCAATTTCGGAGAAAGTTTACTTCAAGAAAATCTTGTCCACAAATGTTTCCTTCGCATAAGTTTCATAGCGTGTTTAATGAGAGGATATTTCAAATACTCTGTGTTATATAGAATTTTTTTTTTTTTTTTTATAGCGGGAACGTCATATTTGCTGGGAACATTAATTTTTCATGATAGACTCACAATGTTATTTACAAGTTGATGAAAAATGGAATTATTCAAGATTCTCTTTTTTTCTCTGATTTTGAAATAGTATTTTGGAGTACTCAACATTGTCTATGAATTCTCCTTTCTGAATAGGTATGAATTTATTTTTTTAATTTTTTAAATCTAAAAAACTATTTTCCAAGAATCACTCACGAGTGTGAAAATTTTTTCACACTTTTCGCACGCGTTCTTCATAATATCGCTATTGTTTTTTTATTGTAATATTTTTTTAATATCACGACATCCGGATTGTTATTGATTGATGGATGAATGCAAATCCCTGCACCGGGCGATAAAAAGCAAACGAGCGCCTTTCAGCGACACCCGAACAAGCGCAGCCTCAACTCTCGACGACATTTGCCAACCATCGATAAGTCTGAAGAGCAGTCGACGCGATACCAGCAGTTGATAACAACCAGAAAAATTCTGCAGGACCAACGTTCGGTTTTTCTTTTCACCCCAACATACAGAGGCGCGAGATTTTCAAGCCAATTCAAGAACTCGCAGAAAAATTAAATCATTGTAATTCTTAGACTTACGAGAAAAAAAAAAAAAAAAAAATGGAGCAAGTCTTTCCTTCCGCACGTTGGACAACAAAATTTTGCAAGATACGGAAAAACATTTTTTCTTAACTCGTGTCATTGCAACACTCATGTTGGTCTCGTGTCACGAACGAGAATTCGTTGAAAAACATTTTATCGCACTAGTGTCGTAATGTATGTAATTCGAACCTCCGAATGAAATTTCACCCTACTATCAAAAGTTACGTAAATATAAATGCAACCAGGTGAGATGTCAGACATTCGCATTTTTTCCAGGACGATAAATCTTAAGAAATCAATTCCAAAAAAATTGCTTATTCGAACAACGAATTCGTCTCGTCTCTGGCGTGCAATAATATTTATGGTTGCACAACAGTGTCCGATACTGTTGCGGAAGTAATCAGCAAAGAGCTCGAGCCGCAAGTTCATGGGAGACCGGCTGAATGGTGCGAGGAAGCCGAGGCGAAGATAAAGCAGAAGGAAGATAAGGAGGTAGTGGTAACGGTGTGTATTCCGTTCGTTTCAACGAGCAGTTTCGTTTCCGCGGTTGCATCGCCGGCGTACAGCCCGTAGGCGGCAGCGAGGATCGAGTGCCCATGTTTCTACAATCTCCTCGCTTGCAGCTCCGATCTTTCGATCCTTTTCCTCAGTGACGATCCGCCGGTCTCGACGACAACACCGGCAAAGTAAATCGAATTTTCGATCGATCGCGAACGCTCGCTTCCCCGGTTAAAAAAATCGTCGCACTGGACGCATCGGTAAAAAAGTGTCTCATTGTTCCAAATTTTGTCTTAATTGCTCCTGCTCAGCTCAGCTTCGACATGTAAGCTCAACCGAGTGCCGATTAAAAGAATTAAATCACCCGGACTTCGAACGATCTAATCGGACTTATTCACCGTCAGTGCAATTGTAAGTTTGACAGTTATCTTGATAAGGCAAAATGAGTAATAAATTATTTAAAAATGGGACAATATTACAATGCTATTTACCGGTATTTTTATTGAATTAAAATTGGTTTTTATTGAATGAAAAATAGCTGATTGACCAAAAAACCGAATAGCCGAAAAATCGAAAAACCGAACAATCGGATAGCCGGGACACCAAAAAATTGATTAATCAAATAGTTGAAAAAACAGAATGGCCGAAGGACCGAAATAGTCAAAGGAGAACCATAAGACCGAAAAACCATTAAAAACTAAATCGCTGAAAACCAAATAACCGTAAAACCCAAATAGCCGAATAACCGACGAATTGTACGATTGTTAAATTACTATTTAGCGATAATCGTCAGGAAGAATCTTTCATCGATGAGCGATTTTCTATGAATAAAAAAATGTTTCAGACATTGCAATTCATTGGCAAATTTAACTGTTCTCTCTGATAAATTTTCATCGACATGTGGAATAAAAAGTGTCGTCAAAAAGCATCGAACGATAAACATCCGTAGCAGCGACTGATATGATCTTCGTAATCAGCGAGAAAACTCATGCATACACGATAAATAAAGCGTCAAAAGATGGAGTCATAATTTTTTATCGAAAGCCTTCCAAATACCGAAAAAACGTTTCGCATAAAATCCCAAGAAAAAACAACAGTGGAGCGTCCCACTGAACTTGGAGTGAAATTCAGCATTCTCGTTACTCTTGCGTAAGAAAAAGGTCTTCGGAAAAAATTCATAACGATCAAAAAATTTTTTTTGTCCCGGCAAATCGAGGCAAGATCTTTCACAGACGAAAAGAAATCTTTTTGTCCGAATCGATGTTCGAGTCCATAAATTATTTTTAAAAAAATGTATCACATCGGACAGAAGCTACACTCTCCTACATTTTTGCCCAACTCTCTAATTTCCATCTCGTCGCGTTGTAAAAAATTCTTAGACACACTGTTACACCGCGTGCGTAATTATCGAGGATAATCCGAATAACGATCTATGTAAATATTGGCCACGTGTGTGAGTATTCGCTGCGCCACAAACGCCGGTCAGTAATTACAGTAATCATCCACGTACGTGGCGCGTGAACTGCGCCCCCCTCGCCCCTCTATCCGAATGATTTATCCCTCTCTCCCATCTATTACTTCGTCGGGCGCTCATCTGAATAGAGTTATGGGAAAGATTAACCGATTATCCACGATCTGCCTCCAGTCTCGATCCACGCGCATTTTATTCGCAGCACTAATCGATCTCATTTAATAATGAAATTATCAGAATTTGTTTCAATTTTTATCCAATTGTCCGGCAAATTTTTTTAGTACTCAGACAGGGCAGGCGATAATACAAATATTTTTTTTTGTTAAAAATAAATGTCCGGTATAATTTGAATAATTAATATTTATCGATCGATCGATTGATTTGATAGTATCGATTAAAATTAATTGAGATAATGCGATGAGTCACGTGAGATTGCCACGCCCGCAACTCCTTCCCAGAGGAGGGAAGAGTCGGTGCAACTTCTCCATAAGCGATCGCAATCTCGCCCAACAAGTACCGAGAAAATAACAGCCTGTGAGAAGGCCATTCGTCAGCGATAACGGAGAATTCGATTCGGCTTTTTAAGATGTCCTCTGCACCTTCTTCATTGATATGGCTGGAGCGGTCTGTGAAAAAAAAAAAAAATGTAATCCACATTCTTCACAAAAGAGCGTGCATGGCGTATTTTGAAATTTTTTTAAATTACCGATATACTTGAGAAACACTTTTGCATAAATATATGTTTAGATGTATGATTGATATACAAATAAGATTTGTGTAATTTGTGTAATTTATGTTTACTGTTCGGTAAAAAAAAAAATGTGGCGGAGAAAGGTGGCGAACAATGTGAAGATGATAATTAGATGCTCTCAAGTGTGGATGGGCTTATTTTTCTCGGGTAAGAAACAAGATGCTCGTCGACGTTACTAATGCCATCGTTGGGATAATTGACTCTCCTCGATAACCGAATAAGGGGAGAGTGTAATTTAAAACGCTCTGTATGCAAATTGATCCTCGTGAAAAGAGACGAGAGGACGCCGCTTACGTGTGGCCCGTGGATAGTCAAGCGATGCGGTCTCGGTGCGCGGTTCTCGACGCGTTCTCTCACAGGATACAGAGATACATTCACTTCCATTACCCTCCTCATGCGGTTTCTTTGCCGTGAAACTTTGATAGAATGGTCATCCAGCAGTTCTTCTCCGTATCCAAAATTCATCGTGACCGACTCCACCGCGTTCAATGAGCTCAGCAACATTTGGTAAATCGGTAGGACCGGAAACATAAAAAAATCGTTTCATGAAACACAAGATTAATTTGAAACAAATAAATAATTTTTTTGTTCATCTTTCCGCTTACCAACGTTTCACCTGTGAAGAATATAATTTTTTATTTAATATTATATTTATCATTTAATTGGTGGATTTATTTGCGTCTTCGGCGTTGCTGCAGTTGAAAATAAAGTGTTTCGTTTTCAACAATTCTTCCGGACTGAAACAACAGAACCAATGATTACATTGAGATTCGCAATATGTAATGCACGATCTCGTTTGTTTACCAGTCGAGAGGGTAAAGATCTTGGATTTAAACCGGTTTCCCGCGACGGCTTTGCTGGACTTCCACCTCGCCGAACCGTTCTGCAGTCTCGAACCTCCGTCCAGAAACTCACACATTATATGCGCATATACCAGAGGCGCACACTGACACACAGGTGGAATGTACGCTTCCCGCATCGTCGATTACGTTGACTCGAACAACCGGTTACCGATCCGCGGAGAAATGTCTGTGACCCCACGCAGACGAACAGGGATTTAATTTACGTTTAATTGGAACGACACCGTTTCGATCTCTCAGCGCTTCCACGAGCTATTAATGACGAGAGCAAAAAAAAATAAATTAAAATTCCGTTTTTTTGCTATTTGCCGTTGGTAATCAATTTACTTTCGCACGGAAGACTATGAACAATCATATTCTGTGATCACGTGACTTTCTCATGCAGGAAACATTGCAAGTACTAAAAAGTAATCGTGTTAAGTTTTTTTTTTTATTTCACTTAGTTCTGAAGCTATGTTTTCGTCAGAAATCCAGCAGTGATTCAACATAAAAGTCTAAGATTCATTAAAATCTCTCAGAAAAGTTGAAAAATGATGTTGCAATATTATTTCATTATTCAACTTTTGTGAGATGGTGATTTAAAATTTTTGTTTTCCACTTTTTTTTTTTGCACACTGTAGCTTTGCAAATATTTTTGTGTGCAAATATTTTTGACTTCGCGTTTATTAAAAATTCATAATCTAATGGTAATATTTTACAACTCGACCTGAGACCGTTGAGGTAAAGATGGAGAGAAGAAAAGAAATTTGGATACGGAAAAGGGGAAACTGTCGCCAATAATCCGTGACAGAGACGTTCGGCTCTGGATCCCTTGGTCGGCGGACATCGTCGGAGAAGTTCACTTTCTTCTTCGACCTTTCCGTTATCCCGGAGGATCTTTCACAATCGATTCCTATACTCGCTGTTTTCGAAGTCCGCATTTTTTTTTTTTTTTTTTCAAACAGATACGAATATCCATTGGAATTAGTTTGACGCTTGAAAGAAAAAAAACTGTCTCAACTGCTCGAAACTTTGTTATATAAAAAAACATGAAAAACCAAGGCGAACGCGCAAAATTCCCATTATTTTATTTCTACGGACGACTAAAACATCAAAAAATGTTTTTTCAAAATTACTATAAAACAATTTTTTGCACAATTTTTTTTCTATCAACACGGAATAAAGAAATGCATAGTAAATAAATTAATAAAGAGTTTGAACAATTAATTGACTCGATTCGAAACGCAAGTGGAGGTTCGAGAAATCTCGCTTGATTATTGAATGTTTAAAAACTTACTGACGAAAAATGTAATAAAAAAATTGTAAAAAAAAAATCTTGTATGAAAATTTCGGTGCATCCTCGAAGCTGTTAAATTATAACGTGCCTCTTGCCATTTTTTCGAATGTACCGGCCAGCTCGCTATCGTCACGCCCGGCGGCGTGTTTGTTCGCTTCGGCTTAGCTGATCTGCGCTCCAGACGTGTCGAATGCCAAGGTACGGGATTTATCGTTACGGTGGTTTCGACGTTACGCAGGCTGAAGTTGAAATTGTAACAGCGATGCTACGGAGCCGCTATGTGCGATTACGACGCGGACGTCGCTCAGTTTTTTGAAATCCCCTCGAGCGAGTCGCGGCGGATACGAAGCGTGCGTGATCCGTTTACCGACACTGAATGCCGTGACTCGACTCATTGCAAATCAACGATTAGCAATGTAAAATGAAGGCAAAAAAAATTATCAAAATGGTAAAAACAATTTAACTGAAATTTTTTGCCGGAGAAAAATATTTATTTCCAAAGAAACGGAGCAAGGACGAAGACGTTTTTTTTTCAATGAATTAAATATATGTTTTTTCCTTTTTCGCATTAGAATTAATTTCTTGGGGATGGTCCGCAAATCACGGGCGTGGAATTTGTAGGGCATTTTGACTTTTTTTTTGTTTTTTGCGAGACAAACAATTCCACCGATCGAGCTCCATGCTTAGCGACAATTCATTACTCATTTTATGCCAATCGTGATAATCCGCATAAAAAATTATCAAACAATTAGATGAACGATCGAAATTAAAATGTTTAAGTAGTAAAAAAAAGTTACAATTTAATTCCCTGATAATCTTCGATTTTGTACCAATCGGAATTAAGCACAATTCCAGTGGAAAGTGGCTTGGGCTCAACCATGGAATTCACGGTAAGGTGTAACTTTGAACGTTGTTTTTTTGGTCATTGTCTACGAGTCGCAAAGGTTGGAAAGTCATGTGAAAAAATAATATTGTCTGACGGTGTGTTCGCTGTGTTCGGTCAAAGGTTAGAAAGTAGGGCTTCGTGGAATTAACACACTTTTATGGAGTCACGGGTGACAAAGACTTGCGCTTACAAAAAAAAAAAAAAAGAACACACTGATTGGGTGCAGCACGCAAAGCCAAGCGTATTCCCGTCATTGTAGAGGCAACGCGTAAAAAAAGTCATGCATCCGTGACATAAATACAGGAATATCGTGATATCTCTACCCAAAATCCGATACGATTCCATTTTAATGATGTCTCAAGTACGCATGATTAACCGATCGAATTCATAAAGAATTTCGAATACCTCAGAACGGGATAAAAATTTTAGAAAATCAGCCACGGAGAAAATGCTAAGAATATTAATTTTGGGCCCAAAAAAAAGTGAGCAAAGTAGAAAAAAAATTATCAACGTATCAGCCAGCAACTTAACCCTTTTTTTTAGTTCAATTTGATTCGTTCATTTTCCTGAATAGATAACTATTTTTTTTTTTTGTTACTTTTTACAATCATGGAGTTTTCTATTCGATTGAAATATATAAGAAGGGGAGTTGAATATAAAAGTAGAATAGAAAAAAAAACCGACATTTACGACGATCTCCTGATAATCCTATGCTATTTAACAACCACGCTATTACGCATCAGGCTTGTGACTATTGATATCACGCACCGTACCGTTACGCCGTCACGGTGGGAAAGATTGTAAAACCGGAAGTACGCCGTATTATCCTAGTCGACATCGCCGGCAGCGTCGCTTGTTTTGTTTCAGTTCAACGCGAGACTTCCTTCAACGTGGATTTGTATCACAAACAAAAAATGATTTTATCATTGTCTTCGAACAAGATTGCATCAAAATGTAAAAAAAAATAATAATAATAGATGATCGCGACAAAAGTGAATTTTTTTTTTTACATCTAATTCCAATTTTTACGCAGTGCGTTATTGTTTGGAATAATTAATGCGAACAAAAAACAATTCGCCAGGTACATCGCTGCTTTGTAAATTAACATTAATGTTAACGTGATACACTGTAAAACATTAATAATTTATTTGGCAGTACACTGGCCAACTCTGCTCAATATTAATATCGTTAAGAGAAAAAAAATTAAATCGTTTTAATCTTCAATTACTCGATGTCAAATGGTTGTTAGAGGCAATTACACGGCTGAAGTATTTTAATTTGCAACGAAAAAAGGAAAGCCGAAGGCACTTTACTTTCGAGCAATTATTCCTCGGTGGACAATATATAAATGAAAAAAAAAAATATAGTGTGATAAGTACACGGTCGAGATGGAGCTCAGAGATATAACTGGACAGATGGCCATAAGCAAAACGCAGCGGCACGTAAGTTTTGTTACGGTCTTATACGCGTGCCTGCTGCCACGCTGGGAGCACAAAACTATAATCTGCGATAAAATCAACGCTGAGTTTCGTACTGCTCCGAGTCACTTCCTTGTAGAGTTTTACCGTAATACGAGAATCATAGCAATCGGTAAAGTTTTTTTTAGGTTTTTTTTTTAAGCTAGAACAGCAACACAGGTGCTTGCATTCAATTTGCTGCTGTAAGCCAGAGCGAAAGACACTTTCTAGCGACCAAGTGATTTTAAAAATGATTCTCATATATATTTTTTCTTTTCGATCTGCTCAAAACCTTCCGACAATCGGTTTCTTTAATCCCCGGCGCCGATTTCACGGTTGAATATGAAAACAGGAGTGAAAAAATTGCAGATTCGTCATCAGTGGAAAAAAATAATTTCACATTTTTATCGACCAAAAAATATGAAATCAAATCGGTAAGGAATCTTATCATTTTGGTATTTCCTACTGCGATTTGAAAAAATTAATAAAATCTTCGTGACAGCATATTCCAATGTGTTTTTTCGTGCAGAACGCGAATCCGCGATTAGTCTCGTCCCAAAGTCAAGGGAAACTTACCGAGAAACGATTTTATCTCGGGGAAACGATTCAATGAAGCGAATAATTTGTTGAAATCGGTATTTGCCGTGGGGCGTTGCACCAAGCGTAACGATCGCAGTGGCCGCGATCGTCACGCGGTTGATACTTCACCGTGAATTGTAAACCAATTTCGAATGAAACTCAGGCACGGTTCCTCATCTCTGGAACGCCACAAATAATCATCGAAGATCACGCGAATCTCCGAACCGATCGAACTCTTCGAAATTAATGTCTCGGGCATAAAGTCGTTGGCCTGTAACATTAAGAAGTATGAAAATAAATTTTTTCACAACTATCACGAATTTAGATACACAGGTTTTGTGAGAAAAATAAAATCGGGTTTACCTTTCTAATGCAAATAAAGCGGTTTTTCTTTAAATCCCAATTACCGGTGAAATTGCTTCAGCAGATTGAACTTTCGATTTCGATTTGGGACTTCCTGTAACATGTATGTTTATGACGTAAGTATGATAAATATCAAACGTAATCAGAGGTGGGGCAAAACGAACGATTTAAGTGGCTTGGAGTTTAAGGTGTTTATGCGATATATTTTAATATAAGAGTGTCGGGTAAAGTGGATCAGTGATTCAGTGAGTTATGTCCATTCGCACGACATATTTAAACTTTGAATATTGATATTACCACAATGAATTCTCAAGCGTCAGAAGAAAAAATTATGAAACTACCGTTTGTTACAAAAGAACGGATGATCTATAAATGTCGATGCCAATTTCACATATCGAAATGTCGCTGGTGACCACCTAAGAGGCTTCGCCTGTTTGTAGGGTTTCTCAGTGGCGTATCCTCTTACGAACTTTCATTTCGAAACTCACATTGAATTTATTTTTTGTATGAATAAAAAAACACTATGAATGCGATACATTCTTACAATAAATTAATTACGGTAATTCACTAAAAAAAAATTACTATAATTTCATAAATCTTCATTACTTGTAAAAAAAATATATTTTATAAAAGAAAATGCGAAGAAAACGAGAAGATTGATTCGATATCTTTTACGAAGCCAACAACTCAAAAAATTCTAAAGCAAGGCTGACTATTTAACATTTCAGAGATTCACTTTTTTAGAGTACATGCATATAAAATTGAAACATCAGACCATTTTCCTATAAACAAAAAAAAAATAATATTTAACAATTCAACTCGTGATCGATGCTCGGTGGGCTTTCGAAAAGACTGAATAAAATATATATCGGACAACTCGAGACCTATTTTCCCCGAGCGAGCACTACTGCGCGCAGAGCCTCGGATTCAATCCTATTTAGGGGTTAAAAGATATCTTGTTAGCGAACGCTACGCTGCAGGCCAGTCGAAACTTGCGTCTGCTCGCGATAAGAGTATTCTCGTTTCGCCGCAATTTAAACCACCAACGACACAATGAAAGTTTCAGTGCAATAGTTTTCGTAAAAAAAAAAAAAAAAAAAAAAATTGCTACCATCAATAATTGTCGAAAATTCACAGCGCCATGGGAGATATAATTGGTTTGTTTTCGATTATTAAAGACAACTATTACAACAATCGTTTAACGGAAAACATTTCTTGATTCACCCGGAAATTTTTTTTTTATTAATTTTTTGACGATAATATAGAAAATACAATTCAACGAATAAAAATGGCAAATTATTTCAAGCTAACGATTTATTTATTTTGAAAGAGTCTCAAAATAATGATCAAGCCGAGTATTCCAGATTCGCGCGGTTAATCGTGTAACTTTCTATCGAACTGGATCTGAAAATCGATCAAGCGGGGCTCGTTCATTTTTTTTTTCTTTCTCGAAACCGCTGCGCGAAAGGCTTTTACACCATGGCCATACGGTCGAGGCGATAAATAAACTTGCTTTCTTCGCTGACGCGTGTAATTAATCATCGCGTTCCACGAGTTCAGCGGGATATCACGTTTCTAAAATCAGAAGGGCGTATTTTCTTTGTGTAATCGTCTGAGATATGCTCTTGCTATTTTCATAAAGCGTTTCACACTCGTTTACCCTCCCTTGATCTGTCGCGTTTTGTGTCAAAAGTACAAAACAGAATTACCGTGAAAAATTTTTTTAAAGTGATAATTTTTAGATAACATTCGGGAATATTAAAATTATATAAAAATTGAATCCAAAAATCCGTAATTTTATTAATTTGCTCGGTACACTTATGTGTGTATGAAATGTACGGATTCTTATTATTCGAAATCAAGCTTTTCGGTATCTTTTATCCATTTCATTCGTTCAGATTTTTACATGGTCGGGAAGTATTTAAAAATCTCTCCTATTTTTTTGAAATTTATGCGAAGTGAACTCCATTCGCACCACCTCAACCCATTGTTCGTGAAATGTGGCAGATTTTTGTTATTTCACATTTTTTTAACGTTATTTTATATTTTATATATTTATTCAATTGAGACAAGAATATTTTCAATTATTCGAAGAGAATAAAATATTGCAAAACGAAACTTCTGAAAGTCGTAAAAATTATTTTCCCTGTACAGTATAACGGTACTGGGCTGTGTCGCTAATATCATAAAAACACTGTCGTACGGGTCTACCACGCCGTAATAACGTACTATAAAGCAGCCCCATTAGTAACGCGAGAATGGTGAAAGTTTATGAGAGTAAGAGATCGGTTAATAAATCATGGTGGCAATTATTGCGAAGTAACCGTTTCTACGAACTTCCGGCTGTCGGATGAATGACTGTCGTTATTGTCACGTTCATTTATAAATTCGAAGTGATGTATATCAAATTAATAAAATTTTCTTTTTTTTTAATAGATAACTTTTGATAAAATTGCGAAAAAAATGGTTCCAACGATTTAATACATTTAACGTTTAATTTTCTTGTATTTCATACGTATTCGGACTAATACCTTCTACAAACGTAGAATAAAATCAAACAATTTTCACTATTACGTTAATTAATAAATCACCAATAATAATAATTGGTATTATCGTTATGAATAACATTCTAAGTAAAGGCGGACCGAAACGGCAGAAATTTGACAAAAACGACGTTAAAAGTTCTCCGACACATTCTCCTATTTCTTAACATTCTCAACTCAAAGTTTTTTGTTCTGAAAATGTGTCTACTTTTTAACGGACATTCAAAAAATAATTTTTTAATAAATTTTATATTTTTTAAAGAAAATATAATTTTTTTTTCGTTAATCTTTGCAGAAATAACGAGCGAAGGAACAAACATGGCTTATCACGGTTTGAGCCAGCACGTTAATTTCGACACGATACCGGACCCGGGTGACCGTTTTTCGCTGGAGGAGCTGATAGGCGAGGGGACGTACGGCGAGGTGTACTCAGCCCTGGACAAGCAAACGGAAAATCGAGTGGCGATAAAAATTCTTGAGAATGTCGCCGATAATATCGAAGAGATCGAGGAGGAATACTTGGTTCTCCGTGATTTGAGTATGCACTCAAACATACCGCTCTTTTACGGGCTGTTCTTAAAGAGAGCAAGGCCTGCTCAGGAGGAGGATCAGTTGTGGTTCGCCATGGAGGTACGTGAAGAGTCTCGAGTGGAGAAACTTTTAACGCGTATCTGCGACACGATATTTAAAAACCTCTTTGTCCGTCACAGCTCTGCACCGGAGGCTCCGTTACGGATCTGGTTCAGGGCCTCAAGAAGAGAAACAGTCGCCTGAAGGATGAACAGATCGCTTACATCCTTCGCGAGACCGTCGAGGCCCTCATATACCTGCACGACAATCATTGCATGCATCGGGACGTGAAGGGCCACAATATTTTGCTGACCGAAGGGGCGAGAGTCAAGCTCGTTGATTTCGGTGTTTCGTCCCATCTGGCAGCAACTCTGGCAAGAAGAAACACATCCGTCGGGACGCCGTACTGGATGGCGCCAGAGGTCATTAGTAAATTAATAACTACCGAGATTTCAAAAATTCCATTCGCAATTATAGTGAATTAATTATTTCAAAAATGGAAATGTTGATGGGTGGGACTTTTACGTAAGACGTGTCGTTCAAACCTGTAGAGTTCTTCTAAAGAGCTTAAAATTATCAGTGCCTCTGAGAGGACCCTCGACAAGACTTGCATTAATCCGGTTCTTCAAGGGGGTTTGAAGTGAGACTTGAAATAATTGAACTCTAGAAGGTTGCGGTACACTAGACTTGGGATAACGAAGGCCTGTAAGGGCCCCTGGTAGCGTCTGAAATAGTCAGCGCTCAGTCGGAGACCCACAGTGAGACGTGGAATAGTCAGAATCAGCACTTCCACTGGGACATGGAATAATCCTAGCTGGAGAGAAGGGAGACTTTAGAAAGGCTCAAAATAATGAAATGCTTAAAGGGTTCCTTAGTAGTACTTAGGATGATTAGGTCTTCAGAGGGCCTTGGATTAAAATTTGGAATAACACAAACCTTGAACGAGGCCTCGAGTGGAGTTTGACCCAATCGGCTCTAGAAGGGACTCCTGGGTAGGCCATGGTAGAACTCATAATAATCGGGACGAGGAAGGGAAACCTAGAAATTTAGAATAATGACTGCCTGAAAATGTATACTTGGTGGGACCTTGAATAATGATTGCATTAAAGGATGGCTCCGAGTGAAACGTTCAACAATCAGAACTCGGACGATTTTTAGAAGTCATCCGTGCAATCTCCTGAAAGTACCGAATATGTTTGCAGATATTATTTATCGGGTACACACATTGGTACTCACCACTTTTTTCAATTGTTAATATAGGTAATAGCTTGCGAACAGCAGCTTGATTCATCGTATGATTCGCGCTGTGACATCTGGTCAGTCGGAATAACGGCGATTGAGTTAACGGAGGGTGATCCACCCCTGTCCGAGCTTCACCCAATGCGAGCTCTCTTTCAAATTCCCCGAAACCCACCCCCCGCACTGAAAAATCCTGACATACACTCGCCCGACCTGTCCGACTTCATCAGCGAATGTTTGGTCAAAGATCTGGAGCATAGACCGTTCGCCAGTGAATTGAGAGAGCATCCACTGTTGATGAACGTCGAGCCGATTGTTGAGAAGATACGAGACGATTTGCAGGAAGAAATTTGTCGTCAGCGAAACGAGGGAAGATCCCACAGACAACCAGAAGTTACGACCAAGCATGGAAAATTGAAAACCGATCGGAAAGCTCAACCAACGAAGATGTACATGGATGATTTGGCGGCTCTGGACTTGTTATCCGAAGACGCCATAGTCGATCAACTACAAAATCGTTATGAGCAAACGCAAATTTACACCTACATCGGTGACATACTCGTTGCCGTTAATCCATTCGCCAATCTTGGACTCTACACTGGTTTTGTAAGTCATCGGTATCCTCGTAATTTGAATTTTTCACTCATGTCACAAACTAATTTTCTAGATGTCTACCTAAAATAACCTCAATTTTTTACCTAAACTTCCCATTTGAAATATTAAAACTAAACGAGTAGTTAGTGAGATTTGAACCGTTGAATTTTCGGTTGAAGAGGCCTCTTGGGTGCTTCGCCATCTATCGGCAGCATCTCATTGGTCGAATTTTCAACCGCTCGTAACTCGAAAACTATGCACTTTGGCAAGAAACTTCAAAAGCAAAGTTTGCTTGGTGCTGGATTCCGAATATAATGCCACTATTTTCAGAGCTAATTTTTGCATTGTTTCTTTTCTAGGAACAACGCCGATACAAAGGCCAAGCACGTTCCGATAATCCACCGCACATATTTGCGGTCGCTGACGCGGCGTATCAGGCGTTGTTGCATCAGCGACAAAATCAGGCGATCGTCATAAGCGGCGAGTCAGGTGCGGGAAAAACCGAAAGTGCAAACTTGCTTCTCAAACAATTGGTCTATCTGAGCAAAGCACCGAATCGGAATCTCGAAGAACGAATCCTCCAGATAAATCCGATAATGGAAGCGTTTGGAAACGCCACTACGGGGATAAACGCGAATTCGTCGAGATTCGGCAAATATCTTGACCTCACGATGACGAAGGGTGGAAAAGTTACAGGTGCGAGAATAGCCGTGTATCTTTTGGAACAATCCCGAGTCGTTGCTCAAGCTGAGTAAGTATTAAAAAAACATTGCTTTCAACGGCGATCACTTTGGTTTTGATAATTATTAACGCAACCAATTCCGTCGTCTTTTTTTTAGAGGAGAAAGAAACTTCCACATTTTTTACTACATGTACGACGGCCTCGAGGCCGATAATCGTCTCGAAGAATTTCATCTGGACAGTTCACTTCGCAAACGTCATCGTTATCTCACCGATCACAGTCAAACTTCCCAGACTCACATTGACAAATTCCATCAGCTCAAATCAGGCTTCAAGGTTCTGGGCTTTCAAGACGGTGAGGTTGACACGGTTTATGGTGTTTTAGCGGCTATTCTGCATCTTGGCGATATAGAATTCGTCGAGGTGGCGAGCGAGGATAACACTGATAACAAGAGCACGGTAGCCGACACAACACCCTTGCATCGAGGTATGATAATTACTATGATCAGCGATCGTCCTTCACTTTGAATAATTAAAAAGATTGTTCCGAGTGAGCCACATCAAATTGGCCGTTGCGTTTTTAAATACGCATCCCACATATCTGACCTAAACCCTGAGCGCTCTACTTGAAGAAACTTTTACTTCCGAATGCCTCAAAAGACGTCTGACAGTCGAATCTTAGTTGTTCTTTGGCTTTTTGTTTAAGTGTCCAATCTTCTGGGTATCGAGAGTAATGACCTATTAGAAGCATTGACCTCGAATTCCGTGGTTACAAGGGGCGAGACTATAACTCGCAACAATACGGTAGACGAAGCGTGCGCTGCTCGCGACGCAATGGCAAAGGGTCTCTACGGGCGCCTCTTTGATTGGATGGTCAATCAGATAAATTGCCTATTGAGTTTCAATAGATCGCCGAATTATGAACCACTGGCGATCGGATTGCTCGATATATTTGGCTTTGAAAATTTTCCTCGCAACTCATTCGAGCAACTCTGCATAAACATCGCCAATGAGCAGATACAGTATTACTTTAATCAGCACATATTCACGTGGGAACAGCAAGAATACATGGCCGAAGGGATACCGGTCGATCTCGTGGAATTTTCTGATAATCGACCAGTGCTGGATATGCTGCTCAGCAAACCCATGGGATTGCTCGCCCTGCTAGATGAGGAGAGTCGATTTCCCAGAGCCAATGACAAATCGTTGATCGGTACGTGGTTGCCGAAAAAAATCCGGAAAAATTGTCTTTCATAAATCGACGATTTAGATTGATTTTCCGATTTTTCTTGATCCAGAGAAATTTCATAGCAACATTAAATCGAAATTCTACGTGAGACCAAAGTCCGACGCTGTATGCTTCGCGGTTCATCATTTCGCCGGTCGTGTCGTTTATCAGGCGGACGGTTTTCTTGAGAAAAATCGCAACTTCCTACCGCCGGAAGTCATCCAATTGGTTCGCCAAAGTAACTCCGACATGGTGAGATTCCTGTTCCAGTGTCCGATAACGAAAACCGGCAATCTTTATTCAGCGATTCACGATACTGGATCGCGAAGGATGTCGCAATCAAATCAGAACACGAAGGTGATCACGAATTTCCAAAACGAATAACACTGTTTGACACCAACAAATGAAAGAAGAACATTTTAAAAAGCATTGAACCAATTGATTTGCCCGTCAGGAACGTTACTCGAGTCGGGGTTTGGCATCGCAATCAAGAGCTCAACAGACAGTTGCGACCTACTTCCGTTACTCTCTCATGGATTTACTGCAGAAAATGGTCTCTGGATTGCCCCAATTTGTCAGATGCATAAAGCCCAACGACTCCAGAAGCCCGAAGTACTTCGACAAAGAGAAGGTCATCAAACAATTGCGCTATACGGGCGTGTTGGAGACCATTAGAATTCGTCAGAATGGCTTTTCCCACAGAATACCGTTCAGCGAATTTCTCAAGAGGTAAGATCAGGCCTAAAATTAGTAGAGATTTTTTCAATTCACTTTTTTTACTAACTGATCTGTTGCGCTCACTTCTTTTTCCCATACAATTCATAAAATTTATGCGATCATGTTCGCAGGTATTGCTTCTTGGCTTTCGGTTACGATGAGAGAGTCGTCGCAAGTCGCGACAATTGTCGTCTACTTCTCGTTCGCTTGAAGATGGACGGTTGGGCCCTCGGAAAGACGAAAGTCTTTCTGAAATACTATCACGTAGAGTTTCTTTCGAAAATGTACGAGGAACAACTGCGGAAGATAATAATGGTTCAAGCTTGCGTGAGACGCTGGCTCGCCAAGATAAGGTACAAGAAACAAAAGTGGCAACTCGCTCTGTCCGTGGTGACGCTGCAACGTCACATACGCGGATGGTTATCGAGAAAGCATACGGAGGAACAATTGCTAAGGAAGAGAAAAGAAGACGAAGCTACCGCACTCGAAAGAGCCGAGGGTGAGAAAAAAATGAAATGAACCGCGCATTTACTTGTTGCGAAACGTCAAACATGATTTCCGTCGACGTTGCTTATTTCAGAAGAACGTAAACGCAATGAGATGAACTGGTTCAAGGGTCGAATGGCCCGAACGAAGAGCCAGGAAGCCGCCAACAAAGGCGTGGGACAACAGAACGATGCTGCTGTCGTTATTCAGAGTCGTTAGTATAGTCAAAACAAATTTCCTTGATCGTTTGAATTTATTTTTACAAGAAATTCTATAAAGTGAATTTTCTTTAAATGTTTGAAAATTTATTATAGGTCTAAAAATGACTAAAAATTAATTGTGTTTATGAGAATGTCTAAAAATGTTGAAAAACGTATCCTTTTAATCAGATTTCAGAGGCTACACGATAAGGAAGCGTTTTGGTTACGAGCTGGAGGAACGTTTCAAGAAGATTCTAAATGATTACGACAACAAGCAAGAAGCTCGCGAGGCGTTGGTCCGTGACGGTGTTAAAAACGAGGACGCCGCGCTGATAGTTCAGCGATGGTACAAGAGGGAGGAACGGGTCTATCGAAAACAACCGGTTAAGGACCCTGTTCATGCCAAGCTGCGACAAGCTGATCTGATACAATTTTCCCAAAATGTCCGTTCCAAACGATCACCATCGATACACTCTGCGCACAAATTTCAGGGCGTTACTTTGAGGTAGTTCTGTTGCTTGGTATTCATTACGGATCAGTTACGTCATATGGAAAAGTTGTTAACGAATTGAAAAAAAAAAATTGGTTCTCGACATTTTCGGAAACCCAATATTTTAAAGAAAATAATTTACTAATTTTTCTTAATGCGTAAGATTTTCGTTTCAGATTTTTGAATTTGCTATAATTTTGTTCTAATATAGAAAAATACGTGGCAAAAACACAAAATTCAAAAATAATTTAAAATTCTGAAAAATTCATACATGTTCGGAAAAGTGGACGAATCATTTTCGTAATAAAATTTTTTTCCCGATATCTTCTTGAATAATTAATTTATTTATTCATTCGTAAATAACATTCTTTACTTATAATTATGAGGAAACAATTCTTTCATTACCTTTAGTGTGCATGCATTTTTTCAGATTTTTATACCATCTTATGCCATTTTTTTTCGAACTTACGCGAAATGATCAGCAAGCAACAGAACTGCCATAAATCCGGAAAAGGGTCGACCAGACCTTGTTACGTTCTCGTATAACGCTCTGAAAATTTCTGCGAGGAATAATCAGGCATTTTTTTCCAACCTTGCTTTGAACCTTTCTTTACTTTCTTCAAAGGTTCATATGAAGAATCAAGAGCTGCACAAGAACCTTCGTCGCAACAAGCCTGGCGTAAGATTGAACGACATCGAGGAACCACCACCCGATTATGTCAGACCGGAAGGATTCAGCATGGTGCAGACGATCCTGCAATATCGCAACGGAAATCAACCCGAGGCAGAGGAAACCGTCAAGTATTACCGAGATCTCAAGGACGAGATGAGCAGGTAAATATTTTTTTAAATCAACCATAGTATCGTCATCCTCTAACGCAGAGTCGAATCTTTATAAGAAACGAACTAATGATTCGAATCATCAATTTGTGACAATAAATTATTTTGGCACTCGCATCGCAAGTGGTTCGGAATTCGAAGAAGACGAAGTTGGCTGGGACTTACCGTTGATACAGCTAGAAAATGACCTTCACCCATTGTCGAGGTACCGATCATTAAAAAAAAAAGCAATAAAGAATAGTGAAAAATATCCCCTCCCGACCCGATCGGTAACGAAAACTATAATCCATTTGTGCGTTGGTAATTGTGAAGACGAGACAATTGTCGAATCGAGAAAATGTCATGAACAGTCAATGAAAATTGATTACAGATTTCTTTACCGCCCTCGGGTATTTCAATTCACCGTAAGATGTTGAGCGAGTAGATTTTTTAAGAAAGTTAGTTATGTTCATTTTTCGGTTGCTGTAACTTGATGTCAGCAGAAAGGGAAGAATAATTTTCGATGAGACGCTAATAGTCTTTTGTATTACGCAGCAGAAATCGCAGCGGCCAAGTACTGGAAGTGAATGCCGAGAGAGCGGACCGTCTTGCGGCACAGGGAGACTTCGCAATTGCCCCGGATCAACAGCTATCGGACATTTGGCACAAAGCATTGAGAAATCCGGGCGAGTCCGAAGAAAATGCGAGCACCGATCAGCCCATCAGGTTTGTTGTCGACTGTTCTGTTTAATAAATGAAAAAGGTAGATTTAAAAAAAATTGCATGACACTAATCGATTGTTTCTTAAAAAAAAAAAAACCAAACCTCTGTTAATTTATCAGAGGTATCATGGCAAACTTTCAGGTAAATTTCGTTGACCAAATGTCATTTTTTTATGTAGAAAAAATACCCAAAAACCATTGTGTTTATAGACAGTATAAAATATGAGTATAGATGACGAAAAAATTTTCGAAGTGGAATGTCCTTTGGGAAAAATTCTAATAATCATTATAGTTCATCACACGTTTTATATGAAGTAATTATGTTTAAAGAATATTAGTTTCGTGAAATATGAAAAATCACAAATTTTACAAATAATTAATTTTATTTCTAAAATTTTGAACAGTACAAGGAATAATGACCTGCGCCGCTACAACGTGCGATCTTGCTCGACCAATCAGCGTCCGGGACAAAGTGTCATCGACTCTCCGTATATCAACGATACAGCTGGCGTACGACAGCGAATTGTCCCCGTCGGTAACAACGGTCTGAAGAAGTCTCCCGATAAGAATATAAGCCTCAACATCCTGAGATTTAATTCCAAGAACGTCTACGCCAATGGGAGATCGTCGAGACATCAAGAAAATCGACCAAACGATCGGCGAAACGTCGCGAACATTGTGAAGAGCAAAGAGGCTGTGTCGAACGGGAATTCTCGCCAGGAAAATGGTGGCGTGACGCGCGTACAACAAAATAGGGGTCACCCGCTGGGACGTCCGATGGAGGCGTTAAAGAACGTGGTGAACGACAGAATGGCGCTGACCAATGAGACCGGCAAGACGTACGAATTCGTCCCGAACTTACGACACCTTCTGCGACCAACGGTGACGCAGAAAATCCAGGAAAACGAGAAGATCGAGTACGACGCCGAGGACACCGACGGACCGTACAATTTTCGCAAGTTCCTGCGGCCGGCCGAGTACTTACCCACCGAGTCGCTGAGAAAGCGAAAGGGCGGATTAATGGCGGTTAACGGAGGACAAATAATCAGAGACAGAGTGACCGATAAGAACGTGAAAAGAAGAGCTCCGCTCGCTCCGAGTCAGTGTAAACTCGTCGTTGCGAAGAAGTGATCTGTGTTACCGATCGAGTCTCGATTTTGTCGATCTTCAGTGGTTCAAACTTCACTGCTCAGATAAGACTCGGTCACTACCAAGAACTACACATTTTTTCATCGAGGGTAAACTTTCCGAATCAATGGCGAATTATTGGAAACTCCGTGCAGACACTCAGCCGACAAGATTACCGATCAGCTGGTTACCGACCGATATCTTGCTAGGAAGAGAGTTTCGCGTAGTCTCGTATCTTTTTTTCTCGAAAATGGATACACAAATTTGCAAATTCCCTTTTCGACTTAACAGTTCATTGAATTTAACATAAGACGAGGCAGAAAAATTGCACGATCGCTATGCAAATTGAATTTAATTCGAATGTTTTATGCATGCAAAATTCACCATTGTTTTTCAACAATATCGTTTGAACTATCAGTTATTTTAGCTCGGAGGTGCTAAGAAAAGAATACCTACCGAGAAAGATTAAAAGAAATAGCTTCCATCCGATTATCGTCAGTTCAGAGTAAACCGTTGTTAGTAAAAAAAAAAAAACATTCCACTTACAGTGTATAAAGTAGATCTAGTCATTTCACGTTAAAATTAGTACATCGGACAGAGATGCTCTCTGATCTATCAAAGATGATTATCGACACCCTCGAGTAAACGTTTGAGACAAAATCTGCACCTAAAACAAACAAATTCCCGATTCTCAATAGATAGACAAAAATATAATACATAAATATATATCGACGAATTTGTTCTCATAGCATTAATCACATGATTACGTTTTAATGTTGTTCTCGTTAATAAAAAATGTTATCCGTGTTAAAAAAAAAACGAAAAAAAAGTAATTCCTGCCACGTCACCATCGGTCAGTGAGATAGGTCTCGCGATTGATTTGGAATTTTCGACGCCGGATGTCGCCGAGTGGTTCGTTCGTCGTTTCGTCGGAGCGGCGGGCGACGTTAGGAAGTTCTCGGCATCGCCGCGGCGGCGAAGGGTGGCGTTGCCGGCGCCGGCGTTGTGATCGGCGTACGTCGACCAGAAAAGACAACGGGGCAGCGCACGAGACGTCGACCGCGAGCTTGTCGGTGCGGGACGAAGCGAGGAGTGTCGGGAGTCAGGGATGTCGCGAGGGTGGGGTGCAACGAACCCTCGATCACGGCTCGAGTCTACGGAGCGCGGAGTTGTGTTCGAATCATGGCGACACCCGACCCCGTAGACCCAGCCACCCTAGAGATTAAGACCCGTAGCATAGAACAGACACTACTCCCACTAGTAAAACAGGTAAGAGACAATAAACCGACTGTGCTCCTAAATAACGCGTGCATCCGAAAGTTTCCTTAAAAAAAAAAAAAAAAAAAATACAAAAAAAAAATCAACAAAAACAAGAAAAAAAAAGTGCATCTTGGACAGTTTACCGAACCGATAGTTCTTTTTTTAATCACCACAATACTCTGATTCACGCTTTATTAAAAATAAAGACACACACACACACACACATATTTAAAAAAAAGGAACTCTCTCCCATTTTTATTTCTTAATTTTTTTTTTATCATCTGTGCTTATTTGATTCAACGCGAGTCGATATTCCCTGTGTTCTCCCTTGCGTAAACCTCTATCCGGCGTGCGGTGAAGCAAATGGTAAAAGAGCAGCAGCAGCAGTACGCGGTTGTAGGCGAGGCGACACGGCGATGTTTTTTTTTTTTGGGCGACGTGCGTAGTCGAGTTTCGCAAGAACGAAAATATGAGGGTGATCAGCAACATTTTTTTGAGGAAGTCGGGATAGAGATGAATAAATACCGATTCGAGAAGTGACGGAGTGCGGTAGTGCGACCTTCGCACGGCAGGGAGCGTGCGCGACGCGTGTTATAACTAAGCAGTGGCCAAAGTGTTGACGACTTGTAGTGCATGTGTGTGCGGTTGGTTGTGTGATTGGTGGGAAGTATATACGCTGCTTTCGTTGCCTCGATGGTATGTTCTCGGAGAAAGAGAGAGAGAGAGAGAGAGAGAGAGAGAGAGAGAGAGAGAGAGATAGAGAAAGAGGGTGAGAGAGAATGGCCAGACTAATCGAACGTACGTACCGAGTAGCGACGAGGAAGGGGGGGGGGGGCGTTACAGCCGGCCACGAGGCTTCCAAGTAGAGATTCGGTTGGAGAGTTCACAAAGAAAAAATGTAACCTAGAGAAAAAATGTATTGTAACGGACAAAATAGATTGGCAATGGAAAAAAATTCGAATACTATTTTGTATAAAATAAATAAAATTACGGACAGTTAAAATGGAATAGAAAAAAAAAAGCATGTGTTAATTCTCAGTTTCAAAGACTGACAGAGTCAAGAAGACAACTTTCATTGTTTTCGCTAGAATCAAAAGTGACTGGAGGCGCGAAACATTTTTTCTCTGCAGCCACGTTGCTTCAAAGTCAAAATTCGTTTAATCGAAAATAAAAATAAAATGAAGAATCGTAATAAATTAGCGAAAAAATATTATCGCAAAAATGAGGCTGGCGAGATAGAAAAAAATCAAATATCACTCTCTTGACAAAAAAAAAATAATCTAATTAAAAATAACGGAAATAAAAACGCGAAAAAAAAAATATATTTATTCCAAATCAGAAAACGAGTGGAGAGTCAAATTATTGTTGATGTAACTGTGATAAAAATTGGTGAGAGTCGATAATTATTGAAAATTTAGTTTTTCGTGAAAAATTTATTGGGTTTGTCGTGCGGAGAGCAGGAATATAACTCTAGTCGGGACACGGAGTAGATGTGTTTAACCGCTCAGACAGCACTTCCCATCCACTCTGATTTTCACGCGAGATACCAAAAATAGAGTAGCGTAGCGACGACACGGTATCGTTCACGTGGACTCGGCTCTCCACCTATAAACCATGTATCGCGTGCATTGTCATTATTTGTTATTTTTACCCGTTCGTTATATCTTACAACGTACTTTCGTCGATATCCAATGTCACGTAATTATTATTATTATTTTTATTTTTCATAAAAAGATTTTAAAGGCGGTAAAAATATCTCTTGGCACTTTTTGACAGTTATCGAAGCGTGCGCTTCCGACCCGTTGAACGTTGAGATCACGGTAAATTTTTGAGCAGGCGTTCCGTGAGATTTTTTTTTTAACCGGTAAAAAATATTTGTGTTGGTAAAAACATTTTTTTTTTAATTTTTATATTTAGAGAAAAAATTTGTACTAATGGTTGATACGATTTATATGTGTGTGTGTGTGTGTGTGTGTGTGTGTGTGTGGAAAAGGAAATTCGAGCTTTTTTCTTATTAGGTAGAGTTCTAATATTATATCGAAGTGCGTAAACATATTCAGTTGGCGCTATTTTTATTTTCGATTGTTTTAATTTTTTTATTATTATTCTTTGCATATTTTTATAACGTGCGATATGAGAGCGAGCACGGTATTTTTATTATTAATTTTTGTTAGCATATCAATGGAGTAATAAAAATATCGAATTTTCTTGGACGAATTTAATGCAGAGATCGATTTTTGGAAACTTTAACTTTTTAATAAATTTCAAATTGATGAGTAAAGGGTAAATTGATGAATATCGTCAGGCTCATTTATCGTTATGTCACTTAGTATAGACATACCTAAAGGAGGATATTATTGTATTGAATATTATTTGAAAATTTTTTTAGACCTTTTTTTTTTGCACCCTATTCAGAGTCTAGACCGATCAAGTAGTAACGTCCGGCAACGCTCAGCCGCAAAGTGGGAAGAGAAATCTTGCAGGTTAACAAGCTTAAATCGGTGAACCCTTCGCGTGTCTCGGCGATAATATTCAATCAATATTGCAACAGAATATAATAACAGGGTAAAGGTGGTATTATTATAATAATTATTAATTTTTATCAGTACATTAAATACAATCATCAAATAATATCAAACATTTCTTGCTAACGTTACAAGACATTTACAAACTATTTTGGAAAATTTTTCTTCGAATATTTTCACCGAATACTCAAAAATTTCTATTTATTTATTCATCGAATATTGAACGACAAATGAAATTCAATTAATGAACTAAAATGAAATTGAAAATTGTCACAAAAATTATTGCCATATATTCGAAATTATTTTAATATACATTGCGGCCCCATCATTTTTTTCGTCCTATTCGGAGTCTGAACCGATTAAGTAGTAACAAGTAGTAACGGTCCGTAACGCTCAGCCGCAAAGTTAAAAGGATATCCTGCAGGTCAAGAGGCTTAAATCGGCGGACCCCTTGCGTGTCTCAACGATATCGGTTTGCACTCCCTCGGGGGTCGAGCAGAATTTTCTCTTTCTTCCGATAGAAGCGTAAAAAAAAAAAAAAAAAAACATTATCGCTAACGCAGCATGCGCCGTCGAAAGCGCAAACGGGTCTCGCACGACGTGGTAGGCCGCTGTGCGGGCCGGGCCGATGCTAACGAGATTTGCGTGCGGGCTCTCATTTTTATTAAGTCGAACGGATCGACACGTTGCTCTTCGGCCGGGGGAGGGAAAGGCTCGCCTTGTTACGAGCTCCGTCTCACCCTTCGCAACTCTCGTTCAGCAGTCGTTCTCGCGTCGTTTGCGTGATGCTCCGGCGCTCGAAATGATCTCGCGTCCGCTCACGTCCACTTTCGGGCGTGAATCGATTAATCAACGAAGGAAGAACGAGAAGGGCGAGGCAAAAAAAAATTTCCACCCGATCGAATGTCATCGGGATCGAAATGCTCGTATCGCGGAAGCACACGGGCCCGACGAGTCTTGGCAAAATCACAGCCGAGACGAAACTCACCGATCACCGGCGCGACAAAAGTAACAAAATTATATTCTTATTATTTTTATATGGAGAGGGTGGAGGGAAAAATTGAGATATATTCGAGTCGTTTTTTTTTTCTCGAGTTACAAATTGTGATTTAATTATTTTTATTTCCTCGAGAATAGCGAGGCAATTTTATTAATTTTATTATCGCGGCGGGATAGTCGAGGGAAAATGGACGACGGTTCGGGCAATTTTATTTTATTTTCTGAACGTATTTTTATTATTTCAAATCATGGAAACATTTTGCCGACCGTGTTTGACGCGTCAGATCTTTGTTTTTATGAACATACTATTACCATTATATCACTGATTAACAACGTAATTAACAAATATGAAATTTAAAAAAAATCCTATTTATTGCATTAATTTTTTAAAATTCGTTTAATCATAAATTATCGCATTGAATTATGATTTGTCGTTTTGCAATGTCAGAGTGCATAAATTCTTGTACGGATTTTTTTGTTCGCATCGATACAATTTTATCTGAGATTTGCATAATATTATTAACGCTGAGAAAAGGGGTTTTCTTCTGAGAACATTAAAAGTGAGGTAAAAAAAAAAATGACTGCTCCATCTGCGCGCAAGGGTGAGAATAAAATGTATAGTCGAATGAAAATTAAATTCGTTGGGATTTTTTTTTTAAGTATGCGTTGACGTATTACGTATATACGACAATTTCCAGTCCAGCCTGAATAACCCATCTTTCGTCTCTTCTTCTTTGCTCCCGGCCTGAATCCAACCCCAACGCTAGCCACCCGTTTGGTCGATGACTTGCATGACCGTAATTCCGTTATGCACCAGCACTGCATCTTCGCACAACTCGTTAAAAAAATAATAATTATAACTATTATTGAATTGCACAAAATATATTATTATAAATTGCACAACGATAATATAAATGTTGCATCTTTGCCGAAGGATAATAATAATATTAATAATAATTAAAATAATTATCGTACGTGTATGAAAAAAATAATCCGTTACGACGAAACTCGTGAGATGTCTTTTACCCAGATACGAAATGTGCTCTTATCGATCCCGACGAGAAAATTAATATTACGTTCGAACCAACGAAAGAAGGGTACAAAAAGCGAACTATCACCGTGAAACGAGGAGAAAATTTTTTTTCCGCGAGCTAGATAAGCCGATAACGATAAGAGAGGGGCATAAAGGTTTGCGAATGAAAGAAAACTTTTTTCAGCTTCGGTGAAAAGATATCCGGTGGGGAAAAAAAGAATTGCCGTGAGCCAAAAGTCGTGAGGCTACGCGGACTTTTGTTGTTAATTCTATGCTCCCAGGAAGAAAAATATTAATCGCAGATGGTAAAAAAAAATTATTAATTTATTAATTCGTGTCCCGAGGGTGAACGCCGTTCCATAAAGGTACAAACTGCTTCGTAACAATTTACACAATCCGGGTAACATTAAATAGGACATGAAAATAACGTAAGAATAACAAGAAAAAAAATGAGGTATCGCCCTGGTTTCGAACGGTTAAAAACTTGGCTCTTCTGAAAAGTTGCAATTTTACCAAAATTCGTATTTATTTACACGGCATTTTTGTAATTCCTTCAGAATTTTTGGATTTTTTTTTTTTTTTTTTTTTTTCGAGTTATCGATAAAACATAACTTCTTTCGAAAATCCCTATATCTTAAAAACAATAAACTATAAAAAATATAAATTCTCTTTTCAATGATTCGTGAATCCCGGCGAAATAGCGACGGTATGGAATACCGAGTATAAATCAGAGACAACGAAAAATACAGTCAACAGCAACAAGAAAACCAAAAGTATTATAACACAAGATAAAAAAATAAAATAAAAATGTAGCTTCAACAGTATCGAAAAAATTATACATCTTTTTTTTTAATTCGTGAAGAATTAATTCGAAGAAAATTACCAAAATTATTGTCGGACTTTTCTTCGTTGAGAAAAATAAGAAAAAAAAAAAAAAAAAAAAAAATTTACAGTCAATCTTTGATCTCCGAGAATAATTAGAGAAATCGTGTCTCATTGTTGGGATCGCAACGAAAGAGATTTTCCAGTCGGAGAACACACGCTGGCACCGAGCACCGCCAGGCTCGCCGATCGTTACGACGAACCGTGCGGCCACTTGTTAGAGCCGAAGCTCTCCTGCATCCGGTGTAACTCTCTCGGCTCGCTCCGTCTCTCCCTCTATCCGAGCCTTCCGTTACTCTTTTTTCGCTCTTCTGGAGAACGAGAGACTGCCGTTTCGTCCACGGCAATGTCGTCTCCCTAAGGCACTACGGAGGAACAACCCGGTCGAGACGCCTGGCTCGTTCACCGGGTGCGGATAATGGATTGACCTCGCGAACAGTCAACACAACGAAACTCGTAAAATATTATTACCTTTTTTTGTTAGAATTTTTTTTTTTCATCCCTCGGTCCCGAAACATTATTTTTTCCACGGTTGAACCGTGATTAATGAGAATGCTCGAAACCAAAATGTCCCCAGATAATCGAAGTCCCGGTTCGAAATTAATTTTTCCGGTGCCGTTGGTAAGCTCAAAATTTTTTTTAGATTTTCCATCCCATCGAAGAGGATTTGCAATTTTCTCTTATTTTTCTTTGGGTCGAAAATTCTAATAATATTTGCCGTAACAATTACAAATGCTGTTTGCTATTGATGAAAGATAATTAGTCTGCGATTCAGCACCGTCCATTTTCCTCCGTGGCATGAATAACGGTCGAGGTGGAGTCGAGGGGAATTTGTCATTGTGGCGCTTGGTGCGTTGAGATTTCCCTCTTTGATTACTCTTCGTTATTTTAATTTCAAAGTGCCGAAGGGCTATTGCGCGATCGATCGCGCACCATCCTTCGTCCCTTCGTCCGATGCGTGCCGATGCGTGAACGACGAGATATCTCTGCGCAGTTCTCGGCGAAAGAAAATATAAAATAGTCGCGGTGGAACACTTTTCGTTTTATCGCGGACTCTGCAAAGATTCGTTGAATAACGTTTGGTCAAGCCCTGGTGAAAATCCTGAAGCGTTATCTCGCAACTTTGTCCGACCCTTTCCGTATCTTATCAGGACCTTCTGTAACGTTCCAAAATCGACGGATTTTCGTGGATTTTTATTCTTACCGATTTTAGCCCGGACAAATTTTGACTCGGGCAAACTTCGACCCCGAAAATTTTTGACTCGGAGAGACTTTTGGCCGTAACGCTCGTTAAGGACACGTCTTATTCCGCTGAAGGTTCTTGACAATAAACATTTTTTTGTTCTTGGGAACATTCCGTCTCGACCCAAATTCGTGAAAATAAATGAGTAAAATTCGATTCGAATGAATTTTCGTCATTGGCCGTGAAGCGACCTTTGACTCGTTCGAAAATTCAACAAACGCAGTGCAACACTCTGGAACGGAGTTCTCGAGCGCGTTACCGCACTGTACCGAGGAAACAAGGCTACTCGCACGGTGACCACTCGGGGGAGAAAGACCATCAACGCTCGTCGATCACTCGGACGTTTCATTTACCCGACGAATCATGGAAGAGCCACGCGAGAGGCTTGCCTCGAAATTAGTACATTGAAGCGAATTCCGTTGACCGCGTTTCCCCAAATTAGTCGAATTTCGAAGCACGCCCAAGGATAAATTTGTAATTTATTTGGGTCGAGCCAATGTTCCTGGTATGGTCCGATTAACCAACCAAGCATGAAGTCATTTTTCTACTTTTGCAGTCCAGCAATAACGGCGAGCATCGCTGGTCGTATCTTTGCGCGAAGCAATTTGATGGATCGAATCGTTTCGGTTTCTCAGCAATGATACGGGCTAACCACTGACGGTTCAGTTTGAAGCTGTGACAATATTATTCCGTCGGGACGATTCGGTGTTATTGGACGGACAACTATTGGTCCGCATGATCGCTCAGTAGTTTCGCCTGCAGACAATCCGTGACACATAATTGTGGCGACTGATCGAACGTTGCTTATCGTGGATTAAATTTTGGACCGAGAGCGATGTCGGCCACGCGTTCAGCGCAAAACTGCCAACCATCAGTCTTTTATTGCTCCGATTTTTTCCTCAGAAAAAATGCGAGGATAATTGCTGAATTTTTTTATTTTTATTTGTCTCTTGAAGTTCTCTTGAAGTTCTCTTGATATTGAAAAAAAAAGAAAACCATTTTAGTTCATCCAAAAAATATAAAGACGTGGAAAAAATGGTAAAGAAAGAACTCGATACAATGCGACGGATCAAAGGCTACGCGAGAATGGAAAGAGTAGGAAAATTCGCCTAAACTGCATTCGCACCCTCTGTCGTGGGAAGAAAAGAAGGAACGAAGGACCGAGCAAGATAAAAGGCAAAGTACCTTAAAGGATGCGTTCGGGGTGGGGCGAGTGAGGAAGAAGACAAAGTGAGAGTACGTGGAGGGAAACTGAGATTCCGAAACAAAAGGGCCGAATGGCTGAAGTGGGGAAGTGTCGTTGCTCAGATGGGTTTGCTGAGAGGAAGAACGAGAAAATAGGAGCGATGAAAATATTGTCGAACGACGCTCGTATGGCTGTAGGTTAGAACAGAAGGGAAAACGTGGCTGTGGTGCATCTGGTCGCGTTGCTTGAGCCCTCTAGCGGCTCAAACAACAACTGTACATAATCTCAACGAGAGGATGTATGAAATGAAATCGTCGTTGGATACGATTTTTCTCACGATCGAAATATAAAATTTTTACCCAGGAAAACTTTTACCCAGGACAATTTTTACCCAGGCAAACTTTTGCCCAGGAAAATTTTTACACAGGCAAACTTTTGCCCAGGAAAATTTTTACCTAGGCAAAGTTTTGCCTAGGAAAATTTTTACCCAGGAAAATTTTTACCCAGGCAAACTTTTACCCAGGAAAATTTTCACCCAGGAAAATTTTTACCCAGGAAAATTTTCACCCAGGAAAATTTTCACCCAGGAAAATTTTCACCCAGGAAAATTTTCACCCAGGAAAATTTTTACCTAGGCAAACTTTTACCCAGGAAAATTTTTACCCAGGCAAACTTTTACCCAGGCAAACTTTTACCCAGGAAAATTTTCACCCAGGAAAATTTTCACCCAGGAAAATTTTCACCCAGGAAAATTTTCACCCAGGAAAATTTTTGCCCAGGAAAATTTTTGCCCAGGCAAACTTTTACCCAGGAAAATTTTCACCCACGAAAATTTTCACCCAGGAAAATTTTCACCCAGGAAAATTTTCACCCAGGAAAAGTTTCACCCAGGAAAATTTTCACCCAGGAAAATTTTCACCCAGGAAAATTTTCACCCAGGAAAATTTTCACCCAGGAAAATTTTCACCCAGGAAAATTTTTACCTAGGCAAACTTTTACCCAGGAAAACTTTTACCCAGGAAAATTTTTACCCAGGCAAACTTTTACCCAGGCAAACTTTTACCCAGGAAAACTTTCACCCAGGAAAATGTTTACCCAGACAAACTTTTCCCCAGTCAAACTTTTACTCAGTCAAAGTTTTACCCAGTGAAAATTTTCCTCAGTCAAACTTTTACTCAGTCAAAGTTTTACCCACGCAAACTCGGTCTCTCGAGAAGTGTTTCGCCTTGCTGTAGGGATAGCGATAGCGAAGGGAGTAGTATTGTCGTACACAAAGGGCGCTCGCGCCCGCGCGCGCATAATAGCTCGTGCAAGCTCCGCTGGGACGGCTTAATGGGTAAAGTTTCCACGGGTGCGGAAAATTTATAAACGACACGGAAAGTACCGACACGCCCTTGTTTGATGTAATTATTATTTTCGTATACTTCGATCACCGAATACTTCGTATTCGTTCAATCATCGGAACTTTCCCATTTTCAAAAAACAAAAATTTCGTAAAAGCTCGATGCGTGAAATCAACGAGTCGCAGGGTTCGGAAAGCGCTTCGTAGGGCTGTAACAGGGCTTCATCGAGGATCCGTGAAGGTTCCAATGCGACACACAAAAAATGTCCGCAAAATGTGAAGCTTCACATCGGTCTCCGAAGTGGTTCGACAAGAATCAAAGGCTATTTTAAAATATTTATTATATTACAGTAGATATTTTCCGACGTTTCACCGGTCTTGAAACGGGTCTAGAATGAGCTAAAAAAAAGGCCCTTGCAAGGTCTCGTGTCAGGGCCTGGCGAGATCCTGACACATTGCCCTAAAATCGCAAGTCCAAAGAACTCTGCGAGGTGGATCCGGCTCACTCTCGGCTCAACCGTGAATAATTTACCAGAAGGGATGAAGGGTGATGAATTCTATTCAACCTTTCCGGTTGCGATGGAAGCTTTATCGCCTTTCCGCAGCCGTACTTTCACACAAGCCGATCCGCCGCGAATCTTCATTAATTTCTTACCTCAACGCCCTTATCGCTCTCGACTGTTACAACAAATATTTCAAACGATAAAATGGCAATAAAAAAAAAAAAACCACTACGACAGTGTAAATTCATCCGTTCGTGTAATTCGAAATACGGAAAAAGGGTTCGCTCGCGCAACGAACGTTTCACCCGGAGCGAGCTCTGACTGTTAAATAAAACAAATCGGCCGGAAGAATAGCGAAACGGGAAAGAAGGAGAACAAAAATTAAAATAAAATAAAGCTCGAAAAGGCGCGCATGTACGAACGGTCGGTGCAATTTTTAGAGTGGAAAAACGTTGCCGGGCCCAGACAGTGAACATAAAAAAGGATAAAAATAGAAGCGGCCGATGGTAGAATACGGAAGAGGTTGGAGGTTGGAGGTTGGAGGTTGGGGGGAATGGGGGGGGGGGGGGGGGGGGGTAAACGACCGAATAGAGAATGACGATGACAGGAGAGAGAAGGGAAACGAAAGCGAGCGCTGGAAGAGCTTAGGGTCTCGAGTGCAAGCCCTTGGAGCGAAAAGAAATAAATTACAAAAAATGTGTGATCGATTAATCGTCGATATTGCGTTTTGATCTTTCGTTCGTTTTTTTTTTTTTTTTTTTTTCATTTTTATCGAATCGAATCGTCGAGTCGAGGAACGAATCAAAATACGACCGTGCAGCATCGCGCAGTCGCTGAACGGTGAAAAAAAAAAAAAATATATATATGTATATATATATAAAAAAAAATATGTTTAAATATCCCGCTCGATCGCGGGATTCGAAAACGTTCTCCTACTTTCTCCCCAGCTCCTCGTTCGGTGTCAAAAAAAAAAAAACAATAAAATAAAATAAAATAAACAAACAAATAAAAATGACGAACAAACGGTCGCTCGACTGATTTCCCGCGGAATTGAAGCAGCCTCCGGATAAACCGACAGCCACGAATCGAACAATCACGCAATATGAAATAATTGTTGGAAAAAAAAAAAAAAAAAAAAAGATTAATATAAAAAAAAAAAAAAAAAATAGCGCCGATAAAAACGAGAAATTGAGATTTCGCGGCGCGCACGGGGGTTGCCCGAGGTATTGATTGTCGAGACTCTCGCGCGCGCGATTGAGGGTGCGCGCGACCTGGCTTTCCTCCTCCGGCTATCTCTCTCTCCCTCTCTCTCTCTCTCTCTCTCTCTCTCTCTCTCTCTCTCTCTCTCTATGCCTGCCCATTTCCTGCCCCGCGCGCGCGTGTTCTCTCAGACCAGCGCCGTACCACGAAAGCTACGTTACTCCCATCCTCGTCGGACGCGGAGCTCTCGACCGGGTGCGCTCTCGCTGTGGCTGCTGCTGTGCTGCTGCTGCTGCTGCTGCTGCTGCTGCTGCTGCTGCTACATAGCCGAGGCTAGCACGGGATTATCAGTTCAGTCTTCCCTAGGCACTCGGCAGGCCAGTACCTAACTCACTAGAACGACCGCAACCGGACTCGCTGTGACTAAAAAAAAAAAAAAAAAAAAAAATTATATATATATTTATATATATATATATATAGACTCACAGACACAAACACAAACAAGAGTCCCGACAAGCGTTACCAAACGTCGTCAAAATTTTTTTTTAAATAACCAAGTCGATTAAAAAAAAAAAAAGGATACGAGAGAAGGAGAGAAGGAGAGAAAGAGAGAGAGAGAGAGAGAGAGAAATTATTGCCGAAGAGAGCGCGAAAGAAATGCGCGCGAAACATCACTTTAAATATAAGAAATTTTGAAAAAAAAAAACAAAACAAAAACAAAAAAAAAAGATAGTTAACAAAAAATATCTGTAAACGAGGATGATTACGTAAAGTATATTGTCACATATATATATATATATATATATACATATATACATATATATACATAAATATATATATATATGCATGCGTATATACTATATGTATGTAATAAAGTTATAACAAAAGGACGAGAGAGTCGGGGCAAAAAAAATCTAAAAAACTGACATCCGCGGCGATTATTCGGTGTCGAGATAAATCGTGATTTTTTTTTTTTTTTAATTCTCCCGCGCATTGCACGACGAGGTTGGGGGTTGTTGTTGTTGTTGTTGTTTTTTTAATGAGCGGGAGAAAGTGGAAAAGACGCAGGGTCGGTGACCGGAAGCTTTTTTTTCGGAGCGAAGGTCACAGCCGAGGATATCCGATGGGAGTTTGACGTGACGGAAGTGAGCGCGGTGTTTCGACTGTTACTACTTTCGGTCGGCTGGATTTACTACTAGCGGCGGACAATCAAACACAGTGGGGGAAGCGACGGACGGACCACGAGGTGCGTCGTCGTCGTCGTCGTCGTCGTCGTTCGGAAACGTGAGGGAGCTCGCTCGCGGATCGAGTCAAAACAGTCGGCGCCGAGTACGACGGGTCAGCTGTGATCGGACGACGTTCGGGCTAAAAATATTGTTGACATCGGCCGTAATCCATCGAAATTCGGTCTAAATATCAATCCCCAATAATTGGACGGTCCTTTTTCGCCATCAACGACCATCGGCGCTTGGCGCTCCGGCCGGAAATCGACGAGAGGTGGAAAAACAAAAATTAAAAAAAATAAATAAAAAAAATCGTTGAGTCTCGAGGAAATTTTCATCGGAGAGCAACACACGCGGAAATAGTCGTTGGCTAAAAAATTGTGCAACAGTACCGACCGGTGGTTTATGCCAAGAGGATAAAAATTAAAAAAAAATAAAAAATCACCGCTCTTCCGGCGCACCTGGCAGGGTACCGAGTGAAAAATAAAAATTAATAAGTGGATTACTGGCGACGATAATAACGAGGAAAAACGGCGGAAGCGAGAGGCAGTCAGCGAAGAGAACGACGGTGAGCCGAGTTTCGTTGGCCTACAACACTTTCTCTATCCACTTGGACCGATTCCATCGTCGCTCCCAAATTCCAAAGGACATTAAAATTGAGTAACAGTCTGTCCAGGAGTAACAGGTCGAATTTGGACGAGAACCGAAAATTTCCAGTCCCGGAACTTTTTTTTTCACCCGGGTAAAGAAGAATCTCAAGTGGAAACAAGTGGAAAAGGCATCGTCGTCGATCACGAGCAGACGAATCCTTGCTGAGCCCAAAATCGGCTGAGGAAAAAAATTCCTTAAATTTTCCGTGTTCCCGAAAAAAAAAAAAAAAAATCTTTCCATAGATAAAATTCCGCAATTGTGTGACAATCGATGAATTTTTCATCCTTTCTGCAAATCCATTGAAGGAAGGAAAACCAATTTCTTCGGTTTTTACGGTCGCGGCGCTGAAGGGAAAAAAAAAGGAGAAGCAGAGCCACCGAAAGGTGAATAAGACACGTGGGATAATAATTTTTTTCCTTCGCTGTGGCGGTTCGTCCTCCGAGCCGGCGTCTTGAACTCGGCCTCCGTTAATCTTTAATTCGGCATCAGAGAGTGCGCCGAGTTTTCACGGTGATCCGGGTGGTCGAAGAATTTTTTGTCACCTGGAAAAAAAAAAAAAACGGCGGAAATTTATCGGCGATAGGGACGAGACCCGAAGACGCGCGACATAAGTAACGATAACGAGGAAAATAAAGCAGACGAGAAGAGGGAAACCGACCTATTTATTCCGCCGAAGACAACGCCTCGAAGGCGTCGATTTGAAAAAAAAAAAAAAAAAAAAAAGTGACGAGTCGCGCTACCCGAAATAAACCCTGAAGCTAAAAGATATTTATATTCAACGTTTTGCCGAACTAATAGTTGTAAAAAAAAAAATTTAATAGAATTAAAAAAAACACACAAACGATTATATTGACTAATGAATATAAAAAAAAAAAAAATGAAAAAATAGATATATATACACGAGTAACGAATGAACATATCTGATGTTGAATACGATGTTAAAGATTTCATAGTATATTTTCGTCATAATCGGATAACCAAAAAACCACAGTAGGGAGAAGAGAAGCGTGCATTAAAAAAGACAAATGAATTAGAGAGAAACGGACGCATAAAATAAATCGTGACGGAAAACAATAAGTAAAATTAGTTGTACAAAAGAATTTAAAAGATGTTTTTAAATAACGAAAACGAGTAAGAGCCGTGAGGGAACGAACCAAATAATTCGAGGATTCGGAACGCGAAAAAAGAAAAAAGGAAAAAAAAAAAACAAAAAAAAAAAAAAAGAAAACGAAAATAAAAATAATAAAATCATCCCAAAAGTGATTTGACGAAGAGGATCGTCCGTTGCTTTATAGTGTTATATCGTGACGAACGGTAAAGAAAACAAAAAAAAATGTACGAGGGAGGCATGGCGACCGAGCGACAGGTACGTTTCTTGTCGTCCGTTACCGCTGAGACACGATCGTGATGCGAATTATTATAAATTATTATTGTCATTATTATTATCTTCATTCAACCTCGATCCCTCAGAATCGAGCCTGTCTCGGCTCCCCTTTTGTCATTTTCACTGGGCATTGACGTTGAGGGAACACGGTCGGAGCGGGGGGGTGGGGTGGGGGGGGGGGTGGATTGGGTTGGCTCAAATTGTCTGAGGTCAACAATAGGAAAACGTCTGGCCGCCGAAACGTTCGACGTTGTATCAAGTAATCGGCAATTTGGCCTTTTTATCGATGGTACAAGAGGGGATTATGCGCTCGAGTAGGAGGAAGAATGGAAGGACGAGAAATGAGAAAGACTCAGAGGCGGAACCGTAAAGATTCCGAGGGATCGAATTAAAAAAAGATATATAAAGAAAAAAAAAAAAAGAAAAAAAAGAAAAAAAAAAAAGAAAAAAAAATTAGTCGAGAGTAGATCTGTTGTCTTGATTGTGTTATGGGTTGATAAGCATTTTGATGTTCGATCGTTTTCGACAATGCCACACAAACACGCAACGACAAACACGAGTCACACGATAAAATTATTGCGAAATACAGTTAGAAGGCTTGGTCGTAAATAGCGCACATTTACATCGTGGCCATGTACGGAATAAAAGTATCGAGGCAAACAAATTCATTACGAAATTTTATTAGAATTACAATGATAAATTTCATTGTGATAATGATTCATGAAAATTATTGTTAAAGTCGATCGCATCGTGAACCGACCGTTTTGGAAATATTTCGTGTTACAAATAAGCATATCAAAAATGGACGCTTTACGATTTTACCGTCGTAAAATTTATTCTGATATATGAGTTTGTCTCAATACAAGTCTAGAAGTGAACGGTACAAGACGTCGTCCGTGTTATAAGTGGAACTTACTACTCGCCTTCGGCGATATAAGTGAAACGTATTACCTGTCGTCCGTTTTATAAGTCGACCGTATTACGAGACGAATGGGTTGGGTTATTCGCCTCAATATTAATTTACTAAAATACAATTGTACGGAAAAACGCGGCCGTCTACCAAGAATTTAATTCGAGTATTATCGTAATCCGATGGATTTTAATTACGGTGCAGAGAAGCTGATATTCAAATTAATACAGTCGCGTTACGTCAAAATCCGGGCGAAATGTTAATTTTCGGTAGGATTGTGTTTTGTTCCACTGAGAAAAAAATAATCGTTTGCGTCAATCGGATTATCGCATAAAATTGGAAACGGAATAATTGCCATAATGAATTATGTAACATTTGACAGAACGGACTGTTTGTTCGATCGAGAATTCTCGTCGCTAATCGCGAGCGCTTGTTCGCTTGACTCAAAAAAATTATTTCGATGCAATAGTCACGTCGGATGAAGATGTAAATGTGCCCTAAATAGTGTCACACTTAGGCTGTCACTAGGACATGTTGGTGTATTTTGAGGCTTGAGAGAAAATCAAGCGGATGTGCTCTAGTTGAATTTTGAATCTAGCTGATTTCGATGTCTACGATTTTCCGTTATTTTTTACCAATCGCCAATTACAACGCATTAACACAGAAGCTTACTCAGAAAAAAAAAAAAAAAAAAAAAAAAAAAAAAATCCTAATATCAGATCGCGAGTGCTTTTTTCCCGCGAAAGCTCAATCTCCCTCGCCAAATCAGTAACTCGTTATAAACAGAAAAAATTATGTGTATCAATTTGAACAAATTCAACGATTTTAGCGATTTTTTTTTATTTAAATATCGTTTATATCGACGGACCATAAAATCGTCAAAACTTAAGTTCCGTTTGCGGTCCTTCGGCCGGAAATCAACGCGACACACGTGAACGCAAACTCGTGTCTCGAGCGAATAACTCATTCGGGTTATACGAGAATGGGTGGGGAAGAGGATGCTTTTAAAAAAATTGAGTGCAACTCGGACGCTATACGTCGCAGAGTCGAGTGTAATCGGTCGAGTGTCGAGTCTGGAAATTTACGTGGTGATTCGGTGGTGGCGACGAGGTGAGATCCGGTGAAGAGAGAGGAAGCGGCCCGCGACCCACCGGCGTGACTCTCCATTCACCGGCTCGTTCTATCGTCGCCTCTTATTTATCGGAGCCTGTCTTCAAATAGTGTTCGAACAATAGACAGCTAGTGACCCTATCGATCTTCCGCTCTAAGAACCCACTCGACGGGAGCTCAGTCATTGGCACAAGGCGGAAGAACGAAAGCTCGGGACGGGCGGTTGAGAAGGAGGAAGAAGAAGAAGAAAAAAAAAAAAAGAAAAAAAAAAAAAGCAGAGAAAGAAAACGCAAAGTAGAAAGGGCGTGTAGGGTTGGAAACTTCGAGCCCCCGCGAGAAGCTCCGCGAAGACGTCGTGGAAGCGACGACTTCCGGTGGAAGCGGAAGTAGAGTGGAGCATGTCAACGCAAACTTGCCACTCAACGATTCGAATTTCTCGAACACCGGCCGGTCCTCGGGTAACAGGAGACGGAGGAACGTAAAACTATTATTTTTTGTTTCGTCAGTTTAATTGGATCTTGGGTACGAGAAATGTTTTGTTTTATTCTATTTTATTTTTCTCATTTTTTCGGTTTATTAAATTTTACTTTTTTTTTTTTCTACTGGATAGGAATTTTAGGGGAATAGAAGCTATTCTATCATGATAAAAATCCGTCCTGATATAAGTCTATCGCAAAAAAAATTTAATCGTGTTCAGTATTTTTAAGTTTCAATTTTTTTTTTTTTCCATCACTTTCTTTTGGATTTTTCCGGGTGCCGCGATGGACTTCGGTTTTGCTCCCTTCCAGCCTGGGTGTTTTTCCCCGGCCCATTCCCCTTCACCTTTCTTATGGCCAACAGCCTCACCCTCGTTTCCCCAAGCTCAAATCCCCAGGCAAACCAAAATTGTCCCTCTCTCCCTCTCTCCTCTTCCCTTATCCGCAAGGCCATGCGCCCTTCGAATCCGCCAATCCGCATCCCTCCCTCGGTACGCCTACGTGTGTGCGTGTGTCCCACGAATCGCCGGTGTCTTCCTTCGGGAATATCGCGCTATTCCGCACCGGTAACCGTCCACATTTTCAACCCGGTCTTCGTCTTTCTCCTTCACTGGAAACTCGATTTTCGTTTTGTTTCATTAATTCATTCGGGCTTCACTGGGAAAAATTTTTCCGCATTCCTTTTGGTCGATAACGAACTCTTCTCGTAGATAAGTCTCGCGGCCGAGATTCATAACATAAATTAATTCGGTGGGGCTTCGCGATGTTTGCTCCCCGCAAATGAGATCCATGAATAAATTATGACCGTGACGTTGGGACTTGAATTATCGTTGGAATTTTATGAGCCTGGGATGCTCCCGTTTGTTATTTTTTAGATGAAGAAGGATACAACTTAAATGCGCATCTATATTCACGTTCAACGTATATTTCGTATTTATCAGAATACTTTATTATTATGCTTATACGGGCTACGAGCGGGGTGAATATTAAGGGGAGCCTTAAATTGAAAATTTTTTGGTATTCTCTGGGGCGAGTCTGAATTACCGTTAGGTGTGAAATGAAAATGCGACGTACGAAGGGTCACCTGAATTAATGGATTTTTAGAGGTCGCTACCGGCTATTTAGAAAAAAATAAAAAAACTCCGACGCATCTAAATATAAAGTAACATTAGAGAAAAAAAAATTCCTTCGATCTACTCCGCACATTCAAGGTGTAAAATATTTTAAAGAGACCTTGCTGAATTACTTTGAAATGGACGGAATTTTGAAGGTCGTTATCGTGAGTTCTTGAAAAAAAATTAACATCTGTGAACAAGGGAGTGAAAAAATTTTTTTTGAAGGGAGTCAACAATTTTTTAATTTCCGAACTCGCTTCAACAGCCGCAAAGAGAAACTCTCGTTTCAGTGATTGAAGTTTCGGGTATTGAAGAAAATAAGCGAATAATTTTTACAGAATAAAATACTTGAGTCGCCCAGTTTTTTTTTTTTTTGAGTAGTGATTTTGATCTTCGTTCCGTTAATAATGAAGTGAAATTATTATTAAAAAAAAAAAACAAATCTTTCCGGCACCTTCCATGTACCTGATTTTTTTTGTTTTATTCCATCAAGAGGTGTTGAAAATTTTCTGTAAAACTCACGTTTATCGGGAATTTTCGGTTGCAATATTCTTAAAAAAAAAAAAAAAGTTTAAATATGCCGAGCGAATCAATAAAATTCCCCGGGCCATTTAGCCCCGCTTTGCGGATTTTTTTACATTCATTATTTTTGTTTGTCTTCGACGGAGTCAAGGATGTGCATGACACGGTCGTATCGCATCGGTACGGAATCGTTTCGCCAATCCAATCACGGATAAACGGATTACGAGCTAACCCACGAGAAGGCTTTCTCTCTCTCCGGACAACGTTGTTGTTTATACAGATACAGCAGCGGCATAATTTACGCGAACCACGGTATTGCATCGGCAATCACGCGACAAGCCAAACAGATGACTAACATTAAATTTTACTCGTGACTTTATTTCTCCGTCATTTTTTTTTTTTACCTCAGTGCAACTTGTCTGCCGAGACCAATTTTTTGCACGTAACTTCGTGAATTCTCGATTTTCTCATTGCATGCTTTTTTTTTTCAAAGCGATATTCCCATAACAATTCTCACTTCCGTGTTAATGTTGACGAATATTTTTGGCGACAGGACAAAATTTGCTGTCTTAATATTTTTTTGGAATTAAATAATTCGAAAATTAAATGTTTCGCAAAAATAAAAAATTCAAAGAAATATTAAATTTTATTTCACGAAGCATTTTTTTTCATTCCAAACATTGTGTCAACAATGTCTTAGTGTTGGAGCACCAGAGTGCAAAATTTGCTTACTCGAATTTAACAGCTGATGCTTATTAAAATAAAATAAATAAATGAAAAATCCTCGATCGATTATCGTCGAATTTTCCGCCAGAAGTTTGTCAGTCTTGGTTGCCTTGTATACAGAATTTCGTCTCGATAAATTTTAGTAGACGATTAATCGGCATCTCAATTTTTTATTCCCCCCTAAAATGGAATTGGGTCAATTCTGGAGTCAACTGCGGTTCGCGACTCGGTCGTACGTCGTGCTCCAAACGAGAACACTTCCGTGCATCTGACATAATGCATCGTTTTTCGCTGTCGAATAAAAGCAGCAGAGATGACATTGTTATCCAGAATTCGTGATTCAATCATCCACCGATTGTCCCGCGGGAGCGAGATATTTTTTACTCGACATTCTGCAATTTCGAAAAATCTTTGCAACGAGATCCTGGACACGTTAATTACTCGTACTGTTTAGTCGCTATCGCGCAAAAAAATTTCAATGCTGAAGCTATGCAAAAGGGAACTCCATTAAGAATTAATGTTTTTCTTTGCGTGGCGCGAAAAATATTTAAATTCAACTCGTTTTGCTCTGCCGCTTTCAACATGCAAAAGAAAAATCGTACACATAGATTTCTTCATCGTTTCGGCAGTAATTAACATTTTTACTCATTCAAATAATTCCAAAAAAAAATACTCGAATTTCATTCGAATTTTTCTATATTAGAAATGAAATTAAATAAGAAATTTATAACACTCCAATCTGTCCTCGAATTAATTAAATTTAATAAGACAGTGTAATTTCTTAAATAATAATTTCATCTCGACTTAATAAAGTAGAACGTTGAAGTTTTAGGGAAAACTTCTTACATCCAAACGAAATTTGCCCTAGGAAGATTGAGTCGAAAATTGTACTCCGATCGGATCTGTTCGCGTCGTACCAGGAGAATTCGCATTCAGTCAACGTCGAGTAAGCCTCACAGAGAGGACATGATTTCCTCCGGGATTTCTCGCCGAGCTCCACAAAAGCAAAAACAAAAAAGAATGAAAACGCGACACGAATCCAAATACGTTTCGTGCAGCTCGAATAAAACATCATTTATATCGATTTCGACCAGAAAAGAGCTAATGAGCTCGAGAATCGATTAACCCTCGACGGTCCGTTTTTAGCCATCGATTTGAGGGTCGTCCTTCCCTTTTTTGTACAAAGGCGAAACCCGTTTTATTTTTTATTTTCATTTTATTGCATTATTATTTTTTTTTTCTCATAAAATACAATTGTTCCATTATTCCTTGATTTTTTAATAAAATAAAATTTATTTATTTTGTTTCATCGATTAAAAAATCATACAGAATTTTTCTTCACGATATTGAACGCAAACAATTGTCTGGAAATTTTTATTTTTTCGAATATTACTTCACGAAAAATATTTTGATGTTTCAATAATTTCGGAGTCTCGAATTTTTTTTTATCAGTGGAAGTAACCAAACGAAAGTGTGTAAACCGTCAGATTTTGAAACGAATTCAGCGGTGTGACGTGGCGCAACTTCGTAAGAGAAGGTTGCAAGGCTGGGGCAGTTATTTCGACGTGATGGAAATCGATTTCTGAGTGAGGCTATCAAAGCTATCGAGGTCACGCTTCGTTTTATAGAGTCGAATGGAAAAACTTATCCGCGGTCAGTCGCGGATTTTCTTTTTTCGGCGAATTTACAACGCAGCGAACTTTCGACTTCCTTTCCATCCCATTAGTCTGATGCGTTGACGCTTCCGTCTTTTCACGGAAGTTTGCCAATTTCTTTAGGACACGAAAAAAAAAAAAAAAAAAAAAGTGCCCTCTGACACGAAGGTTGCTCCATCTTGCCCCAGTCCAACCTTGCTCCAAAAATGAGTTAAGTCGATTTTTTCCACGCGATTTTTCAGTCTGCTTATTTTTTTTTTTTTTTTCTACACCATTATTCAGGCCTTTCAAGACCGTTTATTTTTTTAGACGTATAATTTTTTCACAAAATCTTGCAATACATTTTTTTTTTTACCTAATCATTCGAGTGCTTTTCTCACACAATTTTTTTAATTTAATTCTTTCGTTTCTTTTTTCCGGTCGAGGCGTCGTATTTTTCATCGTCCGACGTTAAAACGCGAATGAAGAAAAAAAAAACAAAAAAGGCTTTGCAAGAGATCGTTCTTCTTCCGTCGCTCGCTTCGAGTCGGTTCAGTTGTAGACTCCATAAAAAATTCATGAGGGTGCTAGCTTTCTGACCGTTTTTTGTCGTCCCGTTCGGAACGTTTCCAAGATGAAAAGTCTCGTGTACGGCGAAAGACTTTTCACCGGGTTCCGTCGAAGCTCTTTTCTCCGTCGCTCCGCCGCGTCTTGATGTCCCTCATTCGACCGCCGCTCTTCGCTGTTGCAACGAAAGTGCATCCTACGTGATCCACTTTGTCGGCGGGCGGACTTGTCGATGGAAAAAATAACAATAAGTAAGACGCTTCGTCGTGGCGCTTTATTTCCCCGGTGGTGAAAATGTCGGCGTTAAATAACTCCTTTACGATAAAAAACGAGATGTCAATTAAAAAGATTTTTTCCTCGCGGCATTTTTTCATATCCATTTGAGAAGAAAATAAAAGTCGCCACGCTCTAAATCCTGTGAATTGAAAAATTTTCAATTAACAAAAAAAAATTATATTTCCGGTATATTTTTTGCGCAAATTTAAATTGCATTTTGAAGTTATGACTGTTATGCAATATGAATTTATTTATTTATTTTTACACTTCATTTCTTACAGATTTTCATTTGTTATGGCGTTTTTTTATCTGAATTTCCCTAATGGGATTATGAATAAACGGAAATCAATGAAATTCTTCGGCATCAACGAGATCGAATAAAACAGGAAAAAAAACTCATTTAATAATTGATGAATTTATCGTAGAGCGAGGATTTTTCTTCGAGGTCGTTTAAGATCTCTTTTTTTTTTTTTTTTCATCACGGAGTGCTTCAGACTTTCGAGTGTCCGCGGGAAATCGTGCTCGACGGACCTCCTCGTTATCGCGTCTTCCGGCAGCTTCAATATTTTTTAATTCTTTTTTTTTTTTTTTTTTTCTTAATTTCTCTACGACGCCAATCTTGAGATTCTTCGTCGAAGGACCTTTCGAGAAAATCAGTGGAAGATCGTCCTTGGCTCCCCTGACCGATAAAACACGATACAGAAAATTTTTTCTACATCATAAACGTGTACTTTCTTATCTAACTCCGTCACATCTGGACGAGTACTTGAATCCATGAGTGTGACATTGCCCGAGACGACCATCGAGTATCGTCAACGATTGTTTTCCTCGAGATAACGGAAGCCCGGATATTATCGGCGTTGAAGGAAAAAAAAAAAAAAAATAAATGATGACCAAGTAGAATTAGTTCTTAAATTGAAAATCTCGTGTCACTCATAAAAACATTAAATTTTTATTTCGTTAAAACGTTAAAAATCGTCAGGTTTTTGTCTCAATGTCATTTTCCGATATTCTCGAATATTTTAAACATTTTTTTTTTTTTTTTCACGAAAATAAATTTTTTCCTGGGAAAAAAAAAATTATTATTTTTTTTTTTAATACATCGACCAATTGATATTTTTCGAAATGCTTGACACGGAGCACCGTGGGCCATACGCATGGCATTTCTCATCACCGGAGCAGAATATTTCAAGAATTCCTACATGTCGCGGAATTCGCTATCTGAACTGTTCTCCCCCCCCCCCCCCCTTCCTCCCCCCTTATCGGATATCTATAAAACCCGGGAGCGAAATTGCAAGAGCTGAAAGACGCCGATGCGGCATATGCACATGAACGGGATATGCATACATTCATGAAATATAACTTTTAAGAGTTCCAAAGTCACAATAATACGATTCGTCTATGCGACGATCGTGCTGGACATTTAGCACTAAATAAAAAGTGACCCAACTAAAATTGTGACGAAAAATTGAAAAAAAAAAAAAAAAAAAAAAAAAAAAAAAAAAAAAAAACTTTAATCAATGAAAAAAAAAAAAAAAGCAAACCAATTATTCTCTCGACACAACGACGATCGTTTAATAGTTAATAATAAGAATAATATAAACACTTTATCGTTACCTATTGCCATTGACGCATTAACAATTTTTCCGTAAAGAATTCTATTCTTTTTTTTTTTTTTTTTTTTTTTTTTTTTTTCTTTCAATTCCGTCGCCAATGGCATCGAGGATTCACAATCCATAGAATGCACAACGAGGCTGTGAAACCAAAAGGCCGTCGCGAAGTGGACAATATCCGCGGGAGACCGGAACGAAAAAAAAAAATTGATGGAGTGATGGGAAAGAAGAGAAAAACATTTTTAAGCCACGCTTCTCAAACCGTACCGCACACTCTTCGATCGCTCCCAGCACAATGAATAAATCTGTGTGTTCCACAGTTTTTACACGGAGAGAGAAAAAAAAAAAAGAAAAAAAAAACGAAAAAAAAGCGAATCACGTTGGTAGTCCAGTGCCGGGGAAATTCCGTACCGAGGCCTAAGCCGGGTGTCCTCCGCAATCTTTTAGCAGATATGGATACATAGCCGAGCCAGATGTGCACAAAACGTTCATTCGTTTGCTCGCATTCATTTTCGCTCGAACAATGAAACTCGCACACTTCCAAAGTTACTTTCCATTTTCCGTTGTTTTCTCTTTTCTTCCTGTTCGCCTCGCTCACCCGTACGCTCGCTGGCGCATGTCGCTCCTACGACGAGTCGGAGAAGCCGCGCCGAGTCGCGGTGAGCTGGGAGAGAGCAGTCGGACGTGTCACTCCCAGCCGGAATCGCATCTATCCGCATCCGCGGATACGCGCGAGATCCATAGAAACGAACCTGAAAATATTGTTCCCCGATAGAATCTCCGTACTTTTTTACTTAGCGTTTTTCTCCCGTTTGTTCTCTCTGTCGCACGGCAAATGCATTGTTGAATTGTGTAGAAAAGCAAACGAACAAGCAGAAAAAAAGAAAAAAAAAAAAAAAAAAAAAAAAGAACGGTCTCGGCACGTAAAAGCGACAAAGGAGAAGGCCAGAGATGGGACACGAGGGAAAGCGCGCCAACGTGCGCAGTCTGCACGGCAAAGGAGAATATTTTTTTGTGAAAAAAAAAAACGAAAAAAAAATTTTGCATTCCCGGCTTGTAGTTACGTTTTTTTTTTTTTTTCTTTTTTTTTTTTAGGAGACCATTTTTATTCGTTATGTGGTTAATGTTGAGGATGTTGCTTGGTTTTTTTTTTTTTTTTTTTCTCTTTTGCGGAGCTCGATAGCATTGATTGGACAAGTCCAGCCTACGTTCACAGCCAATATTGGCTCAATGGCAATTTTTACAACCAATGTTCGATCAATGGCAACACAGCCAGTCGATAATGGCGCGATCGGTGTATCAATGAATTTTGAGTCAATTAAAAATATTGAACTAACAACGGCATCGAGCCAATAGCAACATTGAGCTGGTGATATAATATGAACAATATTGTCTGAAAAGCTGTATTGGCCAAATAGCTACATTGTTGAAACAGCTCCATGGACCAAACGTTTCCGGTTAACACATTTTTTTTGTTTTATTAATTTGCAGATCTCTACTTTAGTATCGCACAGAGAACGACCACTATGCTCCGACCGAAGTTTAAGGGCCGTCGCGAGGGTTGGCCAGGCGGTCAATCTCGCCGTCGAGAGATTCGTCACCGTCGGCGAAACCATCGCCGACGACAATCCAGAAATCAAACAAGCCATGTACGAGGCGTGCAAAGAGGCGAGAGTCGCCGGTAAGTTTGAAAAAACACGTCTCGCGATTCACTTTCGTGACAATTGTTTTTCTCGGCATATTTCAATCACCTCGAGGGCTGATGGCGAAACTTTCTCAAATTTTTTTTTTTTTTTTTTTTCGACATTTTTTTTCCTTCTTTTATTTTTCAATACTTCGATTACCAATTTTTCGTTATTCGATTACGAATTTTTTTTTCAGATTTTCCTTTTTCATATTTTTTCATAACGCTCGCAATTTTAGACACGTTGTTAATATTTTCCCCGCTCGATTTTTCCGTCTACGATTTTTTTTCCGACGGAATCCACGATGTGATATGTAATTTTGTGTAATTAATACTTCCAGGCTTTTCATAAATATTAATATCGAAATTATAAAATCAATGATATTATTTAACGAAATTCGAAAATCAAATTTCGAACAGGAACCACCTTAAGTCCATTCTGAATTTAGATTCGTCTTTGGGTTCTCGGCTGTCAGCTCCGATATCGATCAACCCCACGTGGCTCCCCTTTATCCGTGGTTTTAATGAAAGGGTTACACAGTGGTGCGTCACAGTTGTAAATCTTCTTCTATCTAAAATCTTCTATCTAAAATCTTCCGTTGGCCTTAGCCGTCAACTCCGAGCGGAGATATTATCCTCGAGGCCTCGCGGTGGAGGAAGTTTGGCGTGACGGGTGCACGAGTGACCGATAAAGGGTTGTCGAGAAGAAGAAGGGTAAAACGTTCACGGCTCTCGCTGTAATCGCCGCCGGAGACTTTCACTAACAAATTCACGTCTGCTCCTGAATAAAATCGGAAAGACCATTAACGCGAAATATCATTTCAAGGACATGCCAGAAAGAACCAAATGGGCAGAGGGCGAGGCAAGATCGAGAACGACAGTACATTTATTCACTGACCCGAATCGAGCTGAGATACGTGCTTTTGTGTCTTTGACCTCAATACGATTCTCATATATTCTTACTCCTTTCGATTCCAATCTCGAAAATTATCGTTACGTTTGAATTTCATTTTTGTTTTTTTTTTTTTTAGAAATTCAAAAAAAAAAAAAAATTCAAAAAAAAATAAACATCCTTCACACGATTATATTTTTGAGAATAATGAGAATATCGAAAAGTATTTTTTTTTTTAATTTGCAAAATATTCACATTGAAATGTTGAGTCGGACAAATGAAACTTTGATGGTGATTATTCTATTGATGACAATTTCAATTTCATCACACGGGAGCAATGTCAGCGAATATTTTTTCAATGTCAAAATTTGTCGATTCGTTTTTTTTATATTTGTGGATATGTGGATTCCAGAGAGGAATCCACATATCCTATTGTTCTTCGGTCGATGGAAAAAAATTAGGATTCGATTTATCTTTGTCGAATCGTACTTGAAATTTTAGCTCCTCCCTTGGTCGGGAGAGGAGTTATAGGTCAAGGCGGTGTTGCACGTGTTCAATGGTATATTGCTTTGCTCCATGCGACTCGCTCGATAATATGCCCATCTGCATGTTGGCTTTTCAGAGGCTTCAATCTATCAAGCCGACTTGCTGAGACGTTGCCGTTACAACCAAAGAGATTCGTCGTACTCCGCTCGCCCCAACACGAATCGTCGTTGTCGACGAATTAATTATAAAAAAAAAAAAAAAAAAATTACTCGGGAGTTAATTTTGTTTTTTTTTTTACCAAAAATAAAACCACATCGCCACATCATTAACGTTTCATCAAAATTCCTCGTCCTCGAGGATCCACGTTGTTAACTCATCAATTCAACAATATTTCTCCTCATCTCGTCGTCGCATTGTACTTTCGGCCCAAAAAAATTGTCGAATCGCCATAAAAAAAAAAAATGTAAAGTTTCGCGAAGAATAAATGTCAATTAAATTTAAAAAACCGTTTTTGACGATGCGTACGAACTTTGTCAAATTTTTCTCGACATTTGCTGAACATGAGCGCAATAGTTATAGCAATAATAATAATAGTAAAAGCAACGATAATGACTGAATGTTAATTCAATATTGGCTGAATAATAATATCAATGACATTCAAAATTTCACAGGCCAAAATTCGTGCCCACGTGGTCTTCATAACTGGAGTGATTGGGATAACTAATCTCCATCTATCCAACGGTCGCACCAACGTATATGTCTGAAAGGCTTCTCCCATCAAACGTTAATTTCCTGCATTAGAACCATGTGTTATATTCAGCCTCGACAAAATCACGATATCAACTGTGAGCTCATCGTTAATCGAGAACCTGAAAATTCGATAACCGAAACGCTATGAAAACAGCCGACGGACATGTACGGCGCACCCACAGCTGTCCGACTCGTTTTTCTTCACAAATAGCAACCGGAAGTTGCACTTAAACGTTCCTAGGCTCTGAGGCTAAAATGCAATTTGACTCCGAGATTGGACGGTGTAACGAAGGAATTTCATCAAGAAGCACTCTTGCTGCCTATTTTGGAGCAATGTAACGAGTCTATCGACAAACCGGATAAATCGGGATGGAAGAAAATTTCAAACGAAAAATTGTCACTCAATAATATTTAGCTCGAGAGCTGAGAGCCAAAAATTTTCTTCAAAAATCCAATATTCGCATTGTCAATTATAATTCCAACAATTTATCATCATTTTATTTGTCATTTATTTCACATTTAATTTATCTCGGGTCGGGTGTGTCAGGTTTTAAATTATTTCAAGATATCTCGATCATTTCATTATCTCGAGTGTCGTGAATTTTTTTCAACGAGGAGATAAAAAAAAGTAGTTCTGCGAGCCCGTTTTATTTTTTATGAAAATTGTTTAAGGTTCGGCGATAGAAAAGCTGTGCGAATGCGCGATGGAGGACAGCCTGGCCGACAGGGGATCGGTTGTTCGGGCTGCGCGCTGTCTCTTGGGATCGGTAACGCGAGTACTTCTTCTCGCCGACATTGTAGTGGTAAAGCAGCTTCTACTTGCCAAGGATAAAGTAGCCCGCAGCCTCGGACGCCTCGAGAGTGTATCGAATTTTACCGAATTCGTAAAAGCCTTCAGCCAGTTCGGCGCCGAGATGGTGGAACTCGCTCACCTGACCGGCGATCGACAAGTAAGAGAAAAAAAAAAAAACATTTTTATTCGATGCGAATGAAAAAAATTAAATAAAAAAATTATCGAATTTAATTGAATTTTTTCAAATTTTCATTGGCATCGTTTCCGGAATTACAGAATGATCTCAAGGACGAAAGGCGGAGAGCACAAATGGCCGCGGCCCGTCAGGTACTCGAGAGAAGCACGATGATGCTCCTTACCTCGAGCAAAACTTGCCTCAGGCATCCCGAGTGTCCGTCGGCGAAGGAAAATCGCGACACTGTATTCTGCCAGATGAGACGGGCTATGGACCTCATACACTACGTTGTCAAAGATGGCGTGCTCGATTGCAGCGAGTCGCAGTCCTACTCGAACTCCCAGGTGAGTTTCCAAGGATGAAGAATTTTTTTAAATTTAATTTTCGGATCGCTCGCTCATAATTTTCGTACATTCACAGAGTTTCTATGAAAAAAAAATTTTTTATGTCTTTTTTTCCTCCTCGTAGGTAAACCTTTATGAGTGAAGAAAAATTATGCGTGAGTGATATGAAAAATGGAATATTCACATTTTTCATTGGGTCGGTAAAAAGAAAAAAAAATTAAATAAATTCCAAATTATATAAAATTCTCAAGTTACAACAGTTTGAATTTTTAGGTGATACAGAAAACTAGATTTATTTTTTAATATTTAAAAACAAAGCTTCTTCCATAAACCAGCAAAATCGGTTAAAAGGACTGAAATAATTGAAGACAATATATATATTTTTTTTTTCGGAGCGACTTTTTTCCAGAGGCAATTTGAAAAAAACATTTCTTGCTCGAAGCCATTCACATTTGGAAACGAAAATAAATAGCTTCGGTGTACCCTTATTTCTCGGAGCTCCCTCTCGCGTATTCTTCGTCTTTTACGCCTCGCGACACATCAAAGCCAATTTAATGCAAGGCCAGACACAACGAAACTCTCGCCGGGTTGAGGGAAAAAACAAAAAAAAAATCACGACGGTGATGGTGAAGATCGTTCGTGGATTTTTCCTCGAGGAAGTTCCCAGAGCGAAGAACCCGAGTTACGGCCGGTTGGTTCGCTAACGCGAGAAGGCAGAGTCGGCTCTTTTCACGGAAGCGCAGTCGGTCGCAGTCTACTCTCCGGAAATACTTTTTTTCTTTTAATTCGAGCGCCAAGCCCGAAAAGCTTTGCGATCTGGAGTTTCATCCTAAAAGAAGCATCCAAAAATAACCTCGACTCGCAGCATTCTTCACCAACAATTTAGATATTTTTTTTTTAATTCAGAAAAACGCATTGTTGAAATTTCCTCGCATCGATTTCACTGCGAATTCCTTCTAGGAGAAATAATAAATTTTGGAGCGACGAACGAGATTCGAACTCAAGTTTTAAATTCGTCGCGTTTATCTTCAAGCACTGTGGATTTTTCTTGTAATTTATTGGACGAATCCGGATACATACGTTGCTCACACTTTCGCGTATCGATTTCACTACGAAGTCGCCGAAAACAGTGAATTTTTCACTGAGTGAGTCAACAACAAGGTCGGGAGCGATTTTATTCGCCTTCGCGTACATTTGACTGCGTCTGCATTTTGTCTGTCGCCGGGTTGGCGCCGGGTTGTCTCTCCGACCGCGACGCATTTACAGGGACATTAACAGGCGATAAATCGTCCCAAACGGTCCCTCAAAGAAATTTGTGGATTTTCACACGCGACAAGGATTCACGAACTACATCCATATTGGCTATTAACACAACGTAAGCCACAGCTTCCGATGCGTTAGCGTCAAACTTTCGAATGCTATCATTCATATTTTTCCACTACGCGAATTGCCTTTTGGACGAGATCCAAACAATCCTTGTCGTTACAGGGTCGGAGGTCGGACCGAGGTCTCTGGAGGATTTTATTTGACCGAGATTTTTCAATGTTAAGATTTTCGGAGCCAACTTTTATCGCTCCTGAGCGTCGACTTCGATCCGTCCTTTTCACGTCTCCAATTCGCGAAATCACATTTTCATCATCGAGGACATTTTTTTTATGATAAAAAAAATTATGACCGTAGAAAAAAAAAATTGAGACTTTTTTTTATTTTCATAAAATATTTTATAAAAATATGTCAATGATATCGTCGCAGTCGATAACTATTTTTGAGAGATCAATGATCAATTTTGCGACGGCAGCGCGAGTTCGCGGACTCCTTGGATGAGTTCCAAAAGCGATTTATCGAGAGAACCGCCGAGAGTGAACGAGTGGAATGAATGACTGAATTGGATTCGCCGAGGCGAGTCGAGAGTTTTCCCTCGACGTCTCTCCTGGTAGGCTTCCGGTTCGTCGTATGATAGGGATGATCGTCTGAATTAAGGATTAATCAACAATGCAATCCGTGTCTTGTACGAGCTACAAGTTTTTAATCTACTCAAAACAAGGATCTAGAAAAAATTAAGAATCATCTAAAAAAAATTAAGAATCATCTAAAAAAAATTAAGAATCATCTAAAAAAAATTAACAATCGTCCCAGAAAAATTAAAAAATCGTCTAAGAATTCCCAATAAATATTTTGCTTTTATTAATTCCGAGGTTGAAGGACTCGGGTTGATGGCCCTTTGCCAAGGTACATAACTACCATTAGGAACTAACTCAGTATAAAAAGGCAACTTTATAAATGTTGAGTCTTGCCAATATTTTTCTTTTAATACTACTTTCTAGTTTCTTCTTGAAAGTTCAATAAATCATTTTCTCAGAGTCCTCAGCAACAAGATTGGGACAGCAGTACGGTGTGTTCGGCGCTGAAGCACTTCGAGCGTCTCGTCGAGACAACGAGAATGACACTTCTGGGTCCAGGCTGCAGGGAAACTCTCACGGCTGCTCTGGACACGGTCGTCGAGAGAACGCAGGATTTTACGGACAGTGCCTACACGAGTCACGAGCATCGTGAAAATATACTGTTGCTCTGTGATCGAGCCAAACTCGAGCTCAACACTCTCCTCAGAGCTGGCAACAGTATGGTAAGCGTTACTCATTATTTTAATTTAAAAAAAAAAAATTATTTTTTTAAGAACTTCGGACCGACTCTGGTCAGCAAAAAAGACAAACCTTTTTTACCTAAAAAATGCTTACCATTTATTTGAAATTATTAAAGTTTTATGTTACAAGCATTATGGCTCCGAATTTAAAAAAATTTGAAGCCTTGCGCAAAGTATTTTGTTTTATTTTTAGAGAAATAAATGAATTAATAATGGAGGTATTTTATTGGTCCAGCAACAGAATTTTGAGGGCGGAGGAGGCTCGCCGAGTACCGAAATGGAGCAAGCCGTTCTGGCTGTGCTGAGAGCAACGAGGGACCTACGTCAACAATTGAGCACGACGACGATGGAGCAAGCCGGTGATCTCGGACAAGTCACGAAAGCCGGTCAAGAATTAGTCTCGACGATAAGAAATTTAGCGCTGACGAACGACATCGATCGGCTCCAGGAGAGCAGCGATCGGTTTCACGAATACATCGAACACATTCTCGAAGTTAGTAAAAAAAAAATTAATCTCGCTTAGTTTTACCGTCGGTCGAAAATGAAATTACAAAAAATGTATTTTTCATTTGCAGGTCTGCAAATTACTAAGGCACGTAGCGCTGTCCGAGTCGTTACAAGTGTCGGCAAAATTTACCGAAATTAATTTACGAATCTACGGACCTCAAGTAGTAACGGCAGCGCACACACTGGCAAGGCATCCGACGAGCAAAATAGCCAAAGAAAATCTTGAAGGTGACATATAATTTTTTTCGTCGACTTTGAATAATGATCGGACATGTATCGGGCTCGACAAATGAAAATTTATTTTTTATGTTATTATTTTATTTTTAGTTTTCGCCGACATGTGGCAGTGGCTCATGTCCGACGTTACGACGGTGGCCAAAGATGTATTGGAACTGAGTCAAAGTCGACCGGAGAAACAAGTTTATATGTCCTTACCGCGGCCAGGGGTGAGACGATATTTCTAAAATATATTACTTTTATTTTGCACAAATCTGTTATTATATTTTTACAAGTAATTGATACGTATATTTATAAAAACAATAATTATCGGTGTAATTATCTTTAATTTTGCAGAATTTTCTCCAAAATATCCTTCAGAATGTTCTAATTTTGAGAGTCTATGCGCGGGTCTCGCTGAATTACCTAACGTTTGATAAATGGTTTTGCTGCAGAAACACGGGACAACGAGCAAGCCGCTGAAGCCCGTGAGATTGGACAGCGAGGAGCAAGCCAAAATCGCCAAAGCCGGTCTCGAGATGAAATTAATAACCTCGGAGATGGACGCTGAAACGGAAAAGTGGCAAGAGAGCGGTTCGGCTCTCGAAGAGAACAATGACATTGTCAAAAGGGCAAAAAACATGTCTTCCATGGCATTCTCGATGTACCAATTCACGAGAGGCGAGGGAGCCCTCAAAACTACCCAAGATCTCTTTACACAAGCTGAGTATTTCGCCGAGGAAGCCAACAGATTGTACAAAGTTGTGAGACAATTCAGCTATCAGGTACGCGAGAGAAACTAGTTTTTTTACATTCACTCTTTTTTTTTTCATTCGCACTAAACCCACGAACGTTTTTCGAGTTATTGTCACGTTTCTCGATTAATTCTTAATCCACCTTGAGTTAAGAATTTTTTTTTTTGCGTTTTTTTTTAAGTTTCTATTCCGAGTTTCATTATTGACACTGCTATTGTAATTTACCACTATTCATGCTATTTTGTTTTTTTTTTTTTCAATTTTTTTATCTGTCACATTTATTCACTCTGTTTCAATAAACAACATTGTATTATATACTCTTAATGAGAAAACGCAGTCATCGCCGAAGCCATAGAAAATATTCATGAAAAATGAATAAAAGAATGTAGTAAAAAGATTATGCATTCCTCGGAGATGGCTCGGTTTTTCTCGAGTTCCTAGCACTAGAGATGTTCCAATTTGAGGGAGTCTGATTTGCTGACCTCCCACTTTTTTTTTCTTTCGAGACTTCACATAGTTAGACAAAAAAATCGATCTATTGCATAGAAACGTTTGAAACTCACCAAAAAATCACTTTCATACTCTTTGACGCACAATTTTTTTTGAAAAAATAAACAAATAAATAACAGAAATAAAATAAACTACCATCTATACACTAATTTTTAATGCAACTTGCATCGAGGTTAATTCCGCATTTGCCTCCACTGCCTTAGAGAATTAAGGCATCATCTGTACATTTTTCATTGACCAACCATTAGTTTCGATTGTATATTTTCTTTTCTTATTTTGTGACATAAATTAATGAGATTTTAATTTTTCTTCGAAAACTTTTAAATGCGTTTCCGTATTGATGCCATAATTATTTTGTTCACAATCATGATCGTCTGCTATGCAAGAGACTAAATTTTTTGTAGGACGATGTTTTTTGGTGAATGTCCCTAGCAGCCCCCCGTACAATGGACGTAAATTTATTATCTGTAAATACGGTGGTAACCAACGTGTTTTTTCTGTACATACCCTAAATACCCGCCTGCGAAAAATATAGCGATGATTAATAAATCGAATTAATCCATTAAACTTTGGAATCATGTATAGTTTTTAATTAAGGAAAAAATATCGTCTGAAAACATTTTTATTTAATGATGTGTGGGAATTTCAAGGGAACGCGGCAGGCGTTTCTGCGTACCCGGACCAAACTCAACCAGTAAAAAAAATGAAATAACTGATGCGATGCAAGGAACGTACTAATTTCTTAAAAACCAAAAAGTTTCATCGGATGCCGATTTAGGTAGTTCTGTCGATTGATGTTCATTTCGCATAAGTTCGAAAAAAATAAGATAAAATTACAAATACCTGTCAATGGTATAAAAATATGAAAGAATGTATGCTTATTAAAGGTACCAAAAGATTAATATTGCATAATAATTATTCCGAGATGTTATTTACAAATTAATGAAAGAAAAAATGGTCAACAAATTTCTCGGAAATTCAACTTTTTTAAAAGTAAAATGCGTCGTTCATTTTGAGATTTAAAAATTCGATTCACATTTTCCAAATTACAATAAATATGCAGAAAAACACAGAATTCAAAGAAAATTTAAGAATAGAAAAAAAATAAGATGTATTCGGAAAAGTAGACGAATTATTTTAAACAATTAAAAAAAAATTAATTCGTAATAACTATTTTCGAATTTTTATTATGTGAACTCAATCTTTTCACTACATTTAGTGTACATGCATTTTGCACACATACCTTAAAAAAATATTTGCAATTATATGGCATCGTTCTAAAATTTATGTGAAATGAACACTAAGTGATGGAACTACCTTGAGCAGATACGGCCAATATCACTTTCTTTCGACCGTTTTTTCCGAAATATCTGCGATACTCGAATGCCATTCATTACAGTTTAGAAAACGAGCATCTTCTAACGCTTTGTTTTTTTTTTTCCACTCGAAACACTCTCCAAAAGCAGACGATAATCCAAAATGTAAATATTAATAACCAAAACGTCTTAAAATCGAGTCGAGGCCGGAATATTCCGACCTCGCGTACTAAAAACAAAAACAAATTTCCGAATCTTATAATCTTCATCTTATTATTATTATTACTATGATTATTATTGTTACTATTGTGTTAAATTAATCCACACGTTTCTTATGTACGTATTCTATATCTTTACATATACACATATATATATACATTTATATATATATATATATATATATATTATCAAGGAATTTTTTGTGTACGAATTAGTGAGGTGTGTTTTAGATGCTACGGGAATGCTTCCGTCTGTGGACGACGTCTATGTGCATTGTGGTAACCCCCTCCTTCCACTATCTGGGGCATGAAATAATTATGTCTCAAGCTCTCGCACTGTCGGTTTTTCAAAAAAAAAAAAAAAAAAAAAGCAAATAAGAAAAATTAATTTAAAAAAAAAAGTATTTCAAGGCAAATAATCAACAGCTAAATTTTTGAAAAGCTGACAAAAAGCTTCAAGGTCTGTACTCTCTCTCACTGCCATCTACACAATCATTTTTCTCAACTGTTCTATAACTCTATTGTAATCTCGAATTATTGTATATCCTTTCTGTTTTTCCGTTCGGATACTGCATTGTGTTTTCTCTTAATTAAACTTAGCGATAATCGATATAGATAATTAATTTTTTTTTTTTTTTTTTTTTTTTTTTTTAACAATTGTTCCGTTCTATTCGTTACGTAGACGAAAATAATGCTCATTAAGTTACACGAACACACTTTCGTACAAATTCGTTCATGCGTACGTTAAAACGAAAAAAATAAATGAATTAAACATTAAGATACGTTAATCAAAATGTAACGGTCGATAGCTGATGAAACAAACTGCTGTTTTTTTGAGATACTTATAGAGGAAAAAAATCCCGGAATCGTGAAGAAAACGTTTTCCAAGGTGCATTTTGCGCGAGCGACAGAAGGAAAAAAGAAAAATTGAAAAAATAAAAATAAATAAATTATCGATGGAAGGAAAACGTTTTCTTTGCGTCGGTACAGAAAACAGAGACGTAAAAGTTTGTATACGATTTTTTCCATGGGCGCAGGTGCCGGGTGGACCGCACAAGAAAGAACTGCTCGAGAATCTCGATCGTGTGCCGACGTACGTTCAGCAGCTCCAATTCACCGTGAAGAATCCAACGGTCGGTAAAGCAGCGACCTTCACCAAAGTCGACAACGTTATACAAGAAACGAAGAATCTCATGAACGTTATATCGAAAGTCGTCACAACGTGCTTCGTCTGCGCCACAAAGGTAACATTCAGAAAAATTTCCTCGCCCAGTCTACTTCACATAGTTTTGAGATAATAAATTTAGACACTCCAGCCATCCAACCCGAGCTCGGTCGGTAAGAACCACGGTCTGATATGTAGCTCTGAACAGGTGCTCAAAAAAAGCACTCCAAGTCTCAACGAATTGAGCATCCACGGACAAAATAACAATCATTATGCGGTCTAAATAAACCGTCATATTGGTTTAATTTTTGGTACAACCAAAAACATAGCGACGGTGTAGGAATGTCCAGATCTGTATATAAGACCGTGGTATGAAAAAAGTTACTCCAGACTTTCTCGCCACGGTTGATCTCCCGGATAGAAGACCAAAAAAACTTCACCCTGCAGATTTACCGGTCGTATGACAAAACCAACCGTCACAAAGTGTCGGTAACGAAGATAATTCACGGTTGAATTTTCCTAAAACAATCCAATCTCCAACTGTGAGGTAACAACTGTATCCGTCGACATAAAATCGGCTTTCATCCAACGAATCAACCGTGACAGAGAAACTCTCATTACAGTTCTCCTTACCGACCGAGCAGTGTCGCCTAGTCTCGATCGTAGCTCGATTTCGAGCGAAGAAAAAAAAATGCCAAAAAAAGAAAAACAAAAAGAAAAAATACATTATTCCTTGGTTTATAAATTCTCGACGAGCGCAGCACAGTATCAGCATGCCATCCTACACGGAGATGAGCCCGACGTCGATACACGGCCAAGAGGAAGAATGTCTCTACCCCGTCAGTCCTCAACTATTGCCTTCCGGAAGTCCCTACGTTCAGCCCCATCCGTTGACCTCGTCCCAATTTCACAATATCCTTCGTCCGAACACAAATCTGTCTTTCCAAAATTTCTCGCCCACCGATTCCTCGTTGGCGTCCTCGCTCGCTCTCTTTCATCCGTCGCTGTTTTATCGACCGACGGTAAATTCATCCGGCGCCCAATCGCCGTACGCCGTACAAAATCTTCAAAACCTACAAAATCTTCAGCAACACATGCAGCAACAACATCACGCCCAGCTTCAGCGTTTAAGACACTCGACACTGCCGAGATAACACTTAATTCAACGCCGACAACGGCAAGACGATCGCATTCCGCGCTATCGAGATATCCTCGCGCAATGAACGCAACGGGACAAAAACACGACCATTCTTCTTCTCGTTCTTATCGCTGAAGGTTTGATTTATTTCATCCATGTTTTAGTTTGTTTTTGAGAGTTGACCCAGAACAAAAAAGTATATATATATTTTTTGTTCAACGCGTCCTGGAACTTTCGTGTGAAAAGATCGTCGGTGAGTTTACGAAATGAATATTGTCATCGACAAGCGATTTGGCGCATCGAGAAATTGAGTGAAGAAAAATCGAAAGTGCATGACGGTCAGTTTCGACGATCCTTAAACGAGGATTCCAGGCAACCCGAAAATTTTTTCACATCAACGTTCATCGACGCGTGACCCACTTTACTCCCTACGAACCTTTTTTTCTTCTGTTTTTTATGCAATTAACCGGAATTTTTTTTTTTTTTTTGGACTGACGTTTTCTCAGCGCTAATAAAAACATAATTTTTCCAATCATTTTTTCACGCTGCCTGCTGATTTTTCACGATTTCAGCTACGATTTTTTTTCCGTAAATCGGCGTGAGGTTTTTTTTTTTTTCTTTTTTTCCGCCTTACCCCGAAATACGTTCGATTTTTCGCTGATACTTGCCGATTGTCCCAATAATCGAGCACGATCGATTGACGATTCTGTTTTGTCTGTTTTGAAAATTTACAGTACAACCTGGATTTCCGAGGTCTGTCGGCGCGAGGGACCGGCGGTTCGCCGTACCGGGGCGGAGATGGCGACGGCGACGGAAGTGGAGCCGGTGGCGACGGAAGCAAGACGGGCTCCGCCCCCGGCAGCGATCCGTCTGTCTGACAGTTTGGGATGGCCCGACGGGCCAAGGGGGACGCTCGCCGTACTCGGGTCTCCTTTCTGCTTTTCTAGGGGGAGAAAGTTCTCCTGCCCCAGAGCCAGGTTGGCAGTTTTTTTTTTTTTTTTTTTTTTTTTTTTTTTTCTTCGCTCTTCCTCCAGAAGACTTGGCCGCGTGGGCTTCGCGAACCTCGTCGAACGAAAGACGATCCGAATTTCCGGGGTCCCGGATATCCGCGATTCGCAATATCGTCACGGAATAACGTCGGCGATGTTCGCGCAGCCTGGCCAATGTCGTGGGATGCTTTTGGTATGTAAAAAAAAAAAAAAAAAAAAAAAAAAAAAAAAAAAAAAAAGCTTCGAACCTGGCGTGGGGCTCCTAGAAAGAGCATGGCTCGCCGTGGTCATCCGATCAACGGAGTATTATGATATCTGTGCGTAAAACAAAAAAAACAAAAACAAAAGAGAGAGAGAGTAACAAAAAAAAAAAAAAAACACAACGCAGACACTTTGTGCGATCCGAGCGGCGATAAATGATCGGTCGGTAAAACAGAGAATCGCTCGTAGCGAGTCGTTTGTGAATGACAAAAAAAAAAAAAATTAAAAAAAATCGTCGTTTCCCGGAGCGCTTTTCCGACCGCGATCATTCGTCGTCGTCTCGTATGCTAATTTCGTTGTACCAAAAATAAATATATGGCGAAGCAACGGGCCGTACAGGAGTGGAATTTTGAAAAAAAAAAAAAATAAAAAAAATGGTCGCCTGCTTCGCGATTTATTTGTCGAATGCCGGGTTTCGCGCCGCTCTCGTAGAACGTCCGATCGTCGTAGTTGCTTCTTCCAGGCATGCCCATCGTGCGACTGTTCGTCGTGGTCTCTCGTCGTCCGCCTACTTCGTCGTCTGTTGTTCAACGTTGCGAAACTTACCGTAAGAAGCCCCCGGCTTTTTTTTTAACATCGACGACTTTACAATCAAATGCTGACTGTGGCTTTCTTAACGTCCGGGCTCAAAGTTGGCCCGTTCGAATTTTTAATTAAAAAAACAAAAAAAAAATTATTAAGCGCTAAATTCAATTGTTGACTTCATTGAGTGAAGATTTTCGAGATCGAAAAAAAAAAAAACGCGAAAGGCCTCAACTTCGAACTCGGACGACTTGCGAAACTTATTGATTGGATCGTAATCGATAGTTGCTCAAATATGTATTGTCGTTTTGGTAAATCAAGGACGATTTGTCGTGGCAAGCGGCTCGGTGGATTTTCGGACGCTGTGAAAGACAAATCGGAGGCGAATCGGAGCAGCCAAATTGTTTGGGAACCAAAAAATTCGCGGCTTGCCTCGGCAGTTCAGTCGCATTAAAAAAAAAAAAAAAAATGACAAAAGGCGTCTTACATAGGTTCGTCGTCCCTCTCCAGTCGGGATTTTTTCTCGCTAGACGCTTTAGAAGCATGCGTCGTGCCATTGGCTAGTCTGACAATCTCGGAAAAAAAAAAAAAAAAAAAAAAATTATGCAAAAAAAAAAAAGAAAATTGTTTTTGAAAAAATCCGCCAGGCTCATCGCTACGCATAGAATCGAAGCCGTATCCGCTTGGCTTTCTAGAACCTAGCGTGGACGAGTAAGTTGGAGAAAAAAAATATATATATATATTTTTTTTTTTTTCGAGAAAATCGAAAAAAATCGAGACACTTTGCTCGACAAAATTTTTTGGCGATCGTCCACGCTGGTAATTACGTCGTCCACGCTAGAAATTATAGCACGCTGCTATGCGTTCGATTTGCACTGTACTCGAGCACCACACTAAAAAAAAAAAAAAAAAAAAAAAAAAAAACAAATATATATATACGCCCGAGATTGAAATTAATCCACGTTATATATATATATATTTTTTTTAATTAAAAAATAAAAAAATCTGACGAGTACGCGGTGACTCGACGAATTGGCAATTAATTGGCGATAATCGTTGCTGTTTGTGCGCTTTGTCGTGAAACGAAAAAAAAAAACAAAAAAAAAAATTAAGTAAACAACTATTACAATGGGGCAGGAGACGAACCTTCGGGGGAGACCTGAGGGCGGCAGAAGGGCGGTCAGGGACGTACTTTGTGGCAAAAAAAAAAAAAAAAGAAACCCTAAAATTATCAAAAACGAACCCCGCGGTGCTAAAAAATCCCTGGAGAGATCATTGCAATGAGGTCTCATATCTTAATCTACTGTCAAAGAACGACCGGCAAGAAAATCGCTCAAGAAAAAATTGCCGCAGAGATCGAAAAAAAAAACAAAAAAACAAAAAAATTATAATAATTATAATGAATGACGAATAAATTATTTGAGTTTGTGCGTATGTGAGGGACGAAAAAAAAAATGAGCCGAGCCTCGCGGTCTAGTATTATTAATTTACCGAAGATTAAACAAAGAGGACTCGAATGAAAACAATAAGTACCGATAATGTAAATATTAATTTATCGAAGGTGAGAACGGACGGAGGAAAAAAGTGAAAGAATGAAAAAAAAAAAAAAAAAAAACAAAAGAGAAGATTGAAAAAAAAAAGAAAGCACACAAAAAGTGTGACTAATCGTCGACCATTCGTGCATTTGTCGTACACCGTATATACGCATCGGGACACGTTATACATAAATATAGGTATATGCATATAAGATTTACTACATACGATATAAAATAAAGATTATATAGATGATTAATAAATTGATGCGTTGGAGGAGAAAAAAAAAAAAAAAAAGTTAAGATCTAGATTCCGTACAGTGCGCTTTATGGAATTAGGCACAAAGGGGAGCACGAAGGCGGTACCTTAGCCAGTCGATCTAATTTCGCAGCTTAGACACCGGACGGCGTACTGTAACCTCGCTAAATTAAATTAATTATTAAAGAAAAATAAACAAATGAAAAAACCTCGGAGATATCGTTTGAGAGAAACACAACTGAATGGCAAAAAAACACGAAGATAATCCTAATGAGTTCCTAGACACGCGAGAAAGTGTAATTGCTCGCGAAAAAAAAAAAATATTATTTGAAGAAATACGAATTTTTAGCGCGATATTGTTTATTTCAACGAAATTAATTTTTTTCATGATTTTTGTATGGTAATAGACGACGTTTGTACAAAACTCAATGCATGTAACTTTTTGCCTCGATAATTAAAATGTAGACTCGGAGAAGGTCCGTACTATCTTAAGGCAGGGAAAAAAATGTAAAAAAAAACAAAAATGTTCTCTCTAAACTTGCGCAAGAACGAGCGATTTCTGAGAGGTGTGAAAAGGATCGAAATTCCAGTCGCGCACTTGCGCCGTTCAAAATTTACGGTCGAAGAGAGCGGCTCGATCGCCTCAACGATTAATGGACGCAACAAATTTTTAAAGCGTTGGAAAAACTTTTTTTTTTTTATTATTATTTTTTTTTTAATGGCACAACTACTTTTTAGTCTAATACTAGCGACGAGAATGACAAATCACGAGATGAGGAAAAAAATCTTATAGAGAAAAAAAAAAAAACTAAACGCACTCGATTGAAAATGTAGTAATTTATGTTGTGTTGTATTCGATTAGTATGATTTTCTTTTTTTTTTTTCCTTTTTTGTAATTTAGCGATAAAAAATCACCGTAAAATTAGACGACGACTCGATTCAAGAAGAATTTATTGAGCAAAAATAAGATAATTACTCGATGAGGATTTTTAAGAAATAGTGCAAATCATAATGTCACTTATTGATACTGGTGAACAGCTGTTCAGCTTAACTATTTTGTGCCTGTGGTTATTGAACGATACAAAAAGCTTAGAATCGATTAATGTTATTGAAGAAATTCGATAAACAAAATTAACATTCGAATCTTTTAAATCGTCACGTGTTTATCTTCCTCGTAACTTGAACGGCTTTGGTATGACGAAAAAAAAAAAAAAAATACCGATCAAACAAACAAACGAATCGCGACGATTTAATTTACAAAATTAGCCAGTTAAAAGCCGAGTTCGTAAGAGAACAAAAAAATCATTGTGAACATTCAATCATGCCGGATAATCGTGAATTAATTTTTATCGTTTCGTTTTTTTTTTTCTACCGAATTTATACGCGGTTATAAAGACGAAGTAGACAAAGGCTCGCGACAATCGTGAGGGTCGAAAAACAGAATGCGAAATGCGAAAGAAAAAATTGCATGTAACGTACAATATACAAATTATACATCAATGATGAAAGTAAAATAAAAAAGTATTAGTTAGAGAGAAAAAATGGATCAGAAACGCAGAAAAATCTTGCGGAGACCGAAGTACATTGTTATTAATTAGCAAGGCGCGGCATAGCGTGCTAATACAGTTTTTCAGGGTAAAATTTGTATTATTAATATTAATTAGTGATCTTGTTAAAAAAAAAAATTGTAATAAACGAGAAATTGACGAATGATGATGATAGACATTTTTTTTTTTTAATCGGCGAAGTAGAATGTCATTTAATAATCGGTTTTATAGATCTCGCGGTTCGACCATTTAATAGTTAAAAAAAATACACATGATTCACCGATTCAAAAAAAATGTAAATATAATTGTCAGCCTGTTTATACCACGTTGAACGTTAGACATGTCACCAATGCTTCCACACGCCTCATTCGAAGAAAAAAATTCGATATCTCCATTAAATACCATCTTCCTCCTCAATTTTCTCATGGAACACGGGGCTGAATCTTCGAGTGACAAAAAAAAAATAAATCAACATTCGCCAAAGATTGTTTTCTTCGATATAAAAATTACCATTGTATTGTTAAACAAACAAAAAAAAAAAACAAAAAAAAAAATGGCATCTCGCATTAAACTAATAAGGTAAAATGATTGCAATTTTTTTCTTGAGCATTTGACGCTTTTCCCCACATTGTAAAATTACGGGCTTCGTTTCTTTTTTTAATTCTGTCATAAGTCTTGCGGTTAAATTGTATAGCGAGCGTATAGAAATGATAAATAATAATAATACTAATAATAATAATAATAATAATAATAATAACAACAACAACAACAACAATAATACTAATAATTATAACAATATGGATAATAATATTAATAATAATTGATGACGAGGTGATCGATGGTTCGGAATTTTCTCAATAGCGAAAAATCATCGACGAGAGTGTCGAAGACATTGAAAATAACACTATAAGTGTCTACCATCGCGCACCTCCGTTCACACACGAATTCTTCCAATTTTTCCGCGAAAGATCATACGTTCGAACGATTTTTCAATAAACGAGTAAGAATTAAAAATACAAGCCTCTTGATATATATACAATTTTTACATAAGCGTACCATATATATATTTCAAGTCTGCCTAGTATATGAGTACGTGGTACAGTCAATTCTCACTTGCAAGTACGAGATCTATCTTCGTGAAAGAGCGTGAGGGGAGAAGAGAAGGGGCAAGACAGACCATTATACTCCATTTCAGACGGCATTGCTTTCTTTATATTCAGCGAGAAAAATCAGTAAAAATTTTCTGTCGTCCGAGACTCTTAAATGCAACTTTTTTTAGGGCAAGTGTGAAAATTGGAGAGAACGGTGCATTTCGCATCCGGTGTTCCATTTCACTCTACCTGCCGAAATTGGAGCAAAACGAACTAGCGTTCTGGATCAAAACGATCCACTTTGTTCTGAAATTCAATTTTGCCCCACTCAAACCCTGTACGTCACACATTCAACAAGTGGAGCTCGCAGAGAAATGAGAATCGATTGTACGAGTTAAAAATCAATGGCTGAACCTCAATCACTGGTCATACAGACAACAAAAATTCGAAGTTAATCTTTCGACAGAGAATACAGCGCGTTGTGAACAATTTAAATCCCCACGAAAGTTTCGTTCGTCGCGAGATACTAAAGTGCAAAGGCTTTGTCGAAAGAATAACTCATAAAAAAAAAACAGAGACGTTAAATTCTACGGAAAAGAAGTCGTCTATATTTTATGAAGAAATTAGTTTATGTAGGATTTTTTTAATTCTCCCTTCGATGTATTATGTATAAGTAATTCGTGTATAGTCGAGATATACAAAAATCGACGTACTAGTATTTGGACGAAAAAAAATTGAAAGAATTTTTTTTTCCAAGCTCGACGAGATTAGCGTTCGCGAAATTGTCGCGTCATCGACTGCAATAATTAAACGTAATAAAGATTTTTGCAATCCTCCTTATTCGGGATAATCAATAATCTGTTTATTATTGAATCGTGCATTGAGAAGGGCGAAAGACGAGCGCAAGTCCGTTGCATTTTATTCTTTAATACTTCTTGCCCGTGAAATTTGAAAAGTAGAATTAAGATGAGAAAATATGAAGAAAAAAAAAGAACTGAAGCGACCAGTCTTCCTGTCGATGAGTCCTAAGCGTTTTCGTGAACGCAGCTCGTTAAGCTGAATGATACAAGTAATAGTACGATGATGAAAAAAGAAGAGCAAACCCCGAGTGCATTTGGCGTGCGAGCGAACAAAAAAATTAATCTATAAACAAAAAAAAATGTAATTTCTATATACTTTTTTCGAATATACTAACAATCATCGTTAAATGGAAGATTTAAAAAAAAACCCAAAGACATCGCGAGAAAAAAATCTCGACGATGTAGCATATGCAAAAAAAACAACAAATGCTAAATGTTTGCGCATTAATTTGTGACGTTAAAACATACAAATACCTACAGACACACACACACATAGTTTTTATTTCCACACTGTATATGTAATGAAAAAAAAAAGAGAAGAAGAAAACACGGATAACGATGAGACATATGAACTTAGCGTGACAGAGTTGGATTAGATAGTTTTCGTACTTCGTATAAATGACAAAGAAAAAAAAAATTAATGAAAAAAACAGCGTCATTAAACGTTAACGTGTAATGAATATCATCATGTATCGAGGGCTGGAGAGGACAATGAGAATAAATTATTATACCCAACATTGATTCGACGTGTATGGTTTCCTTTATTTTTCCATTTTTTTACAGTTTGACAATTGTCAAGGAAATACAGCGTCTGCAGTCAACTTCATATACCAAATGCATTTATTGGCACGCTGCAACGTACGATAAAATAATAATTCGATAGCCTGTACAAACAATTGTTTTGTACACAATATTAGAAATATTTGCATAATATGTAGTCCTTTTTTTTTTTATAAAATATTACCTATCCTAAGTTTTTTGTATTTAATAAAACGCGTCAAATTCATTTTAACCGTTGACACTACTGAAGCGTTCTCACCCAATTTTTTTCTCTGCTGGCGAATCTGTAACACATGTATATTCATTATATAATTGTAATTTTTTTTCTATTGAGGAGAATCAAAGATTGCAATCACCTTATTTATGAAAATGGGTACGAGAGTTTGTAATTTATCTACAAGTTTTATTCCTCCTGCGATACAATCGGTCTCATCCTCGGCGAAGATATCCATAAGAGCGTCCAGCGCTTCGGACATGACCCAAACTTCACTCTCCCTCGTGCAAATATCCAGCAAAGCCACGGAAACGTGCTGACGAATAATATCTCATTAGGATCAATTGTGCATTCAATTAAAACATAAGACATTTTTTTTGTACTTACCTTGACGAATTCCGAGAACTGGTTCGAAGGGCTCAATATCAGGGCCAGATTGCCAACTATTCTTATCAGATTTGCCCGAACGTTAGGATTTGGGCATTGACGCTCGCCATTCAGCATCGGTTGAATGTCGTCGATTGTTAACTTTTCGAAATTATTAGTTTTACTTTCGGCCAATTTTTGAAGTGCTGCACGCATCGCTGCTGTTGCGGACTCTAGTAGCTCTATGTCGTTCGGATCCGAATCTTTAAATACGGTCGTACCAATCTCGAGCCAGAGCCTGTAACATAATTTTTTTTTCAATTTTCAGGTGAAAAAATATATATTAGTTCAATTTAAATTTGAAAAAAAAGTTACAGTAATTTGCACGCAGTTTTCAAAATTAAGAGAAAAGGTCGCACCAGTTTTAAGTTGAATAGATTTTAACCTAAGGACGTTTGATTATTGAGTATTTTGCCGAATTGAGCGCTCCGACGAATTCTGGCAAAGCGCTGAGATTGTATTGAATTTTTTTTTTTTTTTTTTTTTTAATTCTGATAATTGTCTGACTACAGGAAACGTGAAGAGTCAAAATGTGACATGGGAATAGACTAAAATTGCATGTTTTGCGGTAAGTGTGCACATACCGTCAAAATTAAAAAATTTCTACAAATTCACCTGTACAGTTGATCAACACCTCCCAACATATTGACGTCCAAGATCGCCATCAGGTTATTCAAGCACAGAAAAGCCCGGCATCTCATTGTGTGAATCAATTTCCCGATACACTTGCTGTCAACATGTCCGTTCAATTCGACTTCGACGCTACTTTCGGGCTTCAAGGTCTTACCTCGAACTTTCCCAATCAATCCTGTACTCGCGATAACTTCTATAAGCGCAACGGGAAGATTGCTCGACATCGTGAACGATTTATCGTTCATCGGATCGTCCTCGATGCCAAGCTCGCAGTCGAAGTCCGCCGTGTCGGAGTCGTCAAGCTCCGAGTCGACCTCCTCGTCCCGTTCCTCCGAGCACAAGTTCGCCAAAAGTTCCAGCGCCTGCTGTTGAGCCTCAAGAATTTTTTTCGCTGCTCCAAGCTTCGTTTTTGCGTTTCTCGATAAATTCGCTTTTCTTTCGCTTGGCAGCATCGAGGCCAATTCAACGATCAAATCCATGTGATCGATAGAGAGAGTGTCGGCGATCACCGACATAACTCGGCACATCACCGAGCTCGCTTTAGCCTCGTCGATCGTCGAATCACCGTGAATATTCGTCAGCAATCCAGCAGCCAGAATCCTCAGTGGAACGATTTCGCAGCGTTCCCTCTCTGTGGACGGTGTCAAATCCAGGAGACGCAGGAGCGTCAACTCGTGCTGCCTCAATTCCTCAACGGCGGAGGGATTGTCCTCAGTCAAGGTCAGCATGCACTGTGCAGCGACGACGCTTACGGACGTGCCATACGTACTCGAGTCGAGAAATTTCAAGAGCAGCGAGACAAGCTTCTCCTCGTTCGACGGCTTCATCGCGAATTCGTTGTTCTCACACAATGACCACAGCAGAGCCACAGCCTCTATCAATGTCTCCCTTTCGTCTCGATCGTCGTTTCTGCGACTTTTCGATGAAGCTTCTGAGCCCCTTGGCTTCCAGTCGGTGTAATACTGAAAAATGTATTATTATTATAGACAATAATGGTATTTTATTAAGAGACAAATATCGGCGAGACGCAGATTTATGAGAATTGAAAAATTTTGTGTGTAAAATAAATATATATGTATCAGGAAGTTAAAAAAAAACGCATTTTTTATATTCCTTCTATCTTTTTGAAGTATAGTTTGTACCCAAGAAAATGTACATTTTTTTTAGTGCCAACGTTGAATATGGCACCCATTTGAGATTGAAATTTATACTTTAAAAGAGTGAGAAGAAAGTTGAAGAAACAATTTCCTTGTTAAGAAACACCCTATATGTCTAGAATATATATATTCCAGATAATAAATTATAATAAATGGAATGCACCAAAGGTGAAGTTTTTCTGCCACCTTTTTTAGCAAAGCTGTTAAGGGCGTCATCACGTCATCTCGCAGCAAAATTTCATATGCTTCGTAACCACCACTCTCGCCGATTCTTCTGAGAGCCGAGGCACTAGCTGCTCTCAAAGCCATGTGGGGATCAACCAAAAACGGTGCGATAATCCTAGTTACTCCGCTCTTTGCTATTACAAGAGATTTATCCTTGTCGCAGCACATTGATTCCAGGGTCTGCAGTGCCGATATTCTCTCCTCGAGCTTCGGCGATTGAACCTTCAAACGAACCAAAACACATGTTTCCAAAAAAAGTATGTCATTATATTCATTACTTGGTGTTTGATAAAATTTTGTATTCAAAATCTTTTTTTTGTGCAGCTCTTACTATGAGATTTATATAAATCTATTATCGGTTATAAAATATTCAAATAAAGAAATCATAATAATGTTATAAGACCTCCGATTTTATATAACCGGAATACATTGAAAGCAAATAAATGAAGTTCAAAAATTAACCTCAAAATCCAACCCGTGTAGCCAGATTGAGAACTAAAATATGCGAATCGATTGAATAAAGAAAAATGTTTTGTGACAAACAAATAGAATCATTTTTTACCTCGGCCAACGAGACCGATCGAGAAATATAATGAAACAATTGAAAAGCACCTGATCGTAGGCTCTTTGAAAAGCTGTGTCTTCGTCTTCCTCGTTCATATCCTCGGTTAATTCTTCGCTGTCTTTTATCGACGAAAGGCCAGTAGGATTTTCCTTGTGCGGTTTTCGCCGGTTCCTTCGTTGCTTACCCATTATTATTTGTTCCTATTACGATGCTTTTATTAGTTTACTATTCCACCAGTGTAACACAGAAAAACACAGTGCACGTGTTAGCGGTGATTCGCCGCTGGGGTTCGCAGCAGGAGGGGGCTGATTGTACTGCGCACAAAATCGACGCATGACGCGTCATTTGCGCGCCATTCTGAGTTCAGTTGTGATACGATCGACAGCGTTTTCCGAAGTTCCGCACATTTCTTTACGTATCTCCCAATGACAATAACGATCGAACGAAGAGTTTATTTACACCTGTTCCAGAAATATTCCAGAAACTTCGTAGATACAATACAAGTAAGTCATCTTACAATCTACTATTCCATATCTACATCTCGATGCATTGGTGAAAACATTTCCCTATGACTGATAGTTTGCCTCAAAAACTCTTAACGGACGCTTTCAGTAATTTTTCATCGATTTACCACGATCTATCTCCGTGTTTAGCCGCTCCATGTTGTGCACAACCTTCAGCATTCACAGTTTTCTTGAAATCAACCGAAACTACTGAAAAGATTTTACTGTACTCGTGACCACGATGAAAAATCACGGTCATGGCACAAGAAATATTTTGTAGAATTAAAAAAGGCGCTTTATCGACGGCCATTTTTTATTCAAGTGACTCTTACAAAAAAATTATGCATTGATAGGTTTGCAGTAGTGTACTCTGAAATATTTTCCACCAGTAAATTTGAATAATTGTACAATATATATTGGAAAATACTTACAAATTCACGGAGTCACGAAGTCGATGTTTGTAGCAATTCTTGAGTAAAAATCGGACGATGTTCGATTCACGCGTCTAAATATTGGCACAGACCAATATTACAGTCGCATTAATTCGCACGACGCAGATATCAATTTGGAGAACAGCAGTTTAATCACTCTGAACTCGACTAGAGAACATAGAAGTTCTCCGCACAGATAGGTTCAAGTTCAAAAAATCTTACAGCTCTAATAGAAAGTATTTATAAATACGAATTCTTTTTCGTTCTCTAAATAAACTTTTTTTTTTAGTTCGTATATCACAAACTAAAATTTCATTCATAATTTTGCAACGATCCCAAATTCTAAAAAAATATATTTGTTGATCACATGGACAAAAAAAGAAAGGATTTAAAACAATAATTTATTTCGTATAGAACTATTATCGATACTGTTTTTTTTTTTTTTAACTATATATTATCAATTATCATTCTATTGGACAGTTTATTGCATCAATTATTCGTTAACCATAATTCATACTACCGCTTATACATTGTTTCCATTATCGTTCTTTGCGCCTGACAAATGAATCCGAAAGAATATGATTTTGAGCCCAATATTATTTATGATATTTCACATGGCGTTATTCACAAATTGATAGACGTTGGGATGGGTTTATTTTTTTTTCTTTAAGTTTACCAAATTAACGGTGTTAAAATTAACGAAAATCATTAACATATTAACATTAAACGAAAATCTAACGACGACAAACAATTATTAACGATAAAGGAAATATATATTTGACACGCGATTCTTTAGCTTTGTAAAATCAATCGTAGAAACTGGAACCACTCCACGGGAGCATCGATTATCTAACTCTTTAAGTTCCTATCGTATATTACGAATTAGAACGTTAATTAAATTTAATAAATTCTTACCGATATATTTACACATGCGTTTAACATTTTTGGCGTTCCGTATCAACAGAACTCGTTATGTCGATTAAAATTTTCGACTTTTAGCGTTCTGCGGATAGCGATCAAAATAAGAACAAACAATTTGCGAAATATTACAACTTTAAGGAAAAATATGTTTAAATCCATTGGATGGAAAAATTGGATTACCAAAAATGTGCAGCTTAATCAAAAAGTCCACACTCACATAATGAGTCCTTTTCATGCGGACAGCCCCATTTATTTTTTAACCATTACCGTATTTATTTCTGCATCCCATTCGAACGCGCATACTACTAAAACAATAATCGGTATGAAATTTTTTTTTTTTTTTTTCTATCGTAAGCTCAACGGAATCTTAGGGACTAAAAACTTAACTGTCTAGCGACGGAAGCATGTTTTACATTATATGAGTTTCATTCCTTGTTTTGTTTTTTCTCATCGATCGTTTAACTTTCGATTTTCTCTTCCGCATGCGCTATCATGGCGAAAGGTTCCTCTTTTGTATTCACGAGCTTTCGTTCCTCGTGCTTTGTTTCATTTTCGTCAATCTGATCGACGTTGTCATCAACGTTGACGTCCTCGTCTTCAGGACTGTTGGCGACTTCCTCCTTCACCGTAATGCTTTCCAAACGATGTTCGTCCTCGTGGCTATCCCCAGTCCAATCCTCGGTTGTGCGGTTCTGTCCGACGTCCACCGAAGGCGAAGAGTTATCCTTGCGTCGATGAACCGTTACCACGTGATGGTCCAATTCGATTCGGAAAAAAAACTTTGAACTACAGGAACTACAGTCGTAGGGACGAGCCCCAAGTCCGTGCTGCTGCAGCATGTGATTCTATAATAAAAAAAGCAAACCACTATAATTCCTCAAGCCAGCAATCATACAACAACAAAAAATAGAGCTGGTCACTATTGGTACGGAATCATTACAAGAAAGTAAGAACGCTTCAGCAGCAGTCAAATAATTTCTGTATACCTGGAGAGCGATGGAAGTCGTGAATAACGCCTGGCACATGTAGCAAGTAAGACCAGCGCATCCAGCAAAAGTATGTTCGATAAGATGTCCCTGAAGTTGAAGAGGACTGTTAGCCTCAAAGTGACACAAATGACAACGCAGTGCATCCATCGATGCTTTGTTTGGCGATTCCAGATGTTCTTTTCTCACATGCTGCTGTATTTTTTCCTCACTCGGAAAAGACATCTGCAACAAAGTCGAAATACATTTCTTATCCCAAAAAAAAAACCATAACAACTAATCTTAAGATTTTTTCCTATATTGGTGAAGCGATTGGCTGACCAGTAGCAATATCATATCAATATGAATTGAAGATTGATAATCACCTGGCACTGTATGCACGTGTAGGTGTTGTTTCGACAATTTGACCCATGTTCCTTGGTTCGGTGACTCTCGGCTTCCTCAGAACTTTCAAACTTAATTCCGCACTCATCGCATCTTTTATCATCAAGATCCTTTGAGCCTGTTGCGCTTCGACTCTTCTTCTCCGCCTTGCAGAACCTTTCGTTGTCCCATGGATCGCTCGATACTTCCCAATTGACGGGCTCTTTGCCAACAACCGACCATGCAGTATTTTCGCCCTGAGACGGTCTCGCGTGTTCATATGGCGAGCTGAGTATCGGCAAGCCTTGGGAATGTCTCACGTAGCAAGATTTGCATACTCTCAATGACGGAGCGCCGGTTCCAACTGGATTCGATGGCAAACTGACGAAATCATCTACGTTAAACTCTCTCAGACACAGACAACAGGTTGGTGCTGCTTGCTGTTGCTGTTGTTGTGGTGGTAGTTGTTGTTGTTGCGGTTGCTGCCGTTGTTGTTGTTCTTGCGGCTTCTGTTGGGTTCTCGGTTGATTGGGACTTGGACTGGAATTTGAACTCTGAAGACCCAAGTTACCCCTCAGATGATGTTTCGCATGAAGACGACACTCGAAATCGCTGATGAGAGTTTGTCTGCAAACGACGCAAGCAGCGGGAAGATGACCAACAGCATTGTCCAATCTTTGCTGATTATCGGCACCTTCGAGACTATGTTTCTGAAGATGGTCCATGAATTGGGCCTCGTTTCCCAACGAACCACGACAAACTATGCAACAGTCGCTCAATTGGATTTTGCAATGTTTTTGAAGTTTGTGCTCCGCGAGTATACCACCGGATGGGCAAACTTCGTCGCAGATGTTGCACTTGTGACGCCCACCAGGCTCATTGGAGGCATGTTGGATTCTCGTATGGGACTCAAGTTCGCTTCGCGAACGACAAACCTCGCCGCAATAGGCGCAGGTCATGCTCAATGAGGTGAGAGCCTTCGATTGAAGCTTCACCGGTGTGTGAATCAATTTTTTGTGAGCCAGAAGCTCGGCTTCGGTGGTGAATTCACTGCGTTCGCAGAGCTCACAGGTGTGGTGGACAAAGGGCATCAGATTCGTGCCGTTTGCCGGCCCGTAATTCGGACGCTTCGTGTTGTTGTCACGTTGATTCAGAGAATTGTTGTTACTCGAAGCCGGCGACCGTCCACGCTTTTGAGACTTTGACTGTTGTTTGCAAAAAAAAAAGTATCGTTTAGTGAACATTAGCAATAGCAAATTCTTATGTTGAATAGTTAATTAATACATATTTTTGACCACTTTATGTACGTCCACCTAAGTTGCTATCGATATGATTGAACGACTTAACAGAGCGATTAGCTATAAGAACCGCTATGACCCCAAAATTACTTTTCTCCTTCGGTTTCCATCTTCGGACAGAAACCTGTGGCGTCCATTCGCGGAACCCAATGGTTCTGATAACTGAAGTTATGAATTTTCGTAAGCTTCTTAGGGGATTTGGCTAAAGAGTTTCGACCAGACCAACAAAAAGCACTAATTGTTTATGATACAGGCATATTTGATGAATTGGCTCAACAGTATTGTTCCACGAGTCATTCGGTTAGAAACATTGGTCAAAAGTTTGGGATCTCGCGGTACCCGTTTAGGCTCTAAAAATAGCGTTACCGTTTAAGATTGTACCATGGCAATCAAACATAACACGCATGTATCACACACGTATATCTGTGTACAAAGAGCAAGTTAGTCAACAAACTTCTGAACTAACCGTTTCCTCCTGTGATCTCGAAGCTCTGTGGCTTCTTCCGTTGTCTCTCCCATCGTTTCTCTCGCTGTTGACTCGATGAGCCTGCGCTATGTGCCGGTCGAGCAGGAATTCCACAGGAAAGCCTTCCCTGCATAGCGGACATCGGTACAAGCTGGTCGAGTGACTCGCGAGATGCAACTGCAGTTCAAGATCCGTGTTGCAGCAGATACCGCAAAAAACGCATCGATGATTGTTGACGGTGATTCCCGGAGTGGAGGCTCGACTTCTCGGCAGTGGACTCTCACTCACGGCGCTAGGTGGCGCGTGAACGGTTCTCACGTGATTCGTCATCTCGGCTTCGCTGCGAAAATAGCCTCGTCCCTCGCTACCCGGCGTGTTACCCGGTGAATTCTCGTTGTTCGAGACGCTGCAGGTCGAACAACGATAGACCCTGCACTCTTGACTGTGCTTCACAGCGAAGTGCACCTGTATCGCGACTCTCGAGTCGAAAGTATCGCGACAGAGGGCGCATCTGTAAAGATGGTGGGCGTGAGTGTCCAACAGATGGCGCTGCAAGAGATCAGGATGAGGATAGGATTTCTTGCAAGCGCCGCAGGCATATTCCTTGGTCATCTGGCCAAGATAATGCTTCGTCAGATGAACGAGCATGTTGTCGCGTTCGGGAAAAGTGGCGTCGCACTTTGGACAAGGATTGCGGTGAACGGGTTCATTGCTGTGTTGATCGGCTTGAAGATGCCTGGCGAGATGTTCCCTGAACGACTCGAAATCCTTCAACGCCGCTCCGCACTGACCGCAGAGCAAAGTCCCAGCCGAGTAGCCCGAGTCACCGGGTTTCGCATGCTGCTGCTGTTGCTGTTTCTTGGTTAAGTCCGCTGGTTCCAATGGCCCGATTTCCGATGATCTGGCGATGGTTGATCCTTGGGCTTTGGAGATTGGACGGATCGGCTCGTGTCCGCCGTTAGACTTGGTCTCGTCCCAATCCCTGCGAACCGGGTCTCTGGACGGAAGTCGCGATCGACTTTCGCAATGCTGCAGCACGTAGTGCTCCGCGTAGGTGGCAGCACTTGCGCAAGGAATGCCGCAAAGAGGACACATCATCAATGTCGGTCCGAAGCCGTCGTTGCGATGAATCGTCATCAGATGATCGCGCAAACTGCTCAGATTGGAAAACTTCATCGTACACTGACCGCACGAGAATGAATTGTCCGACGCGTCCGTCTTTTCGCGTTGGGGCGACTTTTCGTGATCCTCGCGACGATAGATGGCGTCGCCATCCTTCCTCGAGTTTCCGTCGAACTTCTCGGACTCTCTTGATCTGAGCGTGTTCGCTTCGCGATTGCTCTGACCCGGTGATGGCATCGACAAGTTCTCACCGTTCAGGATCGACTGGTGCATCGAGTTCACGTGAATCTGCAGCTGTTGCATGCTCGTGAACGAATCCCTGGTGCAATACATGCACGCGAGCTTCAACGGCGAATTGAGGACTGGCGTTGTTGACGCGCCATTGCTGTTGATGTACGACGATTGTTGGGACTTCAATGAATTCTTCAGACTCAAGCCTGTACCGAAACTCGGACATGGCGAGTTTGGAATCGGCGGCGATGACGTACTGTGGGACGAGACGCTTCTACGACCGTAGTCCAGCTCCAATTTTGCGCTCTGACCCGGCGACTGATTCTTCTTGTGGGACTGCATGTGCGACGTCAGCGCCGCCGCTGTATTGTAGCCACGCGAGCACGCTGTGCACTGATACGGTTTCTGGTTGTCATGAGTCTTCATGTGAATCTTCAAATGATCGCTGCAACAAATTACGATTTTCTTGTAAACAATCGTCAACCGTCTAACAACTTCGTACGCGAATGAATGCACGTATGTGAATTCTCCCTCGAGTGGCTCCCGTGATTTTTTTTTTTTTGGATTCTTAAAGTAAAACGTTCAGGATTCATCCTATTTTGAATATCAGCGAATTTTCGAAAATGTTTTAAACTGAAATCATCTTTTGTAACATTTATTTATCAATTTTTCATCGGCTTTTTAGCGACGCCGGGCAAACCGATTTTAATAATCTAAAAAAATAGCCGGTAAGTCTTTCTCCGACTCCGCGACTCAAGCTCTCTTCTGCTTTAGTCCGCTGGTTTTTATCACCTAAAAAAATGTTCTTCCGTCGAATTGCTCCCAATGTCGAACGTCACTGATGTGCGGTGTTTGAGGGAACGCGGAAGAATTTGAATAAAAAATCTTGGGAACATCTTGGTCGAAGCCGCGAAATCGTCGCGCCAATTGTCTCAATGATGGACGGTCAAACAGCCGCGCGTCTTCCGCACTCGGCTAATCGCATTGTCCGCGGCCAACACTGTCGAACGTTCACCGTCGACGCGCCGATTTTATTGGCGTGCAATAAAAAAAAATTCTTAGTCGAAAGAAAAAAAAAATTTATGTATCAAAGACTTTGGGACTCGAGCATTTTTCGTCAACCAATTCATCCGCATTAGCATTTGCTCTCGTACAGTGAGAGCCACTGTGATTTCAACCCTTTTGTTAGCTCACCCATGAGACATCGGTATTCCTGCAAACGAGACTACCGAGGGGACGAATAGAGACATGCGGAGATGTGAAGATGCGATTGTAATAGCGGCTGACAGGTTGTCGCTTGGTCGCTGTTAGAACTTTTTTCCACTCATTTTTTTTTTTTTTTTTTATATATATTCATCGACCCCTTTTTTTTTCGAACGTGGTAAGAATTTTCGTACCCGAAAAATCGAGCTGGGTACAAAATGATTGATGGATTCGTTGCGGGCAGAAAAAAGAAGCGAATGGATTTGGCTTCGAAACAAAATATGATGAAATTTGAAATAGGCGATTATTTCATTTAAAAAATTCACGGTTTCACTGATTTTCGAGCATAGGTCGAAAATCCTAGACTCCAGCCTGTTCTCCAAGGAAAATACGGCAGGACGAGCTATTTTAGGTAATCTCAAGCGTTTTTTCCATCGAAAAATCCCAGGTCAATGCCGCGATATTTTATCCCCGAACGCGAATTCGACGGAAGATTTTATTTAAGCTCGAGCCTATTTCGCATCGATAATTTGTTGATGCCCAAAAAAAAAAAAGAAAACAAAAAACAACAACAAAAAAACAACAAAAAAAGTCACGACAATAAAATCCATTTTTTTTTGTCTACCAACAAAAGAGTTCTGAGCGCAGCTTAACGTTGGAAATCGAGTGGGGGGGGGGGGGGGGGGGGCGCGGCTCGGCAACGAGACACTTGACTAATGTTCTACCTGTTGTCCCGCAACACCTATGAGAGCCTACCTGTATAATTCCCGCCTCGTAGATGCGCCATGTCCGCGAGCCCCCTCGGCCGTTTCTCTCATTCGTTCCTCCGGTTCGTGGCCCGAGTTCACACGTGGATCGCGAGCCACGGGAAGGCCCGAACGCCGCGATAAACCCCACCTAACTTGGGCCCTTTCGATACCGAATCTTCCGCATGTGAGCACAAACACCTCGGAATGAAAAGATCTCGGGGCATGCGTCTTGAGCTATGAAACCGAGCGACATACGCCCTTACCGTTCTCACCCGTCTTTGAGGATCGACGACCGGGAACGAGAAGGTCCCAAACGCGATCGCTCGGACACGAACGTTGCGATCTTCTCATTCTCGGTCGATCTGTGTGCACGACCATTTTTTAACCCACCGTGTATCCGGGGCCCAGGGCTTAAGCGTTTCAATACGCATACGACTCAATGCCAACCGAGAGACGACGAGGAGATACACGAGAGCAGTGGCAAGGCCCAGCCACGTCGTAAGAAGTAAGCTTGACTAATGTCCGTAGCCCCATGGTCGCCTTGTGATCATTAGTCATTTGTCGCTTGGTAGCTTCTCCTCTCTTCTCCACCCCCCCCCCCCCTCCACCCCTCCCCCGCCCCGTTTCTACTCCAATCGTGCAGCCCCCACCCATCGCCCTTGCTCGTTCCAATCGGTCCACACACGGACTCGTACCACGGGGCACCGTGTATTTTCCTCACCACGTAGCCTCGTATTTTGTACTTTTTCCATCGGAGTTTTTTTTTTTTTTTTTTTAATTTTTCGGAGTTTGAAAAAATGGGTGGAAAAAGTTTTTTTTTTTTTTTTTTTTTTTTTTTTTTTTTTTTTTTTTTGTGTCGCTATCTAGCCGATTTTTATTCCGGCGCGTGGAGGGCGTGAGACGAGAGGGAATAAGTTTGGAGTAGGTAGGGACAAGTCGTTCGTTCGAGATTTCGACTGGTTCGAGATTTACCTTCTGGAGAACGCAGCCTCGCAGTGAGAGCAACGGTATCGTCGATCCCCGGTGTGGAGCTTGACGTGACGATCTCTGCTGCGCTTGTGCTTGAACAATCTCGCGCACCAGCTGCAACGATACGGCATTTGGTCGCCGTGACTCTGCGAAACATTCGAAAGTATTTCATGGTCCCATTTATCCAACGATTTTTCTTACGTCCGTTCATGCGAGACATATATTTTTTTTTTTTATAACGAAATTAATATTTTTAGCTCTCATGGCATTGCGATAAATTGTCATAATATAAGTATATATTATAAAATATAATATTGTTGTCGTCACATTATATCCGATATCGAACAAATGAGAACATAAACTTTCATTATTAATGTCGTATCTATTTTTTTGGAAATTAATATTAATGGCAGCAGAGAAAAAAAATTTACTGACAATGATACGAAGTTCACGTCTATTTTTCGAGTCCGCTAATTTATTTTTACGAAAGTATGTACTTCGATAAATTGCATCTCAGTCCTTCACTATTTCGCGAATATTGATAATACTATTACGTTAATATTCGTTATAATATTGTTACTTAAAAAAAAAATTAGTTATGGGAAGAAGAAATGGGTTCTAAAAAGTGGCGCCGAAAGACGCGAAAAAAGTTGCGAGTTTCGAGTTGAAACGCCAGTGTCGAAAAATGTGGAGTTGCAGGCCGTTCCAAGTTTAACGGAGTCGAAAAATCGCGTTTCACGAGAGACAAGAAATGAGACGACGAAAGAGACGTCTAGAGTTTCCGAGTGACACCCATGCGGAGTTCCAGAGATCGGTATGAACGATAGACGAGATGGCCATATGGTGGTTCGGGCCCTTTGTCGCTGCTTTCGCGAGTCGTTCACTTTTTTTTTTTTTTTTTTTTTCATAACAGTTCAAACTCTGACTCGGCACGTGATACGAAGGATCGAGGTAAAGACGAGTCCGACCCCGTAGGCGGCTTCTTTGAGTCCGAAGCCGATTTCGTATCAATCCCAACTCCCAAGATGGTCGCCATCCGTGCGCAATTTTCAACCCGCCGTATCTCAGCAACTACGAACACTGGAGAAACGAACCAGGTCCCGTTTGAAAGTGGCATTGCTCACCTTCAAAACGAGCCGCGATTCTACTCTCCAAGTGCCGTACTCGCCGAGTTACGAGGATTCGAATGAAAACCCCGAACCCAAAATTCCGACCCAGCGATTTTCCAACACCAAGTCACAAATTTACACCGTCTTTGGTCGATGATTGAAAGTGATGGATTTAGAGACAATGTCGGAACAGAGTCGTCGAAATTCTTTTATCGAAGTAGAGTCGCGAGACGGGACTCGCGTCTCACCTGGACGCGGATACGAAAAACTCCCAGCCGGTACAACCTGTTACGAGACGGCTGCGGAACCGCGACCCAAAGATGACCCCCGCGATTCTACGCGTCTTTTTATCTTGCCTCGAGCTTCTTTTTCCTCGCGCCGCAATATTCCACGCGGAAGCGCACGTAGAACGGCCCGAAAACTTCAACTTCCGGTCGCACGTTGAATATGACGCGAGAAGCAAAAGATCTTACCTGTTCGTGCTTCTTCAAGTAGCTGAGTCGCGGAAAGGTTCGGTCACAGAATTGACAAGGATACGGAGCGGTTGGATTGTGTCCATCGGCGTTCACGCCGATTTCCGCGTCCACTTCCGGCTCCGATGGGAAACTCGCGGACGTTGGCGTGGCGCAGGACGACGGAGTTTCGCCGCCTCTCCGCGAATTCGCCAACCCATCCTCGCTGTGCCAGGACGAGCTGCCCGTCCCAAGTACGTCTGAAACGCAAGTTCATCAATTTTTATTATTTTTCTTTATTTTTTATTTTTTTAATCGAACAGGAAGTTTCATCTTCCGGATGTCTTTGAATTTTGTCTCGCGTACGCGCTCCCAAGGACCGGTTCCGCGTCGACCTTACGAACTCTCGTTTCGTCCGCGCGACGGGAACGCGCTACACGCCGACCGGTAGCTCGCTCCACCTCGTGATATATTCCTTCAATGTTTTTTTTTTTTTTTTTTTTTTTTTTTTTTTTTTTTTTTTTTTTTGCGTAACGACCGGTAAAACGAGAAGGCGAAACTCGTACGAGACAAAGTAACCTTGTCTCGCGAATGGTCGAGGCGGAAGTCGAGCACGCGATCTTTCGACACCATCCCCATTGGAAGCGAGCCACGTGAATGATCGCCCGATGACAAATCTTCCTTACTCCGAATACCAAAGTCACTATCGTCGTCGCCCCTCCCCCTCCCCCCTCCCCCAAACCCTCAAGTTCGTTTCTCGAAGCGCAGGAAAATAAAAAAAAAAAAAATAGTAAAATTTGGAATTTAGTTACCAACTGGTAACAGCTATTCAGGGACGTGGTTACTCAGGAATTACTCAGTCGAAACGTATTTGGGATTCGGCGAAGACCTTCACCTAGGGCCTAGTCACGGCTTTAGGAGAACGCTCCGAAATTATCGTCAGGTATTTTGATAATGAAACGGAAGGAGGTGAATTATAATTGAGCGCAGTGGAGTAAGGCGAGCTTCTCAGGAGCACGTGTCGTACATATCGTTCTCGTCAACGGTGAAAATGAGTTGGCTAGTTGGCCGTTTCCTCATTTACGAGAGCGTCGCGAGCCTCGGCCAACACCCACGAGTCAATTTGCGAGATTTTACGGAATCCCGTGTGGCTCGCTCGGAGTTACGATTACTCGGAGCGGCGAGCCTTGGCTGCACAATTTTACAATGTGTCTTTGGAACGGACGCCACCCAACGCAATCGCGCGGTCACGCTCAAATCGCTCGCATCCTCCACCCACGTCGAAACATTTTCTACGCTCATCTTACACCCTCGTTTATTATCGTTACTTCACAGTTGCGTTTTGCTCCACCTTCGTTCGCCGTCTTCCGATTCCGCGAGAGACACGCCAGGCGCCACCGCTAACTCGCGCTTCCGGTTTCGAAATCACCCTCGTTTTCTGATCTTCGTCGATGGGGTGAAAAAAAAAAAACAAAACAAAACAAAACAAAATTTTCATACTCCAAGACGACAGCTTCGAAGATAGGATGGATAACGTTAATTAATTATTCGCCTCCGCCTTCCGGCACTTCTTTCGATTGAGCGGTGTTACGTGCACGAGGCACGCAGCGTTTCGCGGCGATGAATCACTCGGTCGTCGAGATGACGATGACAATAGAAAAGAGACATTTTTTTTTTTTTTAATTCGAAGTCGAAGGAACAACATGCAGGTGGCCGAAAGCAAGCTTGTTGTCATTAATTGTTTTTTTCTCGCATAAAGATATGAACGAGCTTAATATCATCCATGTTTCATTTATTTTCAGTTCATCTCTCGACGCTTGGATATTTATTTCCTCGCAATTAGGCATTGTTCGGTTATGAAAAAAATTAATGAATTGTTAAATACATTTTTTATGTATACATAAAAATTAAGGTGGAAAATTAACGAAGATTCCTGAATGGAGAATGGCCGCGGGCGAAAATGCAATTTTAATTGCAGAGACGTTTGCGAATTTTTTACAGTTCCTTCGAGATAAATTTGCTCACTCAGTTTTTTTGTTTTTTGCGAAGTTGGTCAGTTGATTGATGAAAAAAAAAAACCCTGAACGATTTAGAAGCCCTACTGAACTAGAAACATTGTGCAAGCTCCGTCTGACCATTGGATTTAATTCCGGCGAATTTCGCCGGCGGTAAATTTGAAAATGGCTCCTCGCTCGGTGGCCAATTTTGAGGCGATCAACGAATTTATTGTAACCGTCGGAATTTACAACCACAATCTGCTACAAACTTAGTAAATTTTCTTCAGTCAATCGGTAAGTCACCCGTCCAACGGCTGATATTTTTTTTTTTTAATTATTTAGGAATCGAGCATTGAGCGGGAAATTTGAAATCGGAGCAACTTTGCAAATCGGTATAAGCGCGATTTGCCGGGGTGACGAAGACGGGGCGAGGGGATTCGGATTGTGACACCAGGGATGAGGTTCGGTTTAATTTAGCGTACGATTCAAACCAATCAGCCTCGCGATGTGTCATCGCGGCAAGAATAGTCGCACTTAACACTGGGGCAGATGCGTTCTTTTTCTTCTTCTTCCGCGCGCTCTGCCGCGACCTGTGCCGATCCGAGTTGCAACGGGACCGGATTGTTTTGTTACCATCTCTGCCGCACTGTAGCCTCGTCTCGCTAGTCCCGTTCACTCTCTATCCGTCTCTCGGTATATTTCTATTTATAAAGTCGACTGTTCGCCGACGCTTATTAATAGGGAGCGATTTCGACGCCTTCGTTAATTGTGAGTTATGCGATGATAATGCGACGACGAGGGCGCGCGCCGTCCCTCAGGAACGGTCCCGAGAGACTCCCGCAGATTTGCACTTCCTTCGAGGAACGAATCGTCTCGCGCCGAGGACCCAAGAATCGCTTTTCGTTATGTTTCGAAGTTTTCTTTGCCCGCTTTTGTCGCCGAGATTCTTTTCCCCCGCGTGACTTATCGCCGATTCCGCGAGTCTTTTGGTAGCCGCGTTTTTTTTTTAAGTTTCGTACTTCAGCATTTTGGAGTTAGGATCGACTTCCGAAGATCGAAAGGAATTTACACGAGAATTAAAATCGCGTCTTTCTACTCGAGGTGGAGAAGAAATTGTTGCAGTGGTGAAAAATTCAATTTTCGACGGACGATTCGCGACTTCCGTTAGGAAAATAATCGTCCAATTAACGACTTAACTATTTTTTTTTCTGTTACGATGGAAAGAGATTTTTTCCTCGCCTGATTAATGAGATTTCCGCGGACCCAATTTAAAAAATTCAATGGGTTTCGTGGTCTCGAGATTTTAAGTTTCTGAGATCGCTGAACGGTTGTTTGATTACTCAGAAATTAAAATTGTACCCTTCTCTTCGTGGTAGAAAAAACATTAATCAAAAAAGCGAAAAAATTCCATCCATCAATTATTTACAAAAAATTTGTTGATTTTTTTTCGTTAGCGGTTTTCGAGTTGAATTACTCAGAAATTAAAATTGTACCCTTCTCTTCGTGGTAGAAAAAACATTAATCAAAAAAGCGAAAAAATTCCATCTATCAATTATTTACAAAAAATTTGTTGATTTTTTTTCGTTAGCGGTTTTCGAGTTTAATTACTCAGAAATTAAAATTGTACCCTTCTCTTCGAGATAGAAAAAACATTAATCAAAAAAGCGAAAAAATTCCATCTATCAATTATTTACAAAAAATTTGTTGATTTTTTTTTGTTAGCGGTTTTCGAGTTGAATTACTCAGAAATTAAAATTGTACCCTTCTCTTCGTGGTAGAAAAAACATTAATCAAAAAAGTAAAAAATTCCATCTATCAATTATTTACAAAAAATTTGTTGATTTTTTTTCGTTAGCGGTTTTCGACTTTAATTACTCAGAAATTAAAATTGTACCCTTCTCTTCGAGATAGAAAAAACATTAATCAAAAAAGCAAAAAAATTCCATCTATCAATTATTTACAAAAAATTTGTTGATTTTTTTTTGTTAGCGGTTTTCGAGTTGAATTACTCAGAAATTAAAATTGTACCCTTCTCTTCGTGGTAGAAAAAACATTAATCAAAAAAGTAAAAAATTCCATCTATCAATTATTTACAAAAAATTTGTTGATTTTTTTTCGTTAGCGGTTTTCGACTTTAATTACTCAGAAATTAAAATTGTACCCTTCTCTTCGAGATAGAAAAAACATTAATCAAAAAAGCAAAAAAATTCCATCTATCAATTATTTACAAAAAATTTGTTGATTTTTTTTTGTTAGCGGTTTTCGAGTTGAATTACTCAGAAATTAAAATTGTACCCTTCTCTTCGTGGTAGAAAAAACATTAATCAAAAAAGCAAAAAAATTCCATCTATCAATTATTTACAAAAAAATTGTTGATTTTTTTTCGTTAGCGGTTTTCGACTTTAATTACTCAGAAATTAAAATTGTACCCTTCTCTTCGAGATAGAAAAAACATTAATCAAAAAAGCAAAAAAATTCCATCTATCAATTATTTACAAAAAAATTTGTTGATTTTTTTTTCGTTAGCGGTTTTCGAGGACCTAAAAAATTGAATTGCCGTTTTCGCTCGCTCGGTGGCCGCGCAGGCATAATGAGAAACGAGCGCCGCGATCTTCGTGCTAGTTAACGATAAATTCCTCGCACCCTGCGCCTTTTCGTTCGCAAATTCCACGGGACTCATAACTCGAGGACACGCTACCAACGCAGAAGAACCGTGTCGAGCTTGTACGACGATACGTTCTTGTATTTATCATAAACCCCGTACAATCTAACTTTAACACGACAGCGTTTACCAACGGATCTTGATAAACGATATTACGCCCAAAGAATTTCCGGCAGAGCCTTTTATCGTCGGTTGGGATCGACTTTGCGAGTTTCCCGTTAATGACTCGTTTTCCCGCCCGGCATTGCTCTGTTCTCGAACGTCCAAATACATTGTCATTACGGCCAACATTAGGGATTTTCCCTTCAACCGTTTCGTCACTGAAATGTAACGCTCGTTAAATTTTCGATCCTAATCGTTTCGCTGAATAATCACGTAATTCTTTCGAAGAGAATTGGTTAAGTTACTTTGATACTTTGTGCTCCGTACACTGAGAAAAAGTAACGGTTTACTCGAGAAAAATCCGCGGTGACGAACGTTCAAAAATCGATTTTATCGATGCAACAAAAATATCGTCTCCGATCACCAAAATTTGAGTAAATTTGAGCAATTGTTTTCCTCAACGGAATAATCACCTTAATTTTTTTTTTTTTTTTTTTTCGAACCACGAAAAATTAAATATTTTTCAATTTACTTAATCGTGTAAAAAAAAAAATTCCGAAATAAAATAAATTTTCTGAACGTAGTCGAGTGGACGTTCGAACCGCGTTGAACCAACCTTTGGCAATGCCGACGCACTTGTCGTCCCGCGGCGGCGACGGCGATTCCTTGTGCGCCTGGATCTTCCCGATGAGCAACTCCAAACGCGAACTATTGCCTTTGAACAACATATTTACCGGATACCAATCCCCCTTTCCCACCTGTCCCAATGTCCGATCCGTTCGACGATCCTCAAAGTCATTCCACCGACTCGCTCATCACAACACCCCAATCGCAAACCGACGAAACGCCGTCTTTCCCGCCGACGAAACGCCGCTTACAAATTTCAACCCCCTCGAGTCGCGCACGACAAAATATCCCCAAAGATCGCCGATCACTTCCGCTTCGATTATTTTCAATCCCCGTTCGTCGTACCGCGCCCTTCCATCCGCCGTCCGATGACTCGCCGATTGCAACCGATCGCCGATGTTGCTCCAAGCCACGAACTTCGCGGTTCTTCTCGTCCCTCGCTCGTGTCCGATACCGTCGACAGTGGCTCGCGTTCTTCGGGTGTCTCGACTCTGGGAGTCTATACCGTTCACTAAAGGGGGGCCCCGGCGCTATTATCATCGCTAGGAGCCACGGACTGCCGCGGTGGTAGCGACACACGAAGAGAGAACGAGCGAGAGAACGAACAGTCGAGAATTTGTCGGAGAAGGGACCCTGAAGGAGAGGCCAGGGAGCCCCCTTGGGAAACCAACGAGCGTATTGGCCGGTAGGCGGGCACGATTACACCCACTATCATCCACACGCACTTGCACTAACACACACGCACACACACACACACACACACACACACACGCGACGTATTCCAAGCAATACACCTTGAGAAAATTTCGTTTTTTTTTTTTTTTTTGCCACGGAAAATCGTAGAGGCGAAGGAGTTCCGGGGTTGGACGAGAGGGCGATGGTCAACGAGGAGCCGGGAATTTTTAGGGACACACACGTGGACAATTTTACGGAATATTTTTGTGTAATTTGTGAAAATTAAAATATGCATTTTCCGAATTTCGTGCAATTTTTTTGTTTTTTTTTTTCGAGGTGCGTTTTCGTCGTATCGAACGTTCGTCTGCGAGTGGGCCGAAGAACGTGTGCGAATTTCGATCCCGGATCGGCGAGCAACGGGAAATTTTGTCGGGAATTTTTCACGAAGAAATAATTGACGATACCTTGCACTCTTTTTTTTGTTTTTTTTTTTTACGTAAAATCGAGACTCCGGGAAACTTTTTTGTTTTTTCTCAAACACGAATCCAACCGCGATTTCGCCCAATTCTCATAATTACAGTTACACAAAAAACAGATGAATAAATTAATCAAAAAAAAAAAAAAAATAAACATATCTACACACATATATCAGATATCCAAAAAATAAAAAATAAAAATAAAAAAACAGCATTGCCACCTTGACGGTGCGTTTAAAATAAACCTAACTCGTCTCGTTCAAACGGCTCGCGGGTAAAACGAGACTTGCTTTTAAAAAAAAAAATATATATATATATATATATATATATATATATATATATACAATGACAATAATAATAACAATAATAATCTCTGCCAGTCTTCGCGGTTCTATCGAGCCTCGATCTACCGATCTAATCTAAATTTTCACCGAGCGGGGCTGAAGGAGAGTTCCGGTGGAGTCGCGGCAGTGAGGCGGTGGCGGGGGGGGGGGGGGGGGGGGGGGGGCGAAGAGGTCAACGAAGAAGGTCAGCTTTATTGTCACTCGAGCCTGCGGTACCACCTCGTTGCCGAGTTACTTTTGCGGCTCTCTATAAACGAAAACCGGTTGCAAAATGGACCGAGGTCGAAAACCCCACGAGGGTTGCTCTTGTTTCTTGCGCGCGATGCGAAAAACCTGAACACTTTATTGTTTAATGTACCGAGGACTCTGACGCTTTCTCGTAAATCAAATAACGTCACTTTTCTGGAACGAGGCTGACGCGTTCGAAATTTCTTCAATAAACCCCCCCCGTACCGAGAATTCCACTCAGCGTACACGCGGAGTTCAAAATAGTGGCGGGGAAAAATTTGTTTCTCTCTTTTTTTTTTTTTTTTTGCAATTCCATTTTTTTTTTTCTACACTTTTTTTTTTTTTTTTTTTTTTTTTCTATGGCGAGTCTCAGTCTAAGCGAATTACAAATGTGCTGGGAATTCCTCGAATTATCCGGGTGGATCGAAATTGTAATAATAATTTCATATTTTCAATGCGAATATATATATATATATATTTTTTTTTTTTTGTATTCTTTTTTTTTTAATTATTTTTTAAATAGGTGTTTTTAGGTCGTGTGCGATTTGCACGTGCGAATTGCATACTTTGAAAATCGCTCTCGACGTACGCGAATTTCTGATCGGTAAAAACGATCATTTTTTTTCCGATACTTGATGACACCGCTGAGGAATCAATGTTGCGCTTTTGTCGGTTTTATGACCATCCGACTAGTGATCGGTGGCGTTGAACTCGATTCGTAAAGACGGTTCCGTTATCCGTAACTCTGTCGCGAACGAGATCGGTAGTTTCCGTCGCACTCTACCGCCCAAACAGAGTATCGTGTGATACGTTTTTGCGCCAAATTTTACCACAATTATTCGAGCTCCGATGAGGATTTTCCAATCGTTTCAGTGGATTTACTTAAAAAAATTAAATTTTCCCATTGCTGTCTTGTCTAATAAATTTTAATTTCAGGAAAAAAGCATCTGTGTAAATAATACATACACACATACGAATGTATGTATGTTTTTATTTACTTTCAATAACTCTTAATTTACTCTTAATTGTGTAGGAAAAAAAACGCTGCCTGAGTTGGTACTTAGCAGCAAGACAATAAATTATAAATTATAAATTATAAATTATAAATTATAAATTATAAATTATAAATTATAAATTATAAATTAAAAATTAAAAATTAAAAATTAAAAATTAAAAATTAAAAATTAAAAATTATAAATTATAAATTATAAATTATAAATTATAAATTATAAATTATAAATTATAAATTATAAATTATAAATTATAAATTATAAATTATAAATTATAAATTATAAATTATAAATTATAAATTATAAATTATAAATTATAAATTACAAATTAAAAATTAAAAATTAAAAAATACAAATTACAAATTACAAATTACAGATTACAAATTACAAATTACAAATTACAAAATATAAATTTGGCGTTCAGTACAGCCCGTGGATACTTGAAGCGAGAGGCGACAATGGCAAAAAAGAAATTGACTTAAATAGAGAACTTACAATAGGGAATCTCGCTGAGATATTGACGAGACCACACCGGAGACTCTGAGTCTCGACGCGGGAGCGGGTTTTCTGATGCGGTGAATGAGTTTGGTTGGACAAATAGTGTTTTGCGAGAGAGACGCATAGGGACGAAGAGACCCCCCTCGCACCTCTGTGAAATCGCGCGGAATGGATTCTCACACACGGTCGGAGCTCTGTGCCACCTTGTTCGCGTTAACCCCGGGCGCCACGGACCCCCCGTCCGCTTAACCCGGTATACCTCACAGCCGAGTACTCACCGAGAGAACGTTTTCTTTTTTTTTTTTTTTTTTTTTTTCTCCGTCCGTCTCGTTTCCCCAGCTGAGTGACCCTCTCTCTCTCAATCTCTGTCCCACCATGCGATTCCACGATTTTACACACGATTTCTACGTGCCCTTGCGTCGTAAGGGCCCACCCATCGGGGCGTATTTATATCAAGCAAATTTTCACTACCTCGGGTGGTCCGTCCATTGAACCATTCGTCGCAAATTTTTTCACATTGTGTGTGTGTGTGTGTGTTTTTTTTTTTTTTCAATATTTTTTTTTTTATTAAGAAGCAAGACAAATTTCGAGTGTTTTTTGTTTTAATCGTTTATCTTTGTTAAAAAAAATTGTGATTGCAACGTTCGCCCACGGAAAATAGTCTGAAGGGTCGAGAAATTTGATTTTCGGTTGGCGCTCGGATGCACAGGTACGAAATTTTTGATCATACAGTGTCGATACGATTTTTTATTTCCGGAAAATTTTCATTGAAATTGGAGATTTTGCGGGACTCAAAGGTTTTTGAGAAACGGCTCGGGAATATTGTTGCGACTTATTTGGATTATTTTATTTTCGTGACTCGTGGCAAATTTTTGTTGTCACAATTGTACCTACTTTTTTTTTTTTTTTTACTGATTTTTTTTCCTCAGCAAATTCTGGTGTTTGCAGAGCTTGGCGTGTCGGAATGCGATCCCGATCGAAACTCCGACCGGATTCGGGTGTTTCGATTTCTCTGGCAAACAAGCTTAATTCCATTGAATCAAACGAATTTTTACGGCCACGCATCGAATTCAGTCTCTCGACGCGGAGACGACGGAACGAGTTCCGCGTTTAAACGGGAACCGATTAAATCGATTTTCCGTCTGACCGTTTTAGCCTCTGGGAAGTAGATTCGAGTTTCGCTTCGACACCGTTTTCCCACGAGAATAAAAAAACAAAAAAAAAAACTTCTGTTTTTTTTTTAAGCTGAAAAAAGCGGAAAACAAAATCGGCAAAAAAGAAAAAAATTCCGCCTTCTCGTAAGGGCAAAGCTCGGTTACTCTGAAAAATAAATTGCAAATTCAAATGCGCACATCGGTTCTTCGTAAAATTTAAAAAATTCAAATTTTCATCTCGCTTACGGACAATGCTTCCTCCCAAAAAAAAGCCTCGGCGAATAAAGGAACGTTGCGAGAAAGCGATATAAAAATTTCAATTTTCAGCTTTTCACGTTCGGCTTTCGGTTGAAAAAAAGTTCGAAAAAAGAATTCTGAAAAATCGCAGAAGGCCATTGGTGAAATCTGAGAATTTTTAGATTCGGCCTGAGATCGGTTGTTCTCGCAGTCCCCCGAAGCGGAACAATTAAATTTTCGAGAATTCGAAACACGTGTCTCAGCGCCGATTGCACGTTGGCCGAGAGATATCGGAGATAGCGCGAATTCCTAAGGTTTGGGCTCATGAACTATGCCAAAGTTCCGAATATGAGCGAGTCCCTTCGGCCCGATGCGAACAATGCCTCGTTCGACGTATCTCGGAATACCCGCGGAAATTTATTTTAATTTGCTTCTGACGAGAAAAAAAAAATTGCCGAAGGGTGTCGAAGGGTCGCGAAGGGTTTGGTGGTAGCGCGTGGAAAAGATTGGAGTCTCCCTGAAAGGAACAGCTTGTGGGAGGCTCCCACGATCGGGCGCATGTGCGACTCGCAGTCGTTTGTTACGATCGACTCCGCCTACGCTACTCCCGCTCGATTTTCCACCATGTCGAAACTAATTTTTTTTCGTGAAAAAAAAAACACAATTTTTCCGCCAACCCGAGCTCCGCTAAAATTCCTGACTACCAGGAGCAAAATCGCAGCTGCTCCGCGGAATGAGTTACTCGAAATCCGATTTTCTCATCCGAAAGTTCCGCAGTCTCGAAGAAATTACAGGAGACGACTTTGTTACCGACCGATGGTATTTTGCGTGGCTCCGCGATCTGAAAAGTCATCCGGAATGCACGAACAATTGATTCTTTCAGGGAAAAAAAAAAAAAACAAAAAAAAAATTGCAAAACAGCCGAGCCCAAAGTTGTGCGGAGTCGCAGCGAAGTTACAAAGAGGCGTAGCGAATGAGCGATTGACAAGTCGACGTAAAACCGCTGACCGAGGAAAGTTGTTCCGGGCTGGACGACGCCGCGGACACAAAGACCGTGAAGCGCCTCCGAGCGATCGAGCACAATTGCTGTCGCGATAGATTGGTCACGCGGCTTCCTTCGAGCGTCCCTGGGAGTAAATCGACGCTGAAGAACTTATCGACGCTCTGTCTCTCGTGAGATCCGAACTGCGCGATCGAGTCGCGACAGTTGAACAATAAAAATTTATAATATCTCGGACGATGGCTTTGAAAAAAAAAGAAAAAAAAAAAAAAAAAAAAAAAAAAAAAATAGACATTCATCAACGACACCGGAAGTGAGTCTTTGGATCCGAGACAGAAACAAATAAAGGGCTGGTCGAGAGGCAGGATTTTCGGTCAGTGATATCGTACAAGGCGATGTCTGCAAGGAAGGAAAACCGAGGGTGCTTGCGGCCTCTAAGAGGGTAGTAACTTCCGGTCTAAAGACGTGCTTCCGGTTTCGTCCGTAGCGTCTTGAAACTCGAAGGCCAGCATTATCCTTACCCTCGCGATACCCCACGGACTTCTTCTTCTTCATCCCTCTGCGTTTCGCCTATTCCTCGTGAAAGCCCGCTCGGTCTGCCCAAACCGGAAGCTCGAGGGGACTCCGCGAACCGTGACCGTGTCTAGTACGCGCTCTCGCCCCCGAAACAAACCGACCATTTACATTCAAATCATTTTCCGCTCTCGCCCCCCCCCCCCCCCCCCCACCGGGGCGATGCATGTAAGGGTTGATTTTAAATTGGCCAAACTGACTCTGAAATGATATTTCAATCGAGTCATAATTTTTCGTCCGAACGAGGTTGACAGTCCAATGAACGTCGTTACTGGTGGCAACAACCGTGCACCGTGAATCGCGGAATTTCATGTGTGGTACAAGATTGCCATGGCGGAAATGGCAATGCAACCGCAAAGGCAAATCGGTACGATCGGCGAAGGGAAAAAAAAAATTCGTCACCGAACAATTGTGATTTGGTCTGAGGTAAAGTAACCTCCGCGGAAAAGGAATAGTCGATGGCGAGTCGCGCGGCGGAAAATCATGCTTCGCTCGAAGATTCACCTGCGCGGATCGGCCATCCGTGAAACGACATCTCAAAGATTTCACCTGTCTTTCGTTACTCGTGCACGGCTCGTCGTTCGTTTTTTCGCCGGGCTCAAACAGACCCGTTTCACCGAATCGCCCGTGCGAGTTTCCTCATTTATTTCCGTTAAATAAAAATCCGAAAAAAAAAAACCAAGGACATTACGATTCAATGTGGTCTTTGATGTGGCAATTAGATTTTGAAAAATTTTGATGCGCAACAGTTGCCAAAGACAGCTCGAAAAAAAAAAAACGAGACGAAACAGGCGGTGAAGCGATCCCGGCGCACGCTTCTGCGGTACCACCTGCACGGACCGATTTTTCGAAGCGACGGACCAAGACTGCGATGTGTTTTTTTATTTTTTTTTTGTTTTTATTCCTCATTCACCGTCATTCTGTTCTCCCTAGTTCTCCCAAACTCATTTCACTCGACACCTCGAAGCAAAATAATATCGTCTGTACGAAACATTATTATATAAAACAATATATTATCATAACAATATATTCAATATTAAATGCCAAATTAATAACTCACATAGAATAGATGCATATTTCATCGAACAGTTTCCTTTAAACATATAAATTTAGCTTTTAAAAAAAATTTAACTTTTCAAAAAAAAAAAAAAAAAAAAAAAAAAATGGACATCGGTGAAAATTTTTGCTTTCACATTTTTGGCGAACAATTATCGATGACCAAGGCGCCGGGTCGAAAAATGATTCTCTCGCTGTTTTGGGAGAATATCACGTGTTTATGTGTGTATGTGTGTGTAACACATGTATATAAGTTAGCCAAGGGTGACACACCGGTTCCTACCTAAATCTCCGATTACGATCTCACCGGTGGAATCGTGAGCGCGCGCGCGAGCCAAGATTAAGAGCCCACTCGGCGCGGTCGGTTCTCGCTCTCTCCGCCGCGAGCCTCGGAAGATTAAGATGTCACGTGTTATCCGGCGAGCGAGGGGGAAGCACCGGTGCGCACACGCGCGACCGCGCGAACGTGTGCGTGACGCAGGTATACGAGAGGAGTTTTTCGAAGTGCGCGCGAGGAACTCGAAGAACCTGCTGGGGAGAGTTCGAGCAACCCCGGACGGCTCCGCGCGACTCGCTCTGACCGAGAAGACTCGGATTCCGTCCGGTCATCATCGGCGAGGTGAAACTTCTACGCGGACTGCCGGAACGACGATCCAAATCTTCTCCAACTAAATTCAATTCGTCGATAAATCGCGACGGCTCGAACGAAACGAATTCCCAAAAATTTCCCAAAAATTGTCAATCGTTTTTCCGGCTGGGAAATAAAGGTTCGAGATTATAGAAAAAAAATTGCACACACGACGGAGAATCTACGGTTCATTGCGTTCGAAATCACGACGAGTCTCGTCGTGTAAAACGTGAAAAAAAAAAAAAAAAAAAAAAAAAAAAAAAAAAAAAAAAAAAAAAAAAACATTGAAGAAAAATGCGCAAAGGAGAACGGATGGGGCGTGTAGCTCATCCATGAGCGTGCGGAGGATCCTCCACGGGGACGCGAAGATTTCACGGATGAAGGGTATAAACACAGTCGGCCGGACCAAGTTTCTACCTCCCTTATTCATATTCATGATCCACCAATCTCATTTCTTATTTGTTCTCGCGGGTTGTTTGGGTGGTTGTGAGAAAACGTGTAGGTGTCGGGAATGCGCCAGCTGGGCGCGAGACACTGTCCACCGTGCTCGCGCAGCGGGAGTCCCCCGGGAATCTCTTGAATCTCGTCTCCGTTCCTCTCTCACTCTGTCTCTCTCTCTCTCTCTCTCTCTCTCTCTCGCTGTCGTTCGCGAAGGGACGGATACAATTTCTTCGACGGAACGCGGCAAAAATTTCAAATTCACCCCGAAGTCATTGAAAATAAGCGCGACAAGGTAAATACCGTTGATATCGGCAGAGCTCGAGGCATTATCAGGCTACGAGGTTAGTCGATTCGTCACTCTATCGATAGTATCGACAGATCACGAGCGAGAACACAGAAGCGAGATCGTCGCCATGGTCATCAGCCAACCATCTTCGAGCTAATAATTCCCCGTGGCTTCTCTCCGCTTGAAATTCGAGCACCCTCGGTCTCAGCGTTCGCGCAGACCGCGTGGTCGTTCGAGCGAGAAAACAATGACCATATCGTTTCTTACCACCTGATCCTTTGGCTACACCAAATACCATTTTTTGTCGGGTATACCACACGCACACAAAGTGCTGCCGTGCGCCGGAGGATGATAGTCGAACGGAAGAATCACGAGGGGCCGCGACCGCGGAGGTCAGGCAGGTGAGAGACCCCCTCTAATTCGGCCGAGGACTCCGCGAGGGGATCTCGAGAACCCTCCGAAATGTATCAAAGTGTGACCAGCCGCGCGCCGCTCGGTTCTCTTCGGTTCGAAAAAAAAAAAACAAAAAAAATCGAACAAAATTAACGCCCGAGCAAACTTGCCGAGTTAGGTGTACATTTTTTTTTTTTTTTTTTTTTTCTCACTAATTTCGATACGTAAAAATGATACGGTGACTTCGAATTTTCTTAAATGAAAAACATATCGCTCGGTTTTCGAACGTTTCACGATTACCTAAAAAAAAAAAAAAAAAAAAAAAAAAAAAAAAAAAAAAAAAAAAAAAAAAGCATCTCATCGGGCCGACTGAGAAGACGCCGGCTATTCGTGCACGGGCGACTCACGTGAGTTCATTTTTATTGACGCAGGACCCGCACGCTCGTCACATTCTCGAGTCGAAAAATTGCGAGTCATCCGTACGTGTTTTTGAGCCCACAGAAGAAGCCGACGATTTTTATGTAAATCGGTAATTCCTTCTCGGCCGAATTAGACCGTCGAAGTAGCGTTTTTTTTTTTTTTATAGTTCAAGTTGTTGCACTGCGGACTTTGTCGCAGCAGGGAAAACGGAGATGTGACGAATTTCGAGGCTAGCCGGTGAAAGTTCGAAACCCCCACTGTTACCGGAAGTAGCCGTCGTTCATCACGTGTCGAGGTAGCCATCGATGGATGTCGAGCTCACTTTTATCGCTACAATGAAGAGAAAACTTATGTGTCGCGACAATAGTACTGTTCACGGTCTATTAAGCGAGTTGGGTCAACATTAAATCGTTAAGAATCCCCCTTGCAATGGCAATGGATTCGAACACTCCTGCGACCCTTTTCAACACCGATTCTCGTCATTTGTCATTACTTTGAAGTACCACGAAGAACAGCAAATGTTCAATCTGCGATGCATTTTTACAATATACAATTTTTTTCTATTAATTTTATATTCAGTAACTCCAACTACCAGAACTATTAACGACATATACACAAAAAGAGAGAAAAAAAAATGTATTAAATAAATATCGGTAGAATAAAATATTATATACAATAAAATCCGACAATAAATTGAATTATTTTCTTGCAGTTCAGAACGCTAGCACAGTTTTAGAAATGGTTTTATTTATTTTTTTCAAAATACACGACAAATAAATATTACATACATTTTTTTTTTCACGCAGTATATTTTATTGAAAATTTAACGATCCGCGAAATTTAATTTTTAACGTTTCCCGCAACGACTGAAGCGGGAAGTAGAGAGACGAGAGTCCTCACGTCCAGAAAAGCGAACTTGCGGCAGCTCTTTAGTCATGGCTCTCATGGTAGCAGCGAGAAGCATGGCAAATTGTGGCGAACGGTGAGCAAAAAAAATTAACGGAACGAGATCATTGAGGTGACAAAACAATGAAGTCGATAAAAAAAAGAGCAGAGATGCCGGGTCTTGCATATTATCGAACTGTGGGAAGCTAAACATTTATATATAGCCTATAAACTTTTTTGTTCCCTCACAGAGAATGCTACATTGTGGCAAAAAAAAATTGAGATTTCAATGAGAACATTATGGAGGATGTTTCAAAAAATCGAAAAATAAAATTGAGGAAAAATTCACCTTATTTTTTATTCCTCACAAAAATTCTGCGAATGAAGGATCATTATGAGAAAACAATATTAAAATATAAATTTCAAACTTTTTCCGTATTAACGACACAGTAAAAAAGATTCGCACATTTAACAAACATTATTCCGTCCGCAAGACCCAAAAATCATTTTATGGTTAATTTTACAACAACAACAAAAATGTTCAAAAAATTGACGTAAAATTTTGTGAAATTAACGAGAAAAGTGCTTTTTTTTTTACTGTGCACTTATGAGCCGAATGGTTATAAATTACGCAATATAAAATACAGAATAATATAATAATTTTTTTAATGACGACCGTTGTTATGTCGGGTGAAGACATTGGTACCTTAGGAGTTAGGATCGCGTTTTCGAGCTCTGAGTTATCGGGAGTCATAGGCTATACAGTGTGACGAAGGTGGCGAGGATTCTCAGGCGCATATAATCTTAAAGTTTAATTGAGTCCCAGTCCCGATGGCGAGGAGCCCCGGAGCCAATTTTCCTCGGTTCCTCTCGCGGCTCTCCTCCAAACCCTTGGGATACGTCTCCACCACCGTTGGATACCTCCGCGACGCCTTATCCCACTCGACCCTTCTGAGAATTCGAAGAATTTTTCTTACGGGGCCCACGTCGGATCATCCAGAACCGAGCAAATTTTTCCTCAAAAAGAGGAATTCGTAAACGCTAAAAGCGAGCAATTGAAATAATTTTCAGCGCATTCTGACAATAAATTTCGTTATGCCTCGTCGTTTTCCAAGTACAGAAAGCGTAGGGCAAAAATAAATGTGCGGGGCCAAATGGACTTCCAAAATCCATTGATTTGGAGAAATTCATCACAAAATATATCGTCATGCGATCACCGAGAAAATTCATAAATTTGGGTACCGAAAAATTATTATTATTTCTTCTGGGTGAAAAATTTTTTGGAATATTAAATAAAAAAAAAAAAATAATGGGAATTAATTTAAACATAATCCATCCATCAGTCCGACGGTGATTGGCGAGGGAAATCTGGATCTATGGATGAACGTGAAAAAAAAAAAAATTGACTCAATTTTACGAGTCGTATTCCTGAGTCGCCTGGCTGGTCCATTTTGTTTTACTAACACGACCTCCCCCATTCTCAATCGCCAATCGTCCTTAGCGTTACGCTCCATTTCTTGTCGCCACTCTGCCGCTGCACAACGAGCAGAAAAGAGGGAATACACGCGTATACTATATCCTATATCAGATGTCCCTTTTTTCGAGAACAATGCCCGGTACACGAGCGGGAACCTTCATTCTTACAATGATCGGTCATGTCAGCAGCTCCCACTAAATGGATCACCGAATAGACCATCTTTTCTAAACTTTTATGTCCCGCAATTGTTAGCACTTGTTTAATCGACTAGCATTGTCATCATGACAATAATAATTATTATATTGACACATTTTTATAAAAACAACGTTCCAAGTAATTGTCGACTGAAATTTATCTCGTTTTCATTACCTCAAAAAAATGGTAAAATAAAAAAAATTACCTACTTTCGATTAGTAAAAAGATTAGTAAAAAAAAAATAGTAAAAACGTAATTCCAAAATTTAGGCGTTGCACGACAGTTCCGTTGATTTTAAAGTGATTTATTGAGAAATTTATTTCCGCGCAATGGCGAACCTCCCGTTGAATAATAAATCGCTTCCGACAATGAAATCCTTTTCTGTGCGAACGAAAGGGCGAAATAATCCGAGATCCGCCCTTTCTTCGTGCCACCGCGATTCGGCTCGACCCTCTACTCGATTTCACTCATCACCATTTACTTCTTCTGTAGTCTCTCAGATATATAGTTTTCGAACTTCCTCGTCGGCAAGAAAAAAAAAAAAAAAAAAAAAAAAAAAACGATCCCTCACGTGGCGTAATATAGAATGGATATCCTGTCCGGACCTTCTGCCTCTCGTCGCCGATTGAAATCGCGTTTCTGCTCCTTCGTGCGCGCCTCTTTTTCTCTCTCGCTCCGCGTTCCCTTCCGTCGCCGTTCCCTTTATAATAATTCTATATCGGTACGGGGAGGTGAGCCGAACCGTAACTCGATATCGCAGAGGGACGCCCGCCCCGTGTGTAGCCTAAAACAAAGTATGCTCCAAACGTAAATCGTTTTTTGGAGCTCGTCGCTTCGGGCTGAAGGGCGCGATCGGTAACTCAATCGCGGTTCCCACTTTCGCCGAATCTGTACCAAGACATTGCGAGTATTCGAAATTTCCTACGATTCGTACGAAAAATTCATAATCCGATTCGACATTCAAAACGAATATTCGAAAAAAATGTTGATAATTCGAACGATACGAAAAAAAAAAAAAAAACACTGGTCAGATTAAAAAAAAAAAAAAAAAAAAAAAAAAAAATTCGAGTTATCTCAATTAATTCGTAAAATTTAAATAGTTTCTTTTGTGAGAATAATTAACGTATTTATTGTCAAATAAATTTGTTTCGTCGTTGTTTTTTTTCGCAAATTTCACGATAAATAGTTTCGATTCGAATCGTCGGTGCAAAGGGTCGGATGGATCTCCGTTCGCCAGAATAATGAACCACACAAATCGCGCACCCTCTTACATCTTTTTTTTTTTTTTTTTTATTTTTTCGGTGTTTAACCCTACGGAGCAGGGTGAGGTATTTCACCTGCGCAAAAAAGAGAAATTTGATATCGCAATCATCCTGTCAGGGCTTATAGAGGCTGGCACAATGGTTGTGTTCGACAATAAACCGCCCCCGCAGGACACCAGCGACCCTGGCGTGAATCGAGCAGAAATGGCAGCCTCAATTTACGATTAGATTTTGTTTCTCTATATCTCGCCAAAACTTGACAAAAATCATATTTTCTCCGATGTAATATGAGAGAGCGAGAGAGAGAGAGAGAGGGAGAGAGAGAGAGTTAGAGGTAGAAGGAAAAAGAGATTGCGGGATTAAATGGACCAGCTGAGCGATTCTCTCGAAACTGAATCAACTGGTAATTTCATAGGTTTGAATTTTTTTTTTTTTTTTTTTCGTTTTAAGAAAAAATAGAGTTTCTTCGATAATTAAAAAAAAACAATGAGATCTTGATGTTATTGACAAAAAAAATGAGGATGGAATATTCGGATTAACGAGGATTTCGGTGAAGCGTAAAATCAATTCGCCGATATCGAGTTCTCTTCACGGAAGAAATTTTTTTGATAGAGAAGAGATAATTTATTGTGTAATTTTATAACGAGTCCATTTTGCCCTCCAAAATTCTCACAGAGTGTGTGACTTTCGTAAAATTACAATTATGACATAACATACACGGCAAAAGTTCATTAATCCTCACCGTCCCGTAAAATTAAACGCTACAATATGACCCCGTTTTACATTCCAAACGAGACGCAATTCGAAGCCGACGAGAAAAACAAAAAAATTGTAACGAGTCGTCACTACGTTCCATTTTGCCCCGCTAATCTCCGAATAACGTTCAATCCATTTGTAATAATATTAAAATTACTATCGCGCATTGCACCATTATAATCCTCGTGCTTGTGAACAAAGTCTCTCCGAGATTTCGTACCTACAAATTTCCATTCGCACTGGAGTGTCATCCGCGTTACCAGGATTATAAGTTTGTTAGCGACATTAGAGGGCCGTTAGCCAAGTCGCTGGATATTCAAAATAGTCTGTGAGTGGCCGTTTGTTTCGTTTTGCTTATAGTTTTCGGATGGGTACAGCGTTACTCGCCCGCGCACACACGAGCTCCGCATCCGTGTTCGCGGACGCTAACTGGGTTGGTGGTAATGGCGGTTGGCCAACGGCCTCTCGGCCAAAGCCGGCAAACTCGCGCTGGATATCGCGGGGAAAGCCGAGGTGGAGCAGGACGACGAGAGAGTCCACGCGCTCGTCCAGGCAACCGGCGGGGATCCGGAAGGTGGTTATCCTCGAGGGAGAGATGGAGAGCATAGCCGGACCGGGGAAGCCTGTCCAATTGGCGCCCGGGGTGCATTTGCGTCTAATTCAATGCATTACCCTATACTCCCTTGCAACTCGCCTGTCTTTCTCCTACCTTTGAGCCATGCTCGGAGTCGGCCATGTCGAACCCGAACACACTGTGCGAGCACGGAAGAAAAATCCTGGCGAGGTCGCGAAATATCCTTCGGGACACCTTCTTCTTCTTCTTCTCGTCGATCTCGTTCGAGATCCGATAAAAATTCGGCACCGAAATCCGATTTTTTTTTTTTTTTTTTTTTTTTTTTTTTTTTTTTTTTTTTCTTTTTTTCGTTACTCGACACAGGCTTATTATGGAGTCGGCGATGACGATTGAAATATCTGCGCCTGGACAAAAATTATCGGTTCAAGGGAAAAAACGTGCAAGGATTTGTTTTTTTTGGTTCTTTAAATTGTTCAGCTGGTTTCTAAGAATTTAATATTTCGCCACGACTTTGGAAACTTTTGTTTTTCCACTTTCGATCTGCGTCAACGCATTTTGTGAAAAAATTTTGGTAAATTTTTTTTTTTTCGATTATTCAATGTCACGCCGTGGAGCAGTCGAGCGCGATGTTTCGTTGGCACGTCCGTGAAGATCGCGGTTCCATCTCCCGTCCTCCCTCGCCCGACAACTCAGTCCGGGTCCGAAGTAAGTTTGTCGGGAAAAGAAGGATTCTCGGAGGAGTGAAGTAGGGCCGAGGGATCAACGAGTAACGATAAGAAGACACCCGCAGGTGTAATTATGATTACCGCGTTGCGACGAGAGAGACGGAGGTGGAGCAAGCGCGATGCGGAGAACCGGAAGGCCAACGCTTCGCAGTTCGTGAGCGAAGGGATGAAGATCGGAGAGGGACGAGGTGAGGAGACTATCCGGTATTGCGGGGCTCGTATGGCAGCCGAGGGATCGTGGGAAATAGGAATCCTCGAACGGCACTCTCGCGTCCCACCTCTTGCCTTTCCGAGCAACGTTCACCTCCAACGTCTCTTTCGCTCGGTTCGACATCGCCGAGCTTTCCGTCTCGCTCGCGAACGAACCAATGTTTTCCAATTGTTGGTCCCCGGCGCTGAGCCGCGGACGAGAAATCACCTATCGTCGTGTCGAAAACCATATTCGGCTCATTTTTATTAAGCTATTTTGGAACGATTGTCACGAACAAATTAATTTATTTACAGTTTTCCAATAGTATTATTCCGATCGTTTATTCAAATTATTTGAAATTATTTATTTCGTATTCACAGTACAAATCCAAAAATCTTGAATTTTTTTATTAAACAACCGAATGAATTTCTACTCGAAATCACTCCAATTTTTTTTTTCTATAGACATTCTGATTTCATCCTGAATCACTATCGTACTCTCTCCAAACGTCGTTTTCCCTCGGTTCACTTCATCGAATTATTTCAATTTCCCTAAATCTTTGAATTACCAAAAAAAAAAAACATTTAAATCGAATCTCGAATCGTAAAGTCTTGTCCGATTAATTTGGATTCCCGTCTCATTCGCTAATCCCTAATCGAAATCTCAAATTCACCGAAGCTTCTGAAAATAATTCCGGAAAATTGTGTGTTTACAATTAGCGAATTACGATTCCCATATCGATATCGTATCGTGAATAAAATTTACCAAAAAAAAAAAGGTCTGCCATTATCCAGCGACGATTACTCCGTTATCAACCTAACCGATTATTCGTCGCCAGTGGAAATTTCTTCGACGCAACTGCGATAATCTCCGATTAGGGTGATTAGCTCCGAAAAAAAAAAAAAAAAAAAAAAAAAAAAAAAAAAAAAAAAAAAAAAAAAAAAAACGTGACCTCAGGATCGCTAAAGTATGCGCGTTACACCGCTCGAGACGTCGGTAGGAATGCATCTCGGGTCAGGCCGCGTCGTCGACCGAGAGGGACGGAGTTGGCTTCGCCTACACTCGCGATAGAAGTTCGGATTGTCGTCGGCGCGAGCGAGAGAAACAGAGTTGCCCCTCGAAATGGCCGGAAAGTCAAAGGCGAACAAGCGACAAACATCACCGAGGCAGCGGACGAGGAGAAACTGAGAAGAGTCGCGGAGTTTGCAGCCCACGCGCCCGTCGACCGCAGAAACTCCGCTAACGGCTAATTGAATTCGCTTTACACGTACCAGACCGGACTCTTAGTCGTCTCACAGCTATATCTGGTCGTCGAGAGACGAACGGGCGTATCGGGCACGTTTCCACCCAACGAACGACCCGGAAACGACTTCCTTACGTTTCTCGAAACTCGCTCCGTACGCGCGCCACTGGCAATGTTGCGGAGACGAGAATTGCGAGGAAAAGTGGCCACAGCGGTGGCGCTCGAAGTCTCGAAAGCCTCCAGGCACGAGGGATGAGTTTCGTTGTCGAGCCTCTTTGATCGGCGCTTCTCCTTTTCCACCGAGAGACCGAGAGACCGGCAACTGCCGCGCGCTCTCGTATGCACTTTAATGCTCCTTTGCTTAACTGCATATAGGAGTGCAGTCCGTTTCTCGAGGTACGCCCTTTAAACCGTCTTTGTCGCGGACCGCGGCAATTGATATCCTCCTGTAGACTATCACTTTTTAACGACGAGAGTACTCTGCGGCTTTTCTCAATGTAATATCTCACTTCTAGGTGTCGTTTAATTACAGAGAACATTTTTTTTTTTTTTTTTTCGAAAAATTTTTTAAACTTTCCATTTAGGTTTCGTGAGTGACTCGGGATGATCGCGATGTGATTAAATATTTATTTACACGTTGATCGGATAAATTTTTTCGGTTATTCGCAAACTGGAAGATTTTAAGTGAGAACGAATTTTTTTTTCGTCGAAGTTACTTCCGAGAGAAAATTCTTTGAAGTTTCAGTTTGCGTGTTCGAATTATTCAAAGTATTTTAATTTAACGACAGCAACAAAGAATATGGCTGTTTGGGAAAACAGTGCGAAGAGTCGTTGAAACAACGTATCGACGACTGGAATTATGAAAATGAAACTTTATCCTTCTTTCGTTCTACCGGCAGTTTCATTCATTCGTCGAGCAGGAATATTGCTCTAATTTTAATTTGCCTTTGTCAATTAAAAATTTTACAACCTTCCTCGCGAGCGTATCGCGAATTTGAATAATCCGGCAGGGTTTACTGCTTACCCGGTTATCCGTACATGGTTAATGCGAGAGAGAGGTTTCTCCATTAAGGCGAATTCTAATGATCGTTCGAAACTTCCTCCGGAGTAAGTGGCGCGTCGTAACTTACGAGCGTATAATTATGGAACGTCAGAAGGCATGTTTATGTTAATATACGAAGAAACATTGTTGCACTCCGATCGCGGGTCGTCGCCACCTCATCGGAGTGCTCGTGGTTTTTTTTTTTTTTTTTACTAATTTATTTATTCTTCCTTAACGTGAATTTTATCAACGTGCATAATGTGACGAGTCGATGAACGGCTCTAAGCATTGAAAAATATATTAACAATTTTTTTTTTATATACTATACATTTCCATAATTCGATATTGTATTGATCACCGATACATCGCTCGTTCAGCGATTAAAGGCTTCGAATAAATTCGAAAAGCGTCCTTCCATGGAAACATCGGATCAAAATTGAGTACAATTTTTTTTTTTTTTTTTTTTTTTTTTTTTTTAAATTTATCTTCCGAAACTTTCAAAAAAATCCTGTATATTATATATTTCCGTTGTTCACCAGCCGGAGGCTTAAAATCGACTGAAACAATTTTTTCTCTTCTACTCTCTTCGTTTCATCGAGTATTTTTTTTTTTTTTTTTTGTCATCTTGTTCAGAAACGTACTCAGGCTTGGTTTTTTTTTTTTTCTTCTTTTTTTTTTTGCGCCACTCGTGAATAGCTGAACACAATCGGCACAAAGGAAGCGCGGTTGTAGCTTTTGCCTCTGGGCTTGTGTGTTCGCTGTATATACCAGAGGCAAAAGGCAATAGGCACGGGGCGCATAGCTTCTCCACGGTTACATATAAAGCATAGGCCGAAACGAGACCTCGGGGTGCCGTGACGAGGACCCATGGGGTCCATGCTGGAAAAAAAAAAAAAAAAAAAAAAAAAAAAAAATCAGCTGTTAACTGCTCCTGCAGCGATGCCCGGTAGTACGTGTGCGACGTACATACGCGATACATAAATATATTACACACAACAGCCCATCCACAACGGTGTAACTCGAAGAAAAAAAAAAAAAAAAAATCGCATTAACGCAAATATATATTTTTAACTCGGTAGCCAGAAAAAAATAAAATAAAAAAAAAAAAAACAAAAAAAAAATGTGCGTTTCTTCTTTGTACCCGTTGATCAGAAGATCCCGGGTCAAAATGGCACACTTTAAAAAAATAAAGCATTCATGACAAACTTCAGTCTCACAATAATTTTTGGACGCTCCATTTTTTGTCCCAACGATAAACCGGCATTTTGAAAATCCATTTTGCTCCAATTTCCACCGTCGACACCGCACAAAAATTGTTCAGAAATTTTGTCCCGTTCTCCCCCGCCTGTCAACCGAATTTCTCTACATTCCGAACGGGGTGTCCGCGCGTGTTACGCACTCTCGAAATTTGTCGAGGCGGCCGAATCAAAAACGCCCGCGACCACTCGACTCCATCGCGAATTCGTATTTTTTCGATGCGTCGATTTTTTTTTCTCCCATTTACCGAGTGTCTCGGGTCATATATGTAACGGCACGGGCGCATACGCGATAATGCCAGGCCAGGGATCTATGGGAAGCGATTTGAATTAAAGGGAGTTTCGCTCGACGTGGAGGTCTAGCGAAATTCACGTCCCTCCGTCTCGAGGGACTCGTTTCCACTCGTACGAGAATGTACCTCTTTCTCCCGCCATTGCCCCGCCGTCTCTTCGCCCACCCATCGCCTCTTTCTCTCTTAACACCGGTCAATTCTTCCCGTTATCGAGGATACTTCCCGTATTTTCTGAATTATGGTTTTATTCGAAAAATTTTTTTAATTTTTTTTTTTTCCATCGAAAATTTTTCCAATAAACTGCAACGACACGAAATACCAAATAATTGCATCGTATTTTTTTGCCAACGTGTCGGGTATTCGAAAAATTTTTCGAATTCTTGGAATACGATATTTTCACGAATTTCGATGAGTTAAGAGTCGGGCGTAATGTCAATTTTTTTGTGTTTTTTTTTTTTTTTTTTTTTTTCTACTCTCATGAACTAGAAAGCCACGATGCGTGCGGACGATTCTTGAGATCCGACAAGCTTCCATGTCGCCCCAAGAAGCGACACTTTGATCTCAAACTGGATTTTTTTTTTTTCGCATACGTGACCAGTCACATTCGAAAACGCCGCCTCTCAACTTTGAATAACAATTTTATACTTTGCGCAATTCATCCGCCTCCCCGATTCTTTGAGTTTGCATTCGCGGAATTTTGAATATAACAATAATGAAAGAAAAAAAAAAATAGCGAACCGCGTCTGTCTGTTCTTATTGAGATTCAAGGTGGATTTGAACTACATAATCCTGTTTTTTTTTTTTTCTTTTTTTTTTTTCATAAATCCGATTTCTACATAAGACATTTATTTATTCATTAAAAAATAAAAATAAAAATAAAACAAACCACCGAACAAATAATTTCAGAACGTCAAATAGTTTTTCGCTACAATTTTTTTTTTTTCTTGTTGTTATTCATAAATATATATCTTCACGCTTCAATGACGGATGTGAAAAAAAAAAAAAAAAAAATGTTTTTCTCGGCCTCGTAATCGATCACGCGGACTCTCGGGCGAAACTCTATTGCGACTTGTACTTCTTTTTTTTTTTTTTTTTTTCGCTTTTCGCTTTTTTGCGATGACAAAAGAGATTGAATTAAAGCGAGCAAAAAGGAAAGGGTTGCGAGAATGGCGGACAGAGGGGAGGGGCGTGATGGACTCGAGAGTGTGCTCTCGAGGCAAAAAGGATTTTCGCGAGAAGGCGGCTTCGCGAAAGGACTCAACGTCCGAGCTCCTTGCGTCCGAGGTGTAGGTCGGTAGATTTTATCACACAGAGATTCCTCGACGCGCGTACGTCCCGTCCGTCAGTCAGTCCGTACGTTGCTTGCGCGCTTTCATAAACGTACTATCTTTGCCTACGTATACATCTCTCCAATGTGTTTCCTCTTTTCGCCAGCCCGAGGCACCTCGAATTTCATTAATTCAGAGTTCAAAAAATTTGTCAATAATCATTTTTTTTTTTGACACAACAAATGTTAACCACTATTTATTTACGTTTATCCGGCGATCCCTCCCGCGTGTCTTCGGGCAGGGCGAGGAAGCTGGAATTTCATTGACTGTGTGTGATTTTTTTTTTTTTTTTTTTTTTGTTGACTCAAGTTTATCGACGATTTATTTTTGAAGAATAAATTCGTCCACGGCGATTTTAAGCTTACGTACATATGCTTGTCATATTTTTTTTTTTGTCCAACGACACTGAATGTTTCGAAAATTCGGGACTTTGTGAAATGCCGAATTTCCAAATTGCGAAATTCTGATGATTTTCTCGAAATTATTAATTTTTAATTCCAGCGTTTCGTCCATAAATATTAATATCGATATGGTGCGTGCGAATTTCAGGTTTTCTTTTTTTCTTTTTTGTTTTTTTTTTATAAATTAAACGAATATAGGCAGAAAAAAAATCGAAGAGTTTTTTAAACATTTTTTGCAAACGAACGATGGCTCAATCGTCAACGAGACGGTGAAGGGACGATATAATCGTTCGCGATTCCAGTATCGTATATTTTTTCGTCACTCTCGAGAATTTCCGTTCGTTGCGGGAAGAAAGTTTCGTCGACGGTCCCTCGGGTGCCCTGGTCCGGAGCTTCTCGCCTATTCCAGGCAGGGAAAGACACCGCACTCTATCGGCGACGTACAACGAAGCGTGCGAAAACCTCCGCGAACGGGCAAACGGCGCAAGATCAACATTCCACCCAATAACAATTATTCTCAAATTTTCGTCACTAATTTTTCGTCCACCAAAACGAGTGATTGACGCAACGAATCTCTGACGACCGGTCCTTAAAAAAAATTACCTCCCCAAACCCCAAATATTTTCAAAAAAAAAAAAAAAAAAAAAAAAAAAAAAAAAAAAAAAAAAAAAAAAAAAAAAACCTTTCATAATTCAGAAATTTATATTTCGTCCAGAAAATAATAAAAATACACTCAGAGTCTGATACTCCGCAAATTAAAGTCCATGAATTTCAACCGATAACAACCATGCACGGTAGTCCATTTCGCCCCACATTTATTTGTACTTTCTCCGGATTCACCGAGTGACCGTGGCGGATTCGTCGTTTGCTTTGAAAAAAAAAAAAAAAAAAAAAAAAAAAAAAAAGTTTTCGCGCCTCGTTGCAAATCGACGAAGCTCGCTGTGAAACCCTCGTTCCATTTTGCCACCTCCACCCCATCCACCACCTCTCACCACCCCATCTCCGCCTCTCCCACGAAGTTACAGATGAGAGATAGCGAGGGAAAAGGGCCGGAGGTGTGAACGTCTCGCGTACACACCGAGGAGCCCTGTGAAGCATTCACGTGAGAGAAAACTCCCTGGAGAAATAACCCCGGTTGTATGTAATGTACGCGCTAGTGGGTATTGTAAGGTGGAGGGGAGGGGGTGGTGTAAAAGGCATTGGGGCTGGGCAAAAGCGCACGGGAGGTCGTTGGCGCAGGAGGGACCACGGAGTCAGCCACCGTGCTGAATTCCACCGAAGCAGGTGCGATACATTCTACTCCTTCCTCTTGCCCTTTATTTATTATTTTATTAGCTAGGTACAACCCCCCCTCCCCTCCTCTTTTAGGTAGTCCGGATAAAAGTCTCTCGGTCGGACAAGTCAAGAGTATTGGCATCGAGAAATACATAGTGGGGAATTTTTGAAAATCTTTACGTTGCGAATAGTTTTCGATTGACGAATAAAAACGAACGGTGCAAAAATATTGAAATATTGTTTTATTATTGTTGCAGTGGCGTGCAGTTAGCGGGATGATTCTGCTGTACTCGTTCGACGAGTCGGAGGAAGTAATTAATTTTTTTTTGTTTTGTTTTGTTTTTTTAATGCTTCGAATTGTATAATTTTAATCGGCGTGCTTGACAATCGCGATGGAAATTGATTGATTCTCGTGAGGAAATATGAAATATTGTTGTCGCACTGAATAAATCCACTTTGGGATTTTCTTGAATAATGAAAATTAATTTTGCGATTATGAGATAACGATTGTTTCGTTCGGAGGTATCTTTGTCGAAACATTTTGTCGCGCCGAGAATTTTTCGAAAATTTCTCGACCAGCCGAAAATGATTTGTGCTTTTATAGTGGACAACCGATGGCGCGAGCCATCAGAGCCAAAACTCCGTGGTAACGTTGCTCCCGGTCGGTAACACGGAAATCTTTTATTCCGCGTGTTTTGTATATTTTTTTTTTTTTCAAAGATTTACTAACCGAGTCTTTCGATTCATCGTGCAAAAAAACAAAAATTCGATTGTCGTTCCGAGTCAAATTAAATTGTGAAGAAAAAAAAGCTCCAAACAGAAAATCAACAGTTTCATTAAAAAAAAAAAAAAAAAAAAAAATCTTATTTCTCAATTTTTTATTGGAATGGAAAGCGGTGTTGCATCTCGGATAGTTGATTTATTTTCGGTGTACAGAGTTTGAATTTCGAAGTTTCCGATAAATTTACGCTTCCGTGTCGGAATCAGACCTGTTCACCTTCGTCCGTTCCGAAATTAAACATCGCGCCGGATGGGTGAAGCGAAACGCAGTTGACGTATGATTGCGGAAGGATGGACGGAGGTTTATAAAATAATAAGCGAGTCAAGCAAGCCGTGGGCCATTTCTGGCTTCCCTGCTAGCGTGTGTGTATCTGGTGGACATTTAAAGTGCTTGCCCATGTCCACGTCCGTCGACCTTAATTATATCTCCCACACAGTCCATATCGGTAGACCGTCCGAGAAAATCGTCCAGTTTCGTTGTATCCGAAACTGACCCATCTAATTTCCCGACGTATTTTTTTCTCCTTTTTCACTTTTAATTTTCGACTAAAAATCCATTTCGCAAAATCCGCCGTTGAAAACCCAACTAATTTTGCTAACCGCGACAAACGCGTCTAATCAAAATCTCAAGTACGAAAATATTAATATAAATCTTGCGAAAATACTTTAATTAAATTATCGTTTTGTTTCTCTGTATCTTAATTCAAATAAAAATCGTCTCGATTTGTCTGGAAACAATGGGAGATACCAAAGCGACTCGATGATGGGATACGAAGTCGTGCTTTCGTCCAACTAATAATAAATGACGAAAGCGAGCGAAGGGAGAGAGAGAGAGAGAGAGAAGAGACCTGGAGGATGCTCGACGAGACTGGCCAAAGACGCAGGTGTTAAATTTTCAGAGTATCAACCCCCGTCTGCCTCCGTCCGCAAGCGAGACCGTTGTGAATTACAGAGAGAAACTCTCCGGTCAAACTGTCGGAGAACCAAAAATCGAACCAAATTTTTCTTCTCCATTGTGGAGCAAATTTGTGACCAGCTTCCAGGCCAATTTCCATCCAGCTTCCAACCAGCTTTCAACCAGCTTCCAACCAGCTTTCAGACAAGACCAGTAGAGTCTTTGAATTTAAAAAATGGCCGCACAGCAATGGCAATCCCAATATTGTGCGGTCCACCTGTAGGTTTATCGCTAAAGCTCAGCCGGACGTCGGTTCAGGCTTTTCAGGGCTTCGACCAGGAGCAACTCGAAGCAGGATATCAACTTGTTGCTGTGGCGACATCTCGACGTGGCTGTGAGACTGCGTCTTGCAGAAAATTAAGACCCAATGTCGTTGTCGATTTTACCGAGTAACTTTTGGTTTTTAATTTTTTGATGACGCGAAATTTGGAGAAATCTTCGGATTTCTTGTCGGCTCGGATGGTATCGCGTGGCGTTTTAACGGTGGATTATTAAGGCTCTTAAGGACGTAACTCGCGAGACGTTGCCCGAGAGAAGACTCCGTTGCATGTTCGGAGCTCACCCGTAACGCCAAGATTTAGCGAGGTTTGTGGGAAACATTCGGGTGAACTCCTACTCCGTACAAAAGGTAAGCTCACCCGTTGGTTCGGTTACTTAGTCGTGCAGTCTGGTCGCTGTCGGCCCGGCAAACACTTAATTAACCCTTCAAGCACACGGAGTGAAATAGAGCTCCGTTGCTTCGCTTCTGTCATTCGTCCTTCCACGTCCTACCGCGCCTTTCTCTTACAGCATCCCCGATGCCCTTCGAGATCTTATTTTATGAATCCTCCACCAAATCGGATTACCATTCTCACCGTTGTTCAGCTCCGTTATTTTCGCCGACGAGAAAGATTGAATTTAAATTGTCCTGGCTCCGGAATTTCGAAACGAAGAGACGAACACCTTTTTTTTTTCCTTTTTTTTTTTTTTTTTTTTTTTTTTTCTAAGCTCGAGAATCGCGAAACGAGTGCATCGTCAGCTCTCGCTCATAATGTCGGAAAAAAGGATGATTAAAAAAATAAAAAATTTAATAACGAGAAGATTTTACGAGCCGTGGATATTCGTCGAGAAATTGTTTCCGTTCGGACGACCGAATTCTCGCTCATCCGAAAGAAAGTCGTCTTCGATTAATTCTGTAAACGACACGCACTTCGGATCAAGAGGAAGAAATTATTTCTTAGCTCGAAAGTGGCGAAACGGTGACATTTCCAGCTCTCACCGATGATATTGAATTATAAATAATCGCAGATATGGAAAACGGGAAAGAGAAGATTTTATCATTCACACTGATCCGTCGACGAATTTTCGCTAATCTCAAAATTGATCCCAATTAATTCGGATAATTGGCACTCCACCGAAATATAATCGCGACAGAATTTGACCGTTTGAACTTACCGCTGTCGAGACTGTTCTGATTTTCAACGTCGGGATCTTGAATCGAGGATGGATCCCTCATGTAATCTGAAAATAATGGAAAAATTATGTTAATCGGCGACGTGCCAGATAGAATTTTGCCGACGGACCGTCGGCAAATAGGCAGCATTCATCGGCAAAGAACGGCGGAAATTTTTTTTCTGTCTTTTCTGTGTTTTTCTGTGTTTTCTTTAGCGTGTAATGCCGAAAATTATGACACTGAGAATCCGTTAAAAATGACGATACGGCTTTGAAAAATATTGCCACGACACATATTGTACTTTCCCAGTCAGCCCGAAAAATCATTGCGTCGGAATGACGAATTTACTCGTTTGGCTTCTTACGTCATGGACGAATAAAAAAAATCGGTAATTTCAAAGCGATCGATCACTCGTCAATCAACCGGATTCGTCAATAAATACAAGGGAGAAAAGCACACATTTTCACCCAGTAAACAAATTCGATGACAGAGCGAAGCAAGAGCAGAAATTCACGGGAGGTGAAAATGCACTTGAAAATTTGTCGACTCTTGACGAGCCGAAGAAGAAATAATTTGCCGGTGGAAAAGTCGTACTTTTCCTCTCGCCAACGAACGTTCCAACAATTCTCCATCTCTCAGTGCTTCCGGCTCAAAAAAAAAGCTAAAAAAAAAAAAAAAAAAATCCAACAGTCCCCTCAAAATTATTCTCCGTCAAAATAATTTTTTTCCGCCGTGAAAAAAAAAAAAAAAAAAAAAAAAAAAATGGAAAGGTCGTTTAATAAAAGGGGTCACATTTGGTGTTTCGGCGTTGGCGAAATCGGAGGTGAAATGCTAAGAACGTAACGGCATTGGCGACGGACTGCGCAACGGGTAGATGTGCACGGAGAGGACGGCAGTCGCGCAGCTTTCGATGCAGTCCGGTGCAACCGAGGGATTCGTACTGGGCTCTGTGCGCGATCGGGGGCAATAACGTCGCACCGGCCGCGCTGTCCCTGGCGTGCGTGAAACGCGCTACGCCCGAGCCAATATCACCGGTCTATGGTCCCAGTGGGATTCTCGGCGCTTCCCTCCTTCCTCCCCCCCATTGGACCGAGCGTTCTCTCGCGTGCGCAAGCCCACTGTCCTTCAATCGACGAATCCTACAAATGAGCACAAAATTCAACCTGGAAATGCATTTCCGAAAAACAATAAAATTTGAATTACAACCGAAGAACGACGTTTCCGGCCGTTGCGTGTGTAAAATGAATTTTCCGGCTGGTGTTTTTTTTTTGTTTTATTCGTGATCTTGAGAGTGCTCGTCGCCTCGAGGAAAGTGGGGCACGATGGAGTACGTTAACGTCCGAAATGGATTTTTATACGAGTGAGATATTGACGAACGCTCTTCATATTTCTATGACTATTTCAAATTGAATTTTTTATTTTTTTTATAATTGCTTTTTTTTATAATTTTTTAAATAACTTTTTACAATTCATATTTGTATGACTATTTCAAATTGAATTTTTTTTTTACAATTGCATTGACAGTTGTATTCTTCGTTTCTCGTTTTTTTTTAAATCTTTTATCCTCGAAGACGTGTAGCAGATGTGGCAGAAAGCGAGCGAAGAGGACTACCGTGAGAAAAAACAAAAATTTGATGAAAAATATGGCGAAAGATTTTCAGCGATGAAACAAAAAAAAGCTAATTTTCCACCGAGACAAGAAAATATTAATTTAATGTCTGATCAACCGTTATAAGAAAAAAAAAACGGTTTACCCTTTTTTTGTTGACTCTTTAGAGAAAAAAAAAAAAAAAAAAAAAAAAAAAAAAAAAAAAAAAATCGGTGCATTGTTTTGGGGCAACAACAATGCTCGGCTGAAATTGGATAAATTTTTGAAATGATCGAGGAACACCGCACCCCCGTCCTCGTCGTCGTCGTCGTTGTCTGACACCGGTGGGAAGCAGTTTGGTTTTGTATTAGCATGTAACTCCTGTATAGGAGTCGAAGTTGCGATGGCTTGTGGGTGGTTACGGGGTGGGCCAAGAGGGCACGAGTCGGAAGAAGAGAGAGTGAGCGAACGACAGGGCGATGGAGAGAGAGAACGAGAGAGAGATAGAGAGAGAGAGAGAGAGAGAGAGAGAGAGAGGCGAAGAGCAAGCGGCGGGAGAGGGTAATTACCTCCTTGGGGAATCCTGCCTCTCCGCCGGACGCGTTCGCGCGCGCGGTACGTATACCGCGGGTATAGTATAGCCCCAGTACGGGCACAGAGGCTCTTCCCACTGCTCCTGGTGTGTCCCGGGGGAAAACCGGGCAGTGGTTCGCACGGTGGTTCTCAATTTTCCGTGGATTAGATTTTTCAAATCTAATCGAATCCCCCTTGTGGCGGATTGCTACGATCGTCACGATCGATACGGTCGATACGATTAATAGGATCGATACGATCGATAAGGTTAATAGGATCAATAGAGTTAATAGGATCGATACGATCGATAAGGTTAATAGAATCAATAAGGTTGATAGGATCGATACGATCGAGACGATCGATAAGGTTAATAGGATCGATAGGGTTGATAGGGTTGATAGGATTGATAGGGTTGATAGGGTTGATAGGATTGATAGGGTTGATAGGGTTGATAGGGTTGATAGGATTGATAGGGTTGATAGGGTTGATAGGGTTGATAGGGTCGATGGAAAAATAGTGTTATAAAAAAAATTGTCGTCGATAAAAGGTCATTCATAGCCACAGGCAACTGACCGGATATTTAGCACAATCAATGCCGAAGGTATTTCATTGAATGTTTACGTTCCTCTGGAATTTTACGCTAGCTCGAAAGTTACGCAAGTCGAAAATACCACGAGTATTTAATAAAAAAATAAAAATAAAAGAAAAAAAAAACCAAATTGTCAAAAAAGTTCGCCTCGCTCTCGTGCATTAAAAAACCGCGCTGACTGCGACAATTTTCAGGTGAATCTTCCGTCGGAAAACTGTTGCAGACACGCGAGTGGAAAAAAGTATTTCGCACTAAACAATGTTCCGCAATTTACCAAAGGAGACGGGAATGATTGACCGAAAGAGAATACATTTATTTCGAATACTCAAATGACTCGGTGTCCAAAGTGCTCGTCGATATTTGGCAATTCGATGACTCTCGGGCCAGTTCGTTTGGAAACGAACGAAACGTTAAGGTCGTTCATGAACCACCCGTTAGAGTGTCATCGGCGCTTGCCACTGTTAAGGGCAACCCTCACCGTTACCCCGGGGATTCGCACAAACAATAGCAATAGGCCTCTATCTCCCGCTCTCCGCGCAGTGGAGAACGATGCCTCGGGCAGCTTCCACGGACCGGCACGTTGGAGTCCTCTCGCGGCCGTTAGGGCCAAACGGCCGCGAGAGTGGAGCGAACGCAATGAAACACGGTATCCTGATCCGTGCCGCGAGGTTAACGTTTTCTGTATCCGTCGTCTCCCCGGCCACCCTCGCGCGACTAATCCACCGGGAAAACTTTAATTTCTTTCTTCGAACGATCGCGACCTAACGTCTCTTCCTCGTTGCCTCGTCGATCCATCGACGAGCGAGTCGCCGCTCGAGCGTCCGCAATAACCGGAAACTTCATTCGTCCCGAAGTTCTCCGAGGAATTCGACGCGGATCAACGGCCCAGCTGGGACACCTCGGACACTTGGACAGCGGGGCAATTAATGAAATCGGTGCGGATCAACATTTTGCCTGCAATTTCCTTCGCCGACACGTGACGGAACCATCGGAAAATTGCGGTTTCCGGAGACGGAATTAGGAGAATGAAATCGATCTGTAAAGACGGCCGACTCGAACTGAACCTGAGCGTACCCAGCGATCCCAAAATATTGATCAGCTTTAATTATCTTTTTTTTTTTTTTTTTTTTTCAAATTTCGTTCCGATTTCTTGGAATCGTTTTTTTTTTTTTCATTTCGACAATGTGATGGTTTCGACGATCTCTCAATTGAAATTCCAATTCGTTCGGACATCTCGAATAATCGTCGACACCGGGAATTCGTATTCGCAAATTTTAATATTTCAAAAACGGTTAATTTCGAGATTTCCGAACATTTCCAACAATCATCGACGAGGTCGAGCCCGACCTTTTCGAACATTAATCAGCGAACTATCGAGCAGTCTCCTCGTCAGCAGTCCGAAATTAAACAAAAAAAATACAACCACTCTTCTCGAACGGTCAATTTTTTTTTTTTTTTTTTTGTTTTTTTTTTTTTTTTTGGTAACCGAAAAGAAAATTAGTCGACGCGTTCTCCGGTGTTTTCTCGAAACTCTCATCGCACACTTGTCTCGTCTCTCTTCTCTCGTATTATCTTTTCCGTAACCATTCCCGGTTTAATCTCCTCGCTTTCTTCCTCTCCCGCTTCGGGACCGTGCCTTTTATCTCTTCGAGTTAGCCAAGTTCAACCGCGGAGACTAAAGCGCTCTGACAACGAGCTACTCCGAAGTTATTAGCCGACCTCGCGGCGCTCTGCCATCCCTCCGAGCCGCCACCGTCTGCTTCTCCGCTCTCGCCTCGTGGCGTCCGCGAAACCAACCCCCTCAACGCGTTCTTCCCTTCTTCTTCGTTCTCCGGCCACAGCGTACATCGAGGGATAACAGGTGGTGCGGCCCATTCCAACATATCTGGATCAAACTTTCTTTTTTTGTTTGTTCCAAGAGATATCTTGTTTCACGACATTCGAGAGCTTTTCTTCCAACAGGAGCCGAGAAACACCGAGTACGGAAACCGTAATTCAAGTTCGTATTGCTTTCATTAAATTCGATTAATCGAAAGGTTTCAATCACTTTATTTTAATTCACTCAATCACTCGAATTCTTATTTTTATTTATTTTTAATTTTTATTATTATTGTCATTCATTTACATTATCATTTTATGTTTCATATTTTTATTTTATTTTATTTTATTTCATTTCATTTTATTTTATTTTATTTTATTTTATTTTATTTATATAATTTATTTATGATTTTATATGTGTAAGTCTACTGTCTCGGAGGGAGTCGGAGGTTGAAGAGAAGGAAAATGGCCAGTGGGTTAGTTGTTCGCATTGGTATATTTCAAACCGACCCATAGTTGTACTGGGTGGTTCTCGGTGTTTTCAGACACCATGGGCAGACAGCGAGTACACGGGTGGTTCGAGGGGCGCCGCTGGATGTATTTTCGCAAAGCTGAGACAGTCCAATGCTTGGGGCAGTTGTGTGTGGCGTTAAGGGGGTGAGAGAGTGCTGCGAAGCTACGGAACGAGGCTCGCGGGTGTGAGGGAAGAAACGAAAGACGAAAGGGGGAGGTGGTCGGCGAAGAGGGAGAAGGTGGAAGGCAACCGAGGTAGAGAGTCGGTCCCAAGGGAAACGTAGCGCGCCACGGCCCGAGGCAGCTCGTCACCTGGGACACCCTTATATCGCCAAGTACAGTCGCAACGAGAAAACGCTTTCGAGGCCGAGACAGCAATTTAAAAAGAAAAAAAAAAAAAAAAAAAAAAAAAAAAAAAAAAATTGTAATTATTCGAAGTCGAAATTTCGATCGCCCTGATTTATTTCGGGGCCATTTCTCTTCGATACCATTACGAAATAATCTCATATATTTTCGGGGAGTGACATTTTTTTTTTTTTTTTTTTTATTCTCGTCACCGCTCGAGCTCTCTCAATGTCCCCGACAAGATTCCGTCGACTGAGACGGATATCAGAAATTTTGTCGAATTCAGCTGGAAAACGTAACGCTTGTTCAACGACAAATTCATTGTTACTTAGTGGTATCGAGTTGAATTCAGTGCCACTGTGCAGTTCTAAATAGCATCGAACAGTATCCCGTACCATTTTCCCTCTGAAATCCCGCAATCGTAGTCACTCAATGACTCACACGACGTTCTGTTCAACCGGTAATTCGCTTATCGAAGCAACGTGAAAATGCAATTTTTTTTTTTTTTTTTTTTTTTTTATAGCAATGACGGTCTCAGTTTGACAATGATTGGAACAATATCGTCGAATCGTCGTGAAAAGCACGTCGCTCCTGTTATTAGCGGATGCTGTACTGGGAATAAGGCGAGCAACGAGAGGGTTGCTATAGAGAGAAAGAGACGAGGAGAGAGGGAGAAGCGAGATGGACCGGCCGGGCGGGATGGTGTCGGCTTGGTACAGAAAAGGAAGTACGTTTGATCGGGTTGGGGAAGGTGGAAGAGGTGAACTCGGGAGGATGTGGATGCGGAGTTAAAAAGACAGAGAGAGAAAGAGGAGGAGGCGAAGGAGGAGGAGGAGAAGGAGGAGGAGGAGGAGGAGAATTCTAGAAGAGGAAGAGAGGAGGGAGCGGGGCCAGATCCCGTGGGACTCCGGCGCGCTCCTCTGGCGCTGGCAGCACTCGGGAACGCGAACACCAACCAGGGGGATGGGAGAACTAATCAGTTCGGCGCATGCGCACCGGGCTTTTCATGTTCCCAAGAGAATTTACTCTGGCATTCCCTATAATATAGCTCCGCTGCCTTCCTCTCCTCATTCTTCCTTCGCTCCTCTTCCCTTTCGTCAATACAACCCCTCTATCTTCGGCTCTATCTGTCGCTCCGTTCCATTTCTGCATCTCTACCGATCTACAAGGACCTTTCGACCTTTACACACCGGGACACTTCACCAGAGAAAACGAAACGGAAGAAATTAGACGGAGACTCTCCCCTCAGTTTTCCATCTTCATTGACTGACTTCATTTGCATCCTAACAGAAATTTTCCGAGTGTCGGATCGGTTGGTGAACGAAAAGTGAGCCTGACTGGATTTTCGTTGGGACTCAACTGGGCGGCGATTGGGCCGGGACCAGTGGAGAATGGTCACATCAGGACTGGGATCTGACGAGGTCCGACGTGGCGCTAACCCGCGATACACAAACCCTCGAGAAAGAAGCATCCGGAGCTCTTCGACTCGCGAAGTTGGTCGCGATCGTTGATTTCTCTTTGCGCCGTCCATTTTGCGAGAGATGGAAATTAACAAAAAAAAAAAGAAAAAAAAAAAAAAAGCCAAACCACCACTCACAAATCCAAATTTTCTCCGCGTCGTCGTATTTTTTTTTTAGAGGCCTCGAAACACGATATCTTTTTTTTTTTCTTTTTTTTCTTTGCCGATTTTAATTATGCAAGCGGACACCTCGCGATTGCTCTTGTACTGCGTCGGGCGAATTCGCGGCTTTCGAGATCTCCGATCCGCATCGCATCCTCGGCCCGTTCGGTCGACGATTATTATTTCAACTCACCTTTTCCCGACTGCGCCTCAGAACTTTGTGCTCCGAAAGTAAAACGAGAACCCCGTCTCTGTCCCCTCTCGCTCCTCGTCTCACGCAAACGAGAGGCTGCATCGCAGAAGGAGAAGCCGCGCAGTGGTTATGCCGTTGCTTCTCCGGCTGTTTCTCTCCTCGCGTCTCCCTCGAGAGGGACTCGCGAAACTATCCTGCTCACCCGGAAGCGCGCACCGGCCCCGCTTCCACTCACGCTCTCAAACCCCCCTCCGTACCCTCGTTGCGTGTCTTCGCTTAGGCGAAAAATTTTTTCATACCACGATACGCGTGTAATTTGCAATATTGATTTTTTTGTTTAATCTCCCCGAGGTCTTCTACCAAAAACAAAAAACAAAAAAAACAAAACAAAAAAAACATTATTTTTTTCGAGACTCATGATTGAGAGTGCGTTTTGACGAATGCGCGTGGCGAACGACGGGGCATTCGGACGGGCGGAACGGCGAGAGATAAGAGCATCGTTTCAATAGGAACAATTCTATCCGACGGGGTTTTTTTTTTTTTTTTTTTTTTTTTTTTCTTTTTTTTTTTTTTTTTTTAATCCACGAACACTCGCCCATGGGACGCCATGGATGGAGATCGTCACGCCCCCTCATCTCCCCCATCTCATATTGTTACGATCTATGCCGAGATTGCGTTTTCTTGAACGGCTTCGAACAATCGCGCATATCTCAGGAAGCCATTGTTCGCATTGTATCGAGGAGCGTTGCCACGTACCCGAACCGTCCCAGAGGTAACCGAGCCGGAGTAATCCACGGAAAGATGAAATATGGGCATCAACGTCGTCGAGTACCGATCCACGGATAGGCGGCGCGATGTATACCGATGGACGGGAAAGACGGATACCAGTCACGGTTTCCTATTACGGATTAATCCGTGTCGAATTCGTCAATTATTCGATAGATTTTTCGATAGTCAGATTCGATAGAAAAAAAAAAAAATTAACGAATTAAAAATAATAATGATTATTTTTAATTCGTTAATTTTTTTTTTTTTTTTTTTTTTTTTTTTCTTGGATTTGATGAGTTTTCGCCGATCATTTATTGTTGAGACACACCTTTTATTGACGTTGGGATAATATTTTTACTTGTGCATGTGGCTGGAAATTCTTGGTCTTCGATTGCACACAATCGATCACTCAATTTATTTATTCGTTCGTTTCTATTTCCCGTTAATTCGGTGACAAGGAGTGGAAGTGTACACCATTGTAAATTATTTTTGATTTCGTTATTTGGCGTCTCCGTCGCGAGTCGTTCAGTTTTGAAATTGACAATGGTCATCAGCCATGATTTTTCGAATTAATGACGAACATCGACTATTATTTTCACCGACCGTTAAAGAAATTAAATGTTCTCTCAAAATCGTTAAATATCAATTTTCTCCAATGATTATTTTAAATCGATGGTCGTGCTCATCTCCACGAGCCATTATTTAAAAATTGGTAACACTGATCTCCGTCGTAATTCATAATTTTCGAAAATATAATTTTTTTCGATTCTCAAAGAATTAACGAATCTTTGAAAAAAAATTCTCAATTTTTAAACGTACCCTCCGAATGTCGACTAAACGCCCTCTCGAGTTCCTCTTCCTCGTCCTCCTCCTCTTCGTCCTCGTCATCATCGGCTGAAAAAAAAATAAAATCGTTTTCTTTTTATTTAATTTTTTTTTTTCGAGAGGAATAAAAAAAAAAAAATTATTATTAAAATTCCACCTACGTTTTGCGGTATCTAGATTGGAGCCTTCATCAAAAGCTTCCGGCGCCTCGCCACCGTCTTCCCATTCTTCGTCTCCTGCAACACGAGAGCAAACAAAATTTTTCGATACAATTTTTTTTTTTTTTTTTTTTTCCCCCCACGCGAGACAGTTTTCTCGCCGGTCTCGTGGCTCTTCGGTATGACAACAGGACACTTTGGTAAATGAGTCCATTGAATAATACAGAGGTTGGAAAAGTCGTGAGAAGCGGACGACACTGCAAGGTTTGGGATCGATAACGAATATCCCGCTAAATGGCAAGTTGATTTTCGAGGATGGAACGGAGAAACTGGCGCATGTGGAACGGAGAAGCAAAGACTCGACTATTCTGGTCTCCGGAAACACAGCTGCGATCCACCGTGTCGCTTCGACCGCTTCGATATTCCGCTTCAATATACTTACATTAATCGAACGTTAACGTATTTTTATTGTAAGATAAAAATACGGGATATCAGAATAAACAAAACTTTCCCTGAAATTTATAAAAATATTTAAAAAAAAAAAAAAAAAAAAAAGACAAATTTTACGGTAAAAATTCCAAAGTACATGTGCGTGAATTTTTGAAAAACCGACTGTGCAAAAAACGTTTTCAATGACGTTCGTCGATTCTCGAACAAAATGTTTCCACGAATACGAGGGAACAGCTTGTTTTTTTTCTTCGCACGTCTTGCAAGCAAATTTTTCACAACGACGAAAACCATTTTTTTTTTTTCGCAGTAGCAAATAGCTTCGATAAACAAAAATTTCGCTACGATTCCAAACTCGTTTTGTCAAACCCGACACCGCGATAACAAAATTCGTCACGACGAAAATCTCGTCGCAAGAAAAAAAATGTTGTTCTCCAAACGGAGAAAAAAAAAGTTGACCAATTTAACGGGAAAAAAAAAAAAAAAAAAAAAAAAAAAAAAAAAAAAAAAAAACGAAATAAAAGTTGCAATAATGGGCGACCTGATACATGGCCGGTGGATCGTTTAACCCCTTTCCAGAGTTGGTATGCATTGCCCTGCGACTCCTTCGCTACCGAAAGAAAATTCAATCTGCCGTAAATACGGTTAACAATTTGACGGTAAGCCGGACGAGGCGACCGGAGTAGAGAAAGCCAAAGGCAGCATCACCTACGGCCTTAGAAAGCCCGGTTTATACCGCACATACACCGGGTAGCGCAGTTTCGTAATAATCGTAAAGGTAAGGGGATTGGCTATCATTCTGGGGAGCGGTGAGAGAGGAAGGTCTGGCCAGACCGCGTAATGCTGCTTCTGGCTTCCCATAGACGCGCTGCCCTACGATAAGCAATTCCTACCTCTTAACCTTCGACCGCGTTGCGCGCCGCTATAGCAATGCGGCCAATTTTCCTCGGCTACCCTAGCTGAACCGGAAGCTGAACGAGATCGAGGAATAGCATATACATTGGTCGCGATATCGTTCCCACCACTATCACGCGACTGTTAAATATCCGAAGAGCAAAGAAAAAAAAAAGGCAAAAGCCGGAAACACGTGAAATTACTCGGTTGATGGCAAAAACGGTAATTAATTTTTTTCGAGGACTTTCACCACCGGTGGGTCAGAAATAATTGATCATACGATGGGGAGATACACTTTTCACAGGTGTATTTTTTTTTTTACCGGGCGAATCGGCTGAAAGTAGCTCGGAGTGTCGAAAAAAATTCGGAAAAGACCAGTTTTTCCTTCTAATTGTTCAATCGCTCCGATTTTTCGGTTTGCTCGGATCGTGCGAGTTGTGCAACACCAATCTTAATTATTATTATTATTATTTTTTTTCATGACACCGGGAATGTTTTTATACGAAGAGTGACGAATCAGACGCGAGGGGTTTTTTTCTTTAGGTCGCGAGGATGATTCCACTTTTTGGTCAATGGCATTCGGAAAAAAATGTCGCGATTATTGAATTTTAATCAGCCAAGTGGTATTTTCTTTTTTTTTTTTTTTTTTTTTTTTGGTGAGGTTTACATTAGCGAGGTTTAATGCATAAGCGAGACGTAATAGAGCAACGTTAGAGCCGGAATAGCTGCTTCATCCTGGCTCAAATTTTCCACCATAAATATACCAGACCTCTCCTCCAAAGCTTAACCCTTATAATCCACGAGGTCCTTGAAAATTTAAGCCGTTATTAGTTTTTGCAGTGACAGCCTTGAGCCTCCGACCTACGGTTCGTTATATAACCTGTTATAATACACCGTCCACTCTGACCCCTTCCGCACCGCCCTCCCCGGATTACCCGTTTACCTTTTTGCTCTGGCTTTTCTTCGAGACTGATCCGACGAGCTATTCGGAAAATCCATCGGTCCTATTTTCATTGTTCCTCGCGGAAGTGAGCAAGCGAATTACCATTTGTTTCCAAAAATTTGTATCAACGAAAGTGGCTTTGAAATGGCGAAAAAGGAAAATTATTTTCCGGCTGATTTCCGGACGAATTTCCATGTGGATAATCGAGTCAGTAGTAAAATCAACGAATGGTCAGCCATCGGCAAAAAAAATACATCCGCGCTCGACTTAAATAACAGATTAAATAAGCACAAAATTTCTGGTAACGATTTGTGAATGTGTAACAATTTTTTTTTTTTTCCCCAAAGCGGTGAGTTCAATTTTTTCTATAGAATTACAATAAAAACTTAGATGCTGTTGAAAAATAGAAACTTGGTGGAACTGTGACACGGTTTTATTGGTCGTTTGTCATTTGAAATCATGATCGAACATTCGGTTCAGCGCAAAGTCACCCAGGACATTGGCATTTGCAGCACTGGCGTGCCAATCGTTGACAATTGGCGGCCGATGCTCAGTTGGAAATCCAACCAACCATTGTCCACACCCAATCCAACCCGATTCTCCAACCACGTTCTCTTCGCGGCTACCCACAAAGTAAATTGGCCCTACAATATATAAAAAAAAAAAAATCGTCACACAATCTCATCGATACTGAATGATAAAAATCAACGAAAAAATTCGAGAAAAAAAAAAAAAAAAAAAAAAAAAAAAAAAAAAAAAAAAAAAACTAACGAATCTTCCAACTCGTATCCCTCGGCCAATCGGCAGCTCTACTCTCCCAGAACTTCGTTCTCGTCCCCTCTTTCCCGTGGCTTCTCTTCGTTCTCCTCCTCAGGAGGAGGACGTTCTTCTCCTCAGGATCCAAGAACCGGAAGGAGAATCCGAGGAAGAGAGGACGAAGCCGAGGGAAAGAACGGGAGAGGAAAGAGAGGTCGATATAAACCGTCGAGTCGAAGGGATCTCGCCGTAGAACCGCTGGGGAGGTAAATTCCCCGGGGAGTCTGAGTCCGCGTCAGAGCTACCCTGGGTACCGTCCCGAGGGAACATCGAGCTTCTATCTCCGCGCGCTTCCCTACACAGTCGCGTGTGTACAAGCGCGCACCAAAGTTGATACACACAGGCACGGCTCTCGCGTATCTCGCGATGTGTGTCGCCCCGTAGCGAGCTCAACTCACACCCGCGGAGCGGAAGCCGCGCTGGCTTCGGGTTCGCCGCCAATGGCTGATGCTCGCATGCCTGTCCTCTACCCCGGGCCTTGTGATGCTCTGTCACGAGTCCAAGACACACGACGCTTTCCGGATATAACGCTCGACGAGATAACCCGGCGAAGAGTCTCTGCCACCACCCGGTAAGTCTCACCAACCAACGAGCAAGGGAGTGGGCGCTTCGTTTCGCATATCGACTAATTCGAAGACGAACGTTTCAGTCGACCGACGCGGTCCACATCTCGACCTGGCACGGTCATAGACGTTGATGAACTTTTTTTTTTTTTTTTTTTTTTTTTTTTTTTTTTTTTTTTTTTTTTTTTTTTCGTTGATTTTTGTCAAATATTTATATGCGACGGTGAGAAATGACATTTTTCGAAACTGTCTTGTACCGTCGGTTTCATTTAATTTGTATACGTTTTATGGTTCTCATACTATTCTAAATTTTTTCATAGAAAAAAATAAAAAAATAATTACGAGACGGTTAAAAAGATATTAAATTCGGTTTGAAAAAATCTCGATTGATTCCTACGTATTTTCTTATTTCTAAATTTTTGCGTCTCGATGAGATCCCATTTTTTTTTTTTTTTTTTGCATCACGATAAAGACAATTTTTCTGTGAAGGAAAAATTTGGTTTTTTGTTTTTTAAATTGTCGAACAATAAAAAATATAAATGACAAATAAATATTTCGAAGCAAATTTGTATTCCGATCGAATTACGTGAATATTTTTCATTTTCGGAATTGGTAGGGCAAAAGTCGTCTGGTCGGATGTCGAGGCTGCCTCTTCGAGTGAAATAATTTTAATCGAAAATAACCGAAGCGCCGCTGACCAACGTAGGGCCAATGATAACGGACAGTGACATTTGGCGAAGAAGGAGATACGGCCAGTGCGCGTTTCGCCGCGGCGTACGTACTCCGACGTTTCCACTATAAGCCCCTGGACCACGGTCGTTAATAATTGCCGCGGACGTAAATTAATTCCACAGCAATAATTATGCATTTATGCTCGACGCACAAATTACAATCACGGGGGAAACACACACGGCGCGCGGCATAATGCGTGGTGATTCGGTTCATTGCGTCCCGTCCTTTAGTTTCCCGCGTCTCTCTATTCGTGCCCCTTCCCGTATACGCGGGGATTATATGTTTGAGTTTACGGTTCTGTTGTGTCATAACGCTATATTATGCGCCAGTCCCGTTGTTGCTTTACGTACGAGCATTCGCACGGAGTCCCGATTGCCGAGAAAGAGATTGCAACGACGAGACACAAATTTTCACGAGCGTTTTCCGTTCGGTCGGTTTCGACTGTTTTTTTTTTTCAGTCGAATTGAAATTCTTGCTGACGATAAGGCGAGAACAATTGATCGGTTCTTAATTTTTTTTTTTTTTACCAGGACTTGCGAGATTCAAAAGACACAGACGTGTATGAATAATGGTGCAATAATTAATGCAGTGGAGTGCCGAGGACACTGTTTCGTCTCGATCAAAAGTAGACAGCGAAGAATTGTTTTCGGACGGAGTATCAAATAATCGGGCGCTTTATGGGCGTTCCGAAAAATTGCGATAACGACAGGCTGCTGAAATCATTTTTTCAGCCGAAAATCGGCACTTTTTTTTCAAATACGTTTTTTTTTTTTTTTTTTTTTTTCGTATTTAAACAAGACACCCGGTCGTTTCGCGATTATTATCCTCAAAATACCAATTATTCCGGTATTTGGTCGCTTACGAATACTCGTCAATGAAGAGTAACAAAAAAAAATTGAAACTCGCAAAGATCGTGAATAAAACACGTGTAGAATATTGACCGAACGACAATAATGTCCAGTTTGAAAAAAAAAAAAAAAAAATCGAACCAATCGAAAAATCGGAAAATCGATGACGGTATCGATAATTTTTCGCAATAATTGGGGAAAAGGTTGCGATGAAAATTTCCAGGGATCGCGAATCACTTCGACGATCCTGATTTGAATCTATTAATTTACACGGCGGCTGGAGATATGCGACGAAGCGCGAGTACCGGGTACTTCATTATCGTGCGTTAATTAGCGCAACGAACCTCCCGCATACGCATCGCGTCCTCCACGTTCTGTACTGTATAACACGATGCGTCCGCGTAGTCGCTTTCGTTCCCATATTCGGCGGCAAACCGCCGATTTCGCTACCTTCACATTTCTGGCTGCACACTAATATTCCATTTGCCCCGACGGTTGTAATGGTATTTCGATCTTACAATCACATACGTACACCCGTTGACGATCCACCAACCGCATCCATTACGCGATACGGATCTTTGAAAAAAAAAAAAAAAAAAATGTATATGTGTAAATATAATTAAATCGCTGTCTGTCGTTTACCGGCTGTTTCCACTTGCTGCTCCGGGAAGAAAAAAAAATGAGAAAATCGTCGAATTTTTAGACGCGTGTACGAATTAAGGTACGGTGCAGTTTTTGACATTCTTCAATTGGATTGCACTGCAATGCAATTCGTGTCTGACCAGTGTGGAGCGTTTCTACTTGCCGCCGAGTAGACACCGAAAAAAAATTTTATCGAATGCTTCGGCGCGTAGTGTGGAAAATGTTTTGGAAACATTTTTTTATGGACTATAAAATTTTTATATTTCGAAACACTCGAACGAAATATCGAGACGAAACATTGCTTGAATTTAATGTAAATTTACGATAGACGAAATGTATCCTCAAAATCTTCAAAATCTTTCTACAGTATGTGTTAAAGGAGTTGTGATTTTAGTAGAATATTTTTAACATCCGAAGAAAATATTTTCGAGACACTCTAAAGATATTTCTGTGCTCGGGTCGACGACATTCTTCAACACACACCGGATTATCCGATGCGAGCTTTGGTATAAAATTTGTCCACATTTTTCGATGCACCGCGATGCAGTCGGCGTCTGACCAAAACCGACCATTTCTACTTGCCGCAGATCGACTGCTTCCAGATTAAAAAAAAAAAACACAAAAACGACCGGATTTTCAAAGAATCCATTGGGACACATATCAAAATACCGTAAATAATTTTTTCGAATTGCAAAAGTGCATTGGAATATTTTAGAAAACGTCGCTTACGCGTATCAGTAAAAACGTGAAACTTGTTGAGTAAGAATTAATAAGACCGACAGCAATGGGAAATTTGGCGATACACAGAAAGTCAATTAAGCGAATGCAATTATTGTATACGGAAGTGCATTATCGGAACGTATGTGGGATCGATGGGATACCTGATGGAGGCATCTGGATGCAGGTACACGCAGAACCCCTCGCGGATATCGGACCACTGCCGATCTGGGTTTACATACCGTTGGACAGACCACAAGAATTAATGGCAACTGTCGAACGCAATGTTAATTGAATACATGCGGGAAGCTCGGTGGGATCGATCCGGGCTGCCCATTCCATTACACGCTGTGCATGACTGGTGTCGAATAACTCGAGTTTCATGTCGAAGTATCGTTGTTCTTGCAAATAAATGTCTTGCCACAGTCTCATCCCGAATTTCGCCATGGTCGATCCACGGACCAGATTATCGGGATGAGCCGGTGCTCATTAAAATGTAACTAAAAATCATACATACTGTGACGTAACGAAAGAGATGTTTTTTTTTTTTTTTTTTTTTTTTTTCAAGAATTTTCAAAACTTCTCACCCTGCATGGATTTTAAAATGTACGAGCGAGAAGTCTGGATTTTTGCGTGAATCTAAGTGAAAAATAGCATTGAGGCATCGACAAAAATATTCATGTAACTTATTTAGTTAAATTTTTCCACACGTGTTACGTATACGAGAGAGAACGAGGCAAAATGACACAGTGTGAGTGGAAACGAGCTCCAAAAAAAAAAAAAGTCTGTCGATGCTCCAAAAATTCAGTCGAAAATTCACTCGAAAATTGAGTTTAGAATTTTCCCACTTAAAAAAAAATTCACCTCTCGGAGCGTTAAAATTTTTTTAGTGAGAGAACAGCCGTGGGAAAAATGTCTCGAAAAATTGTCCGGACCAGCCACGAACCATGAAACGAGACTCGGTAATTTAGATTCTTATCGGACGTAACGTGGTGTCGGAGAACATTTTTAGAATTGGCGGAAATTCGCGACGGCTGCGCCGAGCTCGTCGCGTCTGTGAGCGGTTTTGATACCGCGGTTCAGCGAGGGCCGACGGTAAGGGACGGTGACGCGGTAACACACGAGGAGTACGAACAGAATTGGATAGGATGGGATAGGAGAACCGGTGATTACAGAGGCCGCGCAGAATATCCCAAGAGAGAGGACGCGCTCCCTCGGGCTTCCACCTAATTCCGTCCTGGCTGACTACTGACTCCGTTCCGTGTCCCTACGGCACGTCCCCTCTGTGCTCCGAACTAGAATCCACTGTAGCTTTACCGAGTGACTACTTCGCGATTCTCGTTTCCGTTTCCATGCGCGGAACCGCGTCGATGCAACCCTCTCTGCGTGGCTTTTCGCTTCACAGAATAGTTTCAGGGCACGCGCGAGTTCCAACGAATAAACAAAGTTTCGACGGACACGACGCTGATCACGAGTACGATTATGGACGTAATTTCTCGATTATCTTTAATAATGAGAAAATTTGAAAAAAAAAAAAAAAAAAAAAAAAATTAATTAAAAAAATGAGAAAATAATAAATTGGCAAATTAGCGTGAAGATTCTTCGTCTCGGGAAAAGTGAGTGGGACGATGAAGAATTTTGGAAAATCAAGATCGATTATTGAATTGACCGTAGTTTGTTATCTCGACGATTCGCCGTTTCCGGTGCGTCGAGCTTTCATTGAATACTCTAAAAAAAAAAGAAAAAAAAATTGAAAAAAATGGAAATTCAGTGAAAGGAAGATTATCGAGATGGTTTGTTTTGTTGAATTTCGCTCGCGACGATAACTCACTTTTTAGGGATCGCGGCTTAGCCTGCTTTCGTCTGGACATCGCCACAGCGTCCAGTGTCTTCTTATCTCACTCACACTGAAATCCTATTCGAAGAAAATAAACTTTGTGAAAAGTACATTTTTAATTGGAAAAAAAAAAAAAAAAAAAAAAAAAAAAAAAAAAAAAAAAACAGTCACCAACGCTCGACAGTGTCATTGAATTTTTTTTCGAATATTTTATTTCGTTAAATCCGCACTTGTTTGTCGTTAACGTGATGCGAAAAGTGTCGACGCCGTCCGAGCGCCGCTACCAGCGTTACCGGAAGCACGTGGCGCTGCGCGGAAGACTCGTTCCACCCCTCAGAGCCGGGCGAAGGACGCGCGCGTACGACGGACGCGCGACAAGTGCCGTCGCCTTCCGGAGCCAAGTTCCTCCCTCGTTGTTCAGGGTGCACGAATCTACCAACAATCCCCCCTTTTACCCGTCCACCCTTCCCCTACTGTCCGGGAGAACTCGCGATTCGGACAGTCGCGCAGGCGCCTAACATTGGCCTCGACCCCGCAAAGAATTATTTTCAATTCACCCCCGAGCTGCGACGGATTGTTGACTCTTCGACCGCATGCAGTTCCCAGCAATCGAGACGTTTATCGAGGAATCGGAAATTTTTTTTTTTTTTTTTTTACTATCGTCCATCCCTAACTTGATCTCCGATACAGCTAGATATAGGGTTGGAGAGGTTTTTTATTTTAATTTGGATTTTACTGGACAAAAGTTGGGGCTTTGCGTTTTTTTTTTTTTTTTGGTTTTTTGTTTATCTGTTGAGCCTGTTGAGCCACGAAAAAAGACTCGATTTTTTTCAGCGAGTATTGAGTTTTTTTTCGTCGATGGTGAAATAAAATTTTTCTCGTTTCTCTACCAAAGTTAAATGCCAGTTAAATTTATGAATTCAATCAATGCATTTTCTATTGGAATACTTTTTTTTTTTATTTTGGAATTGAGTTTTTTCGAAATTGATTCGTTCTGGGACGGATTAACAATGGACGAAAGATGGGAAATATGAAGAAAGAAAATTTATTTTTCTGCAATTTATGTATCCGTGATTTTTTCGGATTTTTATACCATCCGGAAGTCTTTGCGATTCGCTCTCACTTCTCTGAAACTTCTGCTAACCAATCACCATTCGCAGACTACCTTTACTCGATAACCTGAAATCTCAATCTCTCGTTTGCCGACAGCCGATTCAGTAAAAAATTATGCGAAGCGAGAATTCGAGATTTTCACCGACGAAAAAAAAAAAAAAATGAGCAGCGAACTGATACCAAAAACATAACTCATTTTACTGAACATAAGATCGTTTATTGGCTACAAAACTGTTACAAATATTATCACACACTTGTTACGAATGTTTAACTTTATCTTTTATTCATCGTCGTTGGGAGTGCGGATGGCCGCGAATTAAAAGGTATTTTTTTTATCTTACAGACATTGTTTTTAATCGGCTATGTAACTGTATAATTGCGGATCAGAAAGTTCACGGTTGCGGCCAGATTTACTTTCGTTTATTTATCGTTTCACTTAATTTTTTATCTCGAAAAAACCGTCCTGGAGCTGTCGCTTATCTCAATCTTATTCAGTAGGTACAAATAATAATATTGCGATTCTTGCAGATCGTCGGTTTTTATTATTGTTATTATTAATATTATTATTTACAATTAGTGCGCGAACGTCGAATGGTGAATCGATAATGAGAGCGATGAAAAGCATGTCTCGTATCAAATTTGTAAAATTTACAAATGTAAAAAAATTCGAGTTACATCAATTGTATTTGGTGATTTTCTTCGTCTTTTTTATTTCATGTTTGATGTCGCATCTCGAACTGCCGTTGTACAACCAATAAATAATATCAATCGTGTATATTAAATATTGATATAAATATAGGGCAGGGGGGATTCGTGTATAAATCGTGTATATAATAATATGTCACTATTTCAGTACGTACTAAGCTCTAAGTTGTGTGTTGTTGTTTTTCAATATTTTATTTTTTCTTTCGTTTGTTTATACTCTCACGGTACCTAAAATATATATGTAGGCCCTTTTCGATCGACATAGGCCGATGTATGTAATTTTTTTGTTCGTTCAACTTCCAATTAAATAGAAAAGGCGATTTATAATCATAAAATCTTTTAAAGTTGGCAGTGTCCTTGTTTTTTTCTGCATATATAATTATCCACCGTAAGTTCTTGCATAAATCGAGATAATTTCGTTATTGGAATGACGATGCGCTTTGGATGCGTAGACATAAAAAAAATTACGCTTCTCTCATTCAATCTATTCAAATCGAAGTTTTTTTTACATAGGCAAGTATAAAATTAAAAAAACAATTCTTGTACGTAAAAAAATAATACTTTCACCTCTTAATCAAATGAACAGAGCGAAGTTCAAACATTAATGGACTTCGATGTCAATTTTGTAATCATTAGCGACAAAAAGTAACAAAATGAAAAAATAAGGAATGAATTCGAATTCCATCTCGATTGTATGTAGTACTTTTTTTTTTTTTTTGAAAGCCTATAGACAATTATACATTCGCTCTCTTGCACTCGACATTAATAGTAATATGAACAGTTAAACGTAAGCCCGAATAATCTTGAAAAAATTATCATTTTCAATGAGATCGTAATACTAGAGCTTCTTTTTAATTCTAATATTTGTATAATATATATATGAGTAGAAAGGAGTACGATTTATTCTATTATTATAAAAAAAATATATGGATATAAAAAAAATCACATTCAAACATATCTTTCTCTCGTTTCGACTATCGTCCTTCGACTTGAGTTTTTTCGATACGCGGAAATTTATCGCTCTCGTAAAAAAATCAGCTTTTTTTTATGAATTCGCGAGCAACAGCTTTAAGCCTTTTATTTTCTTTCACCTTCCATTTTCGTACTCGAAAAAATAATTACTCAACTTTCGATGGGTCATCGAGGCCGTATCGGTAGTAGATGCAGTTAACGTCTATGAATAAGTTTGACATTAAAAAAAGAGGTCAAGCTTGTTCAAAGGTGACAACATAATTTTCGTGGTACAACCGAGTTAATATAGCGCGAAGATTTGAAAATTTTTTGTACATAATTTTTTTGAACTCTGTAAAAAGTGTAAGCATGAACTTAAAAATCTTGACTGACCGTTTTTTTTTCACGAAAACAAAGCTTCCTCCAGGAGGAAAATAAATATGCAGTAAAATGGACTTTCCTTTAGATCGTCTAGAAATGAATAAACTCGAAATTCAATAATTTCATTACTTCCTGGTGGTTTTTTAAATTATTGTCTGGGTGCATATCGATGGCTTAATTCCACAACGGCGTACAGCCGAACTATACGCTTATATGCTTTGCAGGTGTTGGGCCATCAATATGAATTATTAAAATATTAAAAAATTGTATCCGACTAAGTGGATACCCCGCAGATTTAGCTCATTAAAGAAAAATCACTGCGCGAGTATCGGAGAAGGGAGCTTAAGTCAATCCGAAGTGGCATTCGATTAACTTAGAATTCCTTCTGGCAAATCTATAGATCCAGAAGTAAGCGCATCACGGGCATTTAATTATATCGAAATGAGTCCATTTTACCTCGCTTTCACATTTTCCCACTTTTTTCACATAACATATTATATTAACATTATATGTGCGCTCTCTGTATCGGATACGATGTAACTAATGTTGGTGCCTGATTCAAAAAGTGTACAAACAATTTTGAAATCTTGGTACTTAATTTACTTGGCTTCAGTTGGAAAAACCTTCAATTCCTCATCGAGTATATTCGATGCGATTGCGAATATCTATCTAGCTTCCTTTTTGCGCTGAGAGAAGACGTGGATTTGCAATAAACAAACCTATATATATATATATATATATATATGTATTATAAATATATTTTAAAAAACAGTGACTCTTCTCCTCCCTCGTCAGACGCGTTGTGGCAATAAAAACAAAAATAATCGTACTTTTTGTACCTCGGAATTCTGGCTGTCTTAGGGTGTGAAGAGCGATAACAAATAGAATTACGCTCATTTTTTGGGTTGAACCAACAAATTATCTCAAAATTCAGTTTTCCTCTCCTCTTATTTATGGCAGTCGCTGTAGCTTGGCTACGGACAAATCGTGTATGTGTTCATCTTTGTTTTTCTATTTGACGGTTTGTAATGGTAAAAAAAAAATCATGAAAAATGTAATGGTCATTAGGTTCCTTTTGATTAATCAGTCGTGTCTCCTTTTTTCTTTTCGTTTTTTTTTGGAAATCCGAGTTTCTTTCGCGAAGGATCGAATCGACGAATCGATTGAAATAATTTACAATCTTACATAAGCGTCCAATCGCAAGCATAAAAACGCTTTATCGTTTGTTACTCTCCATCTTCGGTTCGTATAATTTGAATTTAAATTTAAATTTAAATTTAGATTTAAACTATTTTAATTACTGTACTATCTAGAATTGGCAAGTTTTACGGATTGAGTCGAAGAGACTCAAGCGGTGGGTCGATCATCAGGCTCTTCGCTGCCGTATTTCATTCTCTCCGATCATACATCGATGTAATAGCAAATTCCTTGTTTACTTCTGTCTTCATTTTTCTTCTTTTATTTTAAGTCCACACTGCAGTATCGCAGAGTCTCGAATGTTTTCAGGCGTCGTAAATGGCACTCACTTCTTTAATTTTTTTTCTTTAACTGGGGTGTCAACGATATTCCAAGATATTAAAAAATATATAAATTTTTTAGCACTCAAACTCGGAAGCCGTTATAGCGTTAAGATCTTTCATCAGACCTTCGAGATTCGCCATTTCTTGGTTCAATTCCTCCGTACTGTTTGACGGCTGGAACAAACGAGAAAACCAATGAAAACGGTTAATATGAAATCGGCGATTTCATCTTGTTTTCTAATTGTTACTACGATTACTCAAAAGGAAAAAAAAATCACCTTTAATCGTTCAATTTCTTCGGGCGTGTGGGAAGCATTTGACACCGAGGCAAGACGATTTTTCGTCAACTGTGTCGCTGCTCCTTGGGACTTTTTGTACGGACTCCCCGATATCGTCGGCCTCACCGTCACTTGAGAACCTAGAAACGAGAATGAAAATAAAAAATCTTAAAACTATAAATTATTCCGAAAAATACTTCTGGCAAACTCCTGTCGAGAATTGAATCTCAAAAATTTATTGCAAAAATGTCTCTCTTAGAATGAAATTTTACCTCCGTGCTTTTGCTGAGCGGGTGTCGAAGGTGCGGACTGCGGTGGTGGAGCTGGGACGCTGAAACTCTTCAACGGATGGCCCTGAAGACGCTTGCCGCTTCCGGTCCCCTCGACCAGACCTCCGCTGGTTGCCGTCGACTGACTTCCGCTCACGTAATGACCCGGCGCATATGGACTACTCGACGGATAAGGTTGGCCCGTTGGACCGTAAGATATCTTAAAAAAAAATTTTAAAGTCAATGGTAAAAGTAACAATTTTCGCGTGACATAATTGAACAAACGAATTTTTGTTGTAATTTATTTGGTACCTGTGATTGAAGAGGCTCGTAAGTGCTCGGCATGGAACAGGAGTCCGGGCTTGATTCCGGTGTCGGTTCCAGAGTTATGTGCGCTCTGCTGAGGCTGTACTGAGCCACCGTGCGAGGGTAATTCGGCCTTGCTGATGGCACGTCGCCGCACGAGCCATGAATCGTCGGCTGTGACATACTTCCGTTCACCACCGGCGTCGCCGTAGCCATCGCTGCAAGTTCACAACAAAAATCCAATTACCAAAACAAAAAAAAATTGGAGAGGTGCTTTTTTTCTCTCGTTCTCAGCGCAATTTCGTGTGAATGACGATAGTAGAAGTAATGGAAAAATAAATTATAAATAAAGAAAAAAAAATCTACACATTACTCACGTTGATGCAACGGACCGCCGTCGACCGGAAGTGCAATTAGCTTTGGCTTGTGAGCGCCTCTACTGTGCTGTCTGCTAAGGGTCGAACACTTGTCGTCCACGTTACCTGCCGCTTTTGTGTGTATGTACGTGTGGTTTTTTTCACGATCCGAGTAAACGAGTAAAAACAAAATTACAAATAAAGGAAATGAGAATAAAACTGTGATTGTGTGTGTGCCTGGTAAAAAAGGTTTGTACATTTAGGGCTAGCGCCACCGTGAAATTCCGATTTTTTTTACCTATAGTTGAGAGTGTTTTACATGCAAACCTTTTTTACCGTATTTTGCCTTTATCTTATAAATAGAACTCGAAATAAAATATGTCGAATGTGTTTTTTTTTTTAATCTTATTTTTTTCGAAATAAAAATTATTTTTCATACCCATGTAGCTTGGTACGTATGTGCGCTTGTCCAGAGAATTTGAGTTTACTGGGGCGCTTTCTTGAGGATATTCTTGATTACCCGACCTCGGCAAGGTGTTGCTAATTACGCCGCTCGTTGAAGCTTCCCCGTTCATCGACGATTTCTCCAGAGCCTTTAATTCCATCTGGTCGTGATGAATCCAAAGATCGGGTGGCTTTATGTTCGTTTTCTGACCGGAATCCTTCATGTACCTTCAAACAAAATCCCCGGATAAATATCGTGCCGTAACAGTCCAAAGATTCTAATTTATGCTCCATGCAAAAGTCAAAAAATAAAAATAAATACCCTTTTTTTCGATCCGGCGAATCAGGCCTCTTTCGGCAACACACGACGACGATCACGGCGATACCGGTCACGCCAACGATCGTGCAACCGACTATTATGTAGATCAGGATACCCGACAATCCGCGTCCATCTGCAATGGTCGACAGTTAGAAATAAACGAAAATTACTGGAACGAAGGATCAAGCGATAAACAAAAAAAAAATGCCTTACCTCGGCCATGCAATTCGTCATAGAAATCCATGCCATTGCCTAGGACGATTGAAAACAAGTTTACAATAAAAGAAAATCATAAAATAACCATTGACATCGCTAATGCTACACAGTAAAAAATATCTGTACATGTAACAGCGTTGGTAGCAATTTTACTGTGTATGAAAATAAAATGTCTTTTTGTTGATAAATCGTAAAATAAAAAATATAACTAACTAATTCTAGTGAAGTCAAATAAAATTATTTTGAGATAACAATATTAATGCTCAACAGATTTTAACGATCAACAAAAAAAATGTGTAAATAAAATAGACACCAAAAGCTTGGTACGACGACGGTGGAAGAGAATGAGGCAAAATGGGAAAGCGGGGCATAATGAGATGAGACGAAACGCAATTTTCCAATAACTTTTAGGATGATGGCGTTTACAGAAAGTAGGGAAAGACGGTGTTGAAACTATGAATGTGTTGTTGAGACATAGCGGGACATGCAAAAATTATCTGAGAAATGAGTTTTGGCCCGCTATTCCGTTTCGTCCCACTGTCTGATTTTGCCTCGCTATCTTCTAAACGTGCTCGTCTCATCAGCAGAGCGACGACTACTTCCGGTCCGAACTATGGAGATTTTCGCGGAATTAGAATCGCCGTTAAAGATCCGATTACTTACTGGGCAGTGTCTTGAATGTGACGGTCGACGAGAATGGCCCATATCCTTTCGCATTGCGGGCTTGAATCTTAAAGTAGTAATTCGTACTAGGTCGAAGTGCTTTGACCACGTACTCGGTCTTGTTACCGAGCATCCCGTCCACCAGCCAGTCTCTGTCACGCTTCGTGCTGTCCGTAGAATACGATATTATGTAGCCTGAAACGAGTTAAAAAAAAATAATAATAAATAAAAAATTTTGTTAACCGTCGGAAATGTCGCATTGAAACGAACATCCTGAAAACGTTTATATAAAAATCGTTTATATAAAAATAAAAAAGGATGTGAAGAAAATATGGAAAAAGATAATGCAAATTACCGATTATTTGACCGTTCGGTTGTTTAGGCGGTTGCCAGCGCAGAATAACAGCGGTTGGTCTTTCTTCGTTGCTCTGTACGGTCAATTCGCGCGGTGGCGTGGCCGGCGCAGCTTCCTGTGTCTGATTCAGAACCACCATACTCCACGGCGACTCACGTCTTCCTTTGACAACCTTTACGGTAAATTCGTATTGCGTGTTCGGCTGAAGATCGTCGATCATGCAGTTGAGATCGGTGGCGGTGAAGTACTTGTAGCGCGGATTTATGCTCGGATGGTAGGGCGTGTATCTCACGACGTAGTGACGACTGTCTGTCACGTACTAAGTAGGTACAAAACAAAAACGAAAAAACGTTTTTAACAATTGAAGGTTTCGACATTACAGAATTTAACGTTACAGATTTATTAAATTAAATAAATGCAAAAAATTAGAAAACAAATTTACCTGGCTTTTGGACAAAGACATATCGGTCCAGTAAAGAACTACTGTGTTCGCCGACAGGACGATCGCCTTAAGGCCAATCGGTGGTGTAAGCGGAATCGCGGATTCGGGGGCAGACTTTTCCGTAGTCCGAACGTTCTCGTAAGTTGGCAGACCTTGACCAGCGTCGTTTGTCGCGCTCAGCGATATGACATACTCCGATTGAGGTTCTGAAAAAAACAAATATTAATAAAAAATTTCAACGCCAAAATAAAAAAAATCATTAAACTTCTCGGATTACCTAAATTATCGATTAAAAAAAATCGCTGTTTGCCGTCGAGTACGTGAGTGTAAACGTCCGGAAATCCTTTGCCCCAGCCAATCTTGTAACCGCGAACCTTGATGCCGTCGTCCTTCGGTGGATTCCACCATACCGATATCGAATTCGACGACGCTTTTGCTGTTTATCAAATATGATTCCATGTTGTTACTTTCATTCAATTGGGCAAGAAAAAAGAAGTTTATATTGGTTGGCGAGAAGATAATGATTTTACGCACGCTTCGCGCGGGCGTAAAACCCAGCTACGAATTATTCTAAGTCAACTTGAGTGGTGGTTCGGGTTTTTTCCAAATTTCTCACGTCTAGGACATGAAAAAATAAATGATGAGAAACTAACTGCGTAGATTGCTCGGTGCGTTGGGCACGATGGACTCGTCAAGGTCGTTCTCGTAGGTCTCGGCGTTCATCCAATCGGTGCAGGGTCCCGTCCCGTTGACGTTAAGGGCGCATATCTTGACGTGATAGGAACCACGTTTCTCGAGACCGCTGAGCGTGTAGTCGCGCTGATTTCCCTCGGTCGTCACCGTGTTCGTGTGAAAACGTCTATCCTGACGGCGGTAACGAATCTTGTACCCTGTTATTATACCGTTACGACCCTCCAGCGGTGGCTCCCAACGGATTATAATGCTCTGTCGAGTCAAAAATGAGAAGCAGAAAATAAATATCGTTCGATCGTTGTTGAAAATCGTACTTCGAAAAGAAAAAAATTAGAAATTATAAACCAACCGTTGAACTCGCGGCTTCAACAGTCACATTGTGCGGTGGCTGCGACGGCAGGGCGCTATGAGTTCTCACTGTTATTTCGCCAGCCGGTGCACCTGGACCGTTCTCGTTGACCGCCTGGACCCATACGGTGTATTCAGTGTAAGGCATCAGCTCGCTCAACTCGTATTTCGTGCTTGTTGTTTCCCGTATCTTTTCCTCACCCTCGCCCTAGGATTAAATTAAAAGCATGTATTGAATTTAATCTATATATTTGATACTGTTACTCACTAAAAAAAATATTAATATTACTACGATTTATTTCGATCCATACACTTTAGCAATAATTGCCACACTTTATCTCCGTAATTACTAAAACGGATGTAAGAAGAACTAACAGGAGTCAATTTTTAAGTGAACATGAATCGCTCCGAAATACAATTGACCGAATTTTTTTTGTTGAAACTTACTTCCATGAACGTTACGACGTATTTGGATACTCTTCCGTTGATGACCAGGGGCTCGTCCCACGATAGCGCAATGCTGAAGCTGCTCGTGGCGTGACCAGCGAGATTTTGCGGCGGTCCGGGTACATCGGCCTGAAACGGATACGCACGATCGATTTTTTTGACTTCACACAAACAATCGCGTAGGCCATTAGCGGTTAGACTGTAAAGTATACGCTATGCCAATTTTCATTTGTAGACAATGTCGTCTGAATTTCACGGAATAAAAAAAGTCGCGTCAACCTACTTCCGAGGTTGTCGTGACACGAAGGGTCTCGCTGGATGCTCCGGCTCCACGGGAGTTGTGCGCCACAGCGCGAAACTGATAGGTCACGCCAGGCTGAAGTCCGCGTACCACCACTTCCAATTGCTTGTGGAGCGTATTTACGACGCGTTCTCTGCGAATCGTTTGTTCGAATTATTACATCAGTACAGAATGATTGACACTCGAGTATTTTATGTAATTCATACAAAAATTTTATATGGTAACTACAATAATTGATATTCACTAAAATAATCGATTTTCACAAAAACAATTGATTACTTCTACAATAATTAATACTCACAAGAACAATTGATTCGACTAAAAGAACTGCAATACATTGCAATAAACTAAAATAATTGACTCTCACAGAAGCAACTCATTCTGTCTAAAATAATTAATTCTCAACTGTGATTATCTATTATCGAGCAAAACGATATAAATTCTCACCTCTGTGATCCTTCTTGCTTGTAGTAAACGTAATAACTGAGCAAATCACCATTCGCGGTTTCGGGTTCTTGCCATCGTAGAGTCACGAATCTTGACGAGACAATGGCAACACTCAAATTTCTCGGTGCTGAGGGTGCACTTCCACCCTCGAGACTGGATTCGAGGCTCTCGGTCTCGTCTGAAAAATGGGATTCCGGATCGTAAAGGGAATTGGGATCGTTAGCCGTGCTCAGAAAATCCGCCGGATCGTCCGACGGGCTTATCGACAACGGTGGACTCGGCGTGTAAGCGGACAACGCGTGGCCCAACAAGGTGCTCGGATGCTGCCATGTATTGTTGTACAATTGTCGATGCGAGGACAATTTTTTTTTCTGAACACTCCGAGCCGTCGTCGACTTTGACGATTGAGATTTTTCTTCACAATCGTACAATTGACAAACCACGTGACGTAGGACATTCAGGTTTTTACCATGCGGTTAATCGGTAGGAACATTAAAAGGATTGAAGAAATGAAAACAGAAAAAAACGACATGAAATAAATAAACGAAAAATTGATATTCAATCTAATAAAAAAACAATTACTCAAAAGGATTGAACAACTAATTCTCGAACTGTTTAGACTCACTTGGTTGATTGATCGTCAGTCTTGCTGAAGTTTGAACGCTACCCGCTGGATTCGTGCCGATGCATTGAAAGATGCCAGCGTCTATCGCCAATAACCCATTAATCCTTAAGTTGTTGCTGAAAAAAAAATATTGATCAGAGCCTATACAATGGCAATAGTAATGGCCGATAGTTAGAAGACATTTTGTTATACCTGTTGACAAGCTGCCAGTATTGACTCAGTGTTATTCTCTCTCCGTTCTTCAGCCACGTCACTTTTGGTTCGGGTTTTCCGTAAATCTCGCATTCAAATTCCAAATCTTGATTCTCGTTTGCAACCTTATCTTCCGGTCGCTTTATGAATCGTGGTGGCACTGCAGAGAAACAAATACGATTGAACAAAAGGATTCCATAATGGTCTGTTTTTAATGTAGAAAAAATCTTCAAAAAGACTTGTAAATGAAATGCGTGCACAAAGGTGGTAAGATCAAAGACTCCGCGGGCAAGATATTCACCAAGATACACGGCGATTGAGACATCCCGGATGTCTCTTAAGATATTTACCCTGAACATACATTCTCACCCAGTCCTAAAACTACTGAAGATGTTTCCGCATATCTTTTTAGTCAGAAAACACAGTCATACTTTCTTCAAATATTTCTCACCTTGAACAATGACTTCCGCAACGGCGTCCAGTGTCTCAACCTGATTTTCCGCTCGACACTGGTAAGATCCATGATCCTCTTCCCGTACATCAGTTATCGTCAGACTCGATGCTGCTATTTTTCGATACCTTCAAATTATCACGAAACAATGTCAATTACTTTAGATGAAACGTTTATCAAATCTCACTCACTTTCATTAATTCTTCTCCACGAAATTTGAGCTTCTTTTCGATCTCGATTACTTACCTTGTGTCGAGAGCAGCCAGATCAACGGCAACTCCATCCTTGAGCCAGAGTATGCTAGGCCTGGGATTTCCATTTGCCGCGCACTCGAGGGTTATCGAAGAACTCTCGACGGCCACTTGTTCCACCGGCCTCGCAATGAAGACCGGTGCTGTCGCTCCTTGATCTGCAGCCAGAGGAAAATTTTTATTCAACAAATTTTTAACGACACAATGGCTAGCATATGAAAACTCAGTCGCTTCAGATTAAGCACAGGCTTTGAAAATAAAATTTAATTTGGCAAATGAAAAAATAAATAATGAAAAGGCTGACCGATATCACTGGTTAGAAGAGCGAGTTGAGCCTTATTACTGAGCCTGAATTGCCCGAAGCCACTTGCGTTGCATCTGTAAGATCCAACGTCATGTGTTCTCACATCGTCGATCTCTAGAGCACCTAGAAACGTTTTAAAAAAAAAATCAAATTCAATTATCGATACTCGACTTTGGAATTTTTTAAATATTAAAATTGATATTAAAATTTCAATCAAATTTTGCTTTTACACATTTCCATTTAATATTTGTTAACTTACCAGACGGCATAATTGTCATTCGACTCTCATCGACAGCGAGTGGATGTTCGTCTTTGAGCCATTGAATTTTCAGTAGACTCGACGATCTCGGAAGTGAGCAGCTCAAATAAGCAATCTGTCCGGGGTAGACCATCGTGTCTTGCGGCTCTCGATCGAAACCTGGTAGGCCTTAGAGTAACAATTATGAAAGATTATTATTAACAATTGTCGAAATCGAAAATTTTTTTTTAACTTTCAAGGAATTAATGATGACAAATGTCATGTAATTTCTTTAATTTTTTGCATACTCACTCGCAAGTTTAATCGTAGCCGAACGCGAAACTATCGATCCAACTTCATCGACTGTCGCGAGACATTGATAACTACCGGTAAGCTCCGGACTTCCGGCGTAGACGCTGCTTATGTACAATGAGCCGTTTGCCAACTGAGAACTGAAACATGAAAGGATTATCAATTTATCGTCAAACTTTTTCAAATGGTCTTACCAGACTCTGATTATTGTACCTCCTAGAGCCAAACCTCCACATGAACCATCCTGGGCTCTCATAGGTCTGGGCTTTTCAGGCTTTTCTAAATTCCCTCATACCAAAGATCTACCGCGAGATATCTTAACTCTAATTTATATTCCAAATCCCCCAAGTCAAAGTATTCACGAGATACGTCATCGGTTCTTGATTATTCTAAAAACCTCCCAGATCAACGTCGACTCAAGTACCCGGACCAAAGTCTCGCCCGAAAGACTTGCCATAACGCTTTTGGTGAACACTCTGCTCGAAGGTTCAGCTAAAGATTTTTTCACAGAAAAAAAAAATCACGCTTACCGATAGCTATCGCCGATAAAATTTATCGGCTGTCCATCGTCGCTACGCCATTGGATACTCGGCTGTCCCAATTCGCTGGTCGCCTGACAATCCAGTCTCGCCGAGCCACCCTGCTCGATCACCACGTCCTGGGGCTCGACTCTGAACTCCAAACCACCAGCACCGCTCGCTGTAACGACAAAAAATTTTCGAAATAAGCTCAAAAATTTCTTACATGATAGAAAAAAAAATTCAAAAATATTCCTAAGGTAAATTACATTTTTTGTGTTTCATACAGTAAGTTCGTTTGTAAATTCACAAAAAATAAAAACAAAATGATGAAACAAAAAATTGAACGGAAATAATAATCGTTCGTGAGGGTGATTGGATCTTTTTCGCACTAACAAGGTAATCTGCCAAATAATCGAACCTCTGAGGAGTCGTTGAGTTGACCCAGGCACGTGTAGAGGGCGGTTCGAGTGTCAGGGAAACATTGAATAATCGACGAGGCGTTTCATGCAGTAAGTTCGAGGTGCTCGTCTCGGTGAAGAAGAGAAGACGATGAGGGGATTCCTAGCATCGAGGGCTACGCAACTCCACCCAACAACACTTTGGGGTGAGTCCGGGACAAAGGGAGAAGCAGCCCTACGGCTCATATCCACTTTTATATTGCATACACCGCGTAAGCATTCTCCGACGGGATATTGCGGGGGGACAAAAGAAAGGCTGTTTGTCGAGGCCTTTCAAACTGAGCTGCGCCCCCACGAGAATTGGTACAGTTATCGATACTTCCATTTATCATCCCGCAGGGAATGATCGCCTGGACTCAAAATACGCCACTAGGAATGGCAGGTTGAGTTTCCAACGCAACGATATTTGCCAAAACAAGACACATCATTTTCGCCGGTCGCCAGGATGAAATTCAAGAAAATAAGGTGGAATTACAAATTTAACTACGTGGCACTCAGCCAGATATGGCAATTTTTCACAGAGACCTACGAGAAATGTTAATCTTACAGTCTCGAACTTGGCGAACTAATTATGGCCACTTCAGTTTATACAATGGTTGATCGGGTTCGCAAATGAATTCTCAACTATTGGGCAGATATTCGGAATTTCATTTATCATTTTTTTTTCAAAGGGCACACGCTGGTAAATACTTCATAAATAAATAAATGACGACTCTAACGAATAACAAATTCACCAAAAAATATCTTTGCTATATTGAAACTTCTCTGTATCATAACTCTACCGAAATCTGCGCCAGAATGTTATAACAATTGCATAACACGTCTCTAGAAGTGAAAAAAGCGATTTAAAAATTCTTTTGAATCCGGACGAATTTCATGCGTCGCTTTTATTTCTCAATTCGGTTAAATGTCTCCGGCATTATTTACTATCAACCTGGAAAGTTCGTAAGCCGTCCGACGATTTATCGGAGACCCCGTCGGTAGAGTGGATTTTGAGAAATCCCCGTAAACCGTCTTCTCCGGAGAGATAAAACAAAATAATGCTATAAAAAAAAAAAAATCGGAAGAAAATATTCGCAGAAGTTAAACAGCGTGGAAAACACGTTATACGGGCTACGAAATTCGGAAGATGTTGGAGTCGCGAGTACACGTTACTGTGTATGAGTTTAGCGAAGGGCTGAACGGAAACCGCGTCCCCTTCGGTGGATTTATGTCCCGCACGGTAGTTTCACGACCTTTTTCCGAGCGATATTCGCGCTCCTTTACGAGCTCCCCTACGGCCGCGTGTGCGCGACTGTGATAAATCGGAATAAATTTTGGGGGGATTCCCCTTTTTTGCTCGCGGTCAAATTGATCGTCTTAAGATTCCGAAATTTACCCTACTGGCGAAATCTTTCTGCCTGATTTTATTTCGCTTACGACGCGATAAGTCAATGATACTTTGATGAAAAAAAAAAAATTGGTTTCTATCGGCCAATTCGAAACGGTAAAAGTGGAGACTGTTCGGGGTGAAAAGGGGATGAATATGGACCAGCCTCAAATAAAATCTGAACCAATGGCGGTTTGGGGAAGAATATTCTATTAGAAAACCAATCGAATTGAATATATTCGGAACTGCGAGAGTAAAGAAAAACATTTACGGGATGAAACGGAATGAATATGGACCAGGCAAAATAACACCTAAATTAACAGAATGTTGACGAAAAAAAAAAAAAATTCGATTGGTCAGTTCGAGAATGCAAAAATAGAAAGAAAATATCCAGAAAAAAAAGGGATGATTAAAACCCAGTTCCAACATCACTTGAATCAATGGAATTTCTACAAAAAATATTGTTTATTGCCGACTTGAGAATGCAAAAAAATGGAGAGAAAATATGGAATCAAAGGGAATGAATATGGCCCACCTCTATATTACATAGAGAACTAATCGATTTTATCACATCTAGCGATAAGTGATTTAAAAATAATAAAAGATGAAAATTCGATACCAGGTTGGTTTTGAAGGATCGAAATTCATTAAAATTTACGTTTAAAACGTACTTCCGGTTCACCGGAGCGCAGCATCGATCGGAGTTTAAATTAGCGGAAATAATCGAGTATCGGACTCGTGTCGTTGTTTGGCCGATATCCAAGAGAGTTGACCGGACGCCTCTCCTGGGAATATCGATTATCGAACGGATGCGCGATGGAGACCTCGCCGCAGATTGATAACAGGAAGGTTACAGGGCTCCGAAGCGTTTTCGCTAACAAACTCAATTTTCCCATCGATAGCCAATTTTCCGTTTTCCATCGTCAGCCATCACTGGCGAATTTACAAAATTTATAACAAAAGTGGGGGGCAAAACGGACCACACTTTTCATCATGTCCCACGAAAATTTCATAAAAATAGTCCGTTTTGCCCCCAAATTTTCCAATTTATTTCTTTCTCCGCCACGTATAATAAAATATAAGAGACCAGGAAAATATGAGTAAATAGGGAAAAATGGAAAAATTTCGACGGAGAATTTTTCCATTTTTCCACTCTGCCCAATGTATTTTTCCGAACTTTCGAAAATCGCTTCCTCACATGGAATTATCCCGAAAATCAATTTTTTCATGCATTCAAAGCAGTGGTCCATTTTGCCACCCGTTGTTTCAAAAGTTTCAACAATCCATAATTTATCCAGAAAACAATGAAAACTCAACGTGTGAGTCATGCATTTCGAATTATTAAAATTTATTCGTTTAGAACGCGACTCTACAGAAAAATCCATTTTGCCCCATTGGAAGAAAAAAGAATATTTTTTTGTTCGAAATTCGTTCGCTTCGATTAAACTACCCGAGTTACGTGACTGGTTCATTTTTACCCCACTCTCCTCTTTACCGAATAACACTCGAAAATCTTGCCCGAGTCCTTCGAATTATTCGAATCGGTTCAACGAAGTTGGAACAACTCCGAATGTTTTCACTTATAGAAAGGTTTTCCGCGTATGGCCGGAAGCTATAAGTTCTTTTGTACTTCCTTCGTGTCCTTTTTTTTCCGCTCGTGAAACGGAGAACGAGCACCTGGTAGCACTCGAACGTTGCACATCCCGTTTCTCGAAAGTCTCTCGCCCTATCTCGTTACATCAACTCCACTAATGCCCGTTTTTTGTCGACACAAGCAATGATAAGTTCGCTTCGCTCGCGCTGACTTTATTTCTTTTGCCCCAGATGTATCAATTTTACTAAAGAAACGGACCGATCATGATTGGCTATGAAAATTGGTTTCACGATTTCGATTATTTCGACCTATGAGGTATTCAATCCGGTTCCGAACGTTCCAGGACCCTCTCCAAAAAGTCGTAGTTAATTACCGCAATTAATTATTATCCGCGAGATATTTATTAAATATTTTCAGAATTTTTTTTTTTTTTTTTTTTTTCTGAGATATAAAAAAATTCAACTTTTTTTTTTCAAACCAAGTCCCCATTATTGACCCACGTGAACCTATAACGGATCCGTCTGGCCCAATCATTGACTCTCCGTCGACCCAATTATTGACCCAATTCGACCCAAACACTGAACTCCCTCGATTCTCGACAACGCGGTGAAATTCTTTTATATCATAGATATATATGTATATATATATATATATTTTTTTTTTCTCTCCAGAAGAATATCGCAACAGACTTTCGGAGCCTCCATCCAGTTTAACATTTCAGTCACGTATCCACGATATTGCGAATTCCTCCCTCAAAGTTTATTCAGCCTTCTCACCCTCCTCGCATCCGGTCGAAGCAATTTTTTTTTCACCCTTTTTCTTTGCCCCCGATGTACCTTTATCTATCGCAACTCGACGATTCTCAAACTCTGATTGCATCCTGTGCCAGTCCCTGGTAAAAACCTATTCGGTTTATCTATAGCGAGTTTTTTTGTTTTTTTTTTTTTTTTTAGTCATTCGTCTCTATCGTTGCAGTTCAATGGCCAATGCAGACACATTGGCGGACGAGCTTGACGTGACGGGAGTGAGGATTTAAGGCACGCGCAGAATTCGTCGGTAACGCCCGGAGACGGTCTTTCCGTGTTGCCCACGTCTGGATTCGAATGAAAATAAACCGACGAGCCCCAGTTTGATTTACGGCAGCGGGCGTGGGCAAACCGACAACCTACCGCACGCCGCATACGGAAATAGACCAGCAGGAGTAAAAAGAAGTCGGAGACGCTCGTCTGTAAAACGAAAAAAAAAAAATAATAATAAAAATAAAAATAGAAAAAGAATCGGTTGTATACGGCAAGGCATTCGTGTAACGTGTGTACACATACCGGTCCGTTGGTCCTTGCGATTTTTATTGATTTCTTTTACGGTCCCGGGACGTGATGCGAATTTTTATAGCTACTGATTTTCGCATCTGCAGCTACTTGTTTGCCTCACGGAACTTTATCGTGACATTCGCTTCTGACGATTATCAGTGTCCCGCTTGACTTTGATTCAAATTTTTATACTGGTGTTGAGTGCAAAAAAAAAGCATGAAAGTGTGTGGTGGAATTTTTTTTTTTATATATATGTTGTCCCAAAAAAATTGGATTATTTTTTCGTCGCACTGAAGTCGCATTAAAAAAATGACTTTTGTAGCTCCACCGCCAATTTAATAAGGGATTATAATATACTTGCATTTGGAGAGTTGAACGACTTAGGCTTGTAATATCGTACGGTGTAGATTACGACACATGTAGGGTTTTATGCATGATCCACAATTACGCAGTCGCATGAATAAACGAATAAATCCAAGACGAGTGGAGAACTCTTTTCTTTTTAAGGGAGACGTCTTCAATTTGTTTTATTTTCATTCGACCAATTCTTCTGCAAACGGTGTGAGAACACTGAACAGGGAGGAAGAGGAAGACTGTTGAAAGTAGGCAAAATAGATGTCAAAATTGAAAAGCCCGGTGTCAGACCCGCCCGTCGAAACTGCTGTGACAACAAGCTCTCAAGATAAACACACACGCTGTGTACACAGGGGCGATGGTATTCGATTCTAGGTTTTATTTTCTCTACAATTTCCGAGGACGCTCAGCACTATTTGCGATTGCACGAAGTGAATACATTTCTCAATTTTTCAGTTTCTCAATTTTTTAATTTCTTATTTTCTTATTTTCATATTTTCTTTTTTCCTTATTTTCTTATTTTCTTATTTTATTATTTTATTATTTTCTTATTTCTTATTTTTTTACTTTCTTATTTTCGTATTTTCTTATTTTTTCGTGTGACAAATCCTCAACAAACTTAATTGTTGTGCTTCGGACAGTTATCCAAAAATTGTGATACGAGTGGAAAAAAAAGTTAAAAAAAATTCTAGTCGCGAAACAGACGACAAGGTGGAGGAAAGAATAAGGAAAAAAAAAAACAAGGTACACAGTGAGGTAAAAGTCGTCGACACGTGACGAGCAGACCGTGAAGGCAAGGTGGCTGGCCGAGTGGCGACGCCGTTGTCTACGGGGTGTCCTATAAATATTGATAAGAGTCTTGTAGAGACGAGCGTGCCGGGGGAGGCGCGCGTGCGCTGTGTGCGTTACCTCACAATATATTCCGTTAATTCATCGTTTCTCCTTCGCACATAAAGCCAGAATCAATTAACCGTAGCCGGTCGCACGTGCGTCTAAGAGGGTGACTGGCGAATCCCTGCTGTGGGGATGCGCGCGACACCCTGAAAGATTTCACCCCAGATCGAGGGACGAACGGAACAGAGTACAATACAAAAATGCACCCAGGTTTTCCTACAAGCGAGACTAATCGGTTAGAGAATTCAACGAGTTCTACACGATCGATAGAAAACGCCAAATAACATAGAGTCTTGTTAGGTTTTTTCAGATACAACCAAATTTTATTTTGATATTTTGATTATGCTTCGATATTCGTTACTTTCAAACACTTTTATATAATATTAATTTCTTATTTTTCGTTATTTAAATTTTCACTCGATATTCGGAGAGGTTCGTTGCGAAAAAATGTATGAAACAGGGGACAAATTGTTGGCCCGGTAGATGAACGAGAAACGCGTAGTAATAAAACAGCATTTCTCGTGGAAAAAAAAATGAAAAAAAAAAAATATATATATATGTATAGTAGCGCGCCGTGTGAGATTATACGAAGGGGAGCTGGAGAAGAGCGTGGGCGACGAATGCGAAATGTAAAAGGTGGAGTTGCGACATCGACGCGTGGCGCGCTCGCTGGTACGAGCACTGCCTCGACATTTTAAATCCCTATTAATCCGTACTCTATCCGTGCGTTATTGCGCCAGATTTTAATTCACGACACACCGACGATATGTCGCAAAATTTTTTTCCGTTCCTAATTGTTATTTGGCGTGGAAACGAAAAAACATTGATAATCGCCGATAAGGGTTTTTGGCGATTGTCAGTGTACCGTTCGTACTTGGATAAAAATTGCCGTTGGATTTGTCTTCACCGGGAGAAAATTCATCGAAATCTATCATGGAAAATAATTCTGAAATTTTAAATTGAAAAAAAAAAAATTCCAAGTACCACGCTTTAACATCGGTTTTTTTTTTTAAATTTTTCATCGCTTCTCACCGACTTGTAACAAAAGTTTTTCCTGTAAAGCAGACAACCTTTATTCTTCCTCATATTCCATCGAATAAGCAAAAAAAAATCCACTGGAAAATTTCAATAATCGTAGCGTCTTTCCCAAAATTTTTTCTCTCATGTAAGAAAATTTTCTATCCCACGTATTCCCTTCTGAACGCGATTCGGATGGATATTTTACTGGCGGCTTATTACTAGCGAGGTTAGCAGCGAAAAAAAAAAAGATTTTTTTTCTCGGTCCAGTCATTAGTACAGAATATTAAAAAAAAAAAAAACGAGAAGTAAAAATATATACGTAAATGATGAAAAATATTTTAATAATGGCGTGGGTGACCGTTGAGGTGTTCTTGCGCCATGTGACCAACAGTCGTTCGCATCTCGTCCTGCCGACGGTCTCCGACCGATCGCTATCATCGCATCAGTTTTTATTTTTATTTTTCTCTTTCTCTGTTTATCTCGCCCGACCTTCTCGTTCTTTCGGCTCCTTCGTCGGGACTTTCATATCTCCTCAGTCCCGACGGACTCACGCTGCCCGTATACAGCCCGTGTCCCGAGCTCTCTATCTATACCTTCCCCCCCAATCCTCAGATTTCCGAGCATCGGATAATGCGGGTTTCTCACGTTGCCTCGTATAACGGGTGAATAAATTTCTCGCACTCTCCACAAAAAAAAAAAACAAAAAAAAAATGCCTGAAACGGCTTTGAGTCTCAACGAATTTTTGTGAGTTCCCGTGAGTGTTTGTGAGTGTCCATGAGTGTCTTCATGGCTGCCACCGAGCGCCTTCTGGCTGCCCCATGAGGCATAGAAATCTGCACGAGTGCGTGAACGAGTTAATTACTAAATTCTGTGTACGTGAGAGATTCTTGCTGGAATTCCTGTCGATGAGTCTTTCCGAGTGTGGGTGAATATTTTTCTAAATGTATTCGTGTCAGAATCTGTAAGGAACTGCGAATATCCATTATTGTCTCTAAATATCTTGATGCGTGTGTGAAAGTGTCGATGACCGTCGGAAAATGTCTTCGAGTGTTCATGAGTTTCACGAGTGGGAATTTGAGGTCCGTTAAATCGTTATGAGTCTCGACACAGCATACTCCAAATGTATAGCACATTATTCTGAAACAAAGTGATTTTTTCGTCTCCGTTATTTTTCACTATCCTCACCGTTTATACGGGCGATTCTCGGTGTGGAAAAAAAAAACAAAAGAAAAAATGTAAACAGAAAGCGCGCGGGTCCAGAAGAATGAAAAAAAAATACAAAGTCCGGAGACGCGCATGCACGATTCATTTCGCTCTTTCGCTTCTGGCGAACGCTTTCCACTCCACTTCTCTATACCGTGATTATTTTTTTTAATTTTTTTATTTCCTTCTTTCCTCGACATTCTCTCCAGCGAAACGTTTTCCAGAGATTTATAATAAAATCCAGTCCGAGACATTTTTTTCTTCTCGCTCCACGGAACCGCGTACAGTACAATAGTTTCGAGCGAAACAATGACTAACGGCGGCGAGGCTTTTTCGACGGTGTCGTCTTTCGGTTCCATAGCTCCGAGCGATTCGACTCCGCGCTTCTCTCTGCCTATCTTCGCTACTCGGCTCCTCGCCTTCCCCCGTCGCAGCTCGAAATCTCCGCAACTGCCGTCTCTAATGAATCTTTAATAGACGAGCCGGAGCACCGAGAAGCGTCGGACGAGTCTGGCGCATTTTTATCCACACACTGTGTACATCCAGGCGTGAAATTTTATTTTTATTTTTGCCAGCAAGTAGGTGAAGTAAAACACGTTCTCAGCCGTCTCTATCGCTTCGCTCTAAACACTAATGTCCCTAACTCTCGCAAACTTATCCCTTCGTCACGTGACTTTCGCTTTGAGTAAATTATTAAAAATATATCATAAAAAAAAAACTGTGGATTTGTTCGTTTCTTAACTTATTTAATTCTTCCATCCAAAATCGCCGAATAGCTAAAATCCCGAAATTTACATTTAGAGACACTCTGAATAAATCCATTCGAAATATAATTACTGAACCGAAATTATGATTATTTTTCGCATATGTGAATAATAATGATAATAGTAATAATATATTAAAATAAAGATTCTCTTTAAGAAAAAAAATTAGGATTTGGTGCTAAAATATAAAAATAATTGCGGCGAATTTTTTTGTCAGGTTAATTAATTTTGTCAGGTTAATTAATTTCATCGTTTGTAAAGGTTTGATCCAAAGTAATTTTTCAAGGTCTCCCTCATGACCCTCGCGACTGTTTGATCGACGCATTCGACGATTTATTTGCTATCCATATGTTCGCTTTGCAGTCTCCCCATCCTCCACCATTGCTCCGGCAGCAACGAGAGAGTTTCAGGATCCTGACCGATTGGAAAATACACCCTCGCTTTTCTCCGTTGCCCGGTGGCAAGGAGAGTCCTTGTTCTTCCTCTCGCTCCACACCGCACGCCACGTAACCTTCTGCATCAATAATCCGCTGCCCTCGACGCTTCGTTCGTCCCTTCGCTCCCAGTGGCGCTCAACTTCATTTCGAATCGCGATCCACGACACGTTGTTTCCCTCTCGCAGCGGAGAAATTAAGAGCGATCGAGCACTCTTTCACTGACTCGGTCGTGCGTAAAATTCGTTCTCGCTACTTCCGGACAACGAAGCAATTAATATTAAAATAATGGAAAAATATACTCGCACGAATTTTTTAATTTTTTAAATTTTTTTGTTTTTTGTTTCGTTGTTTTTTATTTGACTGTTTTATTGAAATTCGCATCAGGTCCGTTGAAATTAAGGGGGGTATATTCGCTACGTAATCGGAGTTATAGTGGCGTTTGTAGGATAAATAAAATAAATGAATAAATAAATAAAATAAATAAAAGATAATAAATAAACGCTTCGTTCGTTCCTTCGCTCCCAGTGGCGCTCAACTTCATTTCGAATCGCGATCCATGACACGTTGTTTCCCTCTCGCAGCGGAGAAATTAAGAGCGATCGAGCACTCGTTCCCTGACTCGGTCGTGCGTAAAAATCGTTCTCGCTACTTCCGGACAACGAGGCAATTAATATTAAAATAATGGAAAAATATACCCGTACGAATTTTTTTTTTTTTTACATACTTGAGTCATTTTTTTTTCTTCATTTTTTCGTTCGTTGTTTTTTATTTGACTGTTTTATTGAAATTCACATCAGGTCCGTTGAAATTAAGGGGGGAATATTCGCTACGTAATCGGAATTATAGTGGCGTTTATAGGATAAATAAAATTACTGTAGCGTCCGCTATTTTATCCGTTCGACCGTTCGCACTCAGCGGCGCTCAACTTCGTTACGATTCTCGACTTTCCGTTCGCTTACGTCGTTTCCATTTGAAGTTGGAAATCAAGAGCAATTAGGCAATCTTTCCTCGGTCGGTCGTGTTTAAAAATCGGCCTCTGGCGATACCGGACTGTTAAGCCATTGACATTAAAAAAATATCAAAAATTTTCATACAATTTTTTCAAAATCCTTCATATTTTTTTTCTTCTTTTTTTTTTCTTCGGACTGTCCTCAGCCGCGCATTCAGTACCGTGGAATTTATTTAATATATCGTCCCAGTTAATTACATTTACGTTTGTGTTTACGATAACTTGCATTAATTGGATTCACAGGATAAATGGAAATCCGTAACGCAAACGGGTCCCAGAAACAAACTCTGCTGCGGTGCGGAATACGCGACATATTATACCAGCGGGTAGCGAGGCTCGCGCTGCCGCAGTAGGTTCTCAACCTTTTTATTCAGCATTCATCAAAGCACGTTTTCCTCGCTAAATTTTGAACTCCGATATGGCAACATTTTTTTTTAGACTCTACAGATTTTTTTTTCACTTGTCATAATATAAAATCTGTGCTAATTAATCAGCGTTTTACGCTTACGAATTTTATCGTTCGATATGAAAGCAAAAACAAATTTCCAATTTTCTTAATTAAAAATTGCAATTATTTCCTCGTCTATCGTTAATACTCTTCATGTTATCATGTTCTTACGATTGTTACGGCGACTGAGATGATTTTTTTTTTTTTTTTTCGAATTTCTATTCGATCGGCAAGTGTCTGTAAATCTGTTGGAAACTTAATACGATTTTCCGATTATTTTCAATATTCGGAATATTGGAAAGAATTAAAACCATAACTTTTTTTTTTTATTCATTAAAACAGAATTTTTTTAATTCATTAGAAAAAATGTGCGGAAAAATTAATTTGCGTCGTTTTACAAACGGAAAATATTAAGAGAAAAAAAAAATGAATTACCATCGACCGTTCAGAAACAGAGGGACGTATCTTACGACGCTTTACGTGTTAAACGATGCGGAGTGTGGTTCGCTGATTCTCGGCAATGCGATATAACACACCCGTTGAAATAAATGCTCGGTGGACGTGAAGTTTTTAATTAGTTCATACCATGTAGGAAAAAAATGTAGGGAATAAATTCTGCCGGTTCTGGCCACAGAGAGAGAGAGAGAGACGTCGAAACGCCGAGATCAGCGCTCGCGTAACAACCATCTAATTTTTTTTTTCTTTTCTTTTAAGTAAATAATTGCAATCTCGACTTTTCTGAAAAATCCCGAAGCGACTTTGCGCTGCAAAGCGCCCTTGAGTCGACGTTGGTTAAATGAGAGTGGAAAGCGGGGCAAAACGGTTTCATACTTCAATTGTCCATTTTTGCGGTTTTACGATTTTGCCGACGGGACGAAAAAACGGGAAGTAAAGTCTCCGATGAGACTCAACTTTTTTTTTTCGAAAATTGCGGTTTTTTCGATCTCTCCTTTAATTCTTTGTGACAAAAAGTCTGTCCGATTCGAAAATCTACCCCAAAATTTTGCGTTAAAATTCCTCAAATATAAATTGATTTGATTGAAAATAAAAAAAAATTTAACGCTATTCAAATTTACTCTCTCCTCATTGAAATCACGAGAAAAATTCATCAAAAGTTAAAAAATATTTACAAAAAAAGCTGCAACCCGATAACGGTTTGAATCGTTCGAGTGGTCCATTTTAACCCACTTCCCCGTAATCGTTACTCCCGCTCTAAAAACTCAGATTCTACGATAGTTTCGTTAGTCCTGTTTCACTATAGAGCAACCCTCTCGCCTAATGATTCAAAAATAGGTCACAAGATAATAAAAAACGTTGACGAGTCTCGCACTGTACGAAAGCTTTATCAGTCAATTTGTTTCAATCGCAGCTTCATGAATTTCTTTCGTCTCGCTCTCCGCGTGTATTCACATGTGCACGCAGCGATCCAACTCTCTGCGAGAAGGATCAATGAGCCGACGAGAAAAAAAAAAAAAAAAAAAAAAAAAAAAAATTCGCAGCCACGCATAATATAAAAATATATTTTTCTTTATTCAAACTTCCGGTCGAGGGACGGAGTCGGCGATAATTTGAATGACAGAGTAGCTTATCGTTGACCGGGTCGAGATACATATCGAATCCCATGTACGAACTTTATCCAGCTGTCCAATTTGCGAAGCCGGAAGTTAGTTAGAGATTAAATCGAATGATCGACGTGCGAATATATCGAGACGAAAAAAAAAAAAAAAAAAAAAAAAAAAAAAAAAAAAAAACTCACTCGACGAATTATCGACATCGTTTAGTAAATTTGTTTAAAGGGAGAGAAAGTTGAAGTAGGCAAAATGGACGATGGGGGCAAAAGGGACCACGCGAACCGTCTCCGGTTGGGACGCGACGAGTGAGAGAAAGTCGTGTCGAGAATACTGGCGACTGGTCCATTTTGCCCCGGCGTTGATTTTTTTGCTCCGCCCTCTCTCTCTCTCTCTCTCCACTCGACACGCGACGAAGCGGAGTCATTATGCAATGAAAAAGCATGGAACTAGCGGATGGAAAATGGCATACAATTAATCTGAAAAAAAAAATTATTCGTAGAAAATTGCCATCTCAAGGCCGGACAAAAGTCCAACGACCGAGATTAATTCTCGTCAGTGCGGCGAGTTCAGCGAAAAATATTATCGATAGTTCATTTTTTTTTTTTTTTTAAATTAAAGTTACCGGTTTATACGGCGCTGTTATTTTCGTTAAACAATGCGCGACCGACTGACTGGGAGCGACAATTTTTTTTTTTTTTTTTTTTTTTTCTTCAAAATTGCTGCGCTTACACTTGGAAATTTTTTTGCAATGAGATTGAAAGAGGAGAAAGACTTAATATTTTTGTGGAATCTACTCAGACAATATTTTTAATGAAAAATAAAATTATATCTACGAATAACTAATTTTTTGCATAGACAAATTACATCGGTGAAACGTCGTTGGTATCTTCGGTCATTTGACTGTTTCACACCAAAAAATTTCAATTTATTTTTTCAAAATCAACTATTTTATTTGAAAAGAGAAAAATAAGATAATTCGTTGAACTTAATTCCTCCGAAAGTTATTCGAGTGAGCGTGAAGAATCTTTAAATAAAGTTCACGTCCAATTTTTCAATTTATTAATTGCCAAATCTCAGACCTGATAATCTTCTGCATTGTTCGTGCATTATGTTTTTCAACGCGGTCGTTGAAAATATCGAAAACAAATTCGAAAACAAATTCACACCAAGTTACGCGCATACACGATGTTTGAAACGAAGCTCCTGATTCGCCTTATCAGTCCTATCACAAAGATAAAATTTGTCATAAAGATCTTCGAACGAGATAGACGACGCGTATTTTTCGCCAAGGATATTGTCGTCAAATAAACTTTTACGCACATCCGACTCGGCATAACTGTGTCAAAGATATTGCGTAAATTTAAATAACAAAAAAAAATCAATAATTCACCTTCCCAACGACTATTATAATAATAAAAGACACAAAAAAAAATTTCATTCGAGAGTCCATGATTTTCCACAATTTAATTCTCCCAAGCGGTCGAAGGGAAATAAAAATACACAAACGAGGTTCCAGACGACAAAACGCCTGGTCAATCAGACAACTGGACGAGACAAACGGAAATTCAATTAATTAAATTACCGAATTCCCGAACAATGCTAAATGAAAATAATTAGCAGTCAGCCTAAAGAAAATAAAAAAAAATATACATAAAATACTGGAGTGATAATATATAAATATATGAATTTATAATTCAATCGTGATGTGTTAATTTATTGAATATATGAATAAATACTTACCGCGCCCAACGAGCGTCAACAGAGCGATCGACAGTAGAGCGACGATCGTCCGTGTGTTTCCGCACATATCCATCGGTGCGACAGTCCACGCTGCCGGAATAATCGATGGTGAGAGCAACAACACCGGCATTCGCAGCATCGAGGATAAACAACAGCGGGAGCAACAGAAGCAATGGTCGCAGCAACCGCAGGACCAGTAACAGTGGCGAAACGGCCTGCGTCCGTCCTCGAGGCTCCTCTCACTTCTGCTTCACTCATTCACGCGCTATAATGTACTCGCTTTTTCTCAATCATATTCAAATCCAGCACAATTACAAAATTCACCGTCCGACTCGGCAAGTTCGAAAAAAAAATATATTCACGGATTTAAATTTATCGTCTCAATTCACAAAAGACGAAAGCGTTTGCAATTTCTCTTTCAACGATAATTCATGACTTTGATTCGGTTGTAATGCATTCGAAATGAAAATGGGACCGTTTGCCTCCGAGAAATTCGATATTTGTGTGAGGACTATGAGACGAGATAAAAAAAAATTGGCGCGGTTGTCGAATTTTGATATTTTGTTTGTATCAGGTTCGTGTGAATCGAGGATACAACGATAGATCGAAAACGATCCCGTCGAGTTCTGACGGCAAGCCGGGCTTCATGATCAATCCTCGTTCGCTTCTTGCCTCGATCTGCCAAACGTTTTCACACGCGACATTTTCGTGCGAGGACTTTTTCCTCTCTATTTTATCACCGATCGACGTGTTTCGTTCACTCTTTGGGATGGAAATATTTTTATGTATATTGTTTATTCCACTTTCGATAAGAAGACTTTGACAGTGTCAACGCGTACGTCGAGGCGACCGGATAACGGAAACGTAGCACAACACCTCTGCATTGTCTCGAGTCGCCCGACTGCACTGACACGCACGGCCATCTTGAATCGTCGGGCTCGACAAGTTTTCGTGAAGCCCTTGCCGAAGCTGCCTCGTGCGCGTCCGGCAATGCACTCGAGACTCTTCGGCTATCTTCGACGTTCGTTCGAGAGTCGAGGGTTAGGGAGGGTTTCTAGCTTGTCGTTGGATGGGTCACTGAAAGAGCGCAAAACTTTACTTATGGTGATTAAGGAGGAACGCTCACTTGCTGTCGATCGGGGTGGGTGAACATCTGAAGGTAAGTATTCATTTAGATGCAATTTTTTACTTTGACTTCCTTCGTGTACGGATACGTACAGCTTAATATTGAGAGGCAAAACAACTGCTGCAACGTTAGTGTAAACGCATCGAAGAATCCTGCAAAGGTCAAGGCAGGGTACAACCGCGCGACGGTCGAGTAACGCCACCTGCAACTGCTCGTAATGCAATCACGGTCCAGAAGTTCCTGTATCAGCCACAAGTGGTGAACGACGTTCCGGTAGGCTTGGGAACTTCTAAGAAACAATAAATTTCCATTAACTGATAATACAAACTATACAAAAATGGGTGAAGCAGTTGCACAGATATTTAACTCGTTTCAGGATTACCTGAATAACGAGCAAGAATTGCGAGAGGTAAGTTTCACTTGTTATCATTAGTTAAAGATTTCCATCTTCGATGACGATCGAGTTCAGGGTTAGTTTTTGTATTTATGTTTATTTCTCGAAGCGCCTTCGCAAAAATTGTTAACGGTTCATATTGTTCCAAGGAAATACGTGTTATCGTGAAGGAAATCGAGAAGAATGCAAGAGACATTCTCATGATTTTGCAGAATATACACAACGAGAATGCAGTGGAGGAAAATATCAGTACGTAAATGCTACCACAAAAATGGATGTCTGTTCCGAGAATCGGACGATTAATTTATTTTCTTTGACTGGTCAGCATCCAAAAATAATTATTTCCTTGTGTGCCGCGCTAGAATTAAAGAAACAATTAATTAATTAAAAAAGCTGAAAGTAAATAGACTTACCTATTAAAATTTCTACTGACCATTTTTTGTTAGGTTTCAGTCCGGTGCTGTATATAATGTATTTTTTCATGCTGATTGTGAATAAACTAATTTTATTTATAGTTTTATAATTAATACAGAACAATGCATCTGAAGTAAGTTTCTATTTTTTTCATAATGGTTAAAAGTTGAAAGCATAAAATTCGGATTACCTAATAGATTCTCTGCAAATTTAATTAATAAAAAATATAGCATTTGACATGAGACAGATGAAATGTGGGTTGTATTTTTACAGTTATTTCACAGTACTGTGCAAAAGCACGTGATATATTTGAAGAAGTACGTAAGCAGTACGCAAGATTGGCTGAGGTAGTGCCGAAAGATCAATACTACCGTTTTCATGATCAATGGCGTTTCGTTACCCAAAGACTATGCTTCCTCGCGTCGCTCGTCGTCTATCTTGAAGTCAAAGTTCTCGTGACCAAAGAGACTGTTGCCTCGATATTGGGAGGTAATGCAGACACGTAATTAAGAAGCAAAAAAACCTCTATGAGGACGCAAAAGTTGTAAGAATTCAATTTACAATTGTGAGAATTGCTTGTGATGATTTGTAGTTCAAAACAATCGGGAAAATGGCTTCCACTTGGACCTTGAAGAATTTCTTATGGGTCTGCTCCAGTTGTCCGCCGAACTGGTACTTTCTTCTTTAACTCATGAAACAAAAGTTCCTCATTGACGCTCCGCCGATCAAGAAGAATGAAACTGTACACAGATTTTTGTGGAAAAATTAGTATGGTTTCACAGTGATAAGAGACGGAGATAGAGAATCGATGAGGAACTGTAGTAGAAAGACAAACAGAAAAAAAACTTTAACACAAATTTTTCTGCAGAGTCGCTTTGCCGTGAACAGCGTGACTTGTGGTGACTACAATCGTCCGATAGAGATTTCCCGATTCGTCAATGAGCTAAACGCTGGTTTCCGTCTGTTGAATCTCAAAAACGATAATCTTCGCAAACGCTTCGACGCCCTGAAGTATGACGTCAAAAAGATCGAAGAGGTTGTTTACGATCTCAGCATTAGAGGCTTAAAACCAACTACACAACCCGCTCCAGTTGTTGCTGAATAATATACCGGGTATTCTTTCTACTCTCTTGTAACTCCGTTTAATAACTACATCATTTTTACAAACTTTTTTATTGCTAAAAACTGTACTCTTCGGTATAAGATAAAATTCAATACATAAAAACTATATTAACCCAGATCGCTTTTTCTTACTATCGATACACCATGAAAGAAGAATGTATGAAAGACTTCGTCAATTTGTAGCTATTACAATTAACGGACCTTAAACCGTAATTTATCTCAGCTTAGCCCTGGGACCTGTAGCTTCAATTACCACCGTCTACAGACGTAACTTGCAGTTAGCTACTATTTGCGTACAAAGTGCCTAACATTTACACAGAAAAAAGTACCAGTGTACTTATCGAAAATAATTTTCAATCTTCAAGAAATTCGTGGCCAAAATAACTCGCTTTTTAGATTCCGCATTGTCATCGCTTGAGAAACGATTCCCGATTTGCTGCCGTATGAGCCTGGAGTCGTTCGACTGACAATATATTTGACACTTTCTGTGGTTAAAGTTTTTTTGCAGACGCTGCATTGGCTATTAATACCCGCAGATATGTTGTTTTCCTCGTAAAATAATTTTTTTTTATAAAAGGTAAAAAAATCACAAACTAAATCGGAAGTTACAAAAAATCTATCGCTGCCAGTCATGAACGAATAAAAAATTTGTTGTAATGTGAACAATGCCGAAATTACTCTCATTCGTCTCTTTCACCGAAATCGATATCTCGAAATTTGTCCAGTCGGGCAATCTCGTATTCGACCTTACCTACCAAGGGTTACCACTCGCTGCCTCTCGAGCGCGATATCGAATCGATTGCTTTCTCGCCCCCTCCCTCGAAGCCACCAAGCTCATCAACGCGAGACCCTCTTTTCCACTTACCCCGCGAAATAAGATAAGGACGAAGCGGGTCGAGAGGGGAAGGAGGAGGCTATGCACAAGGGGGTTGAAAAGTTGGTGCACCGGATCGGCGTTAGAGTCGCAGTGTGCGCAATCGGAGAAAGCCCACGCGGTGTGGCTTCGGCCCACGATAGAGGAAAAGCTCACGGAGAAGGAGCTCCCATCTTTCCTGCCAGTGTCGAAAACGGGGTTCCGGGTGATATAACATATCTTCGTCACATGGAGGCGAGCAAGGCGCCGTGTTGGGCAACCGGGCCTGCACGGACGCCTCCACACACTAAACTATAAAAAAAAAACAAAAGGGAAAAACCAAAAGAAAAAATCCTCGTGTGTCCAGCATAAACTGTAAAAAAAAAAAAGAACACGTTAAATTTCCTTTTTTAATTAAATTGAATTTTAGTATTATTTTTTTTTTTCGAAAGAAAAGTGCTCGAAGAGGGTGATCGATCGCGGCAGTTTCGTGGCGTTGTCGAGTGAGCTTTTCGTGGCCTCGTAATAGATCTCACGCTCTTTCTGTCTCTCTTTCTCTCTCTCTCTCTCTCTCTCTCTCTCTCTCTCTCTCTCTCTCTCTCTCTCTCTCTCTCTTTCGTGTGAAGAAGGCTCTCTATCCACCATCGGTAAATGGGTCAACCCAGCCCAGCAACCCAATCAACTGGGGTTCAACAACGCTGTAGAACGCCTCCTCGTGTTTGAGCCGGGAGATTCAAGACTACGTATCGCAACGCTATAACCACTCGCCCCGTATAGTGACCCAGTCTGTCCAGTGTCACAGTACGATGTACAAAATCATCTCTCAGCTGACCATCGTTCAGCGGAAATGTGCCAGCGAGCTATATCGGTAGATTTCGTATTAAAAAAGAATATATATATATATATATATATATCTGGCTTTTCATCGACCCCATCGGATTTTGTGCGGCTCGTAATGCACGGATGAATGGATGCGGCTTAGGCGAGAACTGTGCGCTTGTGGGTTTTATTTAACCACAGGTGTGACAACCGCGAGGCGAAAAGGAGGAAGTGTATGACTGAATAAAAGCTGCGAGAAAAAGTACATTTAAAAAAAATCAAAATGGCGTCGTGCAAACCACCAGAAATGAGTTACACGTGCGAGATATGCGGCCTGGAAGGCTTCAACGACGAGGAGATGAGATCGCACATGGTACTCTATCATCTTCAGGGCGCGGCGAATTGCCCGTTCTGCGACCTCGGTGAAATATCACCGGCCGAAATGCTCGTCCATGTCAACAGCGCTCATCTGGACTATCTTACCCCTAGGTAATTTCTATTTTTTTCATTCAATTACCACTGTTTGTGATGAAACGTGATATGTTAGAAAGATGTAATAACAAGACAAGTGAATATCGAGATTTTTACGTAGAATTTTTAGAATGTAATTTTGTGTACGAATTTTTAATTCATCAATTTTTTTAACGTTCCAACGGCTCACAGTTATAAGAATACACAAAATTACCGTAAATTACCCACTCGCACGATCTTGAAATCGTTACAAAAATTTCTCATTAATTTCACCTGTTCAGCAAAAAAATGAAATTAAAAAATGATAATATTAAAATGATTTGAATTAAAGTGAGTAAAGGAAGAAGTAAAGAAAAATTGTTTATCGATAAAATTTATCAGAGTAAGAGCGCAGAGTACTCGTGAGTATAGAGAGACGAATCAGAGCGTTCGCAAAGCTGAGCACCGGCAGCTGCTCGAATCTCCCTCCTACTTTCATTCTGGTATACTCTTGTGGCCTCGCACAATTCGCAGCAACGTGCGTTTAGCGCGCCATTTCGTCGACCGAAACTAGTGTAGCGACTCACCTCGTGCCAGCCGGACCGTCCAAATTATTCCTCTCAAGAAAATATCACATTGGAACAATTTTATTATATTTTACACAAAATTATGCTACAAAAGAAAAAGGAACACGTTCATATTTTTAACAATTTTAATGCTTGGTGAAATTCACGTTTACAACCTTAGTGCAGACAGTACGATTTATATGTAATAATATACGGAGGAAAAATAGAAACTATACGCTGAAAGTTATGGACTTAGCGATGAAGGTGGTAAAAAATGGTAAAAATCGAGAAATTTCCACAACTGTTACATTGCTTATTCGTCGTTGCAGCACGCCGGAGAATGATATGATGGCGTTTATCGACGACGACGCGAGTCTGGAAGATCATCCGAAGGAGGATTGTCGTGTTCAATCGTCGGCCATGTCGCTGCGTCCCCCTCATTTTCATAATGGCTGGGGCTCCTCGGTTGGAGGGCACAGAGCGCCGGTTGCTCGCAAAGCCGAGAGTCCGTTGCCACCCGTGAACGTCAACAACAACAATAACAACAACAATCCAGCGGCGAACGCTGGGAACGCGGCCGGTGCCGCTGGCGGCAACGTTAATAATGCCGGTAAGTCCCACAGCTGCCGAAATCTTTGCCATGGTCTGTGAAATTTCTGGCTTCACAAATCCACAAAGATAATCGTCAAAATAAATTAAAAGAAAAAAGGAATAAAAAATAGTGTCGAAAAATACCACTGAAAGTTTTATTCAATAAGAATTTTTTTCAGTCCTATGAGAGGTCTCAAACAATTAAAGGAATACATTTTTTTTATTAAAAAAATAGAACATCTTCGTGTATTTCTTTCATGATGGTGCTGTTGTCATTTGTACCAATGATTTGCGATTAGTTCCAGAGGGCGCAGCGGGTCACGGTTCACCATTGCGTTCGGGTCTAAATCTTCAGCTTCGTTCTCACACCTCACCAAAGCCGCCGATCCAGGAGTGTCCAATGTGCCCGTACAGTTCGGACAGTCCGTTGAGGCTCGAGGAACATATCAATAGGCAACACTTCGACCTCACGTCGCCCTCCTTTCCGCCCGAAGAGTCGCCACCGTCCAGGGACGGTGTCTTTAACTGTCCTCTGTGCATAACGTCGTTTCCGAACTCTTCGGACCTCGAGTTACACGTCAACATCGAACACAAGGATATACTAAGGTGATCTGTCGCTGCAACGTCGGTAACATTGCGCCCTGTAATGATCAATTTTTTCATGCAGTTAATATAATTATTCTTCGTTTGTCGTTCAGTCCAGCAAATGGAACGACTTCGCACTCAGACATGGCATCGAGCGGTGGAAGCGAGGCGGCGACACCGGCGTGTCCAGTTTGTCTGAGCACAAGTTTCAAGAGCAACGACGAGCTGACCGTCCACATAGAGGAGCACTTTACGAAAAAAAGTACACCGTCCCCGGTAACGCCGAACGCGTCGTCCGACCGTTTGCTGGCCCGCGACATGGAGAGACGAGAGAAGGAAGTACGGAGATTGCGGGAACAGAGAGAGTTCGAGATGCTCAGAGCGCAGTACGGTATGGACAATCAGGGTAACTTTCGGGAACAGAGCGTGACGAACATGCAGAGAGCGGTCTACGCCGGTGAAATGTCGGTGGCTGACTACTACGAGAGGCACTTCGAGCTGCGCGTCGCCGAGAGCAGCGGCATCGACGACGGAAGCTCCTGCACGCGTGGTTAGTCGCGCAAATTTAATAGTCGATTGCGAATCATAGTTACGAATCGATAAAATTGGAAACATTAAAACAATTTATTGAAGTTATTTGTTCCTTCCAGGGCTGGTGCCAAAAGTTCGTGCGGTCAGTCAGGCATGCAGCAACGTAATAAACACGTGGATGTGCTCGACGGTTGATCACTACGGCTCGACCTACGGTGATAAGGGCTGGGGCTGTGGGTACAGAAACATGCAGATGCTCATATCATCGTTGCTTCAGCACACGGGATACAACGATCTCGTTTACCGTGCGTGGTCTTCCGGTTGCGGAAGTTCGACTGACAATCCTCTGAGAAGCTCAATGCCATCGATATCGAGGCTCCAGAGAATGATAGAGTGGGCCTGGGCACAAGGTTTTGATATTCAAGGGGCCGAGCAACTGGGCGGCAAGCTGGTCAACACGAGGAAATGGATCGGCGCAACCGAAGTCGTAACGCTTCTGTCCAGTCTCAGAATAAGGTAGAGACAATTGCAAATACGACACCCACGTTTTCATGAACGTTGATAATACATTCAAAAAATATTTACATCTAATTTACAATTAAAAAATAATCAAAAATATTTTTAAAAAGTTATTATGAAAAATATCGAGAATATTGATCGAATATCCAAATGTAAATATTTTTTAAATTAATTTACTACTTTGCCAGACACGCGCTTTTACGAAGGAATATACAGATAAAAAAGGGAAGGCATAATTGCATTTGCTTAGATTTATTTTTTATATTTCTATCACAGATGCCAGCTAATAGACTTCCACAGACCGACGAGTCCCGACGGCGGACATCCTGAAATGTTCAATTGGGTACTGCAGTATTTTCAACGAAGCGACGATTTCAAGCCGCCGCTTTACCTTCAGCACCAAGGTATCTTTCGTTCCATTTTGCAGGAAATTTGTAAAAAAGAAAATTATTCGTTTGTTTTATTAAAAGGCCACAGCAGAACGATAATGGGTGTCGAACAGCTGAGGGACGGTTCGACGACGATGCTGGTCCTCGATCCGAGTCACACGCCGTCTCAGATGGGGCAATTTAACAGCACCAGCAGCGCTCCGAGCGCTATGCGCCTCGTCAGAAAATCGACCGCAGCAATGAAGGCAAGACAGTACCAGGTAGTCGCAGTTACCGGTATCATGGACACGGAAGGACGCTATCAAGTAAGCTCTAAAATTCGTCCAGACATAACGATGGAATCGACATTACGGTACGAAATGAAACACACGAGACGAACCTGTGTGATTGTGATCGTGGATTTTTTTCTATTTTTTGCAGCTCAGCAAAGTCCTGGGATCTATGAGGATTCCGGAGGAGAGGTGAGAGTTGGCTAGACCGATGACTGTACCGACGTTACGCACAGGAACTTCAATTATTCCTCAAAGTTTTATCAACGACTTGATTTATCGTCGAATCATTAATACGTGATTGCATTTGCTGCATGAGATATGGACGAAGAAGCGGAGAAAAATGTTTCCGCTCGAATACCGAAACGCAAACGTTTAATGCCGGGGCTGGTCCGGTCGGCTAGAGCTCAGAAGTGTGGAGAACGAAAAAAAAATCGATTCCGTAGCTGTGATGACGCGCCGTTTATCGAATATAGTTTTAATGCTGAGTCCGCTAGACTCAAAAAACAAAGGCAAGAAATACTCTTCGATTCGTCAATTTGTCCCTCCGCATTGTTATTACAAAAAAAGACAAATACTATTTAATTAATTAATATATATATATATATGAAGCTACGGTAAAATTGTTTCGTTTCTTTATATATCGTTTCCATCTATCTAAAAAAAAATATATATATATCTGCGAATCGCTAGTCAATACCTCAGTCAATCTATCTTGTGTCTAGATTTTAATGAAAACACCGAAACATGTCTGCCCGCGAGAGATTACACGAGTTCACGAAATGGCGGCATGCAAATGGAATCTTTTCGTCACGAAGCTTCGCCATTATCGAATTTGAGAAAATAAAAATCTCGCATATTGTAATAATTGCACGAATTAAATGTAATGAAACAAAAAAAAAACAAGAAAAAACTGACACATTGGTGTACAATTATACTTTCGTACTTAACAATATTTAAAGTATAGACGATGAAAAACAAAAAAAAACCTTATGTGTAACATTCTCAATCATGAAAAAATCTATTGATTTTGCGAAACGCTCGTGCCCGACAGAGATAAAGAAAGATATGTGTCCCTTGATAGCATTAAGTGAACCAAATGTTGCTGTGAACGATTAAATTTAGTCCGTTACTCTTGTCGTCGCTCGTAACCTCCAAATATCCTTCTATCGCAATTTGAAGCCCTACCGAATATATATTTATCTAAATGAAAAAAAACCCTACGAATCGCTCAAAATCTGGGCACTAGGAGAGAACAATGAAAGAATAATTCCTTCTTACGATTGGTATATTTTACGCAATTGATATATATATATATATATACTATTACGATAAAGAAAATCATTTAATACACCCGCGAGAGTCGTACTGAGTAAATTGTAAGACTTACGGAATATGTGTATACAATACACGTATAAAAAGAATATATATATATTTAATTATAGTAGAATAAGCAACAAATGTCACGATTCGTTATGTTTTTACATAGCTTGCGGTGAAATGAATGATATTGGAAGGTCAACTGCGTCGCATCGATAATCCACTTGTCGCCGCTATTTTGCCGACAGAATCGAAAAGGAAATGGCGCGTTAAAGTGGCCCATATCGTAGTCCAGCTCAACCTCCAGTAATCAGTTAATCACGCATAACTATTTAAGTAACGATGCACCGAGCGTAAGTCTTGTCTTTTCGCCCTTAGAGGACCACCATGCGCGTGCAACAAACAAAATCGTTATACCGAATATATTATTATTATACTTACAGTGTATAATTTAAGTGGAGGACGAGAGCCGAATCTTTTTTGCGATCCAGAAAACTCTCGAGTAAATCTAAACGATTATATTTGTCAGACACGGAATATTGAGAGAAAAAGGAAATATATACGCTTTGTTAGAATTCCCAAGAATACGATCTCGTGATTATTTATAGATCACGTGTTGGGACATGTAATAGAAACCCAAGTTTCATCATTTTTTTTTAAATGTATCCGTTTATTTACCGTCTATCGTAAATACGAGTTAACAAAAAAAAAATAGCATTTTATCTTATGTTCGCAATTAAGCTATATGTATACACTGGTTGACTGAAACGTTGTCAGATATTTGGTAACAGGTAATACAAAAAATTAAGTGTCGCGACCGTCGGTGGCGCCATCTTCTTCAATTTTTCTTTACCTCCGTTCGAGATTTTTGTAATTCGTCTTCTTAACTTCGATAATTGACTAAATGTTAAAACCAAGCCGACGCATGCAGTCCTTGTGCTCTTCTATGAGCTGCCCGCACTCCGCCTCACCCTTCTCAACTATACTGCAATCGCATGAAACATAAGAAATTGTGAATCACCGCGTCACAAGGTTACCCCTTTTTTCAGCCGGAATGCAAAGTTAAATATTGAGACAATCGAAAGCGTTAATTAGATAGACAGCGATCACATTGGAATTACTTGAGAAGCGCCAAATCGATTCCCCGCTCTTTGAAAACCGTATAAGAATCATGGTTTCAATAGAAAGACTCTGCAAACGTTAATCGGCCTCATAGTAACATAACCTCAAAAGTTCGATATGATTCTGCACTCACCAAATGTCTCGACGTTGTTTCGTTTCAGGACAAGCGCAGCACGGCTTCAACTTCTTTTCGCCCTCGACCGCTTTGACCTCGGGTGCTTTAGCTGCCGAATTTCCCATATTTTGAACGAGAAAATAACTGTACGCCGGAGTGTTTCGTGAGGTTATCGAGTGTCGAGAACGCTGCTTAGCGAAGTCTGAGCAGCACAGGCGAGCAGAAAAACTTCGTGGAAAGAATCTCGCAGACACCGATAGCCATTAATTCCCGTCGTTTTAAGTCGCTCAAATTACCGTGCGGCTAATTAACATTCAGTATTAACAAAGATTCGTATTACAAAACAGAGACAATGAATAGTGACGTTTGAAGAATTTATGTGTTAATTCTGTTCTACGTGATCTTCAATTAATCTATATGTATACACTGGTTGACTGAGAACTTGCTAGTTATTTGATAACAGGCAATACAACTACAAAAAAATCACGAATTACTGACTTTGCAAGTCGTTTACAACTGTTTTTCACAGTGATGAAACGTTCGAAAGCGCTGTAAATCAACATAATTGGTAAAAAAAAAAATTATAATTCTAATTCATACGTCAAACCTATGATGCTCCTTCAACGGTCATATGACCGGAAACTTTATTAATCTCGCGAGATTGGCCGGTCAAGCAAGCCGAGTAATGTGAACCGAAGTGAGTCGGCAGTCTACAAGGTATTCGTTTAATCCAAGCTCAGGCTGTATATCTAACACGGTCGACACATCGCATTCGGCATATTGACGGTGTACTGTCGAACGTGGAGTAACAAAGTAGTTCTCCTTGACAAGCGGTAAGTAAATAATGAATCATCATTGATTACTTCTAAGATCGAGTGAATTCTCTTTAACGTGCGTTTCTGTTCAGTGCATGAAACGAGGTACGAATTTGGGACTGTTGATTCATCAATTTTTTCGTCACTATCCTCATGTACTCTGCCACTATCTATTTTATCTGCACTAATCGGTTGGGAATGATCAGGGATACGGCAGAGAAAATCACCTGATCCGAAAAAACTGTCTCATTGGTTCGAAGCTTCGATTGCCTCACAGCTTGAAATATCTTTAAAAAATGTGGACAAGTAATTTTTTTTTCATCAAACTCATCATCCCATAAAGAACAAGTTTTATAGCGTTATATTTTGTTTCATTATTTCTCAGAAACAAAAACTCTTTTACGATGGAACTAATTTTTTTTTACCGAAATAATCTGTTTCTCAATGCAACTTAAGAAAATGGAACACGAAAAAAAAATTTCGTCGATTTTTTTTTTTTACTTTGCACGGGTTGAGTTTGCGATATAGCGAATAAACTTTAAGCTCACAATTTCGTTGATACAATGTCTGTAGCGTGATGGGTTCAGTTTCCAGTTCCCGAAAACCGATAATGTCGTCAGCACAGGAATTCGTCGATCTGATGGTAGCGTCCGACGCTGTAGTTATATTCTCCAAGTCTTACTGTCCGTACTGTAAGATGGCCAAAGAGGTATGTATTGCTATGTTTTTGTGCCTCAAGTAGTAAAAATGTATAAATTGCTGACGTATTTATTTCGTCACTCTTATAGAGAATGAAATTTTTTCTTCTAACTCAAAGGTGATTAAAAAAAAAAAAAATTCAAAGACACATACAGTTTTATGTTAAATAAATACAATTTTTTTTAAAGTCAAATACAAATTTTTTAATCCAATAAAAATTTTTTTCTCCTTTTACGTGCAGGTCTTCGACAAATTGAAGAAAACTTATACGACCATAGAACTGGACCAGAGAGACGACGGCGACGAAATTCAAGACGTATTGGGCGCGATGACTGGAGCTCGATCGGTTCCTCGCGTCTTTGTCAAGGGCGAGTGTCTTGGCGGCGGTACCGACGTAAAGAAGCTGTTCGAGGACGGCGAATTGGAGAAGAAATTTTAATGCACAGCAAAAACTATAACTTTCTCTATCTCTCTGTCTTTCATGTTAAATAGAAAAAAAATACAAATTTAATATACACACGTTGCACTTGAATTAAAAATATTAACTTATGACACCAATTTTTTTTCTGACCCAAGTCACCAGCATCGTGCACGTGCATTAATATAAATAGTGCTGTTCCAGAAAACCCGACGTCTTCATTCTTCAGCTATCGAGCGAAAGGAAATTTTTTTTCAATTCAATTGTAGACAATTCTACGTGTCAGGATGTAAGCAATATATATTGTTCAGGTTCTGTAAGGATACAGAAAATTTTATAAAACCGACACCCTTCAAAAACGTACTTAAATCAATGAATTGTTGAAAAAATAAATCTCTGTGGGACTCGCCAGACCTATTGTTTGTGTCCTAGAGACAACAAAGCAATAAACGTATCATTGTGCAACATCTAAGACTTAATTACTTTTACCATCGATCAGGCGAATTATCGTTTAATTGCCTAAAAAAGTTTTATGTAGATGAGAAATTATTTTTGCATTAAATTTTCTCTTGGATCGAGTAGGATCGATGTTTTTCCGAAACGACGTAGACCAATGTCGGCCTGACCTATAATCGCCAAGAGCCGTTGATTGGCCAACTCTGAGTCAGACTATGCATGAGAAAATTTTACAGTGGATTTTTCGTTCGACAAATTATCGTCCACCGCGTGTATTTATGTCGCGTAGGTAGAGCAAAATCCGAGGTAGGATGACGGGTCAGCTGCAGTCAGTCGACCTAAAAATATCGTGGGCGACGTGGCGGAAGAGTTCTCACACGGATATATCCAGCCTTAGAAATCAGCCGTTAGTTCGCGGTCAAGGGCGTACATAATAAAAATAAAGAATAAACAAAATAAACGAAACTTATCGCCATGGACCTCCTCGTCTGGCGAAAGACATTCATCTACGTTCTGACCTTCATGGCTTACGCCTGGTCGGGTTACGGGGCCGGTTTGTTGGGGAACCTCAGAGACGCCGTTCTGGCGGCTGAAACGGTTTTCGGTGATTTCTTCGAGAATGCTATAACGGTCGCCCGAAAGATCAAGGATATTCACGAAGTGTTCGATGCCGCGGTCGAGGAGACTTGCAGCTTTAAGTGCCCGACAGGTAAAGTACGGAAAGGGAAAAAAATCCTTCAAAGCAGTAAAACATAACCTCAAATCTTTTATCAGATCGATAACGTACGTAAAGTTACCGCGAAGTACGGTGACTTTCGTGAAACTTATCTACAAATTTTCTTTTTTTTTTTTTTGAAATTCTTTTTAAATCAATAATTGTGTTAAAGAAGATTCGTGCTGTTTTGGAGAGTATAGTAACGATTAAAATGCCTTTGTGACTTCAGGAGTGACGCCAAAGCCGGACCGAAACCACGTACCGCGGAGTAACGGATGTGGGTCTCTTGGTTTCGAGGTACTTCCGCTACTTTTTAATATACAAAGAAAAAAGGAACAGATTAAAAAAAATATTCACGACTCCGTATAAAAGACTTTGTCATGTTGTTTTGTGTAACAGTGAAAATCATTTCTCTTTTTTTTTGTGTTGTTTTTATTTAATTGAATACTTAAAGATAAACTAAGAGTTACATTAGTATTTAAAAAAATACTTATTTGCAGTTATTTATCGTTACCGTATTATTTCAATATCCGAAGAGATTTCAGTCTCTTACCTTCATCTTATTTTCCCATTTTTTCAAAATAAATTCTTTTTATAACTTACGATAGTTGGCTATTTTCGGTTATTTAGGAACGGAAGGCCAGGGAGGGAGGTTTGTGATTTTTATTTCTAAGTTTGTCTTGGTTTCTTTTTTTGTTTGCTTTTACAAGCGACTGAACGTTTTTAAATTTACACAAAACGAATTTCTCATGGTGTATTTTTTCTCAACAGTAAAATGTGATTTTAATGTTTTTTCTCTTTGTTTTTTCATGTTCGTTTGATTCAACCGAAATCCCGAAGATAAATCAAGAGTACCTTCCGCTGACGGAGATGACAAAGTGTTGCGACACCCACGACATATGTTACGACACCTGCAATGCTGACAAAGACAAGTGCGATCTCGAATTCAAGCGATGTCTCTACAAGTATTGCGACGGTTACGAGAGCACGGGGACGACGATAGTAAACACCTGCAAAGCTGCAGCGAAGATGCTTTACACAGGAACAACAGCGTTAGGCTGCAAGAGCTTTGTCGACGCGCAGAAGGAATCTTGCTATTGTGGCGACACTAAATGGAATAAAAACAACAAAAAAAGTCGATGGGGCGCCCAAGCGGGTGGTGAACTATAAAACGCATTGCTTGCATTTAATAGAAAGAAGAAAAAAAAAAACGAAAATTATCTAAGCCCAAAATTTAAGTTGAATCGCAACTAGAGTTGAGATGTAAAAAGATTGACTTCCCGAATAGCATTAACGCTTTTTTTTTTTGTAAATAAAGTTCCACCCTCTTTTTGTATGAGGAATTATTATATCTTCTTCAAATAACTTTCTTTTTGCCTGAAAAATGTCACTTCACCGTTGTGCGTTGGAAATATTTATTGCAACAAATGAATCGCGGCGTAAAACAATAGAACGGGGTGGGTTTTTCTCTCCCAACCGGAAATGTCATTCTGACATCGAGCAACGAGGCCTTTCGCCCAATTTACCCCCACCGGCAGATCGAGTCGATCGGTTCAGAAACAAAAAAAAAATAAAAAAAATCAAATTCGCAAGCGATCGTTTCATAGAAAAATTTCAAAATTTTCGTCGTCACAACAGCGCTGAGAGTTTTCGGAAAAAAAAATAAAGAAATGGGTAACGGAAATTCAGTGCAGACGAAGCAGGGCAAGGATCGACGAAGGGACCTTGAGAGGTAATTTTGTCCCTGCGTTATGTTTTTTTTTTTAATCGGCAAAAAAAAATTGTGGCCCGGCATCGTCGCATCTCGAGTTGCGTACGAGAGCCGTACTTTTCCAGTTATTATTGACGCGCAGCACAGATGGATCCAGCGCGTCGAGGCCTAAACGACACACTTCCGGTGGAGGACACGGCGAGACAAGAACCCTCGGAAAAATTCCAAGGGCGACGAATCCCTTCATCATTTTTTTCCTGCGACTGCGAAGCAAAAAACCCAAAGAACACGTGACCGTTATTGCACGTGTGGCTGGAAAATTGTGGGCCCGGATGTCCTCAGACGAGAGGAAAAAGTACATTGACCTGGCGAACGCGGAGAAGAAGAGACGGGAGGAGAAGAAGAGAAAACGGAAAATGACAAAGTACAAAAAAAAAAAAATCTTATCGGTGCATTGGGTGAACATTGTAATGTGAAATTTCCAGCTGGTAAGAAAAACTGCATTCAATGTTGAGGAAAAAAAATTGTCTTTTCATGGGGAATCAGCAGAAGCAAAGAAAGATTTTTTTTTCTCGACGGTCTGAGATTTCACAAGGGCATCCAATGCAGTTTTTGTTACTGGTCACGGTCTTCCACACTATCTTAAGACCATACGGGTCATTTTCCTCGTCGGCCGGCTTTGGTTCAGTCGGTAAAAAAAATAATTTTTTTTCACGGGTTTTCGCACAAGGTAAAAAGAAAAGCCGCATCAACGGCGAATATTAGCTCGGTTCTCGATGAGACTATCCTTTTAATCGTGAATATCAGAATGCCGAAATGAAATGGAAAAATGTTACCGCTTTTTAATCACTAAATTTTCCCGTAAGAATTTTTCTTGCAATTTCGAAACATCTTATACACGTATATTATTATTTCCAATTTAGAAACTAGACACTGGAAGTTGGTCCCTAATTGTCCAAAGAAAGTCGAAATCTGCAACTACAGGATGTCGGACGGGAAGCTGATAAAAAACGTATTCGTCGCACACACATTTCATGATTTCGATTTTTATTTGTTAGTAGTACTTTTTTTTTTCTTTAATACCTATGTACAATAAATATTGATGTAATTTTTTACACTATTAATCCCGGACGTGAGTTTCCTCGTGTACTTATTATATTTCATTTCCTTTTTTGTCTCATTTTTAAAAATCCCTCCGTCATTCATTATTTCTATTATTTCATCGTGCGTAAAACGCACGCCGAGAAGGCTAAAAACTAGCGATTCTGTCGTTCGCATTTCATTCACATTCGTACTCATCACGCACATATTCGCTCGCTTAAGCGTTCATTCCCTAATCGTCTGAAAAAATTAACACGAATGCCGTGTACCATAAATATATTTTTTATATTTTTATATATATTATATTCAGCGCTATTCTGCAAAGCGTCAGAAACAATTTGTTTTCTTTTTTTTTAAATTCAATAATGAAAAAATATTGGAGCGAGGACAATATGAAAATGAAGAACAAAAACTTAGCGGGACAGCTGCGCGCGTTAGTCAACGATAATTAACAATAAGCTCACACTCGTTCGTGCACACTCTCAAGTCACATTATAAAAAAAAAAAAAAAAACATGATAACTATTATTTAGTTAATTGATCAACTGATAATAGCAACTCCAACGTGGGACGTGGCACTTCATTTCGCAACTTTTTGCAGAATAGCCACAATGTACAATTTATCGTTATTCATCCCAAAATCGTTGACAATATCAACAATAATAATAATAATAATGATAATAATAATAATGAAACGTACATGCAAAAAATGTGAATCGGCGTAATTGATGTTTTTTTGTATGTGTATCATCAGATTGTAATGAGGAGATAGCTTAAAATTGTGTTCGCGTGCTATTTATAAAACTATTTTTATTATTTTTTTTCCTTTTCGTTTTTCCAATGACAATGACATGCATTAATATCGCCGTAATAATAATGATAATAATAATAATAATAACATATCAATGATAAGAATTGCTTACGATAATAATTAAATCCTATTATGATACAGGTAAAGTACAGGATGCCCCGAGAATAAACGTAAGCAACAACGCTCGTCTTCATCATCGTCAACAATTTAATAATATCAAACAGAATAATTCTTTATTCATTAGTAATCTACTACTTTGTTTGCTTTTGCTTATGGTTTTTTTTTTCCATTCATTCATCCATCTTTACTCTTTCGTTTATTTGTTTTTTTTCCTCGTTCTCTAATTCATCAATGTATATATATAAATATTATTATACAGAAAACATAACACTTCGGCTCCGAAGTTTGAAAAAAAAAAATTTCTGGACTTTGTTGTTTTTCTGAAACTCGAGCGAAGCCATTTTTGTAAATCATGGAGCCCCGAATGAAAATAGCTTTGAGTTATCCTCGTCTGTTATCACGGTAGTTTTGTTTTTCAAAACGTGCTCGTTGCAGCGTCGGATTTCGAAATTTGCCTCAGGGCAACTTGTTGCGGTCATTTTGCAGAAATACTCTCTGAGGATTCTCCATTAACCGCTTGTTTTAAAAATCTCGAAAACTCGTAGATGCTGGAAAACTCGTCGACGTCATTTTGCAGCTTCACTGACCGCGGAAGGTTGTTTCGAGGCTTGCAATTCGACCGACATTGATGCCTCGTAGAATCCCCCATGACGCAATTTTGCATCTGCAAGTTCCCGTTGAACGTTAAAAAAAATACTTCCATCGGAGATTGCCAGTAATTTGTCTATCTTCGAGGGCGCTCAGCGCCGTCTCTAACGAGGCCTCATCGTGCCGTTGAGAGGTTGCATGAGGCCCCCATTGATGTAACCATGATAGGTCGTGTAAACGGCCGCCGGATTTTGTTGATGAGGATCCTGCGAGTACGGGGCAGGAACATTGACGACGCCGACCGGAAGTTGGCTCGCCTGATTCATAAAACCCCCGATCTGGGCTGCCTGATTCATGTATCCTGTGGTGGGTTGTGCGACCCTATATCCGTACTGAGCAGCAGCCATTAAGTTCGTGTTGAGCGCGACATTAGGACTGACTCTGGAAGCTGCGCTCTGCATTTGCGGGCAGCCGCTACCGGGATCCAAACTCTGCCTGTAGATCCCCTCGCTGGTGTACGGTTGTGCGAGCGAAGCCATGTTGGCATTGGCCGACGACCTCGAGGCGGATCTGCTCGGTGGTCCAGGCGTGCCGGGCGGAGGAACGCTGTTGACGTTGTAATAATTCTTGGCGTAACCGAGAGGAACCTGCGGCGGTGTCGGCAACTGTCTCGAGTTCTGTGGCGGCGTCATGGTGTGAGGAATCGGCGGCGGTGGCGTGAGATTCATCGACGGCGGTGGCGTCATCTCCAAGCCGTTGGTAAGTTGCTGAAGTTTCGCGAGACTGCACGAATTCGTCGTCTGATGATTGCCCGAGCCGGTTAGCGAGGGTGGCGCCGACGTGTGCGAGTGTGGAGGCATCGCGCTCGTTTGTATATAGAAATTCGTCGCGGTTGTGCAGGGAACCGAGGGACCGCCGGATCTTCCGCTGCGATGCTGGATGACGTAGGTATTCTGCGAGGGAAAAGCCTGAGATGCGACGGTCATGTAGTTGCCCTGCGATATTACTGCCATGTTGTGCGAATGAGCGGCGTGCGTGTGACTGTGAGGATGAGGCATCGGTGGGACGCTCATCGAGCCCTGCTGATACTGAGGTGGCAAATGAGCGGAGGAGTGAGCGACGGTCGTGTGACCAGCCGACGCACCGTGAGGACTCGCGGCCGAATGCTGAACTCCGGAACTCTGCGAGTGGGACGTAGGCGGCGTAGCGCGATGCGAGCGACTCTGCTGATTCGAGCGCGAACGGTGGCTGGTTTGCGAGCCGTTCGCTCTTTTGCTGCTGCCGTGCGACTGATGTTGCTGCTGCTGTTGCTGCTGTTGCTGCTGTTGTTGCTGCTGCTGCTGCTGCTGCTGCTGCTGCTGTTGCTGCTGTTGCTGCTGTTGCTGCTGCTGTTGCTGCTGTTGCTGCTGTTGCTGCTGCTGCTGCTGCTGCTGTTGTTGATGAGAGATTTGTTGTTGCTGAGGCATGTTCTGGCTCTGCTGCTGTTGAGCTTGCTGGACGAGGGACAACTGCATGGGTTGAGGCGTGTGAGATTGCGGTATCGGAGTGTGAGATTGCTGGGGCATCGGCTGGGGGCTCTGCTGAGCCGAGAGTCCCTGTCCCATTGGCTGTGGCGTGTGAGACTGCTGCGGCATCGGCTGAGGAGTGTGCGACTGCTGGGGCATTGGCTGAGGTGTTCGTGGCTGTTGAACGTTCGAGGCCGGCGGCCCGTGCATGGGATGCATCGTGACGTGAGTTCCAGGAGCATGCTGGGGCATCGAGCAGTCGGAATACTGGACCTGGGAGGTCATGTTCACGGTGACCGCGCTCTGCGCTGGAACGACGTGGACGGGAGTCGTTATGGGGGCGCTGACACTCGCGGGCATCGAGGGCAAGGCGCTCGGCGGTCTCTCAACGCTATGCTGGGAGGCGAGGTCGCTGGCTATGGAGGTCGGTGACTCGAGACCCAGCTGGGAAACATCCAAGTCACACTGACCGTAGTGCAACGAGTGAACGGAGTTCGTTGTGGAGTCCGGCGTGTAAACACCCATGGAGGGGAGATCGGGCTGCGAGGGTGGCGTTCGCTTCACCGATCCGGGATTTTCCAGATGCGGAGTCGTTTTGCCACTCTCTGGGGAATTCTGCTTGTCATCCGATTGGGGATGGAGATTCGTGTGGCTCGAGTTCTCACGGATGTCGCTCACGGAGGTGGATTTCGGGGGCTCCTGAGGCGTCGATGGACGAGGAGATTCCTCAATGACGCTCATCGATGGACTTTTGGAAACCACGTCCTCCTTCTTTGGTTCCTCGAAAGTGGAGGGCGATGCGGGCGGAGTTTTCCCTTTGGAGGATTCGGGAATCTGAACATCCTTGATCTTCTCCGGTGCTTCGATCTCCTGCACTACCGGACTTGGCACACGGGCCGGCTCTTCGGGATCGGAAGTCTCCGAGGGTTCGGGCACTTCCGGTACCATGACTTCCGTTTTATTCGGAATTTCGACAGGTTTCTCTTCGGGGATATCATCCTCATGGGGCTCGGTAACTTTCTCAATAGCCTCGGGAACTTCCTCCACTTCGCCTCGAGCTGACTCCTCGATCTCCTCCGTTACTTCCTTCTTTTTTTTAGAGTCCTTGGTTTCCTTAGTTTCCTTTATTTTATTTACTTCTTCTTTCGCCTCCGCAGGCTGTGTGATTTTCTTTTTCTCCTTGTGCTTGCCATGAGCGCGAGGCGTTTGGCTGATGGTCTTCGGTCTCGGAACTTCCTCTTCATCCTCTTCGCCCTCGTCCTCATCGCCCCCCTCGTATTCCCCCGGACTCGCGGTTGGCGCCTCGCTTTCCCTCGCCACAGTGATTCCATTCTCTTCGGGAACTTCCTTTTTTTCCTCTTCGCGTTCGACGGGCTCTCCGGTCGGAAACATTTCGGGTATTGTGAGTTGCTTTCCCGAGGTCGACGGCGTGTTACTGGTTGATTTCGCGGGTTTTCCGGTGTCCTGTGGTAGAGGTGAGAGAGACGGTGGTGCCACCACAGCCGGACTCTCCGTTCGTTCCTCTTTCGAGGCCGTCGGCGTTTCCGGCTTGAGTTCCGGCATTTTCAAACTCACGGCCGAAGCGGCTTTGGCCCTGCTTCGCCGCGACAGCGCCGGGGAATTCTTCACTGGTGGAGCACATTTGGATTCCTGGATCTCCTTTTCCTCGTCTTTTCCACCGTTCACCTGTCGACCCACCGTCGCTTCCTCCTGAGCCTTTTTCTCGCGCGCTTGCTTCGCCTGAAGATTCTTCGTCTGACGACTCGTCACCTTCAAAAGAATGTCGTCCAGCTTACTCTGTTTTTTCACGGGACGCTGCGGGTTCGAAGGTTGCGGTGTCGGTGACTCCTTTGGTGGAGTCTTTCGGGTTTCTTCTACCACGGGCTCGACCTTCGATTCCTTCTCCTTCGCTTGTTCCTTCTCCTTTTCCCGTTCTCTGTCGCGCTCCTTTACTTTCTCACGCATCGATTCCCTCGTTCTTTTTCTCCCGCTAGGGGGAGACGCCGTCCCGTTTCCCGAATCGCCACCTGCTAACCTTTCGTGCTTCTCCTCGCTGGTTTGCTGCTGTTCGACCTTCTCGGAATGTTTGCGTTTGCGTGAGGGTGTCGTCGATAAAATCGTCGGAGTCTCGATGAGAGCCGAAGCCTTCGGGGTTCGAATTCTGGCCCGTCTTGAGGTCGACAACGCCTGCGTAGCTTTCGGTGTACTGGTTATGACCGTGCTCAAATTTTTTGGATCCTTTATCGAATTTCGGGAATTTCTCGGTGTCACGGATACTGCCGTTGAAGGTTTCTCCGCCACCGGAGCAGTTTCGACTTTGGTTCCCTTCGCCGTTTCCTCTTCAATCTCTGCGACTTTTTCGTCGTTCTTGCGTTCTTTCGCTACTTCAGTTGGCACCACCGTCGGGGTAGCTTCCTTACGTTCTTTCTGAGCAGAGGACTTTTGCGCGGCTTTGTGCTTTGACGGCGAACTCCGACGTTGACCCATTCGACGACTCCGTGGCTTTTTTCTTATTTTTACCCTCTGGATTTTTTCCACTATTGCCGCGACCGGGGGTTTCGCCTGCTCGAGAAGCGGCGATGGCTCCGAACTCGTGTCGCCTCCCTCCTCGGTGCTCTGATAGGGATTCGGTATCTGCGTCAAGAGCGGGATCCACCTGAGGCAATCCGGATCGAGAATGATGCGCGAACTCTTGGCAACCTTCGCCATGTGAGCATCGACCCGAGACCAATCGACGACCACAGCGACGCGCGAGCGCATCGAGTCTTTGGTGCTGGAGTCGAGAGTCCTGACGAAACCCAACATTTGCAGTGCGCTCGCTATGTCGTGAGCCGATACTCCAGTCTCGCGGGTCACGTCGCCCAGTTTAATCTCTTTCGCGTCTCGGTGACTCGCCAGGTACTCAAGGACCACGCTCTTCCAGAATGAGTGATAAGACACCCGTCCCAAATCCGATAGAGGCTTCTCGGGAGTTCCCGGTATACCCTCGACTTTCGACAACAGATAACTGAACTCTATGAGGAAACGGCCGAAACCCTGTCGCTGGTACTGCGGCAGGGTCATTATACAAGAGACGTTGTAACGCTGGGCCGGACAGTGCTTCTCCTTGCTAAAGTAACCTACCAAGTGGCACCCGTACTTGTCGTTCTTCGTAACGGCGTAGAAGAGAAACGGCTCGACGTCATAGTACAGCGTCTTGTGGTCGAGAAACAGCTTCGCCAGGAGACAGAGATTCTGACAGTAGATCTTGTTCACGTTTCCATCGATCTGGGAATGAAATAAATCACTATTAGATACCATTTTTATGAAAATTGTTAATTCTACTGCTTTCTTCTATTGTTCCTTTTATTTACAAATGGAGTATCAATTTTACTTACCTCGAAGACCGACAAGCCGTTGCATCGATAAATTTCCGTGGCTGGTGGATGCCTCCACGTGCATTTATCCATGTGCCTGTCCAGTACCGCCCGACTCTTCGTGTACTTCAGGCAAAATTCACAGAAGAATAGCTTCGGTAATCTGGCATACTCCTGGGGAAACGGACTGGAGTACCAAGTCTCGACTTCGTAACGTCCGAAGACAATTGCAGCGGGATTTCGAGAACCCGCGCCGAGACCGCTGTTACTCGATTCGGCCTCCTCGTCCGCGGCCACGGTCAAAAGATTGGCCCGCTCGCGGGCATCTTTGAACAGGTCCACGTCCTTCTGCGTCACACCCGGAGGCAAGGTCTGCGACACCACCAGCTCCTCTGCAAAGACAAATAGATTCGATTTTCTTTCTAGGATTTTTTTCACTTGAACCCCAACGAAGAACGTCGTCGTCCGAACAGATTTTGATTTATTTTTTTTACTCGAGTTTGATAAACAAAACTTTTTCGGTGCTGTACGAACTCTGTTAAGGAAGCCGAACGGTCTTCGGTGGAGTTTTTTTGTTGTTTCTTTTGGTGAAAGATTAATTCACTATTTTCGTTTCTTTCGGCATGTTAGGAGTTAGAGGATTTAAGATCTATAGTTTTTGATGGTGTCAATAAAAGCGAAGCTTCGGGCTTGGGTGTGTTGGCGCTGTGTTTTTTTTTGTCAACGGGACCTTTTTAATTTTTGTTTTTTTTTGTTTTGTAAACTGTGCGGATGAAGACAGGCTCGCGAGTTGGGGCATTCAGTCACGAGTGCAAATTTTCTTATAATTTAGGTTTTTTAAATTTAACTCGCGGCTGACACGATGACCCCTTCTCCCATAAACCACGTGCAAGCTATTCAAATGTTGAATGCAATCTCGTGATATATTTGTTTTGATTTAATTTTTTTTCCGGGTAATAAAAAAACATATTAAAAAAATATAACGCCAGAGCCACGAAGCGACACGTCGGATTGCATGCAATTGCGATAACGAAAATATGTCCGTGGTCCCTGGATCGATTTGTCGATCCAGAGGCCAGGATTGCTTGTTAAGTGCCCTCACCAGCCAACCTGATTCTCAACTGTGTCATTGACAAGAAAAGCAACGAGCTTTTATTTATAATCAATGTGGAAGGAAAACATGTATTATCGGTCCCAATCAGGTTGGTCGACGGGTAAGCGATGCTTTTCACGCACACAAAGAGAAATCAGTCAAGTTGGGATATATTTATTTTGGGGATTCGTCAGTTTTTTTGAGGAATATTCAGTTTTTCTTGGATTCACCGCAAGCAGAGCACATCCACACGCGGGTTACCACATATGGGTTAAGAAAAAAAACATCTAGAGATCGACCGCACACCACACCGCCAACACATCCACGGTCCTGAGTTTAGGGGAGTTTTTAGCGCGTTTCGTTTCGTTCTTTTTTTGACAGAGTGCGAGAGCGAGGGGAGGAGGTCAAATTATACGGGACTGTAAAAATTGGGAGAGTGAAAATCAAATTATTAGGGGGGAATTCGAGCTCCGAGTTCACGAGAAAGGAACAGGAATATTGGATCGAAGAGTTTTTTTTTTCAATGAACAATAAACAGAAATATCTTTCAAAGGATTTTACTCAAAATTGAAAAATTAATATTTCGGAAACCCCAAATTGTGTCAGGTGTGTTTATTGCAAGAAATGTTTTTTTTTTATGTGCGCAAGAGTGCCCGATACCTCCTCAGAAGAAAACTGATCCGCGATTGAAATTTTATGATTTTCACGGTTCAAGCGAAAAATTGTGTCCAAGTTTTCATCCGGGTCATCGTCAAACGAGCGAAGTAGCATAAAAGAAATTAAATTTCTTCCGGACAGTCGTTCAGCGAACAAAGTATCGTCGAAAAGATTTTTGCTTCCGAGACCTCAATTTTCTGATCGTCATATGAACCGAATTCCAAATAAAAAAGAAGTACAAAAAACGCCAGTTCCGTTCAGTCCAAAACGCATCCTACGCTCGTCTGAGTAGCAACAGACAAATTCTCAACCGAATTTTACCCGATCTCTCTCTTCCCAATTTCATTGCTCTCTCTCTCTCTCTCGCTTTCTATCAGTCTCTCAGTCTCACAAGTATCGTGGTTACAAAAATTGAGGTGGGGTGGGGGTGGTGGTGGTGGTGTGTCGTGAAACGGACTCGGACTCGGTAAACAAATTGGCATTTGGATTTACAAAACGTTCGTTCGTGTATCTTTTTTTTTCCTTTCATTTTTCTTTTTTAGCGGGCTCGGGGTAGACTCTTACCCTTCCTGTTGGAGCAGGGTGTCGCGCGGGGTGTCGTGGTGGTGTTGGTGGTGGTGGCGCTAGTACAGGCACGTGGTTGGGACTTGGACTTTCCGGGATAACTGGAGTTGGTGACAATTCCTGCGGATTCATAGGACGTCGTTGTTGCTGACCCAGAGGTCGTTACGTTACGTGACGGCGACGATGACTTTCGACGATGATGATGATGATGATGACGACGATGATGATTGTTTTGTGAATTTTGACCATTAATGTTCGTAACATTATTACCCTCATTATCGTGAATATTATTATCGATAGGATCGGGACTTTGTTTTCTATTAGTATCTCTATTGGACTCGTTATTATGATTATTTCTCGAGGATTCGGGGTTGCGCGGGCTCCGGGCGTTCTCGGCGTTAGCTTGATTCCTCTTACGCGACTGTTGATGCTGATGATGAGCCGTCCTGGCGTCCTCGCCGCGCCGATGCTGGCTCGATTGCTGATGCTGATGATCCTTGGCCCGGTGGCCACGCGAGTCGGCGAACTTGTTGAGAACACCACTGTCGCCCTCGTTGCCGCTGCCGGATGAGCCCGTTCCGTCGCGACCCTCGGCGCACTTCACGAGACTGCCCGGATCGGCCTTCATCGTTCGTCGCCTCTCGTGCTCGTGCCTCTTGCTGTTCACCGCCGTCTTCACGAGATTCGACGGTGTCATTTTCGTCGCGGATTTCTCGAACGAGAGTCTCTCGTCGAGATCGTCGCTCGTCGAGACTCTCGCTTCTCTATCCTTGCTCTCATCGCGCTTTCTCCTCTCTTTGGTTCTCCCGCTCGTCGTTGATAGCGCGAGCGACGTCTCCGTTCTCGCAGCGCTATCCTCCTCGAGCTTCTCGTTATCCAACATCATCCTCGCGCTCTTCGTCGGCTGTTTGTTCTCGTTGTTGTTGCTCGCACCTTGCTGTAAACCAGCCTCGTCGAAATTCGAGCCTCTTTTCCTGCGATCCGGTGCGTAGTTCGGCGTCTGACCTGCGGACCTTGCGCGGCTGTTGCTCGGCGCCGAGAAGAAGTGGCTCAGACCGTCGAAGAGACCCTTGAGCTGTCCGGCGCCAGGCCGGACCTTGTTTACGTTGCAGTCCCCGCTGCTGCTTCGCTCGCTGCTCTTCCGTCGTCGCTTCTTCGAGCGAGCGGCCTCGCTTACCGGATTCGCCGCAGGCTGAATGTGCAGGCCGAAGGTCGGCTTGTCGCCGAGATCCAGCTTGGGCAACGGCGCGCCGAACGTGCTCGTTATGTTGCTGAAGAACGGTGTTTTTGTCGATAGCTTGGCAGCCGCAGCGGCAAATCCCCAAGGACTCTCCTCTGTCGTATCGCAGGAGAAAGGACCGGCTGGCTTCGCCGTTTCTCCTCTTCTCGTCACCGAACATTGGGAGGCTTCCTCGACGCTCTCGCCGGACGAGGACGAGTCGCTCGAGTCGCTTGAACTGTTCGCCTCATCGTCATCGTCGTCGTCGTCGTCGTCGTCGTCATCGTCATCGTCATCGGAATTTTTGCTGCCGTCCGTCGTGTCACTGTCGTCGCTCGCTTCGCTGCTGCTGCTTCCGCTGCTGTTGTCACCCGTGCTGCTGCTCGCCGTACTCGGCGACACGACCTCCCCGACCCGCGACGATTTAGTTCCACTCGCGCTCGTCTTTAAAGCCTCGCGAGAATTTTTTAACCCGTTATCGTTATCCCCGCTCGTCCTCGAACGTTGACGATTAGAATTTTGCGACTGTTGCCGAATCGAATTCGTGTTACGCGACAACCTAGGACTAACGGCGCTCGTCTTCGTCGACGATCTAGATTTATTATCGTTATTAGTGGATACGTTAGAGGTACCGCCGGTACCACCGCCCCCACCTCCTCCTCCTCCTCCTCCTCCCCGTCTCATCATCAATTTACTGTGCTCCGCGTTGAATGCGCTCGACCTAAAGAACTTCTGTTTCTCCTTCGATATACGATCGCTCTTCTCTTCGAGCAGCCTACCCTGGCCCGCGTTACCACCGCCGCTCGTCGTGTGAATCTGGATCGTATTTGGTGATTGGGTCAGGCCGGTCGGGAGTACAAGATTTTTTTTTTGGCTATGCTGCTGGTACGTGTGATGGGACGAGGATTCAGTGGATTGATGGATCGGTTGTTGACGAGGGGAGACAACACCCGCATTACCGTCCGAGCTGCTCTCCACCTGTGACAACGGTGTGCCAGACGATCCGACCTTCCGTGATCCCGATGAACCGACGGCAACGCTCAACGGTGCCGTCAATAACGAACCTACACCGAGGCTCTTCCTCGATGCTACTGCCGACCTACGAGCCCCAAAAAATAAACAAAAATAATCATCAATTTGGGAACACTTTATTGAGCTTTTAATTATCTTGGGTCATTTTTAGTGGGCAAGACGATTCAGAAAACTACAACAATTTTATAGGGTTGCTCATACATTGAAAACCATAATTTTCCTTCGAATATAGTCTAAATCAATTCTAATCGAATGCTTTTTTTTTACAACTTTGACCAATCAATCTTAACGAAAATTTTTTTATTCAAGGATCAATAACAAGCCAAAACTTGATGCTAGAATGAACAACCCACACAGAACTAAGTTTTTTCAATAATCCTGCGTAATTCTTCAAGAATTCCCACAAGCCCATTTATTTCTTCAAAACTCGAACGTCTTTGAGACTTATTCGAGACACAACCGAAGCTACACTAGTTCTATAGAAGTAAAAAAAAAAAACAAGAATATTACAGCAGGTAAAACGACGAGGGTCGTCGGTAAACTCACTTTCTATTCTCCCTTATCTTGCTGAGCCTCTTTCTCGTACTGGTTGGCGTACCATCGTCCTGCGACGAAGAGTCCCCAGCCTGCTGATGGGAGTGTTGGGATTTGGTACCGCGGCCTTTGACCTCGTGGTCTTTGGAATGAGGTGTGTGAGCGGTCTGGCAATGCCGACATCGCCACGGCGCCTTGCTCTTCTTATCGAGGGCCGGCTCGAGACACGCCGGATGGTAACATTTCGGGCAACCGGCGCACTTGACCAAATAGTTTTGGGACTCTCGTTCCAACTGGCAACCGGAACACGTCGGCGAACAGTCGTCGCACGACCACGTCGATCCCCGATCGACGACCATCGAGAGTTCCGGCGGTGCACAAGAATTGTGCAACGCAGCTCCGCAAACGCTGCATCGGCTCAGCTTCTCCGAGACCGGTCGCTTCGTGCTGTTGTTGTTGTTGCTGCTCGCCGCCGTCGCGCCCAAACATTCCTTGCATATCGGCAGGGGCGCTGGAAGCTGGAAAATGAAAAAAATAAAATGAATGTTTTTTCATTTTTTAAAAATGAGATTTTATTCAATTTCGTTCGGTATGCGGTAGAAGTAATTATAAAAAAAATTAATATCCGATGCGGCGTATATTCAAAGCTCTGAAACTGCGAAAAGACTTTATACGAAATTCGATGTAACGTGCTGGATTCTTTAATGCGAAAACTTGTATATCAAAATTCATGTCCACTTGTGGCAAAAAATTAATAATCAGTGTTACAGACATATTGGACACACTTGATAATTAACGAATGAATTTTATTTTACCATAAAGATACTCCAATGTTAATAATGTAATTTAATTTAATTGGCAAGTACGTTCATTTTTCATCATTCACTTTAATTCCACTGAAGACGTGTATCAATGTTTCATCGCAATCGGACTTTGAAATTAATGAACCTTTTTTGCATAAAAGCTTCCAGTACGTTGCGTTAAATACCCAATTTTTTGTAGTGTTTATTCTCAGTGTTTTAATGATTCACATGCGTCATCTTGAAAAATCCATAACCGGGACGAATGGTTCGGAAATTGAAGGTGAAACGAGCAAATATCAACGTGCATGTGCACTGTGGAACAGAACGAGTCTAGGCCTTGCTCGAACAAAGCTGTCCCCTCGTAACGAGGAGTGCTTATCATTCATTACGATATAACACGCCCGGCATAACGTTGAGCGCAGAAACACCGCCCTCGTTCGCGTGCGTTGCGAGGGTTCAACGAGTGAAACGTAATTATTCATTCCGGTGGTTGTCGGAGAAGGTTGAGGCTATCTTCGCATCGAGGCTGTTCAAGAAGGGTGCATCTTATTAATGCACCTACCGGTATCAATGTTGACGCCGCAGAAGAAACTCTCTTCTCCCGTACCGAGCGATTCCTTACCTGCGCAGAAGAACGCGCAGTGCACACAATCGGTCGCGAATAACCACAAAAGTGGAATCGTATTCTACTTTCGCGAGAAGAATACGGACTTTGGGAGGACCTGATTTTTTTAATGATTGCACCGCAGAAAAAAAATCCTTAAAATTAAATTTCATGAACAATTTTCGTGGAAAATTGACATCGAGTATTTTTATAATTTCGAAAGAATTCGATTTGATTTTACAATAAAAGGACATTGAATCTAATAACTTAATTTAATAAAAAATGCATTTGCATGCATTTTCTCGAATCCAATAATTTTCATAAAATTGAACGGGTTCAAAAGACCATTGATTTTCCATCACAATTGTGCCATAATTTCGAGGTGCTAGTTTTGTTTTCTGAACTTTCAGTGCGTTGCATAAAATTCAAAAGGTTTTGCAATCGGTGAATCTAAATTCACCCGCGCAACGTTTACAAAGCGCAAAGTGTGTTTCCCACGTGGGTGAATCGTTATCGAGTTTGCGTAATCTAAAAAAAAAATGCTACTGAAAAGGGTTAAGGGGGAAGAGGCAAAACCCGTAATTATCGTTTCTGCCTTCGTACCCTACGGATTCCTCGGACGAGAGATAATTATTTAATTTCATTCATCCACTATGTATGGGTCGGTGAATGTTTTACGAGTGGCAAAAGTCGATCGACAATTTTGATCGATGGATCGGCCGCGTTGATTTTTCTGCGGCGTCGCGTTACGTCTCGCGAATTGAAAAATACTTCGATGCGTATCCTCGGATAGAAGTTGGACGAAGAGTGGGAAGATCGATCGCACCGATCTCTTGGCTCGGTGAACGGACCAACGACCTGTTGCGCGACACCGTCGGATAGGACGCGTGCCGCGACCAATCGTCGAAGCGTAAATTCCGGCCGATTGCTCGGGCCGAATCATCGGCCGAGAGATGTCTTTCTCTCGCAACCGCGGTCGAAACATTCGATCCTCGATGTTTCCCGTGCGGGCGCGCGAAACGCCGACTTTCCAAGGATATCGTATCCGCGAGAGACAAGTACACGCGTAAACGCGGCAACCGCGCTGCGGCCGTTCTCCCCCGCCGTACAGCAAAAAACGAAACGCGACGATGCCAGCAGCGACCGAGACGCTCGATTTGCCAGATCCCGATCGTTTCTCGAGGTCATTCGAGCAGCGCGTACGGAATAATCGGGGCGCGTGGCGAACGGCCCGACGAACGAGTCCGACCAATTTGTCCGAGGCGCACGGCCACGAAAACCGCGGGAAAAGTTTCCGACTCGGTGATCGAGTTACGGACATGCGATCCAAAAAATATTCATCGTCCCTCCACGCTGACACGTTGCCCTACGATATTTCGGAAAAATCGACGCGGCAGACTTCGCGATGGCGAAGATGCGGACGGATGACTTTCGATGCTATGCAGAGGCGCGTGAGAAGGTGTTTCGGAACGCATCACCGTTATAAGTTAAATAAAAAAAAAAATTAAAAAAAACTTGAAACATTTCTTCTCGTATGTCTTGGAAGTTTCTCGAGTAACGAGCTTGATAACATTTCTCTTCGACGATCGGATGGATATCAGACAAACACAGACAATGATTTCCAGCAGCACGTTTACTTAAAAAAAAAAAAAAGGTTAAAAAAAAAGAAGAAAAAAAAAAAGAGAAAACCCGATTAGCCGGAGTAATAATAAGAAATGGAAGACAGGGTTACGGTCATTAGGGAACGAACGAGGCTCGGGGCCGCGGTAGAGCGCCATCGAGGACGACGCCAGAAGTGTGAATGGGCGTCGAAAAGCGCGGGAAGCGTCAAAGGCGAGCGCGGCACGCCGAGGTGTCGAATGTCTTCTCTCGGCTGCTCGCTCGTCGCGGTATGTACTTTGCGATTGCGTCGACCGAGCAGCACGGAAAATCCGTGGTACTCGGTCGATCGACGGCTCAAGCCGGAGAAACGAGATGAGGGCGGGGAGAAGGGAAATTGCGTCGCCGAAAACCGTGGCAGCAGCGGGACAGCAGCAGCACCTGACGTCGAACGCCGGCTTGTTCCGCGCCGGCGCGTCGAGTCGCTGTTGCAGCGACGCAACACAACGACGTTTCGTACTGGCCTTTTACCGCAGAATTCTGCACTATAGCATGTATCTATGCTACAATGCTACGTGGAAAACGAGCGGGGCAGCGAAACCCAAAGAGATCTGCCTCGCTCGTTCCCGTCGGGGACAAACGAGCACGGCCATTACGATGCTCCGCGCGGAACGCCTGCCCGCTCGACACGGCGAATCGAGACGCGTTCTTTCCCAGATCCATCGACTTTGCATCATTAATTGTTTTTTTTTTTTATAGAAATTTTTCTTTATTCAAAGTTTGTCGAAAAACTATTCGTCAAACTTTCAAAACAGGAAATTCCACGAAATAAAAGATTTATCATGGAGACGCGTGTTCGACAGAGTGGTTCGGGGACGTCGTGTTGGAAAAAAAAAAAAAAAAAAAAAAAAAAAAAAAAAAACCATTGGACATCGCGAATCGACAACACCTTTCCTCGCCGAATCCATCGCCTTTTCCGTCCTCGATAATATTTCAACTCTGCGAAAAAAATGTCTTCGTAAGATAAAAAATAAAAAATCAAGCTTTATTTTGTGAATCGTCCGAACCGAGAAATGTCCCAATGAATAATTAACAAAGTCGCGTAGTTGATGTCGGGCGATTGCAGTCAGCGTTGCGTCACGAGAGACGACACCGTCTCGGGTAAAACCCACAGGGCGAGGAAACTTGCACGGCGGTTGAGGCGAGAATCGGCCGCTGCGTAGTGAACGCGTTACAGGCCCGGGACCGTGGAAGTCCAAGAAGCAGACAGAAGCTATGTCGGAAAAGGGAGAGGGATGTGGGAGGGGAGAGTCGAGAGACGAAGGGAAAAAGTAGTTCCAGGGAGCGCGGGAGATCAATAAGAGCACGATATACAAACGAGTCAACGGAAGTCGTGCCGAGATAGTGTCCGTTCCCCTTCCACTGGCTCTCGACGAGCTGCGTCGCTGCTCTCTTGCCCCGCTCGTCCCTCGTGAACGCCTTTGTGTGCGACCCTAACGGCCGTTCGGGTCCGAGCGAGAACCGCTGCTGCTAACCTCGTCCAGGCGTGACTCGCTTTTCGCCCGAACGAGAAAGAAGCCCATCGGGTGAATTTAATGATGGGAATGAAGGAGCACGAAAGGTGTGTGCGGTATATATATATATATATATATGTTTTTTTTAACCTTTCTTGAAGAATGTACAGTGTGCGCGTCGGTCGGTATTACATTGTTCGAGCGCCGAGAGCGGCAATTTTTTGTACTAAATTAATAAAATGGCCGCCCGGTAGAAACGAGTTATCGATCTCTCCCCGTGGCCGGTGGTTAATTAGAACGGTCTGAAGCGCGGATACCGGCATGGGAGAGTGATATCGTAATGAAATTATATAGCACCACTCATCGGGTTAGTTTGAAGCGACGGGAGAGGGGGAAACCCTGGCGGATGTAACCGGAGGGCGTGACCCGACGGGAATCCTCGAAGCTTGAGGCAACGATACGCATAGATCGTTCATGCCGATGGAAATTAAGTCCGGAGGGTAAAATTTGGCGTTCGTCGTCGAAAGCACCCTCGCAACGAGGCATCATAATAAACCCCGAGATCCATTCAACGGATCGGGGCACGAAAGGTTACCGAAACGAGCGTTTGAGCGACGGTGCGAGTTCGCTTCGGCCATTGATGTTTAATGTCCCGAATAACCTCGTCAGGGATAAATGATGATGTTAATTAAACGGGTCAACGTCGTCGGCGAGAAAAAAATGCGACACGGACTACGAAGATTGATGATGCGGAGTGTCGATATTTTTTTTTTTTTTTTTTTTTTTTTTTTTTAAAGACACGATGCGATCGACGGCGCAGGGAGGTGTGGCGAGCAATTATGCAGCCATTCACCGAAGGATTTATGATCATGAAGTTGTGACAATATTTGTCCTCGGACGATCGATCAGCCAGATTCGACGCGTGAGATCCATTTGAGAACTATAATTTTTTTTGTTTGTAACGTCGATTTCGAAAATATTCAAGACCCTCGCGTCATAATTATCAGTCGGCGTGATTTGGATGAGGTCGTCGACGGAATGGAATTAAAAAGTTGGCACAGCTCGCAGATTGGGAATGGACAGCTGGAACTATCATTCGTGTCGACCCCGACGTCTGCGAACCACCATTTGTATCGAGCCAGCTTGCGTCGACACAATCGCTTTCCCACAAATTACACAAACGCATTTGCGCTTCGACAACATTTAAGCGACCAGTTTATAAACACACGTCGCTTCAGCCAAATGGAAACACGGCTCGTCGAGGGCGAAAGATCCTTTAAAAAAATAAAATAAAATAAAATAAAAAAATAAAAAATAAAAAACCTTTTTACAAACCTTAGCCGGTGAGCTGCCGCTGTCCGACGGAGCGTTGCTCTGCGAGCTCTCGAGGAGTTTCTTCGTGACGGCGGGTGGTCTGTCCGGTTGCCTGAATAGTCTTCCATCCTGGACGACGAAACCTCTGTCGACCGCCCGCTTCGCCGAGATCTTGAGTGCCGTTCGGAGATCGCCATCGGCTTCCTCCTCCACCGTGTGACTCTGACGAACGTACTTTTCGATACTCTTTAGCGTGGAGCCATCGCGCTCGCCCAATTCGCGCACGGCCTTCCCAAAGACCTTCGACAAATCCGATGCTTTGGTGACTTTCAACGGACGCGACTGCAGACCCCCCGGATCCTTGTAAGAAGACTGGCCCTTGTTGAATATTTTGAGTACGTCGCCGCGCTTCACCGCAACCTCGAGATGCTCGCCGATCTCCTCCTCGTGATAGTTGTGATGCTGCCTTATGGCGTGGCATATCCGCTCGACACTGGGCCGCTGTTTCTGGCTGCGGATCTTTCGTATCGCGTCCAGAAACCAAGCGGACCACGTGTCTGCGGTCTCCGGATCACCCATCTCACGTTGCCGTACCGGAAACGACGACGATGACGCCGAGCGGCGTCAACCACCGCCCTCCCGATTCGACCTCCACCCTGTCTCTATCGGTCGCGACCCACCAATATTTATCTCGAAATCCCGTCTCTCGGACTCTCCTTTGTTTCTTCAAATTTTATTCGGGGAAAAAAAAAAAAAAAAAAAAAAAACGACCCCACGGTCATTCACATCTTGCAGTCCAATTATTTCTCTTTCCTCGTGCGTTGAATTTTCCTGTCTTCACATTGTTCGAGCGACTGTCCGAGTCTTCTGACGATTCCGGTCGATTCCTGGATTTCGCCACCTACGTGAAAAAAAAAACAAAAAGAAAACGAATATAATGGTCGGTCGATTGGTTCAAATTTTACGGGTTCGCATTGTCGGGAATTTTCAAAAACGATTTCAAGAATATTGAGCTTCGGTAAAATGAGAATTATGCAAGTTTGGAAGCGTAGAATTTTTTTTTGTAGTTGGACTTGTCTCCGCGGCGAAGGAGGGCGCTGACCGCGTGACGGAAGAGAATGGGAAAGTTGATCGGCCAGAGATTAAATATATATATATATATATATATATATATATACATACACACACATGTATGTGTGTTTGTATAAACTGTTGACATTTGAACGTTGCTCGGTTAAGAGAGTTCTTTCTAACATTCGACCATTTCTTATGACGATTTCTTTTTGTGCAGCCATCGAATCGTCAATCATGTTTGGCTATTTTATTTATTGCCGTCGTGGCATCCGCGCGGCATGGCATTCGTTCTCTCAATGCAAACGCGTTGGAATAACAGATGCGCGATGGTCGAAGTAATTGTGTTCCGGGTCACGGAGAACTCGATTATCGGCGGGCCGCGAGAGCTCGCATCGAACGGGGGGAGCCAAACAAGTGGGCCTGTTAGTTTCCCTGCCATCTCGCTCGACGTTTCTACGATCGAGACGAACTTTCTCCGTCCGAGTAGAACCGAGCACTTTGAATAATTGAGATCGAAGCGAGCGACGGGTTATTGCGCAACGCGTGTCACGGTGGACGTTACACACGTTTCGACAATCGTAGGACACTTGCGCACCCCCGACAAATCACGTCACGTATCAACGTCAGAACGGTTACCTGAGAAAAAAAAAAGAGAAAAATTTTGAGGCCTCAAAAATATTTTTTTAACATATCGTTCTCGAATAAATATTGTGAAGGAGACGTAAGAAAATTCAAGACTATATTGTCAATATTATTTTTCATTAACGCGTGGTTCATAAATATTGTTAACATTTTTTTTTTTTTTTTTTTTTTTTTAAATATTTTCACAATATTTTCGACGTTTGGATTGAATTATCGGATTAAATTCAAAGGCGTCGATGCTTGGAAAGTCAGCTCGGCCAAATACTGTGCACGTGATAGCTTGTTTACAGTTGATTCGGCGTGCGCATGCGCGTGTATTTTAAATACTCGATCGACCGTTAATTGGCTACCGAATAGCGTCGTTCGACGTGAGACTCTGAGAGTCCGAGCGAAAATCAGCAGCGCCGACGAAGCCTTGAAAGAGAAAAGCCGTAATCGTCGTCGAGCACGCCGAACGATGCAAAGCGCGCTCGAGAGTTGACCTAGGCCTGGCGCTGGATGCTCTACAGGCTATGCACGCGGTCCCCGACCGGGAGCGACCAATGATAAATAACCCTAGCTCAGCTGGCGTGGCGACGCACACTCGAAAGGCCGCGAAGGGAGATGAATAAAAAAATAAAATGCGTGCAACGGCGATGACGCGGTGAACTACGAGCCGGAAGAGCTTTTAAAAGCGAACTGTTTGAATTTCGATTGTTGCATAACATTCAAAAAATTTTTTATGTCATCCGGTGTGAAAATAGCGATTTTACGCACGCTCCGAGTAAAACAATGATTTTTACGTCTTACGAGGAGAAATTTTGAACGATCATTCTGTGGGAAACTTTTTTTTCAATTTCTGTTATTGCGACACTTGAAAAAAAAAAGTTTCATCGCACCGGTAGCGCAATTTACTTATCATTTTTTCAATTTTATGACACATTTTTGTTTTTTTTTCCAACAAACAATGGAAATAACGATTAATTATCAGGAAAAACAATACGACTACGGTTTCGTCCTCCGATTCACTAAATCTGATAATTGGCATTGTTTTGTACATTCAATTTCTTTCATCAGCGCGAACGACTGAACGGACAACGACACCAACGATTCCTTTGGACCCATATACGAAATTTATTTACCGATATTCTTCTTTGACACCCACTTTCCATTGTCAAACAAAAAAGACGTCCGCGCCTCCGAACCCAAGCCGAATTCTCCACGGTCACGGCTCTATTATACATGAATTTTTATTTTATTTTATTTCTTTCCATTAACCCACACATACCCACACAAAATCGTCCGCAAAGTCTTTCCGCTCAATTTCTCGCAGGTCTCTCTCTCTCTCAGTCTCTACCTTCTTTAGTCAGCGTTCTTATTAAAACGAAACAAAAATGCTGTCCAAACCGGGTAAGAACGTCCGTCTATTTGTCCGCTCAGTCGTGTGCACCTCTACGTGTACATGTATACATATACAATATATATATATACATATACACAAATATGTATATAAAATCCGTAGCCACGCGCATTGCCGGGTGTTCCGCGTCTCGCCTCGTAAAATCCCTCTTGCCTTGGTTCGCCTCACAACCGCTCTCTTCTTATTCTATTGCTACCAAATGAGATAACTCCGTCCTCGTCACTCGCCGGTGTTCGGTTCGACCGGCCCGTACCGAGTCGCGACGAACGAGTGTTCCCCTCGCTCTCCGCCCTTCTTCTTGTGTTTCTGCACACTGTCTCACACACCGATACGGCACTCACCGAGAGAGCCCACACCAGAACTGAGTAGCAGCTGCTCCGACCCTGCCGCCACTGCTGCTGCCTGCTCGCTCGCTCGCTCGCTCGCTCGTTCGTTCCATCAACGTTCCCTCGGTTGTACGAGAAGACACGATCGTGTCCCGTGACTCGACCTGAGCGCTCCTCAGGTTCACAGCCCGACGAGTGCTTTTAGCTGTATTAAACACAAGTAGCCTTCTGGCAACGGCATTGCATACCTTCGCATCCCCAAGCTTTTAGGCAACTTTCGATGCGAGCGGCTAGCCCCAAAAAAATCCGAATTTCGAGACTTCGTTCCTTGGCTATTCTAAACCCCGGACGTGATTTTCGTAGCCCAGAGCAAACATCTTTGACGGTTAGTTTGGCTTAACGTTCGATATTCTCGACGCATATCGAGCAGAAAATTCTGGCGCCTAAAACACACGTAGGAGTCTGAATCGACTTTCCAAATGGACGAATAAATTTCCGGCGTCGGACAACGTGTCCGCTCGTTTGTAACGAGTGTATTTTCAGCGCACGTAATCTCATCGAATCACTGCCTCGAGAAATTAAAAACGAACCTAACGTGCACCACGCAGCATGGGTGAAACGTGCTGTTGCATCGTTGCTCAACAAATTTTCAGTACCGTGGATGCGAAGCGACGGCCGTCGGATCGTCGCGACTCGGTCGTTTATCCTCGAAACACGATTTATCAAAAATGCATTGTCAACAATCGTTACCGTTGTGTTATCGATGACCACAAAAATATCGTCGGTATTTTATTCTCGTATCTCGACGCTGTTTAGATCAGTTTTTAGTCCGACTATGGTCGCCCGTCGGCGCGACCCGCCCGTCGGATCATCGCACGGTTAATAATTTTCTAACGGTTTTTTTTAAACGTATTTATATATATTTTTTACTGACACCAATTTTAGAGCAGTGCGTTGCTCGTGAATTTTTTACACCGACGAATTAGTCCCGGTGAATAGCACGTTTACGCGCGCCCTCCGCGTATTAAACGCTGCGGACGACGGTGACGACGAGTCGAACTCGATTCCCGTCGGACAGCAGCCATCTTGGTGGCCGCCGCGTTATACACTACGCGGCTACCGCTGCTAAGCGCTCGCTCTTGCACCCGTCACCGTTCCAACTTTCATCCATTTTTAGCGGATCATAATCACCGATAAACAGTGTCGAAACATCGCGGAATTCTAATCGCTGCTACTCGTCCGTGTTCGCCAATTTTATTTTTCTTTCGTCGCCCAATGCGATTATTTGTATTTTCGGCGTACCTCGAGTCTATCGATTTAACGCAACAAAACGATTGGTAATTCAATAATGCACAAAAAAAAAAAACAAGTTACATTAATTAGACGTTAGAGTCTCGGTATTTCTATAAATTTACTGTTCTTCAATTAACCGAGTCGGATACTAATTACGAACCCAAACAGCTTGTACGTTTCGGTTTGTTATTTTGTTTGGTTCTATAAATATATGAAAAATCCGAAAAAAAAAGCAAAGTATTCCTTGTTATAATCACCCATTGATTCTCCTGATTCCGTTAACTATTTTTCTTTAATAATTTATCCAATCTCTATGGGGAAAAAAAAAGACTAAAGCGCTGACAAAACAATTGTCGTCATTGGCCAACCGTCATTTTATTTCGGTCTTCCTCCACGAGCAATTTCCCGCATTCTCGAGCGTCCGTTCGTCCGAGGGCTCGAACGGCCAATCGATAAATTAAACGTAAAACGTATACCGCTCTCAAAATTTCTCGTCAAGCGTGCTGACGTATATGCGAGATGAGTATAGTTTGAAAACGGTTGAAACTCGGTCGCGCGTATGAGCCATAGCACGACGATTGCCCGCGCGCGCGAACGAGTCCGGCGGCGGAGCTCCGCACACATACACGCGCACAGTCGTTGTTGACTTGGCCGTGTATGTTCAGGGCATGAATGTGTATTACACGAGTCGGATGGTTGACCGTATCCCTCGTTGCGAGAATCGCAGTTGTGGAACTTAGGTACGCCGCGTGTTCGTGTGAGCGATCAAGAAGTTGCCGTGTAGTGGTGAGAACCACTAAGTGTGCTACGGCCCTAACCGTGTGCCAGCGGCCCGAATGAGATGAAGCGAGACGGCAGACGCATGCGCGAGCTCCGCCGCTCTCCCTACTAGCCTCGTCTCGCTCTTCAGTACGTCGGCTTTTCGACGATGTAGCGACTAGACGCCCTGTGACGACGCCAAATGGTGCTCCTTACCTATCCAGCGAGCTCTCCGATGTGTTTATAAACTTTGTAATCCCTTAGGTCCGCTGTACCGAGCCGCAGACGCACTAAACACTTGCACACAAAACTATCGTATGACAAATAGTCAACGATTGACACTAGGGCGCTTCACTTCGATATCACACACAGGCTTTCGTCACTCGTCCGTTGACTAACTAGCGCGAACACTATAGTTTATACCGATGTATATATATATATATATATATATATATATATATATATATATATACACATATATGAATATGAATATGAATATATGTGTTAGACTGCACTAGGTCCTCGGATCAGTGGCGCACACACCTTAACACGTTCACTGCTTCTGCCCCCCTCCCCCTCCGCAGCCCCGTTCGTCGCGGGGTTTTTTTTTGTCAAACACGGGACTCTTTTCACTTTATTCACTCGGTGAATCTCGATTATTTCTCCGAAGCCCGGCTCTGGCTATGTTGCGGCAATGGATTTCGGGTTGAATTCGGTCAATCGTGGGATACGAAAGGTAGCTCGTAAACGCACGAGAAATATTGCATTTGATAATCGCATGGAACACGAACGGGTACGAGAGACACGACGACGTGCGCGCGGGCGTCACATTTCACAAATCAACAAAGGTTACCCACTTGACGAAGATGGCCGTGCCTGGCTACTGCGCACGCGGTATTTTACTATTTTGGTATAGGATGTGCACGAACGACGACGGCGTGCAAGCCGGACGGACAGAGCGCGGCGCCTCTGGTGGCGAGCGAGAGAAGCTGCGCGGGCACGCGATCGCGACGACACCAGCGGCCGAGTCGCGAAGCTGCAACGAGCGGCGGGGCATATGGGGGGCTTTACTGCCATAATAGAACGGTGATTTGCGAGCGTATGTCTCGGTAACAGAGTCATCTAGCGGAGGCCCATTCGGGATAGTGTACGAACGAACCCTGTCATGCGGCAATATCGTCACGATTTCTCTTCGATACATGTTCACAGCGATGATTAACGGTTTATCGAGCAACGAATAAGACGTTGACTAACGTTTGCGATGATATTAGAAAGTAAAGGTACAGAACGATTGTCGTAGGGCGTACTACGCTCTTTAATTGTTGCAATGATTATTTTTCGTCCATCTCTGACCGGAAGTGAGAAAAATTGTAAGAGAGCGCAGACTTTTTTCAAATAAAAGTCGCGTACAAAAAAAACTGGTAATTTTAAATGAAATTTTGAATAAATATTGACAATTAAATACACATGATGTGAGTGGAATGTTAACCCGATTATTGATTCTACAATTATGACGATTTGAATTTTTTTGTCTGATTCGTACAGACATACCCTCAGAAACATCCGGGTATTTTTTAAAACTGTAATTTTTCATCGCTCTGGATTTTCGTAAAAAACTTGTTTTTCTTTCATGAATGATCTGTGTACTGTTTTACAACGGAAAGCGTCGCTATGTCGACGCTCGTTGCTAGGAAATTATCGATCTTAGGACCGGGATGTATAACAGAAGATTCCTAAATTATAAAGCGCTCTTTTATATTATTCATAATCTGTTTCAGTTCAAAGTATCGATTCCACAACGAAGTTATACACGCGGAACGTCGCGCGGTGTCTCACACTTTCGTTATCGATACAATGTAACTATTTTTAACCCAGTTTCTCGCCGGTACGCAGATATAAAAAAAAAAAATTCCTCCACCGTCATTATTTTTTTTACCATGACTGCACTGTGCTTCGAGGTAAAAATACGCTTTTATTATGTTAAGTACAACGATTTACTAGGGCGTCGATGAATCATTCCTCGGTCATGGAGCGAAATTTGGTTTCCCCTCGTAAGTACATCCGGACCTCTGGACTATCTGAGTCGCTGCCCAAATGCCGCAAGCGATGCACTTCTCAAAGCTCTCGCCTTGAACGTATTGCGCCAGGAAACCTGAAAAATCAAAGAGACGTATTATGGAGTTGAAGAATACACCAGTTTTATTGTTATTTTTTTTTCCAGCTCACCTCCAACGAAAGCGTCACCAGCCCCGTTAGTGTCTACGACTTTCTCAGCCGGCAGCTTGGGAACCGGAAATTCAAAAATTTCGTTATCTTTCGCCATTAAAACTGGTTCGGAGCCTTGCGTTATGATAACGACCCTTTTCCTTTTGTCGTTTATCTTCTCGAGATTCGAAATTTTTAGTGCTATCTCCTTGCGATCCGTGGTACCAAAATCGTTGGCTTTCGCGAAAGTGTCGAGCTCGTCCTCGTTGCCGAACAGAATATCCACGTAGGGCAGAGCGGCGCTCAGCGGTTTTCCAAAAAATTCGCATATGAACGGCGCGCTCAAATTCATCATAAACGTCTTCGACTTTTCGTGTGCGTGCGCTGCAACTTCCTGTATCGTTTCCGGACTGACTGTCAAGAAAAATCCCTGGAGTATAGGAATTGAGAATTTTTGTGGAATAAAAATATTTTCAACGGACGATTTAACGCGATCGCCGAGCTTTTTTTTTTTACGTCTCACCGCGAATGGACGAAGTATCAGAATCTTTAATAATTAATAAAGCAACAAAATTCTACTTAAAATTTTTCATTATCCAAAAAAACCCATTTTCGACAAAATTTTTCGGTTTTTTTTTTTTAGAACTTATACATTTTCCGTCCATTCGCGATTCGAAAGCCATACCTAAATTCGATGGCGAGAAATTGAAACTCACGGAAATATATATGTATTCGGCGTCCTCCAAGAGCTTTCGATTTTCAGGCTCGACAATGTGAGAGGGCGAGAAGCAATTGGCCGCGGCCAGATTGGCGCATAACGAACGTTCCTTGCCGGTTATCAAAACGGCGCATGTACCAGTTGGCTCGGCGTCTGTGTACTGATAACGAACGTTCAGTCCGCTAGCCCGTGCACGCTCCTCCAGGATCTTCGAGTATTTGTCGCGTCCTACGCAACCCATGTACGTCGCCAAGTTCGGTCTCTCAAGGAACCACTGCAACCAATTATTTAAATCATGTTAGTTCGAGCAATATTTTCGTCGCTAAGTTCTAGCTAAGATATCAATTTTTTTCATTCAATTCAGAAGCCAAAACTTAGGCCTCAATGATGCTTTCATCCAAAGCTGAAGGAACAATTTTTTAATTTTTTATAAAATCCGTTATTGTCTGAATTGTTAATGAAATTTAATATTCCAGTTTATGCACAGAATCTCCCAAAGCCAGCGCATCAAATTTCATACAAATTTCTCGAGTATCAGAGCAGCTTTTAATATTAAAAAAAAAAAAAAAAAAATCATGAATTTACTCGATGAACCGGCTGTGTGTCGGTGAAACATGCAGCAGCGCACGTGCTCGTGGGATAAAAGATAACGAGACTCGATTAACTCGTCCGAATGTATGCATAAATAAAATTGCGTAATTGCACAATGAGCGGTCGTCGTATAGGTTGATAACACACGAATGTACATATATCGTGTATATATACATATATATAGTATTTACGATTATACGTTCATTCGAATGGAATTTACCCGTAAAGGAAAACGGAACTTCATTACACAACTCTACAGTTTTATCGGTTTCCTTGAGATGTGGCAACGTATTAAAATATATATATATATATACACATCTATATATGCTAAAGGAGGCTATTTTCGTTCCCGATCAGACGACTGTCTTATCTTACCAGTTGCGCTTTTGAAAAAAATAAAAAATAAAATATACTCACTTGAGCAACCCTCATCGTATTTTGAACGGATCCGCCGGCAATAAATTCGGCTTTGTACTGCTCGATAAGTTCGTCGTACATCGGTTTGTGCTTCTCCTCTGCGAGTATAGCGTTGTTAGACTTGAGGTCGTATTTTTTCAGAAAATCCTCGTCGACCGTCGCCGATATGTCGAGCAACGGATTGCCCATACCGAGGAAAACACCTTCCCTGTAAATTCCTTTGAATTGTCAAACTCGTGTATTTCTCCATAGATAGCAAACGTGCAAATATCGCGAAAAAGTCTCTCCGAAGCTAAGAGTAACCTTGAATCGCATGCAAACTCGAAAAGAAATCGGATTATACTTTTTTTTGTCACCATTATTTTAAACAAAATAGAAGTCGTTAAATCTCATGTGCTTTACGGATGTAGTTTGCTAATTTCGTTGAATAGTTTAATGGCGAGAGTAAATATCGATGGAAAAAAAGCATGGACGGGTCGACATAACCTCAATTTTTTGGGCGTTCGCGAGAATGCGCGGGAAGCACAGGACAGAATCAAATGACCATTCGTGTCATCGCGAGTTATTCGTACCGTAACTTCTCAGCCATATTGTGTCCGGTGGAGGAACGAGATCGAGCAGGACGTCCGACGAACTAGGTGTTTATCGCAGCGCGAGCACGCGTTAACTGAGAGCCGCGGAGATACAAGCGTTACAGAGTCACGTGACGGTCGGAGATCTCCCCACACAAGGTTCTTTTTATCTTGTGTTGGGAACCTGCTGAAATCAGCTCTCTCTAGATTCGCGAGAGATCCAACGGAAAACTATTATGACATCGACCTTTCGCTCCTCCAGACGGCCATGAAGAATTACCTCGAACCTTAGGGGTTAGAAGCTTTGTAAAGATTCTTAACGACGCGACTTTATTCATGGCTATTTTCAACCGACAAAAGTCCGGAGGTTCGCCATCTTATCTAGAATGCGTAATTCCTAACGTGTCATGTACTTTTCTATTTTTATTTTATCAAGTCTATTATGTTTCAGTCAAAATGAGATCTGTGAAAAACGTAAGCGATATTTTATCTCTTTATCTATTCAGATAATTTCTCTTTAATACGGCTCAGATAACCAGCTGCATTAGCTATTAAATTAAATGCTTACCGACGATGCAGTAAAACCTCGATTATCCAGACCATTTCTCCGTTCGACAAAACATTAATACGAAACACGTTGCTACTCGCGTTTGTGTTAAAGTTTCACGAGGCGCAATTCCCTCTTAAAGCGTCAATCCGCTCTTCGCCTTTCAATGGCGTACCGTTTGAATCGCTGCGCATAGTTCACCCGGAAGCGCCATTGAGACTGTGCTGTTTAATTAACGCGCGGTAATTAAAAAGGTGGTATTTCACGAGACCCTTGAAGTAAGACTGCTTTTGGAAATATATTATAAATGTGCTTTGAAGGTTAATCCCTTGAGGCACGGTGTATCACAGATAAAACATGGCTTCGAATGCAGAGGAAAATAATGAATATTCAAACGATATAATCGAAACTTCATAAGTAGGGTTATTTTAATAACGAAGAAAACGCTAAATTGCAAACACACTAAAAAAAAAAAAAAAAAAAATAAGGAAAAATGTACGCTTCGAAGGGTTAATATATATACAAATATATGTACTGTTATTTTTTTTTACACGCCTCATTTGTGTCTTGTAATATCGTAAAAAAAAATGTGCGTTTCCAACATCCGAATTTTTTGTTTCCCGGCTGAACTCCGTCCCGTCGACTTTGGATAATCGAGGCTTTACTGTATTGAAATACCCAGCGACCGAAGTTCTACACAGCCATCGAGCAATTAAATATCAAACTAATGATATGCGATACTCAGCTATTGATGTGAAATACATTACCTTCGTTAAAAATGGCGCTCGAAAAATCATCGTTCAGGGCATTGCCAATGGCGTCGAGCGCTAGTGTCGCAAAGTCGAGCCCCATTTTCTACATCTGTGAAATAAAACATTGCTCTCAGAGCGTACCTCTTTTTAACGCGAGAGTAAAAAAAATCTTCGATCGTGAATTTGCGATAATTCTGTGAATTTTTTTTTTTTTCTTTTCAAGATCTCGATTTTGTTTTGTTTCGCTATCTTACACGTGAGAAATGTGTGCCTCACTGGTTGTCGGGTTGACCGGAGTTGCGACCAGAAGTAACCACTGGAGAACAGTGTCGGGTTTCTCGCATTTTTCCAACATCGATTACTGGCCCTTGATCGTGGTCCGGTCATCGGCGATCTCAGTGCCTAGATCACACCAGATTTATAACATTCAAAGATTCTTCTCATCCATTCGGTGGGTAAAAAAAAAATAAAAAAAATAAAAAATAAAAAATAAAATTATTTTCTCGCCCCAAATTCGCGTCTCTCTCACGTTTTCCGTTCCTCGAATTTTTTGCGTTCTTTCCGTGACTCTGTTACGGATTTTCCTCGGGAGCTGGGATGGATGGGTTTTTCGTTGGGCGATTGTCATCCTACGGGTATGAAAGAGCATTTTTTTTCTTCTTTTTTTTTCATTTTTTTTTTTTTTTTCAAGTTCTCATTCATCGGGTTGGCCATTGGATGTACAAATCGAATAATTCTTTATTTTCTGTGTCAGATGTTTTAATGCATTAAATGGTTCACGTGAGATATTGTTTTGGGGCGTTGTGTTTGTGACAAACGTGAGAGAGAGAGAGAGAGACAGAGACAGAGAGTGAGAGAGATTTATGAAGTGAGCGTTGATGTGTCGTGGGGGATTTTTTTTTTCTTCGTCCGTTTTAATATTAAAAATAATATCGTTAGTAATCCACGTCCGCATACGGGTGAATCGACTTATTCGCGCTGTACGCGGTACTGTACCCTGTACCGTACCCTAGCTCGGGCGCGACCGTCTCTTCCGCAGTGCCAATTGGTCTGAAAAATATCAGTCAATAACAACCAACATGATTCTTACACTTTTTTTTTTTTTTTTTTCAAAACCAATTTTTTTTTTAATTATATTTATTTTCCCATCAAATCTCATCGAAGGTGTGGATTCGAGAGACCGGCTAGATCGACCACTGAATTTAACGCGGTTCGTGAACGAGCAAGAATTTTTTTTTTTTTTTTTTTTTTTTCGAACATGAAGAAACTTATCGACATGGCTTTCCCATTATTCAGGGAATTTTTCTGCTCTTTCACGCTCTCCAAGTACTGGAGTTATCGGAATTAAAATTAATGTGATTATAATTTTTATGTTTCTCAAAAATTGTATATTTTAGGAATTAAAGTTGGAATTGAGTTGGGATGTTAAAAAAAAAAATTTGTCGAAAATTGAATTACAATTTTATCGTTCGAAAATCAGTTTTGTATACTGTATGAATTAAAATTGGATTGCTAATGATTTGGATAATATATTTATTTCACGTTTCACGTAAAACCGACGAATGGTCGTTCGTCGTTCGTTTCACTGGTCGGTCTATTTTATATAATTTTTTTTTTGTTTGTTTTTTCACCTCGATAGGCGCAACGAAAATTTTATTCGACAATATTTTCGTTACGAATTGGGTGGTGCTCCGTCGCGGTCCAAGCGCTAATTTTTCGCAAACTCCAGAAACTCGTTTACAAACTACACGTGGAAGAAGGTGCTCGAAGTAAACTAAAAACTTTTTGCATTGTCCGTTTGTTATTTTTTTTTTTCTACCCCTTGTCGTGTCTCAAAGGTCCTTTATTGAACGGAAACGAAAAGACAAACGTTCTCAGTCACACGGAGGACAAAACAAATCATACACACGCGCGCAACATTGAGTCAGAATTAATGTTTTTTTTTTTGTTTTTTTCCGTCGTTCTCACCATAAACTGCTTCGTAGCGTGTACAGAGATACAAAATTTTATTGCATAATTTCCACAAACTCGACGCTTATAAAACTCTCAATAAACTCCTCGACTCTAAAAATTTTTTTCAATTATGTGACACTGATGCATTTAATTGTCGATAAAATTTGGTACTTCTGTACGAAGGATCGGCCATTTTGTATGGATGCGGAGAGGACAGTGAAAGATAGAGTGCTAGGGAAAGCAGAGTGACTGGATTTTTCGCTAGAACGCCGGCTTTTCAGGCATCAGCAGTATTTTCATTTTACTTTTTCATTGTTGTTGTTCGTTGGCAGGAAATATTTGTAGAGTGAAAAAACAGCAATAAAGTATCACACACATATGTACATACATATTTGAGGTTAACAGATAATGTACGCAAAAGTTGCACAAAATGGCGAGACGAAGTACGCGTCTGCGCGATAACGCGAACGAGCGCGGAACACGGCGCGTACGACGCAGGAAGCCAGCGAAGCGGTGCCGATTTTTTTTTCTCTTTTTTCCAATATTTGTTTTTTGTCTCATTCAGTTTTGTTTTATTTATATTATTTTGTTTTTGTTTGTGAACGGGACGAGGGGTGGGGGGTTGGAGGGGTCTATTTTATCTGTTCGGGGATCGCACGAGTTTCAACGACGCACGGGTCTCTAAAAAAATACACGAATCGTCAAATGTATGTTTCAATCGAATTTGTTTTCACAATTACATAGTTCTTCTTCTTCTTTTTTCTTTTTTTTTATCCACGTTTATTACACATTATTCACTATAGTTAGCAAGGAAAAAACACGAGTCCTCGTCGATGATTGTGGATTACTTTTGCGGTCTAAAACGAATATATTGTTTTGTACACCATTTATAGAAGGGGGTAAAGATAGAGTGCAGATTTATTTTCATTTAAACGCTTCTCGACCGTTCGCCTCTATTTCTCATAATTATTCTGTTATCGTTAATACAATCGTTCAAATTCCTCGTCGAGCGTCGCGTTTTTTCAACGTCGTTATCCTAGCTTAATAAAAAGGGGGTGATTACGTTTTCACTACGTCTATAATGCTATATCGATATCATTTTTTTTTTTGTTCATTTTATTTAACTCTGTCGTTATGTTACTTTTCGCCGTTATCGCCCGTGCTAACCGGTCGACGTGTGTCCAGGACATTAAGTCCGAATTTTCTCGCAATTAATGGGTCGGTTACGAATGTAAAAAAAAAAAAGAACAAAAAAAAAATTCCAACACCCGCGAGGCTGAAGCATTTTTTTAAAGCGCGAACGCATGCTGTCTCGATTTAAAAAAAAAGCACTCCGAATTCCTCGAGCTCGCGAATCTTGCACTCGTGTCAGAAACAATTGGTGTTAACAACAAATAATAATAGAAAAGCTGATGGTGAGGATTGTGAAAAGAAATATTATTTTGTATATCTTCGTCGTCGTTCCTATCGTTGATTATTATAATTTTTTTTTTCTTTTTCTTTTTTTTTTTTTGCAAATAGTCAATTCTGTGGCGTGCCGCGGCGCGGCATTTGTTTTCGGATCTGATGCTATATTTCAATAGCATATTTATTTTTCGGGCGTACGAAGGGGTGGAGAAGGGCTGGGAGGAAACTCGGGCGAAAAAATTTGTAATTGTTATTTTTTTGTTCCGTTTCGCTTGACATTGGGCGGTGGCCAAGTCTATCATCGGTCCCGAGAGGCTTCCTGCAACTGCGACGGCGACGTAGGGCGACGACGTAGCAACGGCGACGCAGACGGGGGACGAGGACGGCGACGACGAAGGTAGACGCAGAGACGACGACGACGTAGACGACGAACACTGACCGACGACGACGGACACAGACCGACAGACCGATCCGATATCCCGACGCGACGATTTAGTATGGTGCGAACCGGCGCGACGGCGATGGCCCTCGTATTCCCGGTCTGCTAACGAACAAACATTGAACAATTGAACCGTCAATTCAGCACGTCCGTTCGTTATCGCAACCACGTTTTTTTCTTTCTTTCTTTCTAAAGGCTCCAAGAGTTGTTGTTGTTTTTTTTTTAAATATCCTCTTCGTTTGAACTATCTTGAACCAGGCTAGGCAGACTTAGATCGGCGATTAGACGGTTTTCTTTCGACTTACGTAATGCGCTTTTTAAAAGTTTTTTTTTTTTTTTTTTTTTATCGTTTTCAGTGCAGAATAGCCCATAGCCATACCCTGCTTCGACGCGACCCTAATCCCAGAGTCAACTTAACTTATTGCGTCAGCTCCAGGCGCGAAGAGACTCTAAGTTTAGAGAGGAGGTATGAATGCGGCTCGATAAGTAACAAATTGTAGAAAAAGTTTTGGAAAATAATATTATGAATAGGTTTTTTTTTTGTTAGTTTAAAACAAATTTTCAACATTTGAAACCCGATTCAGCGTTTACGGTAATCGCCAAGTCGATATGCACGATTTTATTTTGGAAGGACGATTCGGATTCGAAAAAATACTTATATTTTAGCGCTACAAAGGCGAAAAAAAAAAGGAATCAACTATCAAGTCGCGGAACGTGGGATTCGCATTATCTTTGATATTTCTGTGAGACATTTTTTTTTTTTAAGTGCTCAGATAAAAATAATATGTTGCGAGACGAATAAAGACGATTGAAGAGGAAAAAAAAACGAAAAATCATCGACGTAAAACCGCATAGCCGGCAAAGTTTGCTAAACGAATATAGCATCGGTATGGTGGAGTAAACAGCAAGAGGGTTGGGTTCTGGTAAAATTGCGCCGATAGCTCTTCTCCACGTCGGGTTCCCCGAGACCGCAGCGCGCGCATTTCTATTTTTTTTTCTTTTGTTCTTTTCTTTTTTTCATATTTTCTCTCTCGATCTCTCTGGGCGCGTTAAGTTTCCATTTTTTCGGTCCACCCGACGATAGTGAATTATTAGCGGTTTTTCGGCGTTTCCGAATTAACACTGCGTTTGCTCTGGTACCGAGGAGCTTTCGCGACGTCGAGAAAAGTGCAACCGAGCGACGGCAACGAGAGGGCGTGGGGGAGGACGTTTCTGGATAGAGTGATGGATTTGTAGACAGAAATTCATCAATTTCTTCTACTTTACTTGTTTGTTGCTTTTTTGTGTTTTTTTTTAATGTCATTTAGCCTAGCTAAATTTGTTACTTACCTACGCTCCTCAAACGAATCTCGGCTGAAGTCCTCGTACATGCCTCTACTATAACAGCGTCACAATAAATAATCGATTCTACGATTGGCAATCGTGTGATCATGATTAATACAATGAAATTTTTTTAAATCGTGGCTTTGTTTTTCAACGATATATACTCTGAAATGTTCACTGAAACTCGTAATATAGAAAGAAAAAAAAATACTGAACTTGTTACAGTATTGTCGGAAAAGTTTAGCGTGAACAAGTCCAAGCGAAAGTATATTCAGAATGAGTTGAGAAATATACATATAGCTTTTTCTACACTAGCGAAAGACGAAAAGTAAAGTGCGAAACTGGCATAGCAGAATGTGTTTCATAGAAAACTTGATAAAAAAAAATTGATGAAAAATATTTCCAAAATTCTGATGGAAAAGACACGTTAAAAAAAAGTATAACGACGAATCACCAAAACCCAATTCGCACGGTCCCATTTGAAGAAAAAAAAAATAAAGAAAATGAATAGAAATAAATTAATCAATTTCCGAAAAAAATATGAGGAAAACAGAAATTCTTCATATGCATTTTCATTGGGTCTCTTTTTGACCGCACTATTAATTTTTTTTTTTTTCTGGTGCTGACTCACCTGAATCGTCCGTTGTTGCCGCTAGGTGGTGGCGATCGCCTGCTGAACATGCCGTACTCGTTGCCCCGTGAGAAAGCGCTGTCCCGCATGGTCCCCATACCTAGAGCAGCAGGCATAGGGGGCATTGGTGGAAAGTCACGCCCGCGCATGGTACTACTACTGCCCATGTCACGGGGTCCTGTCATACCCGTAAACCGCCTCTCGTAGAGATCCCTGGTGTCCTCGAATCCTCTCCTGTCGTAGTAGCTCTCGTAGTCCTGCTCGACCTACGATACACCATTTACGTTAAAATAAATTCTCAGGTACTCGCAAAATTTTTATACAAAAGCTTTCGACCAATTACGGGCATTTGTTGTCCGATCTCATTAGCTAAAACTTTCAATCACCCACGCACCAAGATGCATAATGGGTCGTTGAAAATTTTCAATAGGAAACATTTGCTAGGTTTTTAACAGAGAACTAGATTACAATTTTTTTTCGTGTTACTTTTCAAACTTTCCACAAATGACTACAGTCAACAGTCGAAATACGACACTTACTCCGAAGCGGCCACCACCCATGAGTCTGTCCCTGAGGAACGGTGGTGGTGGCGGTGGAGGATACGGGTCACGTCCGAACATTCTGTCCCTGAAACCATTCCTGTCCGGTCCGCCTCCCATTCCGCCTTTGGGACATTCCTTGGACCAGTGTCCACCTCGTCCGCATCTGTAGCACTGCTCGGGATCTCCCATGCCAGGCCTCTGTCTCACGCGGCTCGTCGATATCTGTACCTTCATCGGTTGACCGTCGACGATCATGCCGTTGAGCTCTTTGATCGCATCGTTTATATCGCCGGTCGCTTCGAGATGGACGAAACCGTAATTGCGCACAATGTCGCACTCAACGACAGTACCGAACTTTGCGAAGAGCTCGCGAACCTGTGGCGCCTTGGTGTTGTCGGTCAAGTTACCGACGAATATCTTTGTTGTCGGTGTGTTCGGGCCCTTTCTGCTCTTTGCCGCCTCGCACTTTATCGGTTGCCCGTGCACCAGTTGGCTGTTCAAATTTTGAATCGCGTTCCTTCCCGCCTCTTCGTTCTCCATGTGCTGTTTTGAAGAAGAAGTAACAAAAATTATGATTTATCATTATTAAACATTTTTAGTACAAAACGTAATGCGAAAATATTTTTGCATAATTTGACACCGAATCGGTTTTAGAAACTAAGAGACAAACTTTGGGTTTCTCAATTTTATCGGGAAGTTGAATTCGATAAGTTTTACAAATCGAGCTGTTTGTATGAATTTAAATATTTGAATATGGATAAAACAAAATTTAATCAATCAACCGAGAATTCTATGGAGTATAAGTGAGAATTTTGTTATTCGATACTCGTTTTATATATATTGTCATAACGAAAATTATATATGCCGATATAATCTTTCTATCTTCGGCAACCACAAAGATGACGATAATTTCTATTCATGTTTTATACCGTTAAAATAACAAAGAAAATACCAATGATTCAACACTTGGTTATGCGTGTGCGAGAACTCACAATTCCCATGATGAAGTCATTATTTTTGATTGGTTAATTACGAAAAATTACTGTAGCAGTTATTCGTACGAAATGAAAACTGACATAGAACTACCATAAATTTTTCAGGTTGTTCGTCGATTATATATTTTTAAACTAGTTGTTACTAGAGTTTCTCAGCTTGCGCATGGTTCGCAATCGCAGCGTCAATTCAGACAATCGACAGTAAGAAAAACTATATTCTACAATAATTTCCATCACATGTTTCTCGCAGTTTTTGAGGATGCGAGATATATTTGAGCCAACATTTTGAATACTTTTAAGTTAAAAAAAAACCTACCACAAAACCATAGTTCTTAACGACGTCGCACTCGACAACTTTGCCGTATTTTTCGAACAGCGGTTTGATGTCGGCGTTCGATGTCTTGTCGGCGAGATTGCCGATGAAGATTTTGAATGTTCCAACGCTGCTGAAACCCGGCATTTCGGCTTGTTTTGAAACCTGCCGAAAGAAAACGTCGTCAACGATAAATTACACGATAAGTCTCAACGTATCAAATGCGTTTCTGCTCTACGAGCGGCGGCGCTGGTGGGGAGGGGGAAGGGGGGGGGGGATGCGATGAACGCTTCTTCACCTGGCGATACAATGAATTTAGAAGTCAATTTTACAGCTACGACGCACCATTGCATCGGCTCATATTTTTTATTCAGTGAAATACTCGTTATACTATAGTGGCTTAAACTGTCCCGTCATGCAAAATCCCTGATTGTTCGATACTTAAGACTTCGAAGATTGCGCGCACTTGTGTAATAAAGAAATGAAATAATAATATCATTAACACTATTCATTCAAGCCACCATAAAGCGAAAGTAAGAAGAATATTGATCGTGATTGATATTTTGAATTTAATTTCGAAGCAGGAAATAAGGTTGTGAAAAAAAAAAACGAGGGACCGACAACGACGCCGGCCGTCTGATAAAATGGCGTCCCGGCGTTGCCGAGAATAAAAATGAATTGCGTCTCACCGAGCGATGACTTTGCTTGCGTACCTACGCTCGAACACTTTAATGTTTCAGCCTCGAATTACGAGATAAAAAAAACACGCGTAAAAACTTCGATGACAATCGAATGTCTGTCGAGGTAGGAATTTCGGAGGGAAAATATTTGCTGCGACTAGAGAGATCACGCGAATGCTCGCACGGCGGAAATTTCCGTAGGACTGAAGTGACGCGAGGACGGAGAAGGTGATATTGTATCCCCCTTCCCCTGTCCCTCGTCGACACTCGCCGCTCACTGGCGTTCTCTCTCCTCAACGGACCAATGGCCGACTTCTCGCGCAGGTCTGCGCGAGTCACCTCGCAAATACACCGAAAATTCTGATCGCCGATTTACCGTTGTTACTGCTCGAACTAATTTTTTTTCGTCATCCAAGGAGACGAGAATTTTTTCATAACATTTTTTTTTATCTTTTTTTTTTAAAGAAAAATTTCTATCAAACCATTGGTTTTTGGGACTCGGCGTTTTACATTGGTCGACGGATAGATGCGCACGTCGCTTTTCAGTAACTTTCGAGTCTCTTTGTGTAATAAACGTTGATTAATCGACGTCTCGGCGGATCGTTTTTTTTTTTTTTTTCAACAATTGATTATTGCCTGAGCAACTCTACAAATACTTCCGAATGCTCTTCGGCGATCGATGTATTTTTATTTTGGCTATTCGGAGTAGTTGCGAATGTTTCAAGCGGTTAAATTTTAGGAAGGTGAGAAAGATAGATGCGAAAGAAAGGTTTAGGGACGCGTCGAACCGCCAACGGACAGGGAAGTAAGAATTCTTCGAAGTTTTACGTGCGAAAAAGAAACGCTACAAACGATTGCCGGCCGTCTGAAACAGACGAACTCTTACGGGTCAGGTTGAGAGATTGTAGAATTATTGTTGCGCTTACCAAGTCAGTATGTCCGTAAAATCACACGACGCGAATAAACACGCTTCCCGACGATAAAAATGGCCGCACGTAACAGACCGGAGACCGGGGATTGAGCGGCGAGCGGTGGCGTCCCTCAAGTTGTACTGTCAGCGCTGCCAATATGAGGAAAACGACTTCGAGCGATGTCAGCGCAGCCTCCCTGCTGCGGATACTGAAAGAGGCGCAGTCTTCGGTAAGTTATCGTTCAAATAACTAAATTATAGTTTCGATAATTCGATAGAGAAAATTATGCTTCGTACATTGAGTTTGGACGATACTGATTCGAAGCTTTATGAACTTGAATCTTGAGTCCTCCGTCCACATTTATATGAGGAAAATATTTAAATGGCCGTTTGCACATGTATATATCAATCTGGATAATTCTTGTTAAAAGTTTTGAGTTCGGTAATATTTCCGTTGCGCGCGACTCGGCCAATCGACGAAAGATGGCGTCCAAAATTCGTAAATGTAATAAGAATCGATAGTACCGGCACCGGGAGATGCCCAATCGTGTACGGCTTTAATGGTTCCCAAAGTGGAGCAGATTTCTTCGCGCCCAGTCGTTGGATGGGCTATTCAGCCGTGCAATGACTAGCGCATTAAAGCAGAAGAATCGACGGCTTCGAACCTTCGGACTGAACCGTATCTCTTAGGTTTTCTGTAGCTTTTCTACGCTTTTATGTGAATGCGATACAGTCATAGAGGAGTCGGAGGGGAACAGCGGCTCCAGCTACGAATTTTATGAACTGGTTACACAAGATGGCTTACAGAAAGCTAAAGCGCAAAATAGGCAGCGTGACGAAGAAAAAATCGATAACATAAAAAAAGGAATCATGAATACGGATTTAAAAAGTTTTAAAGTGAAAACCGAAATTTGCCGCATTCTTTTTAAATCGAATGGCGACGATACTTAACGATACATTCGTGGTAACAAATAAAAGAAGACTGTATGAAAAAGATGATATCATTTAATACTCGTTAAAAATATAAATTTTCATTATTTAAGACCGCTTTTCGTGATCTTCGATCTCCTAAAGAATTTTTTTCAACTCTCGCACTCTTGCACATTCTCCTATCGTTCCCGATCGTTCATACAATTATTATAATACATTTACAAATCGATATAATTCACGGACGACACATAGCCGTGGGAACCAATGAATTAATTAACAACAGGCCGAGCGTGTGTTGCGCTCCGGCTCATTTTCTTTTCTTTTTTTTTTTCATCTTTAAAACAAACATTTCAATAACATTATTGAGCCTTTGACCCAAGCTAACAGGCCCCCATTATTATTAGAGATAACTAGATTTTTTATTCAATTTACAGCGCAATTCTTTTTATATGTCTCACAATATTTTGTTCCATCTCCGATTATTCATTATCTTACTTAATCTTCTTCGATTGCGCATGATAGTGTTTTTTACACAATGATATATATATATACATATGCATATATATATATATATATATCATAAAATACGCACGAAATATGTCCAATATTGCGAGGATATGCAAAATACGAAAGTTACATAACAACCAATGATATACCACGTTTTTTTCCTAATCATTTTAATCGTCTTATCGTCTTTTAATCATCGATTTATCCTGCATGTATCTTTGATCTGATAAACTTTTTTTTCTTTCCCCTACCGAATTTACACAATGCCGTATTTGATATTAAAGAGATATTAAAGTGTAGAATATGACTACAATAACGATCAACAGTGATTCAACAAATAGCCAATCTGGTTTTTTTTCTAAAAGATCGAAAAACATTGTAAATAAAACATATAAACCGAGGAAGATTACAACATTAAAGGACTAAAACATGATATAAAACAATTTCATACACACATACACACACACGCTCGTGCGCGCTCTGATAAGCCCATTCGTACGATCGTCAACCATTAAATCTTCAGTACTCAGTCTTCTTCTGGCTGCAGTCTGTTAAAAGCTATGCTATTTACACCGGGAACAATTATTTACACGGGCAAGTATCGTCTCGTCTCGAAACCAGAGTGTCGAGTAAAAAAAAAGAAAACGAAGAAAAATGAATTTCAAATGAATAAAAAAACTGAGCTATGTACAATTGTAAAATAAAAAAATGATCGACATTGACGAGACGCGACGAGGAGTCAGCAATTATTTACAAGGTAGTTCTTCGCTGGTCGACATTAAAGAATAAAAAAAAAACCAAAACACACAATAATAAACAACAAAGATCCGACACTACACTATCTTGATGGCATTGTCGATGTGCAGCTTTGACATTGTCTTTTTCACGCGCAACGCGGTTAGGCGAACCGCCGGATTTCCGTGCCAACACTCCGCCATCAATTTACTCAGTGCAAACAGTACCTGCAACATAACAAAGTAATTTGTTATTAAAAAAAAAAACCGAAGTACACTTTACAAAAATTATATCGTGCTCGAGTTTTTGAGGTAACGAAGTTGGCAAATACTTCAAGGATGCATCAAGCATAAGTTCCCGACCGAAAGTTTACTCGATCAAAATTTCAGTCATGATCTTTAGTTTTGCATAATAATAAGCCAATTTCTGAATAACTTCTCAAGGAAAATAATTTTTTCTTTGGCTCCAATACGGTCGTTTTTGTCGGATTTTTATACCATTCTCAAGTTCTAATTCTTATGAAAATTCCCGTTGACTGGGAATCTAGGAAGACAATAATAATTACCGGATCGTGTTCCCATCTCGACGGAAAGATTGGCCTTAGTCTCTTGACACAAACGGCGAGCCTCATGTCCTCGAAGTCGGGATCGCTGGGCACAACGTCGTGATAAGGAAGTGCGTAAGGCTCGGCCGTGCTGACTTTGCCGCCGGTAACGCATCGCCTGCATACTTCCCAGAGTACGAGGCCAACGGAGTACATATCAGCCATTTTGAAGGCATCGAACGAGGACGTGTTCAGGCTCTCGTCGAGGACCTCAGGCGCCATGTATCTCCTCGTTCCCACTCTCGTGTTCGGCGCTATGTCGATCTCGCCGCTCTCGCTGTAATAATAATCGCACAAACGGGTATTTAATTGATGAATTATCGATATATCACCGGATAAAGTGGGACTTGCGGAGCGGCACAGTACGCGAGATCAATTATTCATGAGGTTGCAAGAAATGGATGCTTGCATGGAGCGCATTCCATCTGTAGCTCGGAGAAGTAGAACGATCCATCGAACGATCGAAATAGCCCAATATTGAATAGAATTAAAAAAAAAAAAAATGCTAACGCTACAAGCGTGATCCGTAAATAAAAAAGGAAATAAAAAAAAAAGCCTCCAACGTTTCAACACACCTTATGAATCTGACGGCGAGTCCAAAATCCGCAAGAGCGCACTCGCCGTTCCTCTTCACAAGGATATTCCGGCTCTTGACATCTCGGTGAGCGATCGCCGGTTTGCCCCTCGTGCCGAATATCTCCGTGTGAAGATGAGCGATGCCGGAAGCTATCGACAGGCAAATGGCGAGGAGGCTCGGATGATCGAGAACCGTGGTTTGCAGATAGTCGTGAAGCGATCCTCTCTCGTGATAGTCGGTTATGAGGAGCATCTGCGTCCACGATCCGGTGCCCTTTATGTCGGCGGCGATGAAGCCAAGGATGTTGTCGTGTCTCATGAGAACGGTCTGATAAATCTCCGTTTCCCGAAACCACGAAGCCTCCTCGAGGGTGAAGAAAACTTTGACGGCGACTTTCTCGCCTCGCCAACGTGCCAGCCAGACCTCGCCGTATCGGCCCTTACCGACGCACTGCGAGAGGGCCAACTGTTTGGCGATGGTGCGTTGGACGAGGAGCGGCAAACCGGAACCGGAACCGCTGCTCTGCTCGATGAGGTCTTTCAGGGTGCCTTGGGACGGCACCAGACAAGGTCCACGCTCTTTTCTGCGATATCGCGTGTAAATGACTATCATCGCGATACCGAAGACAAGCAGACAAACCGACAGGGTAGCTGCGAGAATTATCAGAGATGCGCTGGAAGCCAGCGAGTTCGGCGCGGGCGGTGGAGTCGGCCGTGGCTTGTACTCCGGAAATATATCCTTGTTGCAGAGGGCGGTGTTGTTGCAGCACATTATACTTTTGCCCTGCAAGTGGGGCACCAGATAGCCCTTGCACTGCATGAAGCCCTGCTCGTCCGGTGGCAAACAACCGTACGAGTACTCCGCCTCGTACCTTCCGGTCTCCGGATCCCAGACCTCCTCGACCGCGCTGAAACAGTGACCTCCCGGTCGGCCCTCGCAGGTTCCATTCTGACGGTCGTCCGGACAGTGTCCCTCGCAGTAACAGGTTATCGCCACCGCTGCAATAAATCAGGAATAAAATTGTTAATTTTTTGCATTCAATGAGACTGCACATAAAATAAATCGTAGACGATTGACGAGTAGGAGAAAAAAATAGACTAAATGCAGTTCCTGAGAGACTTTCAACGAACAGACTTTTTCAAGAATTTTGAGTTCCTTTTTTTTTTTTGCTGCGGAATTTTTGGCGCATGCGCGCCAGTGGCGCGTGGGCGTCGCAGACTCGAATAATTTTTCTTCTTCTTCCGAGATTGAACGCAAGATCGAGTGTACTTTCACCTGGATATTGGAAACTCGAGAGCGCCTGATAATCTGAAAGCCAAAACCAGGTGCGCGATATTCCATTTAAATTCTCGCCTATAACAATTACAACAATAATACTGCAACCTACCCAGGGTTTGTAAAAATAGTTTTCAAAAAAATGCAAATAAATTTTCAATAAGCGAAGACAATTTGGAGAAAAAAAAAAAAAAAAGTATTTTAATCGAGGCCCGTTGATTTTTAACGTTTAAAATTGATCGCACGGTAATCGAGGTCTTAGCTGAGGAGGCATCGCGTGGAAGAAACGCCGCGTTGCGCGTAGGCGAACGACGATCTCCGCGGCCCACGGAGATGTTTTAGTCGTTACGAGCCGAGCCAGTAGATCGAGAAACGAAGCGGACACGATGTGTAAAAAAGGAGTAAAGGGTGCGGCGCGAGAGGCCAGTTGAGAAAACTCGAGATACCGGGGGCGGAGACTTCCGGTAATACGTCATCGGGCCTTCGGGTGTCTTAACGAAGGTACGCGAGACCGAGAGGAAAGATGAAAAAAATTAAAAAAAAAATAAAAAAAAAAATAAAAAAAAAAAATATAAGAACGAGACCGAGGCAGACTTTGGAAACCTAAACGGGCGAGTGGGGCTTGAAATTCACGTATGTTGAGTATCATAAATGAAAATATGATAACGTTGCTTCAATGAAAAATTTTGTAACATCGAAACCAAAATTTTAGTTGAATCAATGAAGAAGAGAATAATCGCGATATTTAATGTCATTAATTTAATTCTATAAAAAGAGCGTCTCGGACTAATTTTAGCCTGGAAATATCTCAAAAATAAAAAATACATTACATCGTTTTATAAACATTTTCTAATGCAATAATTTCACGCGTTTATTAAAAAACAAAAAAAAAATTTAATTTCTAAAGGAGACATCGTGCAATAAGTTATCGAGTCTTCAGGCGTTTTAACGGAAGTACGCGAGACGGAGAACCCGATAAAATATTATTAAAAAATAATACGAATTCTACACGATGATACCAAATGTTTCGTCGAATCCATGAAATTCATACGCTAATAAATCTCCCGAATTTTAGGCATAAAAAAATATTACACGCAGTCTTGAAATATCTCCAAAAAAAAAAAAAAAAAAAAAAAATGTCTTTTGCAGTAAACCTTCGATTTTCTAAAAATCTAAAAGCTCAGTATTAAAAAAAAAAAAAAAAAAAAAAAAAATCCCGAATGATCTCCGGTCTCGAGGCTAGCGCGAGGAATTTTTGCGACACGGCAAAGCGGCTCGGCTCGGGTCTGGTAGGAATTAGCATCTCCGCCACCAGCGCCGTTTCACGCTCGCTCGGATTCTCCGGATCCTCTATGTTAGCCGTCGCTTTGCGCGCGCGCGCGCTTTACGAACCGGCAGTGACCGAGGAACGAAGCGACGAGGCTGCAAACCAAACCCGAGGCACGAAAGAAAGCGAAGAGAGCAACAAGAAAGAAAAAAAAAAAAAAGCAAAACAAAAGACGAAAAAGAAAAACAAGCGAGAAAGAAGAAGAAGACGAAAAAAAAAAGATTATACCGAGAGCGTCTCGAGGCAGGCGCCAGCCGGACGTGAAACAAGAACTATAGAAACAAGAACAAGAGAGCGCGTCTGAGCTTTGAAAAAAGAGAAAAAAGCGCGGGACGAAAACGGTTGGTCATTGGATGCGACAATGTCCAATGCGCGTCTCCTTATCGCGTCAGCTCACGGCTGCCTAGGTCTCCCCCTCGGAACGCTTCTGTAACACACCCTCGCATCTATTTGCAAGATGACCGTGTCTATTTATAAAACTCGACACTATACGAGTATCTCTGCTGCCGTACGTTGCAGCCACGAAACATCCGTCCGCGTATACACAGTCGTGTGTACACAAATATATGTATATATCCGTTCAATGGATGAGGAATCGAGCTGTTTCTCTCGCGCGTCTGACTCAGTCGCCGTTCCGCGTCCGTTACGACCGGGACTGACAATAAGAAGCTCTATAATCGTTTTCACTCGGCGATGGAAGACGAGATGAGGGGGGGGGGGGGGGGGGGGGAGGAACAGAGATCATCTTCCCGGTTCGAATTAGCTCGTATGGTTCAAATTTTAATCGCCTCGATAGCCGACGAATCTCGATCGGAGAGACGCCCGATTTGAGGTTAAGTCTCTCGCTGCCAACGCTCATTTCGCGAACTCGACACACCACATTATCGACCGTGACTCGAAAGTGCGACAAAACAAAAATTACTACGTTCTATTACACTTTTTTCATGCACTCATACACTGATTTATCTTTTATTTTTACTTTTTACCGTCGTTAGATTTCACGTTTCGCGACATTTTTTTTTAATTCGTTATTTTTTATTCCATTAAAAGAATCTCTTTTCATGGATTTTTTAAATCGGGAAATATTTTCGCGGCATTTGCAAACGTTTTTTTCGCCGAGGTGGCGCGACATTTTTTTTTGTTTTTTTTTCGGCTCCCCGTACTCGTGATTCGCGTAGCCGTCGGAAGAGAAAGGATTAAGAGCGTGAGAAAGAGAGAAGCGTCCGGGTAATTTTCCATTCGCAAGCCGTCGCTCGCGAGCAACGAGTCCCAATGCCCGACACGGCGAGGACGTCGAGATGAAGGAAGACGGACAGAGAGAGTCTCGCAGTCGGTCTCTCGGTACGGGGCGTAACGCGGCCGCTGAGGCGAGAGAGGAGATGGGAAACAGACGGGAGATGAGAAGACGAGCTCAATCAAAATTCACGGAGCGGTGGGAGGCGTCGACGCCAGCGATGAACGTTTGCCGATCGCTCGGGAGGGGAAAAGCCCGCAGTCGTTAACCGAGAGCAAATTGCAATCACGACAGGGAAGACCGAGAGCGACGATTATTTAGATGGGAATAATCAGGCGCCAACTCGCCACGCGTCGCTCAACGAAGCCTCTCGTTGCGGTGGAGAATAAAAGCTACATTAGAGTTTCAAAATAAATATATAATTTTTCAACGATTTATTTACATATTTATTTTACACGGACACGGTGACTAAATAAATATGGAACATTTTTTTAAATGTATATAGACATATGTATATATGTATAAAAAGAATTTTTCGAGCAACCATTTAATTTATCTGCGCGTTGATTAACGATTCGCTGTCCGGAAGACTTTTTCGCTGGAAGCGTTTGTTCCTTCCGACCTGCGCTAACGATACGGATACTTGGAATTTAATACTTTTTTTTGTTCGTGAAGCTCAGAAAAGTTGGAGACTTGATTTTGGAATGACAGAGCGACGCAATAGCTACAAAAAATAAAAGAAATATACATATAATATGCACTCTAGTAACAATAATTTTTAACTCTCTTTGCAACGGTAAGCCCTGCTATAAAGTTTGCAATAAAAAGAAAATCCAAACTCAAAGATCGCATACGAATGAGCTGAATTGATTTCTCAAATTTACATACTTAAAAAAATGGTGCTGCGCCTGAAAAAAAATAATGAAAAATTAAAAACCACATCAACGATGTAAAATCTCCCCTAAAACCCGTCAGGCATTCACCGATTAAGCTCTCACCCACAGATTTTATTTTTTTTTCCCTATCTCAGCTTAAAACAATACCAATGTTCGAACCGAGTGTTCCTTTATCAAAAAATTCGTTGCCTCAAACCAAGAAAGCAGAAATCGTTAATAGCTGGACAATCAAAAATAAATCATCATGAGTATGATGAAAAAAATACGCAGATACGGGTCTGCTCGTAAGGTGAACGCACATCTGTCGGGCAGGGAGTTAGGAAAGCCGGTGGTTTGCTGTGTGCCGGTCGTAGCGAGCGTCATGCCACTTAAGCCGACGAATCGATGAGCGTAGGAACGCCTATAGTAGAACGCTATAGGAACCCCCATGCAAGGCACGCGGTCACCCGGGTGCCTTTGCCCCCGAGTTTTCCCTCCGCTTCGGCCTGTTCGTCGCTTCACCTCGAGTTCCAGGAACTCTCTACCTTCCGTGGCTTCTCGCGCTCTAGTGTGCCTCGTGTCCAGAAACAACATCGAACATTTGCCCTCTGCATGGCTCGAGCTAACACACGCGAGCAAATGCGTCTTGCAACGAGCCGGATTGGGTTGTAGAGCGCTTGCGCGCGCGCCATAGCCTGATGCAATTCGTACCGGAGTGTGGTCGGGCGAGGTGGCAAAATCCGGATACGAAAAGCAACCACACCGGTCCAACGGATATGGCTCGTTGTCCAAAAGCTCGTCGACACCTGTGCGACTTGACACTAAGTCTCCCACGACTTGTGACAATCATTTTATATAGGAGCATGAGCTAGGCTCGATGATTATAACAGAAAAAAATAAAAAAATAAAAAATTAATAAACATTCTTAGAACTGAGTTCTGAGAATGATTTAACGAACGAACCTCGAGACGATCCGACAATTGGACAAATTAAAAAGGATACATTTCTTCGTGGCTTAGTTATTCCGAATTTTACGAGTCGTTTCGTGGGCACAGCGCTTGATCCGAGAATTGCATGGATATAAAAAAAAAGGGCCGCATCGTCGCGTGCGAAAACTTTGTGCTTCGTTTTTCAGACGTTCGAGAGTGTGAGAACGTGGGGTGTTAAGGATGCGGGGAAAGTCGGGAACACGCGAGTCTGGTTCGTTGATGCTTTTGGTCCGATTGTCGTGTCAAGTTTGCGGTAAAGTGCAAACGAATTAGTACGGAGAGTTTCAGATCGGGTACGGCTCGACGGCCGTTCCTCTTGGAGAATTATCGCACAGAGACAAATATTTGCTCATGAGGTTGCGTCGTGCCCAGGTCGTGCCCACGAGTCTCGCGGTCTCGTCCCGGAAAAGTCACCGGCTCGAGGATTTTGCGGGACTCGTGGAGAATCGAATTTTAAGATATTGGGTCGAACTTAAAATCAAAGTTTCGCCCGAACTCCATTGTGGATTCAAGATCAATTCAAGAGCGAACTTAAAAACGAAAGTAAGCTGTTGGGAATGGTCGATATTAAGTTTGATTTGAGTTCACAATTAAGCTCTTCAAATTCGACTCTCAGTCGGATCTAAAAAAAAATGCTTATTTTTCGAATGATTCGTGTTCACCTTTGAAAGATTAAATGAAAATCGTTTGCAGAGCATTCCGATTCATTTATATTGCTCTGAAGAAATTCACTCGGTTTTGCATTACATTTTTTTTTTTTTTTTTGTTCAATCAGTAGTTTGATTTATTTATATCGCTCCGAGATTTGATTCGAATGTCTTCCATGCTTCTCTCTTCCAATGTTCGCGAGCCTTTCTAACTCAGCTTTGACGAGGTTCTCGATGGACTCGAAGCGAGCAAAGGTCACGTGCCTTTGGATTTCATTGAAGATCGGGACATTGATGTGTCGCGGATTGGCAAGAGCTTGCGTAACTGAAGCATCGTTTCTTCATTCCACTGCAGGGATCAACATTGAAGTTGAAACTTGCCCGCGATAAAAGCTCTTCAAAAATTCCATAAAACATTCCCATTTCTTGGGACCTCAAGTCGTCGCAAGAACAGACGCAGAAGTGAAAACTTACGAGGGATAAGTCCAATATCGGGAATAGGTCCAATACCAGACTAAATAAATAAAGCCTCTGAAGCGATGGCAAATTTCCATCGGTGTTCGCACTTTCTCCGGTTGTCGATAATTGGAAGTCCCGGTCGTTTTATCCTCCCGACCAAAATTGCTTGATTGTCGCACATGCGCTCACGAGACGACCAGAGCCAACAAACACAAGTAGAAGAAGAAGGCGAGGAAGAAATTGCTTGATTCGTCAGTTGAGTGGACGATAAGAGAAGTCTCCGAAGCACTCGACCAAGAGTCCCCTTTAGTGTACGGGAGTAACCGAGTTACCGTAAGAGGATTATTCGCTTGGTCGGTTCGCAAGGGTTTCCTCGACGATCACGTGACTCCGCTCCACAATTGCCCTTCTCTCTTCTGTGGCGTACAAAGAGCTCCATTGAATGCATATTTGGAGCAGTGGGAAACAATGGTTGGTCCTGAGAGCCGTAGTCGTCGCCGACCCTGAAGAAGAAACCTGGACACAACTTGGAAGGCAACAAATGAGCCTCTTTTTTTTTTGTCCAATAAGGACCATGGACCAGACAAAAGATTCTCGCGGTAGAGTGCAAATAACAATCGACGAAAGAAATCAAAAATGCGAATAATCGCAAAGTCAAGAAAAAAAGAAAACCCGTTTGAAATGAACATGGACTGCCAAGAAGGTGAACTAAGTTTAAGACCAAAATTAATGACGGTCATATCCTAAGTAGATCGATGTTTTCCCCGTTTTTCATGGCACAAAAATCATTTGTTACGATAAAATAAAGTATTCAGTGGTCAATTTACACGTATAGAAAAGGCAGTTTTTTTGGCCAATTCACACGTGCAAAAAATAATACAGTCGAGGGGAATTTGTTGTTCGATTGGCGATCAAAAAGAAACGGTCATTTTTCTTTTATCAATTGAATCGACGGTAATTGGTAGTGAATCAACCGTCACAAAAATGACCTCCACGGTGAGTTTCTAAATGCAAAGTGGCCAGATCCTTCGCTGGAGTAGCGAGGACTGAAGTTCTTCGTTCGAAGTCCAAAGAACCGAGATCCAAGTGGAAGATGATGATACCGGCAATTTTAATTTGACCATTGCATCGAACGCCGCAATTCGATGGGATCGAACGATCCCACGCTCCTCGACGGTCGCGTCCTAGAAAAGCCGAGATCAGAAAAATGTACACGATCGCAGACAGATTGGAAATGCTTGGACACAGCAATCATCCGGAGGAATCGCTAGCGCCGCAACTCCAATGCGTTCGGATATAATTGTTGCGGTGTCGAGGAATTTCAAAGATGCTTTGAACGAACTTGCGGCTGCTGCGACTCTGTACGTTCACTTCTCTGTTGCCACGTCTGCGCACACGCAAGGACAACAAGAGACAAACGACCAAACGATGCAATACGATAATTGAATCTTGCAATTAGCGCGCCCCAACGCCTTCTTCTTTGTATGGATGTGTCTTCGTATTTTTCGTACCTTTTTTTTTTTCGCTCTACCACAGTGGAAACTTTCGGGAAGTACCGAGCTGTAGAAATGAAATTTCTTCGATAAGTTCCACGATAGCGAAATAATTACTTTGATCCAATTTCGTGAAGATAAGTGCGTGTAATTTCTGGGATTGGGTATTATTTTTTTTTTTTTCGAAAAAAATAAACGGGGAATAAAATCGAATAATCTTCGATTTCGGAATTCGTGAAATTCTTTCGCGTCTTTTCCATTGAGGTTCGATCATAGAAGAACCTTTGTAAAAAAACAACGAAAAATGACGATAAATGTTTTTGGAATCAATGAAAATCCAGTGAAATAAGAATTGTGAAAACGCACGAATATTCGTCATTTTTTCTGAACTCATCGACCAGGCCTTTTCCATCCGATAGTCCAAAACTTTGGGTCAACCTTTGCTCGCGCCTTTGTAAGTAAAAAAAAAAAAAAGATTAATCGACGAGTCGAATATCAAAATTTTATTGCACAGGCCACAGAAGAATCTTTAAAAAAAAAAACAACAACAACAAGAAAAACCTTGTTGTACAAGTCTAAAAAAATCTACTCGTCGAGCGTCTCGTTTCGCGCAAGAGCCCGACCGAGTCACATGGGAACGAAATCGAAGCGACGGCAGCGAGAAACGCGGCCCAAGTTCGTCCTTCGCGGTCCGGGATTTTTCACATTTTATACGGCGTTTTCGTGCGAGAGCTCGCCACAACACGGCGTAAACCGAAGAGCGGACATGTTGGCAAAAAAAATCACAGCTAGAAAGAGCAATCGCGAGCCAACGATCCGACGTACGTCAGCGTAGAATTTCCCGCAGACCCGTCAAATCCCACCATGTTCCGCAGTGTCGAATTCCCCTCGGCGGTTCGTGCGCCCGAAAGTCCCCGGGTGAATCCGGCACTGCGCGGTGGCCGAAACTGTCTCCACAGCTAAACAATTGTGACACTCGTTTATCGGGAATTACCCACGCAGAGCCGAATACGATCGGCGTTGATGAAATTAAAAAAAAAAAAGAAAAGAAAAAGAAACAGCGCTGATCTCTTCCGCCGTCTCCATCTTTTATCCGAAGCAATTTGGCCGTCGCACAACCGAGCGTGAACGTGAAAGATCTACGCTGCTTCTCATACTCACCAGTTAGTGTTCTAGCGACAAATACACCGATCCCGAGTAACAGTCCGTAATATTTACAACGTTTCGTACGACCGGGTATGCTAGCTGTGAGGGGCGCAGCCATTTTCTACAACACACTCGAGCACATACTTCACTGCAATGACGTCGGTTAGGAACGCGCGCGCTGCGCGAGGACAACGACGACGATGGCGAGCGTCGAGGTTTTCACGCACACACACACACAGAGAGTGGCCAGAGAAGCAGCCGAGAGCGCACGGTCAAACCACTAGCGTGATACTACTACGATCGGCTCGGGCCGCCGTTCTTCGTAGTCGGATACGACTCGCTTCGGGCACGTTCGGCCGCCTCGTGGTGGGGGTTTCGGGAGGCTTGTTCGCTCTCGTGGGGATCACTTCGGTCGTGTTGATCGGCTCCGCAGGCCTGACGGAACGAGAGAAAGCGAGAGGCACCCTTCGCTCGCGACTGAAGTGGTTCGGAGAGAAAAAGGGAGAGTCCGATAGGTTTGGTTGGGACTCTTGCGCACGAGCTTTGAGTTAGGTCCAAGCTCTGGAACGTGTCGGCTGCTTCCACGGTTCGTCTGGATTTCTTCGCGGAAGCCTGTGAGAATAATGAGAAGATTGTCCACTGAGACAATCCGCGGGACTGTCGAAGTTTACTGGCGACACTCTGTAGACTCTAACTCTACCCACCGATGCCTCGAAAATCCCTGTCGGTAACCTGCAATCCTTCTTAGGCAATGAAACTTCAAAGCCCGCTCCCTGAGCCTAAAACCTACTGGACCAAAGAAAATGGGTCTTTACGAATTCGACATTAATTCCTCGGACAACTAATAGAAAAACGGACATTGTAAAGATGAAAACTCGTTCTCCACAGTCTCACACCCAAAAACTCGGATCTTTCCAAATAACCCGCTCGCCGGACCATCTACCGAAAGGGAAGAAAAGCAGTCGGCATCCAATCATCCACTACTCGAGTCAATTGGACTTCAGATCTCAATGTTGTTGTCGCTTCCCTCGAATATAGAACTCCATACATATAGTCCATATGTAGAAGATAAAAAGAAATTATTCGTCGGCCACCTCGTACTTTTTTGCGTGCTTCGCAGCGAAGAGGCTCTGGAAGCGTGGTTGAAATTCCGCGCGCGAGGCACTCGGCGGGATGAGGTTAGGTAGTCGAGTGGCTGCGACGACTCGAGTGAGCGAAATGGAGGAAAGGAGAGAGATGCGAGGATAGAGAAGCCGGGCGTCGTCGGGGGCGTCGGCTATGGCGGAATAGTGAGTCGGCGCCCTACGGGCGCCACCGTGCCGGCTACTTTTCCTCCGCGTGTCTCCCCTCCAACCCCTCTCCGTCCCCTCTCCGACAACCACGGCGAGACCGTCGGTGGCAGCACCGGCGGCGCGACCAGACGAGAGAGATCTTCGAATCCCTCGTGTGTCCCTTCTGGCCACTGCGCGCCGGCCTTCTCTCTCCGTCTTCGATGTTTCTTTTAGTTTTTTTTCTCTCGTTTTTTTTTTGTTTTTTTTTTTTTCCTCGAATCGTCTCGCGCTCTCGGTCGCTTCACGATCCGTCCTTGTCTACGGTTTCACAGCCTCTTCCGCTGGCTACCTCGGTTCTCTTCGCCTTTCGTACGGTCTTCTCGAGCGGGCCTCGAGACTCTTCTTGTTCCACTGCTTTCTCTCGCGCCCGGACAGACCGACGCCAACGATGTCGACGCCGAGACGCGGCAACCGAAGTGGAGGAAGAAGAATAAGAAAATGAAGATGAAGAATACGAAGACGGTGAGGAGAGAATATCGGGTTGCAGTATTCGAATCCGAGTTGTTTCTTAATGTATTCCAGTCGCGTTTAACTCGGACACCATTACTATTATCATTGCTGAGAAAAGCTGACTGCTGGCAACTCGTGAGAATAAGAAAATGGAGCACAAACGTGCGCTGCCGCGAGCCTTCTTCTTGGAAGCCAATGGCTTCGAGCTTAATATTCTAGAACAATTTACCGATTATGCGATGATATTGTTATAATGATAAAAATCATTTTGAAATTTTGGAAAATAAAAAGGTTGCAATTACATCTGATTCTATATTTCAGAGATTAAAAAAAAAAACTTTCTGAGAGACTGAAAGTAAGAAAATGAAAAAAAAAAAACCGGTAACTTGCAAGATTTATAAATACAGTTTTCATTGCGTTACATCAGTTTGACATTTTATGAATAACAAAAAAATCTCGTACACCTCGTGACGAAGAAATTGAGACGGAACGAGCAGGCAATAAAAAAAAACGTATGACAATGCTCGGTCAAGAGTCATTATCACATATTGCTATTCTCTTGAAATTCAGGACAATTATAAAAATCGTACAAAATAGTCGTAACTGCTCTCTGATTGCAACGTACGATTTTCTTGTGAAATTACACTTTTCGGGAGACCCACGAATTATGATGAATATCTTGGTGCATGACAAGTCGAAAGCCTCGAGGAGGCGGAGGAGAACGAAGGAGAAAAGCGTTTACGAAGAAGTGTGAGCGGGAGGGCGAGAAGCCAATTAACGATATGACCGATTAATTAATTACCGTGGATTTTAATGGCAGCGCGAGGCACAATCGTCTCGACCTGGACGTGCGATAGGTTAGTACGGGGCCCCTGAGTCCCCGACCACCTGAAAGCCCTCGGGAGTGTAGGGCCCGTGCGGAGCCGGGGCCCGGCGCGAAAAAGGGCCCCAGAGGGGGCCCACAAGGGCTCGAGTATCAGGAGAGCAGGAGAGCCAGCAAGAAGGTGCAAACGACCTGGAGCATTAAGGACGTAAGTCCCAGGGGGTACCTGGGACTTTTTGCTGAATCTCCAACCGGCAATATTTTTTACCTTAAGGGGTTTGTTCTTAAGGGGTCGAGATACAAAAAAATCTATACTTGGGTGCTTCGGCTAAATAAAAAAAAATTCATATATGAAGAATATTTACCTTAAGGGGTTTGTTCTTGAGGGGTCGAGATACAAAAAAATCTAAACTTGGGTGCTTCGGCTAAATAAAAAAAAATTCATATATGAAGAATATTTACCTTAAGGGGTTTGTTCTTGAGGGGTCGAGATACAAAAAAATCTATACTTGGGTGCTTCGGCTAAATAAAAAAATATATATATATGAAGAGTGTCCACCTTAAGGGGTTTATTCTTGAGGGGTCGAGATACAAAAAAAATCTAAACTTGGGTGCTTCGGCTAAATAAAAAAAAATTCATATATGAAGAATATTTACCTTAAGGGGTTTGTTCTTGAGGGGTCGAGATACAAAAAAATCTATACTTGGGTGCTTCGGCTAAATAAAAAAATATATATATATGAAGAGTGTCCACCTTAAGGGGTTTATTCTTGAGGGGTCGAGATACAAAAAAAATCTAAACTTGGGTGCTTCGGCTAAATAAAAAAAAATTCATATATGAAGAATATTTACCTTAAGGGGTTTGTTCTTGAGGGGTCGAGATACAAAAAAATCTATACTTGGGTGCTTCGGCTAAATAAAAAAAAATATATATATGAAGAGTATCCACCTTAAGGGGTTTATTCTTGAGGGGTCGAGATACAAAAAAAATCTAAACTTGGGTGCTTCGGCTAAATAAAAAAAAAAATATATATGAAGAGTATCCACCTTAAGGGGTTTATTCTTGAGGGGTCGAGATATAAAAAAATCTAAACTTGGGTGCTTCGGCTAAATTTAAAATATACATATATGAAGAGTATCCACCTTAAGAGGTTTATTCTTAAGGGGTCGAGATACATAAAAATTTAATACTCGGGTGCTTCGGATAAATTGGAAAATTGTAAAGGAAAAATATCCAGTACATTAGACTATGAATTTGTTTACGAGTGAGAAATCTTTAGAAAAAAATTTAGAGCTTGAGATTTTTTTTTAAGGAGTTCCGATGGATCAAGAGAATTTTAAATTGAGAATTCATCTCGAAATTCACCTTCGGAGATGAGTGTTGTTGTTTAGAATTTATAATCGTCGCGACGATAACAAAAGTAATTCGCATCGACGAGCCGCCATTTGCTTCTGCACACTTCTTTCCAGTATCCGCTTATCGAGTTGCGAGTTACAAAACACTGGGCGATAAGGAGTCCGGTGCCAGTGAGCGGCGAGAGAGCGGAAGTCGATTCAGCATCGTGCCAATCGTTTTACGCACGCAGTTTGTTGCTCTGATACAAGTCGGCGAAAAAAAAAAAAAAAAAAAAAAAAATAAGTTCGAGCGACGCGAACGGCGGTCGGTGGGGAGAGAATTAAAATGGACGGACCGGTCACGCTGCGCGCGACCACGCGGTGAGCGCCCGCGGTGGCGCTAACGCGAACTACCGCGCGAGGATTTTGCGAGCATGGGAAAAAAAAAAAAAAAAAAAAAAAAAGGACGAAGCAGAGAACTGAGCTAATTGCCGAGATAAAGTGGGAACAAACGGACGAGGGGAATAAATAAAATAGAAGGAGGAGCGAGCGAAAGTATCGCTTCGTTATAATACTTTATTAGGTGCCAATGTGTCGCCCTCGAGTTTATACTTCTGGCGCTGTCGTCGACCCTGGGAATCGACTGACGTCGCCGTTCGGCTTCGATCAATTGATCACACTTTTTTTAAAATTGATTTTCTCGGGACGGTTAATTTTAACCCGTTGAACATCATCGTCTCAAAAGCTGAGTCCAAATATTTCTCGTGAATGGTGGAATTTTTAGTGGGAACAAACCTGTATACGTTTTCAAACGTATAGAATTTTTTTTTTTTTTTTTTTTTTTTTAAATATCTTCTTCGATAAAATCTATTTCTATTTTTAGAAAACTCGATAATACTTGGTAGGTGGCAACGTGTCGCACTCGAGTTTATACTTCTAATGCTGTCATCGACCCCGTTGAGCGATCAATCGACCACCTATTCCCCGTGTTTTATCTTTTATTATTCTCGTTTCGATTATTTTTATTTCAGTACAAATTTCCATGAGACGGTCTGTCATTTTTATTTGAGATTGTGCTCACCCCTATGTACTTCTCACAACACGTTACAATATGTCACAACATTGTAAACTCGTTGCAAAGAATAATTAGTCAACCGAACTCAACGAAAATTAAATTCAACTAAATACAAAACGTTTTTCCTAATATAGTTAATTTTAATAATTCCGTATTATTTTTTTTAATTTTTGTTTTTCACGTTGTATCGGCGTTGCAAATTCGGTTGACAAAAAAAAACACATGGAATTTTTTTTTTTTTTTTTTTTCATAAAAAAAAATCAGACGATATCTTCATCAAAGTCTATTTTTATTTTTAGGATGAAATCGTCGATGGAGCCGCGGAGCGCGAATTTTACGAGATGGAATATCTCGCTGCCGGATAACACAATAATGGCTTCAGTGCTATCAGGCGTCAGTCTTATACCTCGGCTGGCAACCCTCGGCCAGGGATAGCTCTAATTGCTGGAAGAATAGCTCTCGAGACGCGACTCTTCGTTCCCACTTGTGTTCCTCTCGCTCTCGTCCGTCCACCAGACTGGCTATTCTTGTTAATTGGTTTCGAGGCTCTTCCCCCTTCGAGACACAATGCCCGTAAGCAAAACCGCCTAACGACTCGACACTCACCTAGTCCCACGTACAGTCTGGTAAATTACAACGTAATCAGCGACTAAACGCCATTCGGTAATATCTTTCGGAGAATTTTTTTCTTACAATTTTCACTCATTATTATCTGCTGTGAATTTTTTTATTTTTTTTATTTTTTTTTTTACCAAAAATTAATTTTTATTTTTACCCGCGTATAGATTGGGAATTTTCTTGAACATATGTTTGTGCTATGTAAAATTAAAAAAAGGGGTGTTGACTTAGATTTGTATTTTGAGGAGTTTCGAACGTGAGTAATTTTGGAGAATTGTTTGGGACTCGATAATCTGGTATTTTATCCGGAAAAAAAAAAAATTCCAAGGATTTCAATGGGATTGACGATTAATCATTATTTTTTTGATATCGTTCTCTTCGAGGAATTTCCTCGTGTAACCATCGTTACTGTTTTAATTTTTTTATTTTATTTTCATTTTTTTTTTTTTCGTCTATAAGCATCAACGAATTTTTTGCCGACGATTGACCTGAGACCAATGTTTAAGTACAGAAAAATACCACAAGAACATTAACATGCATCTTAAATAGTCCCGCAAAGTCAATGCTACGAGGGAAACTACTCGGGGACTCGAAAATCCGAAAAAAAAAAAATTCCGACGATCCACCAAAAAATAAAAAAAAATTCCCTCGGCACGTAAAACTAAGGTTTTCGAATCGTCTTCCTGATCGTATCTTTTCCAGAGTTTATCGGCGCCATTGGGAGCCGGTTTTTGTCGAGACACGATATTGCTTACGGTATCTAAAAAAAAAAAAAAATCAACAAAATTTATGTATTTTTTAAAAATAATTACTTCAGCGATAATATAAAATTATCGGATTTTCTGTCCTCGAAATGAATTATTGTCGTGGCGGGAATCATTTTCGACGCTCAGTTTCACGATCGCGTATCACAGTAGCGCGCATTTGGTGCCATGTGTACTGGACCAGCGGGCACTTGAACGTCAGACTGGACCGACGATTGACCGTTAAACTGGCGTGCCAGCTCCGGATACTTTTTTTTTTTTTTTTTTTTTTTTTTCTTCCAATCGCCGACTAGACGAGACGTTTGAGGAAAAAATAGCTCCGCACGCGAAGTCCGGCGAGCTGTACTGCGTCGTTGGCAATTACTTTGCATATTAGACTCTCTAATTAGGGCGCGAACACGATATCCGATAGCGCCACGGATCCTCAATCACAGTTGATTTTTATCTGTCGGCGATAACGTGTCGAAAAATACCGAGTATTCATTTTATCGAGAGCGGTTGAAATTTTTTTTTCTCCGTTCTATCGACCGAGGAAAAAAATTATACTTTTTTTATTTTCATTATTATCATTAAATCAGTCGTCGAAGCGAAAGAGTTAAAAATTATTGAGAGGATAAAATTATGAGAAAAAAAAACGTAACAAATTGAATTTTTTTGTTCTGTGTCATCGACCGAGGAAAAAAATTATACTTTTTTTATTTTCATTATTATCATTAAATCAGTCGTCGAAGCGAAAGAGTTCAAAATTATTGAGAAGATAAAATTATGAGAAAAAAAAAACGTAATAAATTGAATTTTTTTGTTCTGTCTCATCGACCGAGAAAAAAAATAATACTTTTTTTTTCTAATTATTATCATTAAATCAGTCGTCGAAGCGAAACAGTTAAAAATTATTGAGAGGATAAAATTATGAGAAAAAAACGTAATAAATTGAATTTTTTTGTTCTGTCTCATCGACCGAGAAAAAAAATAATACTTTTTTTTTTTTTCTAATTATTATCATTAAATCAGTCGTCGAAGCGAAAGAGTTAAAAATTATTGAGAGGATAAAATTATGAGAAAAAAACGTAATAAATTGAATTTTTTTGTTCTGTGTCATCGACCGAGGAAAAAAATAATACTTTTTTAAAAAAATTATTATCATTAAATCAGTCGTCGAAGCGAAAGAGTTAAAAATTATTGAGAGGATAAAATTATGAGAAAAAAACGTGATAAATTGAATTAAGCAGCGTTGAAGGGTTCGGCGTGTTTGTTGCTCGCGCTTTGCAGTGTGCGTTGTTTCAAACGTACACAAATGCGATTGCTCAAGGCGAGCCGTTGCCGGGATAAGATAGCAATGGAAAACGCGTCACAACAATAGCGTAACGGCCACGCTCGTGCATCATTTAACGCGTAGTAAATCATAACTGCGCCAACTACGACAATAAATAATAAATAATAAATAATAAATAATAAATAATAAATAATAAATAATAAATAATAAATAATAAATAATAAATAATAAATAATAAATAATAAATAATAAATAATAAATAATAAATAATAAATAATAAATAATAAATAATAAATAATAAATAATAAATAATAATAATCTGTTCCACATATTAAAAAATTCTGAAATTATTTCCTCGTCCGCCCAATCTTCCCAGGTCGAGCGGGGAGGATCGCCGGATTTTTGGTTGTAACTTCAGCCGGATTTTTGGTTGCAACTTGAGTCTTCAAAATTGAATTCGTAAACCGCCAGTGAATTTTCGAACTTTCCGTTGCGGACTATCGAGTCTCCGCAGTTTTTTTTTCCATTGCTTCCTCGTAGGCGTAAATAAAAAAAATAAACGACAACAAAAAAATCTACAAATTCCCAGATTAAAAAATACAAACTGAAAAAAAAAAAAAAAAAAAAAAAAAACTGTCCAAAAATTCGACGCACATTCCGACGAAAGGTAATTCAACGGAAAATCACACGGGAATGGAAATCGACGAGCGGCAAGAAGCCCCGAAAAAATTGGTATTCGCGTTCGGACGGAAACGAATTCGACTTAAGAAATTTAAAAAAAAAAAAAAAAAAAAAAATTATTTCCCCGAAGGCTTAGCGCGAGAGAAATCGGGCGGGGGCGCCGAGGCGTCGGCGTTCCTCGCCGTCGTCATTTTGGATTTAACGCTTTGGGCCGTCAGTCGGTTAATGTGGTCGGTGGAGGGGGGGGGGGGCCCGCACGGTGGGCCCCGAAGACCGAAATTAATGTAAAGCTCGAGAGCCGGAGGGTTTCGAGACGAGAGACGAGACACGGTCAAAGATCGAGTAGCGCGCGACAATGGCGTTATTCCGAAGAGAGGGGGGAGGGGGGGGGGCGAACCGGATTTTGGGATTAAATCGGCGCCGATCGAGAGATCCTTTCGGGCCTTGCATAGCGGAAAGGACGTAACATGGGAGAGGACCGCGGCGGCTCGTTACGCGCGATCGCTCTCGAGGCGTCGCTCCGGCAAGGGAACGAGACGGGGCGAGCAAGAAAGAAATAAAAAAGGACCCAAAATCTCGAATCTATGGGACGCGGCACCCTCGAACGGGCCCCGAGAACGAATACGAGCGCCTCGGGTAGAAAGACACTCGAGAAAAAAAAAAAAAGGAACGGATGGAAAGAAAAGAATATTTCATTCGGCGAGACGGACGGAGCGGGCACAAAAGAGCGAAATCCATGTCTGGGGCCCCGTTAACACGCCGTGGCGGGCCCCGTGGGTCAGGCGTCGATCCTCCTCTGCTTCTATTCAAACCCGAGACGCCCCAGTGCCGTACGTACTTTTGCAGCAAAAAATTTTTCGTTTTTCGAGATAAAGGTTTTTTTTTTTTTTTTTAATTTTTTGGAGATCAGCGGCGCCGAATTTTTCTGTACTTTGGGCAAGGTTCGTGAGAGATTCCTCTGAATAGATTTTGTAATTGGAGACGGTGAGGCGAAGAGAAAAATTGGAAATTACAATTAATTTTAGGGAATTTTTGGAATTTTTGGAATTTTTGGAATTTTTGGAATTTTTGGAATTTTTGGAATTTTTGGAATTTTTGGAATTTTTGGAATTTTTGGAATTTTTGGAATTTTTGGAAAACGAAAAAAAATCGTTAGGGAAAGCCTTTGAGAAATATTGACAAAATATATACGGATTTTTTTTAAATTTTATTAATTGACAAAAAATCGTTGAAGAGCGTGCTAAATTTTAAAAATAACAAAATCCTGAAGCGCGTCATATTTACAAATATTTATGGACTTTTTAATAATTACAGAACGACCGTCGTAAGCGAAAGATTGAACGCGGATGAAAAAATAAAATAAAAATGCTTCGTAGGCTCGAATTTAAATGCCGCGAATAAATGTTTAATGTCGTACGCCTCAAAAAATCGTGGTCGAAAATGATTATGGTAATTTACGATGGTTATACCTGTACCCTATTCACACCTGACACGAAGCGGTGCGATAAAAAGCGTGCTCACGGAGATAGCGTTATCCCTCGGATTCGTTCCTCGGCGGCATTCTCTCTCTGGCTTTCTCTCTCCGTCGCTTTAGCCGGAGTGAAAGAAGCAACCTGTTATCTCGCCAGGTAGCTCGAGCGAATTCATTTACTTTGGGCCTGGCGGCGCTATGTATTTCTCGATGGGACAAAACAAAATAAAAGAGAATATAGGAAGGTGTCCTGGCGTCCGCAAAGTTCCAAAACGACTCGCCGGCCAATCGAATATCAACCCTTTCCCGGCAATTCGAAATGGAAACGTTGTTTCGGTAGCGATTTTGTTTTTTTGTTTTTTTTTTCGAAAAAAAAAAAAAATTCACAAAATTAAAACACCGGTGTCAATTGATATAGAAATGAATTTTATCTGTGAGTATACAAGAAAATTTATCGTTTCTCAGAAAGTCATGTCTCGACGCTGACGATAAAAGGAGTCGGGAAAAATTCAATTGACTTTAGGAATTTATTCGGATTTTTTTTTTTGCTCCTTTGGCTCGGGCTCTAATATGATTTTTTAATTTTTCCTCGATTATCATGAAAAAAACGAGGGTTGAAAAATTTTCAAAGTGGTAAAATCCACCACCATACTCGCAACCATTTTTATTATTATTTTTTTTTTTTTAATTATATTACCCCATCGACGAAGTTTTTCTGTCGCCGGAGTAAGTCGATAAAAAAAAAATTAATTCTCATCCAACAACAGTCAATTGCAACTTTTCCAATTAGTCAATCATCAAATCTCCCGAGTGTTAGAGGTTTGAAAAAAAAAAATTAAATGATATGGATTTTAAAAAATTTCTGCGACTCTGTTCTCGAGTAATTTTTTGAGCTCGGAATCCGCTCGCGTAGCTCGATTTCTCGTCGAGTATTATTCCGATGGCCGGACAATTGGACGGAGAGACGTTTCGGTTTGATAATAGTCTTCCCGTATGTATGCGCGGCTACCGTCGTTTATGCGTCGCGCTCGACGCCCCGACTGAATTAAATAACGAGCGGAGTGTTGCTTCTCGCTCCATCAATCCGAATCGTTCCTAATTCCTCCTCCTCCGGAGGAGATACCGGGCGATCTCTCCCAGTCCCAAAGCTAAGTAGACAAAATTACGATCGAAGGGCTTTGGAAAAAAAAAAAAAAAAAAAAAAAAAAACGAACTAAATGTAATTTTGGCGATTGTTTTTTTTTTTTTTTTTTAGACGATAATTCTAAATTAGCTGAACTTACTCACGATGAGTGTAATTGGTTTAACGGGACAGAAATACGAAATTGTCCACGAGATTTTTTTTTGCAAAATCTCAAAATTTTCTCCGATAAATCGCGTGGAAGAAAAATATAATTAAATTATTGGTCACGCTTTTTTTTTTTTTTTTTTTTTTTTTTTTCGAATCGTTTCTCAAGAAATGTTTCCATGAATCTCCTCGCGCCGCGCGCACAGCCGGTAGCAGTTTCAGGTCGAAACGAAGCAGAGCATTGGTGATCGTAAAAGAACGTTGCTACGAAGTTCTTGTTTCAGCTGCGTGCGGCCGTCGATCATCGGGGGAAACAAACCCCAACATAGATTTTTATTTTCGTTACAAGTGTTACAAATTAATATTCAGTATTCGTCGCACTTTATCATCAAATTCTCGATAAAATATTTTTCTTTCAAATTATAATAATACTTTTCGAAACTCCCATAAAGGGTCGAGCCAGCATCGATTTCCGTCACGGCTGAAACTGACCAAGTTTCATATTTAATATTGCATTTTATTTTATTTTATTTTATTTCATTTTTTTAAAAATTTTTTAATTTAGAAAAAAAAAATTATTATTATGTACCAACTGACCGAGTTTCATATTCAATATTTTATTTTATTTTATTTTATTTTATTTTATTTTATTTTATTTTATTTTTTTTATTTCATTTAAAAAAAAATTTTTCAATATAGACAAAAAAATTATTATTATGTACCAACTGACCAAGTTTCATATTTAATATTTTATTTTATTTTTCTTTAAATTTTTCAATTTAGACAAAAAAATTATTATTATGCACCAACTGACCAAGTTTCATATTTAATACTGTATTTTATTTTATTTTATTTTTTAAATTTTTTAATTTAGACAAAATAAATGATTATTATGTATTCTCGTCGAGAGGGATTCGGTCGAAGGGTCTACGTCCCTGAATCGGTGGCCCTTATGACCAACCGAGGGCGCAAGAATAGATGGAGTGAGGAACTCAGCGTGCGCTCCCTCCGCGGTATAACAAAGATCCATCGGGACCGGTTTCGTGTTCTGCTCTTTTTTACATTCTCCGGAGCTCCGTCCGAAGCCCCCGCGGTGAGCCGGGTGTGAAAACCGACACCCACCCACTTGTTATTTTGTCAAACACCGTCAGGCACCGAGGATACCGAAGAGGGACGAAACGCTCTCTCCTCTCCGGCACTCTCGTTTCGTTAAAATTATAGGAATCACGATCGCTCCTCGACGCTGCGGCCACACGATAACCGTTACCAAATTACACTCTCGATTACACGAGAGTTCAACCTCCATTTTCTGTCTTTTTATTCGGTTTTTTCCGCTCCGTATATTTTGCAACCCGCCAATTAGACGTTTAATCGATCTCGTCTCTGTCAACTTTGGATTCGTTATTGGAGTACAAAAAAAAATGTATTTTTTTTTTTTTTTTTAGTTTGGCACTCGGTAGGTTTTGTGACCGGTAATTATTTGTTTCGTCGCGATCGCATTTATTCATGATTTTCGCTTTTTTTTTGGTATTTTACGTTTAAATAATACATTTTGATTTTTTTTTTTTTTTTAGCTTGTCACTCGGTAGGATTTGTAACCGGCAATTAATTGTTTCGTCGTAATCGCATTTATTCATGATTTTTTCTCTTTTTGATATTTCAGATTTAAATAATACATTTCGATTTTTTTTTTTTTTTAGTTTGCCACTCGGTAAGTTTTTGTAACCGGCAATTATTTGTTTATTCGTAACCGCATTTATTCATGATTTTCGCTCTTTTTGATATTTTAGATTTAAATAATACATTTCGATTTTTTTTTTTTTTTTAGCTTGTCACTCGGTAGGTTTTGTAACCGGCGATTAATTGTTTCGTCGTAACCGCATTTATTCATGATTTTCGCTCTTTTTGATATTTTAGATTTAAATAATACATTTCGATTTTTTTTTTTTTTTTAGTTTGCCACTCGGTAAGTTTTTGTAACCGGCAATTAATTATTTCATCGCGATCGCATTTATCGATGATTTTCGCTCATTTTTATATTTTACATTTAAATAGTACATTTTGATTTTTTTTTGTTTTACAATTTAGTTTTTCAATCTGTATGTTCAACGACTGCCAATTAACGTTTCCAACGCGATCGCGAATATCTCCGATCGATCTCGTTTCCGTCAACGCTCAATTTATCATTTGATTTTTTAACAAAAAATTAATTTAGTTATTGTACGATTTTTTTTATTGCTCGTACGGACGATCCGCCGGCATAAAAACCGGCCGGTGTCGGCGATCGTCATGCGATCAATCGCGAGACTCCGTCCTGCAGCCGTGAAATCGTTGCCGCGGAATCTTTTTATTTTCGCTCCTAAAATTCTTTGCTCACTCGAATTACAAGCGGTCTTGCCTTCCCGAGGCTTCGAGACTTCGAGATTGCGAGGAGACTAAAAATGTTCCGTGCATTCCCAACGTGACCGTGCGAAACGCCCCGCCACTCCACACGCACCGAGACATTCCGCTAAAGAATGTCGGTAACGATCCGTCGGTAAGGAAGATTTTTTTTTAAATAAAAAAAATTCATCCTCGCTGCTTCATCGTGGAGATTTTTTTTTCTCGCACCGAGACATTCCGCTAAAGAATGTCGGTAACGATCCGTCGGTAAGGAAGAATTTTTTTTTAAATAAAAAAATTCATCCTCGCTGCTTCATCGTGGAGATTTTTTTTTCTCGCACCGAGACATTTCGCTAAAGAATGTCGGTAACGATCCGTCGGTAGGGAAGAATTTTTTTAAAATAAAAAAATTCATCCTCGCTGCTTCATCGTGGAGATTTTTTTTTCTCGCACCGAGACATTCCGCTAAAGAATGTCGGTAATGATCCGTCGGTAAGGAAGAATTTTTTTTTAAATAAAAAAAATTCATTCTCGCTGCTCCATCATGGAGATTTTTTTTGTTTTTTTCCTATTTTAATTCCGATAATTTTCAACAAAATTTGTACCCGTCGTTCTGCTCTTGGTTCCCAGCATTCTCGGTGCAAGACGCTCGGTATGCACCGCACTGCACGTATATGGTGCAGCGCATGGCTTACATGGGAGTCGCGCTGCCGGCGAAAGGGTTCAACAAATAAGGCACTTGTTAAGCCAGCCAGCTCTCCTGTCTCCGAGGCAGGTCGATCGTATTCCGTTCCAGCTCGCTCCGGCCACTTGTTGACCATAAATGGCGAATACATTGGTAAGTACAACCTTCCACCTTCGGCAAACTCGTCCCGCGCTTCTTATATGGCCGACCGTATCGCGAAGAAAAAGCGTCAGCGCCGTTGCGCTTCGGCGTATTAAAAAAACACGCGCACACACACATATTTGGAAAATAAAAATCCGAAGCTACGCGAGGATTAAATGGGAAAATTATTCGGAATATTTTTTGTTTCATCTCGAAAAATGCGACAGTGATCAATTTTTTTTTTTTTTTTTTTTTTTTTTTTAACGAGATAACTCGAACAAATTTATTTTTTGTATTTTCCGACATGACATCATTTTCGGTATGAAAATGTGATTTTAAATGTGAACGGAACTACGTAAATCTAAATTCACGTTTTATAAATTCATCATGAAAAAATACGTGGATAAGATAAATTTTTCCGTCGACTCGTATTAAAATTTTTCACAAAATCACCAAATCAATTCTTCACTCCTGCCGTCGAAGTTTATATTTTTTTTTGCTATGCAACACTGTCTTACTCGACGTGGAGTTGCGGTTGCAGTTGTCCAGTTGTCCAGTTGCACCGTGTCACTTGCTTACCGTCTATCGGTGTATTCGTGACCGACTGTTGGTCACGATGTAAAATTCTTTATGTTCGGTTGTCGCGCTGCCGTTTTTTTTGTGAGCTCGGTCGGTAACTCTGCCCAACCGACGTCCGGTAAATCAGGATTCGTGAGAAATCTGTCCCGCCCGAATTTTGCCCTCTGCCAATAAGCATTCGCCATGTTAACATCTGCCGATAAGTTACCGACTGTCGGTAACAAAGTGTCACACACGATCAGTGCACACGCTTTTTATCGTTCGCGAGCAATTTGAACGTTGCAAAAATCATGAAGTTTGGGGAAAAATTTTCGGGACAAACTGTCCGGCAACGGGTTTAGAAAAATCAAGGTAGAATTTCCGGATGTCAATTGTCTCGCGTTGATAAATTAATGAAAAATTGTGTGGCGACAAATTTGTTGCGATCACCGTGAAAAATGTAATTTCCTACTGATCGACACTCGCGTCACCGTGAAACATGAGATATCGACGTTTCGTTTTCAGAGTCGAATTTTCTGTGACTCAGATGCTTAAACCGACTTTCGGTAATGACGTCATGGACAATTTTTTTTTTTTTTACTCCGAAGCCGTGTACTCTCAATTCAATTGACGTGAGCAAACTCAAAGTTTCGGGACACGAAATGAAAAAAAATCAAAAATTCATTTCTCGACACTGGACGTGGCGAACCCTTCTAAAAAAAAAAAAAAAAAAAAAAAAAAAAATTAAAAAAAAAAAAAAAAAAAACGATACAACACAGTAGCGCTTCTCTAATCGTGCATCGTTGCGATTCGCGTATGTTCGCGCCTCCTCAGCTCTCTGGTACTCCTTTGGCTCGCTGTGCGCCGCAAACTCAATCGATTTAACGCGTCCTGTGTCCTTCACGGTTATCGTAAGTGCAAAGTGAGGTAAGACGAGAGTTGACTGTCGTTTGTGACCACCCACGGTCGGAGATAGTAAGGCGAGCGAGGCGGAAAGCGCGTTAAAAGAACAAAAAGACTTCGAGGACTCGCCGAAGGACTGAACGAAAAAAAAAATATATATATATATATATATATATATATACATATATATAAAGGGTTGAGGCTGACCGGAAAAGAAAATAACGAAATTTTTCGAGCGAGTGATTTTTCTTGAATTCTTTTATTTTTATTATTTTCCTCACCTCAATCTCCAGGACGTCGCGAGGACCTCAACAATTTTTCGTTATAGAATCGGCCGACTCGTCGCTCTCACCCGACGTCCGGACAATTCGTCTTCCGTGTTTTATTTCAATAATTCATTCGCCGGCGAAGCGTGGCGCGAAACGCCGCGTCGGTAGAGCGCGGAATGGAAAAGTGAGGAAAAGTTAAAAAAATAAAAAAATTAAAAAAAACCTGCGCGTGAACCAAAGCGACCAAAGCCGATAACGATCGCGCGGCCGGGACCGACGGACAGACCGCAAACGCCGCGGACTGTGAAGTCAGGCCAAATGACTCGGTCGCTGAAAATGGCCGCTGCAACAATGCTTTTTCCCGCGGTGACAACGACGCGCAACAGTTCCCCGTAATTTTTCCTCTATCTTTCGTTTTTGTTTTATGCTTCCTTCCTCGCCACTTCAACGCTTCGGGCTGTCCCCTCGTCGATCGGCGATTTCATCTCTTCGTCTTGTATTTTCATTTTGTCTTATTTTTATTTATTTTCTTTATATTAATTTATTTTCTTTATCTTTATTTATTTTCTTTATTTTGATTTATTTTTTTATATTTTTATTTTTTTTTTTTACCTTTTCATTAATTTTTTTAATTTTTATTTTGTGAAAAATGTTATTAATTTTTTTTAATTTTAATTTTTATTTTTAATTTTTATTTTTTTGAAAATTTTCATTAATATTTTCTATTTTTATTTTTTTTAAATTTTTTATTAATTTTTTTTTATTTTAATTCATTTTCTTTATTTTTATTTATTTTCTTTATTTTAATTTATTATTTTTACAATTTTTATTTTTGTTTATTTTTTTATTTTTATTTTTTTAAAATTTCTATGAATTTTTTTTTATTTTTCAAAATTTTTTATGAATTTTCATTATGTTTATTTTTATTAATTTTTTAAATCTTTTTAATTTGAAGCGTCTGTCGGGTCGGATTTACGGCGGTCCGGTTGGGCGAATAGTCGCGTACCTACGAACCCGCATGCCGAAAGTTGATTTCGCATTTATGTATTCTATTATGTTGAAAGCGGTTGCGCGCCGATTTCGCGGCTACGCCGTCACGAAAGACGACGGAAGCGTTACGATTCCGCCTCGTTCCCTTCGCCGACGCTTCTGGTACAGTGAGGCGATGTTATTGCGAGATTTTAACATAACAATTGAAGCGACCCGCCGCTTCATTGTTGCAGCGCGGAAAATATGCTCGAGGTGCGCGGGCACGATGAGGAATAATGGTAACGCACTTGTGGCATTGTACGCGGCATGGACGTTACGCAAAATAAGCTGGATGTGGGTTAAATTGCGTTGACGGAACTTGGCTTGCGTTAAAATAATTAAATTCCCTTTCCACGTCGCTCGGAGATGGACGGTTTAGTGTTTTTTTGAGGGCTCGCTGGTCGCGATAAGGACGCTTTTTCCGGAGGAATTTCAATGGTTTTGGAGGCTCGTTTGGAGGAGTTTTCGTGATTCGGACGGGATGGACTTGAGGATGGAATTATCAATGGAATAGAGGATGGATGGGAAAATGGAGGGACGAAGGTTGGAGGAGAGATTTTTGTAAGTTGTATAGGAGCCTGATAAGATCCTGAGGAGGTCCGAGAAAGCCTTGTCAGGATCCGATGCAACGTTCGAAAAATTCTAGTGGGGCGAATTGATGGAGAAACGGGTCAATGGACAAACTCATGAAAAGACAAACGCATCAGTAGACAAATTGATAAATGGGCAGACAAATGGATGGAGAAACGGATAGATGAAAAAATGGATAGATGAAAAAATGGATAGATGAAAAAATGGATAGATGAAAAAATGGACAGGTGAATAAATGGACAGATGAAAAAATGGATAGATGAAAAAATGGATAGATTAAGAAATGGATAGATGAAAAAATGGATAGATTAAGAAATGGATAGATTAAGAAATGGATAGATGAAAAAATGGATAGATGAATAAATGGACAGATGAAAAAATGGATAGATGAAAAAATGGATAGATGAAAAAACGCATAGACGAAAAAACGGGAAGACAGGACAAACGGATTGTCTCAGAAGCATAAGAATAAACAACCTGACGGATCGCCCAAAGGAATGGACAAGCACATTAAAAAAAAGTTTTTTTTTCAATTCATGCTGGCAGTTCACGTTTTTTTCCCACAGTAATTTTCCGTGTGTCTTTCAACCGTCATCGAGGAAATTCTAGTTTATCAAACCCTTGGTTCGACCCTCAGTCGGTGGTGATGAGAAGGCTCAACGACAAATATCTCTCTCCTACTTTTTCACATAACTAGCCCATGACTAGACCGAAAAAAAAAAAAAAAAAAAAAAAAAAAAAAATCAATTTTACAAAAAAGACTGTCTCGCGTCAGGCCGTAATGGAAATCTCCCGTACGACGGCGTTGCGTTCGCCTCGAAGCTCCTGCGCGAGGCCCGAACGCGGCCAAGAGATGCACGAAGTAGATAAAAAGCGGGCAAGTACAGAAGCCGCTTCCCCCCCCCCCCCCCCCGCCCCCGCGACTCCGGAGTGTCTTCCAGCGGCGTGAATTTTAAGTACTCTACCCAGCATCGAAAGAGAGCCATTGCTCGTTGGGAAATCTCCGCTTTGCCACCGTAACTCCGAAGTCCGGGCATAGAGCGAGGAATAAATTGTGGAGGCGCAAGCTCGGCGTGCACAGCGGCGAACCGCGGTCTCGTTCCGCCGTCATCAAAAAGCACGAGCTTATGAATAAATATGGGACAAGTTTCCGCGTATGAATATTTTCCACGATTTTCCGCGAGCTCTCGCTCCGTCTTCCTTTTCATTTTCTTTATTTTATTTTCTTTATTTAATTTTTTTTTTATTTAAGTTTTTTTTTTATTTATTTTTTTTAATTTCCTCCCGCGATTTCGGCGACCGATCGCGGAAGCTTCCGTGAATCTCCGCGCGCGTCGTAACCGTTTCGCCGGTCAAAGCGACCGTGGAATTTATTCTCTGTACATATTTTTTTTTTTGTTTTTTTTTTTCATCGCCCAGCCGAGTCTCTTGTTTCGATGAGCGACGACGGTGATCGAAACGCGGCCGCGTAATGTGATTTAAATTTGTCGCGTTTCGGGGGAATTCCCCTCGTTCGTCGTTAGCCAAACGCCGCGCCATCTCGCGGCCGAAACGGCAAACGTGAGTTACGAGGTTCGCGCAACGGATAATCGACGTGTACGTCGATTTCACATTTAACGAGACGGCGACGATACAGCCGGGCCTGACGAGAGTTCATTCGGTTGGGCGCGAATCGCGGAGTATTTCCGAGGACGGCGAACCTCGTCGGGGGAATCCCCGGACGACATTAAATGGCGGAGCTATTTTGTCGCCGAGTTTCAACCACTTTCGCGAAAAGGGCAAACTTTCGGAGCACCGGAGAACAGTTACATCGCTCGGGTCATTTATCGCCGTGAACGACCCGAGCCCATTTACGCGGCTTTCACGTTTCAATTACGTCATCGCTTAATTACTTGCGCGTATTTTATTTTTTTATTTTTTATTTTTAATAAATTTATTTATTTTCGTCACACTTTTTTTTTGCCGACGGAGACTTGCAGTTTCTCGTATGGAGTTACTTCCGGTCGACCGATGAGATTTCAATACCGGAAGTGATTTTTTTTTTCCGTGTCCCGTGTGACGTCACTCGCGGTTGGGAAAATTTTTTACTCTCAATCGGGAAGTGACGTTTATCGTAAAATCGAACGATGTAATTTTCACACTGGAATTTTCGATGTGATTTTACTTACAGTCGGAAAAATGAGTTAATTGTGGAAAATGGCATTTTCCGATGATGTTTGGGGATAGAAATTATTGGTATTTTAATTCCGTGTTTCATTGCCGGTGCTCGAAACTCCCGAGCTATTATAACCTGCTGTTTTACGACGTGAGGGACGCACAAAATGACCCGCGATAATCGTCATTTATCTCCTCTTTGTTATGTTTTTTTTTTTGTAATTTTATTGCGTCACGATTATTCCGGTTATTGCGCCATTAATTTCGTTGAACGACCGACGATGGGTGTGGTTCGTGGCGGCGCCACCGTCGACGCTGAATGGCGTCGAAATGGGACGCAGTTTGGAGGTTAGGAATAATAAATGTGATACAATTATTGAGGATTAATATATTTATTCAACATTCGCAGCGCCAGATTCTCGTAGTAATAGATAGATCGAAAAAATGAGGTTTTTTTTTCTCTCACGACTAAAACCAACGTTAAACTGACAATTTCAAATTGCCAAAACATATCGACGCATATTAATAATGTCTATCTTGTATTTTCTCGAGAGTCGATACGAAAAAACATTAAAAATCTGTAAATCGCATATTGCTTCGTTACAATATTCCACAACCGATTGGCCGAAGGCAAAAGACGGGAATTGTGCGTTTCACAGCGATCACCTGACTACGTGTTTTTTCCATTTTTTTTCCCAAATTTCCTCAGAATCGACGAAAATTTTTTTTCGACAAAATTTGTGAAACAGTTCCTTCGAATGATCAGCCATTTTTTTTTGTTTTTTTTTTCAAGTATCGATGAAAATTCGTAGAGATAGACTTTTTGGAAAAAAAAAAAGAATATTTGTTAATTTCAAGATTTTAGGGTTTTCACCATTTTTTCACAAAGAAAATTAACAGAATTTCTTTGCCGTTTTGATTTTTTTTTTTTTTTTTTTTTTCATGAAAACGGAGCTTTCAGGCAATAAATTTTGGTCCGCCAGTGCAGCAGCGATGCGTCGAGTCGTTACCTCGAGTCACTCACACACCTGAAACTTTGCTCACCTTTCGTCGTCGAGTTCACTTCGGTGAATCGACAATTCCAATAAACCAGGTCAAAAGCAAATTTCAGGCGTAAGAGTAAGGCTTTCGAGGATTTTTTCCTTTTTCCGTTGTCTTATTTTTTGTGCGAATAAACGACAAAGCTGACGAAACCGAGGAGCGAATCCTTCCTCGCCAGATCCGAGAGTTTCCGCCTCATCGCCGAACGGTCCGGTTCACCTGGATCTTGAAATTAGCTGGCATCGTCCAAATCCGTCGAAGCGTTGATAACACGAGTGCCACGAACTCACCTGAAACTTTGCTCACCCTTTTCGACAACGGAGTACGGGCAGAGCAAGGAGTCAGGCTCGTCCGGAACACTCACACCGACGACTCGCTCCGAAACTCCTCCATCGAAGAACTTTCCCGCAAAGTGAAGGAATGAATGCTTGGATGGTCGAAGGGAACCTGAGATTCCGGCAGTTGTCGATTGGCCGAAAATATTTTTTTTTATTTTTTGAAAAAAAAAAAAAAAAAAAAAAAAATCGAAAGCAATTTCAAGCCGATATTTTCAAGTTTCAAAGACACAAAAATCCATACGCTGCAGAGAAAATTTCTTCGAAAATTTCTTCGAAAATTTCTTCGAATATTGGTGAACGGTATCGAAGCTTTATTGAATAAACCGTTCCTAAAATTTCAAACCCACGTGAGTTGCAAATTTTACGGTAACTTTTTTAATTCGTAACGTTAATTACCTTCCGCCCGCGCATTAAATAATGTCCTAAGATACGATTACGAGTCGAAAATTGTAATCGTATCTGTCCGACGATCGGCTCGACTCGTAGCATTTTCATCGCGACCTCAAGAGCTGAAAATCGAAATTTGCTCGAGACTCGCAACAACGAAAAATGCATGAGAATTAAAAAAAAAAAAAAAAAAAAAAAAAAAAAGAGAGAGAAAAAAAGTTGTCGGTAGAACCGAGCGATAAATTCGATGGTTCGTTAAAAAATTGAAAATCAAAATGGTAACGAGCACCGGAGGATTAACCACATTTTTTTTTCTCTCTTTTTTTTTTTTTTTTTTTTTTACCGTCGAAGTTCGAACCGATAAATTCGACTGGAACGGGGGATCGAATTCAATTAGCGTGTCCACCCCCCCCCCCCCCCCCCCCTCTGCGACCCCGAATAGGCCATCACCATCGCCCGTAAAATCGAAGGTTTTTTTTTTTACAATTTTTTTTTTTTTTTTTTTTTTTTTTTCACTTCGTTGGCAAATTACGAAATCCACGTGACAATATCATTGTCCATTGTCAAAGCGCGGTGGCCGCGATCCGGCGCAGCCGCCAGTCAGCGAACCGGCAAAGCCTCCTCCGCTTCTCTCGCTCGATTCACCGTCGAGAGTTCGCTTCTCGCCGCTCGCCACTTGCTCAACTTCAATTAGAAAGCCTCCACTAACGATAAGTACGGTTGTGCTTAAGGTACTTGTCGCGAATGGTGTTGACTTCGCCTAAGTTTTCGAGAAATGCGAGAGAACCGCAAACACTTCTGGATGATATAAAAATCTGTGAAAAAATTTGGGAAAAAAGAAATTTGGGAAAAAAGATTCACTAAAAGGCAAAGATTGTTTTTTGATCGGAAGAGCCGAAAATTCGAAAGTGTCGCGAGCCAAAATCAAAATTCTTCGAAGAAATTTCGTGATTATAAAATTTGTTTGATAAAATGAAAATTATTCGTTAAAATTTCCGAATGCTGATGAATTTTTTTTAGATTTTTAAATTCACATTCAATCTCACGATGGAAAATGGCTGGATAATATAAAAATCTGTGAAAAAATTTGGGAAAAAAGATGTTTCAATAAAAGGCAAAGATTGTTTTTTGATTCCTTCGCGAGGAAGGAAAAAATAAGCGTATCGGAAGAGCCGAAAATTCGAAATTGTCGCGAGCCAAAATCAAAATTCTCCGAAGAAATTTCGTGATTATAAAATTTGTTTGATAAAATGAAAATTATTCGTTAAAATTTCCGAATGCTCATGAATTTTTTTTCGATTTTTAAATTCACATTCAATCTCACGATGGAAAATGGCAATTTTTTTTCCGGAAGTCACGAGAGAGAGAATAATTTTTTTTTTAATTTTGTAATTAATTGTAGCGTGAAAAAGCGATCCGCGATTTCGTCTCGGTTGCCGGAAACTTAGGCGAAGCGAATGCCATTTGCAAGGAATGCTTTAAGCGAACGGGCGCGCGCTATGCGGGAAACGGCGGTTTCCGCGCCTCGACTCTTCTTTCGCCGGAAGACAGACAGAGTTCCGAATTCTCCGGTTTCCGCCGCTTCTCGCGAGCTCCCCGACTCGCCGCGCCGCGAAGCTGATGGCCGATTGACGAGATAACAAAAAGAAGAAAGAAAAAAAATCACCGAGAACCGTGAGAACATTTTCGCTCCAGCCGAACTGCGCGAAACTGTGCGTCGTTTTTTTTTTTTTGTTTTTTTTTTTCACGGACCGAGTTCACGAGCTTTTAGCTGCGGCTCGAGTGGAGATGTGAACCACGGTTATTCTCGACAAGTTCCAGTCGATTAATTCCGCGTCATAAATCCGCTCGTTTGTCAATCAATCGGATCGTCAAATAAAAATAAAAAAAAAATAAAAATAAAAAAATTAAATGACATCTCGCAAGGGAGTGTTTATTATTTTTGTGACCCGCGTGGCATTCGCGATTGTCGCGAGCCGACGATGATAACGGCAAACGCTTGCGTGCCTGCGTTATTTATCATCGCGGACATCGCTCGCAATAATAATAATGAGACGGGAGGTAAATTTAAAAAATTTATAAGAGCGAGACTCGGAGTTAAGTAGCGGAGGGAATTTTAGACTGTTCTGTTCGATGGCAAGCACCTCGAACTCTGGGACAGCGCGGTCGGGTCAGACGACCTTTCACTTCCTCTCACTCTCGGGAGTCGATCTCTAAATCGCTCCGAACTCGCCGAGCTCGCGACGAAGCCAGCGCACAGCGAGAATATAATTTACCTGTGGAGAAAAATGCAGCAAGTTCACAAATTTTCGCCGAGCAGTCGCGACAGATTGCACTCTGTTGCGAGCACTGGCGAAGAATCGCGCGTGAAAAAGGCGACGTCCGAAAAATTAAAAAAAATTATTATTACTATAATAAAATAATTATTTTTCCGCCGCTGCAATTATTTGCGGCATTAATTTTTTTTTACAGGTAGAAAGTTTTGAATTTATCGGGTAATCGTTGATGCTTTTTTTTTTTTTTTTTTTTTTTTTTCTGAATTTAAAGAGCTATCTCTTGCGATACACCGTGCTTTAAGAAATTAAAGTGGCGCCTTGCTTGTCCACCGTTAATCTTCGCAATTCATTTTTACGGTTGAATATTCAATGCAATTTTGTGGTAAAAAATTCAATCGCCCAGAATGTTGCGGACGAAAAATCGTCGTAGTGTAAAAATAAATTGGGAAATTTGAAAAAAAACTGGAAATTAAAATTTATTTCTATTCGTCGATTTATATTAATATGAAAAGTAATTTTCCTTTCCGTAAAATTTCAACGCCGAATATTAAAATGAAAAATCTACCCGAAATACACAAAAAATTTTCATTGAGATTCACCGTTTTTCTGTGAAATTGTAAAATACAAGGAATTTTGGTATTTTCCCTTCCGGATATTATTTTTAATCCTACAGAGCGTCCCCCATTTTTCTCACCTGTTTCACCTCGAAGTGGAAATTTTGTATCTCAGTATAAACTTTCAAATTTGAAAAAAAAATCCGTGAAGTCCACACGCCGAAAAATAAACCCACGAAAAAAATACCACGAATCACGCGATTATAAGTGAAAAAAAGACGAGAATCATTATTCACAAACTTAATCAAAATTGCTCCCAACGAAGGTAAAAAAAAAAACGACGGAAAAAAAAAATATTAACAGTCCCGTTGATATTTTGAAAAATAATTGTGAAAAAATGATTATCACGACAATGAAGGTTGAGAAGAAAGGTAACAGGAAGAAAGATGGCCCGCGCTCTTGGATGTCAGTGACCGGAGCGTGACCCCCCGAGATCGTTGCACCACCGTTGGCTCTCTCGAGTCTCGCTGCTCTTTTCTCGATCTTCCAACTGCTTCGCTCCTCGGCGACTTCCGCCGTTGACCCTCTTTCTTCTCTCTTCGTCCGTCCGTCCGTCTCTTCTTTCCTCATTTTCTTTCATCTATCGGTGTATATGTGTATGCACATGTACACAGAAATTTTTTTTTTCTCATTCCTTTACTTCCTCTCCGTTCATCCTCCGAGGCTTCTCCGGCGTTGATCAAAACTCCCGAGCGCCGAGTTGGGTCCCGCGACTTAACGGTGCGGCGCGACGCTGGAGCCTACATAACCATCCAGTCCTCGTGGCAGACGTAATTCTTCCGCGGCTACTTCGTAACTCCCACGCGACGCTGCTCCAGCCTCGGCGGAACGCCGCTCGCCCGAATTATAAATAGAATTATCCGTCGGTCAGCGTTGCTAAAAAAAAAAAAAAAAAAAAAAAAACCACCATTTCAAATAAAGCAACAAATTTCAATAAAGAAAAAAATTATCTGATAATCGATTGGTGAATTGAATATTGCGCGGTTTTTTTTTTTCGAGCGAATTCGGCTATTATTATTTTTGAATGAAGACAAATTTTCACGGTCGCGCGTTAAATCGCGCGACACACCTAAATTACGTTGAATTAATTTTCGGTCAGTATTTCTCATTTAAAAAAAAAACAATACTGTTTCACGAAAATTATTTAACGACTCACGACTCCATCGAATCTCGCCCGGTCGGCCAAGAAAATCTTTGCCAAAGCGCACAAAAAATAATAGAATTGCTTGTCAGTCATCCCGAAAAAAAAAAACAAAAAAACAAAAACCTTATAATTTCAGAAAATTATTCAACGACTCGCCACTCTATTGAATCTCGTCCGGTCGGGCGGAAGGAAAAGTGGGATTTCTCTCCGAAGCGTTTGTTCGAGCCAGGTCGAGCTATCGTTATCGCACAAAGACGGAAATCTTCACCGTCGTACAGAAAAGCTTCGACTTTTCCAATTTGCATTTCCACCGCCAACTACCCCGATTCTCGAGATATCCCTTTGCTCGTTTGGATTTTCCAATTTCTTTATTCCGACCTTTTATTTTCTTCCTTTTTTTTTTTTCTTTTTTTTTCTTCTTTTTTCTTCTTCTTCCTCTTCTCCTTCTCTTTCGACATTGAGTGACTAAAGAGATCTCTATCGGTTTCTTCTTTATTCCCTTCTCGTTCTCCGGGCTCTCCGCCCGCGTCTCCAGCCCTTTGCCCTTCGCCTCGAGCTCCGGCAGCGTGCCCCGCTGGCCTCTCTTTGTCCGTGGAAGCCACTGGAGCACTCCGGCGTGTCTAGCAGCTTGCTGTAAGATCGGACGTAACCGACGGACAAAGAGACCCGGACGAGACTGCTTCTGCTGCTGCTGCCGATGCGCCCGAGAAGAGCGAGGTCGGAGGTCGTACCGGCAACCAATTTCACCAATGCCGGCCATTTAAATTGACTCTGCCGCGTCGATTTCTCGCTTTCCCATACACTATTTCCACTCTTAGCCGCGTATTCTCACCACGAGTTCCTCGTGGCACTTGAGCGGGGATTCCGGCGCGTCCTCCGCTACGTCTGGACACTTCCGGCTCCGCGACTTCCGTCACATATATATATATATATATGTGTGTATATACAGGGTGTCTCAGAAGTCGTAGAAGAAACTGTTAGGGTTGATAGAGAAAAAAATTCTGAATCGAAAGTTCCTGAGTCAAAAATTTTTTTGGGCCATAGAAAATGAGTTATTAATTAAAAACGGTAGCCAATCAGGAGCGCGCTACAAGAGAAAAAGGAATGAGCGGGGGAAGTAGCGGAGACGCGAGAGTGAGAGCGGTCTTGTAGCGCGCTCCTGATTGGCTACCGTTTTTAATTAATAACTCATTTTCTATGGCCCAAAAAAATTTTTGACTCAGGAACTTCTGATTCAGAATTTTTTTCTCTATCAACCCTAACAGTTTCTTCTACGACTTCTGAGACACCCATATATATTAGGGTGGGTAAAAAAAAAATCGTTAATTTTTTTTGTTACAAGTGACACGGAAAAATGGGTGACTGATGACTTATCGAGTGTTTGGTTGGGAATCGGTGACGGCTTTATCAGCACTCGGTTGGTGTTTTTTTTTTTTTTTTTTTTTTTTTTTCGACGACTCGGTCAGGACTCTGTCAGGGTTTCGTCAGGGTTTTGGGCAGGATCCGGTCGGATCCTCGTCCCGATCGGCGACCGATTCGGAATTGTAATCGGGAATGGTCGGGGCCAGATGCAACACCTGAAATTTAACTCGGATTTTTACTGGCAACTTCTTTTCTAAAATGCCCGGAATCCAATGTCATTTGCTGTGCGTGTACGTATGTATCAGGGTGGGTAAAAAAAATCGATTTTTTTTTTGTTTTTTTTTTTTACAAGTGACAAATGGGTTGCTAGACACGTTAAAAAAATTCTCACCAGGCACGAGCTCTTAATTTCAATGGGAAGATCCTCCGCGTCGCAGTTTTGTATTTTTTTTTTTTTTTTTCTCGGTACAATAGAAAAAATTCGTACCTCGTAATTCATCGATCGAACGTAAAAATGTTTCGAGATAATTTGTTCGGAAATTAAAAAAAAAAAAAAAAAAACTAAAAAAAAAAAAAAACCACCAACCGAGTGCTGATAAAGCCGTCAGCGATTCCCAACCAAACACTCAGTAAGTCATCGGCACGAGTCCCGGAAAAGCTTTCGTTCGAGACTCCGTCGTGTCCCGTGAAGACCCTAACGAAACTCTTCGACGAATCATCACTGGAAACCGTTCGCCAATGACGTTGGAAAGACTTAAAATTGGATGAGAAGAATGATTCCCATCACTTTGGCGAAGCAAAGCGGTCTCGTTACAGCCGCGTTAGACGCAAAGAGCGATGTGAGGATTGAGTGTCGGTAACGGTGGTAAAGCGGAAGTGGGCTTGGCCTACTTCGATCCGGACAACAAAGAAGCCACAGCTCTGGCGTGCTCGTCGCGGTTCAGAGTGATCGCGGAGAGGGGGGAAAGAGGAATAGGGGGGGGGGGGGGCGAGGACGAGGAAGAAGGAAGCGTGTCGATGCCTCGTGGAGCTGTGGAGTTACACGCTGCGGTGAACGAGAGAAAGGTCAACGAAGGGAACGGGCCAACTGGATGAAGGAGGATGGCTGAAGAAAGGAAAAAAAAAAAGGAAAAAAAAAATAAAAAAAAAATATGGACGGAGGTCATGGGCCTCGTTTGGTCCACGAAATTCGGAGGCAGCGCGCTCGCTTAAACGGGGCGTGTTTCGTGAGACCGTGAAGCGACGTTAGAAAAATTTTCCGTTCGAGGCACAAATATAGAATTGACCGTACCGTGACACGAAAATTTCGACTAGTCGGTCGTCCAGTCTCGTGATTATCGTGGCTCGTGTGACTCCCCCGGTGATTCTCGGCGCCATCGCCGCAACGGGCGAAGAGGTTGGACCGTCACGTGACCTCCGCGTACACTGCGATCCTTTGTTCCTGGCTGTTGTCAACAGGGCCGCTCCCTGCCGGTCGCTGTTTCCATTGTATTTTCCAGCAGCCCGCCGACCGAGATCGGCGACGTCCAGTGACCGAGAGAAACAACGATTGCGGCCACGTCTGGAGAACAAAGAAACAAACAAAGACCGATTATTTTCACAAAGATGGCGTCCGCGGCCGGTGGAAAATTGTTACCGATCGGTTCACACGCCATTTTCTTCGCGCACGTGTAGCGACGAACAAAGAACAATGGCGCTCGCGAGTAGGTGAGAAAGGGCGCGAGGATGAAACCTTTTTTTTATGATCGCTTCGCCATTTTCTTTTTTTAAATCTGATTTATCGGGAATTCTGGGATTTTGAGATAACGAGCGTTGTCCGGGCGAGCGTTGGAAAATCTTCGCGCCCAACTTCGACACGCTGCATCGAACGTCAAACGGATTTCATAGTTACGGGAGATGCCGCGAGGAGTTTGCGCTTGAGGTCGGAAACTAAGCCATTTATCGTGGGTGTTGAGCCGCGTAAGATAAGGCTCGCCGAAGTTTCCACCGTGGTTATTATTTATAGTGGCGCATCGTCTCGTGAACGGGGCACGTGGGACGACCGATTATTTTCGAGAAGATGGCGCCCGGAGCTGGACAACTCCGGCTTAACCTACATCGAACTCTTCGATGAACGAACAACAGTTCAACAGGCAAACGACAAACGCTTCAACGAAAAAACAGCCAACTATTCGACAAACAAAAACATGACTCTTCGACCATCGAAAGCTGAAAACGGCCAATGATGGACCAAAAAAAAAAAATAGGTCGGTAAGGGGGTAAAGCTCGGAAATTTGGCCAGTCAGTGATCGCTCCCGAGAAAAATGTTCTCCGTTGAGGATCCGGAAATTCAACAGTAACGAACCTCATTCTTATGATTCTTTGGGAATGTTCTCTCCCGTTCCGATGCCCCAGATCGAACGGCAATGGATTCCATAGTTAAGAGAGTCGCCCCAAGCAGTTTGGGCTTAAGGTCGGAAACTAAGTCGTTGATCCCAGGTGTTGAGCCGCGGATGACAAGACCTGCCGGAGTTCGTGGCGTGGTTATGGCGCGAGCCCAAGTGTATCAGGCCGTAACTCGGGTGGATTAGTCGGAAGCTTTGGCTCGCCAGCGACGCCCGGAGGTGGGGTTGGTGTTGTTGAGGAAGACGTACAAGGGTTTGTAGGCCAGCGAGGTTGCACGCCAACACGAAGGGCGAAACGTTCATCGATGGCAACGAAGATACGTCTATTCACGCTCGGAAAAGAAAAGCTAAATTGACCGAGGCGTGAATTACACGTTCCGAACAGTTTGTCCGAGCCAACGGCGATTACGACGAGAGGCTTGACTGGTCGATTCCCTTGTTCGGATGTAAGCCGACTCTCAGTCGAGGTTCGTCGTCGAACACGCCCGATTCGAATGGCCATGAAAATATCCGCATCCGCAAAACGTCACTCTGGCAACGCGTAGCGCCCGAATTATCGGTTCAGGACAAAAAAGCGTAAGGACTTTTTTTTGTTTGTTCTTCCGTTCTTCACCGACGCATTTTCTCGGGTTTTTTTTTTTTTTTTTTTTTTTTTGAGCTAGTTTCTACGAATTTAATATTTTGCCACGCTACCACGGGTTAAATGATAAACGAAGAGTAAAAAATCTTTGGAACTTTCATTATCTACTTTCAATTTTACACCGATGCATTGTATAAAGAAGAAAAAAAAATGGTTGACCATTTTTTTTTCCGGGCTAGTTTCGATGAATATAAAATTCATGAAAACCAGCCGGAAGAAAAATTTTCAAAATTTTTTTCCGTGGCCCGGTTTCAATGTCAATGCAATGTGTTACCAAATTCATCGATAAAGACATTCCGCGAACGCATTTTTCTCAAGAACGCTCCAAAAAGTAAGAATTTTATTTTTATTTTTTTTTTCCAATTTACATTGACAAATTTTTAATATTGGCATTTTTTTCGTGTCCAAATATCTTCTTTTTTTTTTTGTCGTCCGACATCGTAGACCACTCACGGTTGTCCGAGTTCAATGCTTTTCCGACGAGATAAAGGAATGAGGGACGGTGAGGAAGACGATGAAGAGACGCCAAAGCGGTCCCCGTTGCGTAACCGAGGTAAGGGAAGTTACGAGGAGAACCACTTCCGGGCGAAACCCCCCGGGGGGGAGGGGGGGACGAGAGGACACGATCGTGACTCCGAGCGACTCGAGAGCACTGCGAGGCTCCCCATCGACGAGGAGGCCGTAAGGATCAATGTGGAATGAGGAAAGTGGACCACTCGAACGTTTCCCCTGGAATATTCTTCTCTATCGGGCATAACCCCCCCCCCCCCCCCCCCCCAACTGTCCCCCCCTTGCTCCATTCCCGGAGCCAAACGACATTCCCACGGGAGGATAACTCTTTTCCGATAACGAGTGGGGCACTTCTGGATCAAAACCACCGTTCGCTAACGAGACCACTCGAACGTCACGAGAATTCTTGCCGATTATGAAATTGCAAGCCAGCCCCCCCCTCAATGGCTTCGAGAGTACCTCGGGACGTTTTTGGTGTTTCAAAGGGGCTATTTTTGGGATCTTGGCGAGACGGAGGGAGCAAAGTGGATGAAACGGAGTGACGATAGCTCGGTGGAGGAAATTTTGCGAAAGATGATTTACGGTTGTTTCGAGATCGGTACGAGCGGTCAATGAAAGTCTTCGTTCGATCAGCTCTCGTCAGATTCAAAGGTAGCTTCGATGGTATTGACATTTTTTTTTAAATCGATGATATTGTGTCGGGAGACGATAGGTTAGTGAATTCTTGTGTCTGACTTGGTGTGAATTTACGGGGGAAAAATATGGTTGGGACAATGTTTCCGCGAAAGTTCTGGCTCCGACGATAAATCCATGAACGGCCAGAGTCGATCGTTGCTGGTATCGCTTCACGGAGGAGATTAACGCGGCGAAATTTCATATGGAAAATCGAAGCGTCGATCGAACAATCTTTTTTTCATCTCCAATGTCATTGTTTCGCTCCGAATTGTCTCGCGCCGATTCTGAATACACTGAACACGTTGTTACGTAATGTCGATTACGTCGTTCGGCGCTCGATGGTCGAGAGCCCGGTTGCAGAGTGTCCGAGGGCTTTATACGATTGACTAATCAACCGAATAGTCGAATCCGTTTCGTATGATACACGTGATCGGACGTGCCAGAGGTCCAGAAGGATGAAACAGAGCGCTCGCCCGATCGCTATTAATTAATTCCAGTGGAACGAAGCTTCGACCGGCATAATGGACGTTATCGAGTTCAATCCTCCAACCGCCAGCTACAATTATGGGTGGGGTCTGGGAGATAGACTGAGTCTGAAGCCCAAAGGCTTACCATTTTGCTGCGAACTTATCGATGTCCATTAATTTTTCCTTTCTCGTAAAAAAAAAATATATATATATATATATATATATATAAATATATTAATTACAGATAATTTTGAAATAGTAAAAAAATTTTTTTTTTTAAATCCAAACATTTAAAAAATATTATTTATCTTCCGATAGACTGAGATAGACTGAGTCTGAAGCCCAAAGGCTTACCATTTTGCTGCGAACTTATCGATGTCCATTAATTTTTCCTTTCTCGTAAAAAAAAAATATATATATATATATATATAAATATATTAATTACAGATACTTTTGAAATAGTAAAAAATTTTTTTTTTTTAAATCCAAACATTTAAAAAATATTATTTATCTTCCGATAGACTGAGATAGACTGAGTCTGAAGCCCAAAGGCTTACCATTTTGCTGCGAACTCATCGGTGTCCATTAATTTTTTCTTTCTCGTAAAAAAAAAAATAAAATATATATATATATATAGATATATTAATTACAGATAATTTTGAAATAGTAAAAAAAAATTAGTAAAAAAACTAGTAAATTATTTAAAAAATATATAGGTATATTAATTACAGATAATTTTGAAATAGTAAAAAAAAATTTTTTTTTTTTTAAATCCAAACATTTAAAAAATATCATTTATCTTCCGGAAGCGACGTCGGACGCTACTTTCGTCATTGAAATGTCATATTTCGAACGAAGATTCCGTATTTCCGGTCGTCTAGCGAATTTTCCCGAAGGTGCGCAGAAAAACGTTAAAATAATCTTTCCGTCGATCGGCATCGCCGTATCGGTCCGGCGGACAATTGTTTTTTTTTTACGCTTCTCGGTCTGCCACCGAGTATCGCGGCGGCGAATCGAAATACGACGATAAACGACGAATAAGGGGGACAATAAAATGAGAGAAAAAAAATTAATGGATTTTTTTTTTGTCAGCTTCGTGGTTCCTCTGACGTCGAAAGGGGGTTGCGATGGGTCTGGATGCTCATGGGAATCCAAGCGTTTTTTTTAATTTTTTTTATCGGGCTCTTCGACATTCTTCCCGTTGTGGGGGAAACCGTGCGAGACGTTACACGCGTAGAACAGAAGCCCGAAGGAGCGGCGATGGCCGAACAGCGAACCGGGATAGTTTCGTTGTTTTCCACCTCCGAATGTTGGAGTTCACGGGAAACGGCGTGGAGTTTTTTTGGTGCGAGGAAGAACGCCGGAGTTCGGTTGTATCGCGGCGGCGAGGAGTCTCGATGGACTACTTGAGCGTGTCCCGAGAAACGGACGAACGAGTGTCCCGGCAGAATCGCTGTCAACGTTGCTCGCGGCAGAAGCGGACAGTTGTAAAAGGACGAGAAGAGAAGCCGCGGGGAGAGAAGACAAAGACGAAGGGACGTTGAAACGGCGCGGTAACGTTACGACCGAGATTTTCCTCGGGAAGAACAAACGTCCTAATCGAGCCCCGGGGACTCGTATCGTGGCCGGAATGGACGGGAGTCGGGACTTCTCTCAACCGCGGTGTCGAGACCAAGGTACAATCTGGAGGAGCAAAGAGGGTCCGTAAAAATGATGAAGATTGCGGGGGGAAAATTTATTTTCCCCTATTCGGACTGGAATCGTGGAGATAAATCGATAATAAGTATTTTGGAAGGACACGACGAAAGCGAGCGTGGCTCGGGAAGCCAAAATGAAACGCGGTGCTGTCTTTTTATATTAAAAAATTTGTATTAAAAAAATAATTTTTATAAAAAAAAAAAAATAATTCTATCCACTTTTTTCCGTCAAGAATCATCCGTTCGATTTGCCTCTTATCGGACGTAAATTGTCCGGCACGATTGTTGAGAATTTTGGAAAGTGGAGATTTGGGAAAGAGATTCTGGGTTGGCGTGAATTGGAACTTTGCGTCGGGTATTCTGAATAAATCAGTTTTGCAGGTATATCGGTGACGGTAGGTGAGTTCAATCGGTTTAAAAACCATGAGCTTGTCGGTAGAAACGAATGTCAAGAAGAAAATCTCTGACCGAAAATCATATGAAACACTTTTTCCAGTCATGAGAAGATCCGAAAAAGCTTCTCCCCGCAGAACGTGTTTGTTGTTCCACGACACGGTAGAGAGCATTGTCGAAGCTGAGTGTCGCAGGACAAACGAAACGACAATCTCACGGGACTCGATAGCCATGATGTGCCCGAGGATGTCATCCGTTCTCCATCTCACGCGACGCCGGCGACTTTCGGGATCTTCCGCCTCCTCACCGGAAATACATTAGAACCGGATGTCGTATCGACTTCCAGCACTCAGTGTGACGTGGCCGAGGCCCATCGACGACTCCCTCGTCGACTGCGGAGCGAAAGTTTAACGACGCAGGACGATGACCTCGAGGGAGCTGAAACACCGAAAGTCAAAGACCAGCGGATGAGAGGCCACGTTGAAAAATGCTAACGCTAACGAGGGAGGAAAGATGGATGAAGAAGCGGAGCCGCGAGGGAGGAAAGGTGAAGACGAAGCCACGACGAGATGTCGTCCGATGCGATTTTCTTCTCGAGAGCTTCCATTTCGAGGGTAGGCATGCCTTTGTGCTTCTCCCGTGCACCGGCCCATTTTTATATCTCTCTTTGGGCTCCGCACGAGTCCTCTTCTTGGTCCGGACCATCGCGGTCGCCAACCCCTTTTTCGCTTTGCTCTCGCTTCGGTTTTTCGCCAGCCCTTCTCAGAGGGGAAAACACATCCCCTCGAGCCAACCATCCCTAACCCATTCGCCAGACCCTTTTCTTGTCTCGTCCTCTGCCACGTTCGCTCCTACCTATACGTAACCTACTACTTCACAAAGATGGTTCCGAGGTCTCGAGTCCGCGCGATGGTAGGAACTTATTGTTCGAGCGGCGATTATCTCACCCTCCGCCCTGAGATCCTCCGGCGTACCAACGAAAATCCCGTGGCTCGAGGGTGTCCTCTCAGGCGCCTCCGAAGAAACCGGGACTTCGGTCTCGGTCGCTTTCACTCTTGAAGAGGTGGCAACCACCGAGGAAAAGACTTTCTGCACCGGGAGCTCTTACCCCTCCGTTCTCCTCTGGCTCACCGCTGAAACCACGGGAATGAGAGTCTCGGAACGTTCGGCAGCGAACGCCGTCGTAGGGAAAACCGAAGAATCTCGACTCTCATTCCACTTCCGACGCCCAATGTCGCCCTCCGACCACGACTTTTCGTCTCGATAAGGCGTAGAAGAGTATTCGTATTCTGCATTCAGCGAATTCTACGATGCCACCTCACCGACACCCACCCCGAGCCGACCCAGCTTCCAGAGCCGGCGGGATTTATATACCCACTGAAACCTCGATGGCGAATGATCGATGCGACATCGCTTCGCGGTCCTATCGTGTATTAAATCGATTACGGGCTTTGTCGCGCGGTGAATCATCCTCGAACATTTCGGTATAGTATGCCGTCGGTTCTACGAGATTATTGGGAAAAGGCAACGTTCGGGTAATCGAAAAAGTGCTGGATAAGATATTCGAATTTTCAGGCAATCGGCAATTCTGTTTTACCGACGGAGCATTCATTTTTTTCAGAGACATCGACGTTTTTCATTCGTTTCGTCTATTGGAAAGAAACGGTTCACTGTACATTCCTAATTTCTGAAGTGGTTCACGATGCGGGTAATCAGTTTGTCGTTGAGGCTCTCCTGGTGGTAGTTTTCTTTGTTTGGAGCGACGTTAAGTCGATTCCTGGCTCGGTCACGCCATCTGCAGATGCCGAAATTTGACCTTTCCAGTTATTCGTCACGTACTTACCGATGACACCAATATTATTTTTATTGAGGTATTCGGGAAGAACTTTTCTTTGTTACGGGCGGTAAAAACTGTCCTAATTGACCCTACGGGAATGTCGAGGGTTCCAATTTTCAGTACATCATCTCCAATTGGATATTCGATTGGATTGTAACAGCAAGGGGTCCCCGAGATGATTCAGTTTCTTCTCGGGGCCCCTCGGGCGATTGAAATTCAAATCCAAACTCGGCAACTCGTGCACCGTCCGAAGGGGCATCGTCGTAGTTACATCCCAGCGGAACCTCGATCGTAGTCGCCAGGGGTTACGGAGCTCGGGCTTTCAATGCCCGTGGAGTTCGAGTGGGACGCTCTTGAACGTCCACTCGATAAACGTGTCCCTGCCGAGTGGACGGCAAAAACGGCCAAGGACTTTCCAAACTGAGCACGTGTATGCATTCATCCGCAGCGATGACTCGCGCGAAGTGACAAATGGTAAAAAAAAAAAGAAAAAAAAAAAAAGGGAGGGAGATCTTCACTAACGAAAATTCAAGCGAGTTGTGTTTTGGTGGGGCATCAAATTTCTCATGATATCTCAGCTTTTATTATCCCCAGTAGTCTGATAGAGTTTTATATTTCCGGTGAAATGGAGACCGTCAAATATTTGCTCCAGCTGACGCGCCAGTCTTCCTCCCCTGCCGATGCGTATTCCCCCTCGAAAATGACTGTGAAAGACGAGATAGCGATGACAGGCAAACAAGTCGCCTTGCTGCCGGGGATTTACGTGGGGTCGAAACGGCCAGACCGGAAATGGGTTAGGGAGGCCCCGGACGAACAGCGAAATCAACGGAATAGAGAGACACTTTTCCCGTTCATTAACCATTGGCTGGATGCTCGAAGTTATGCGTCGTCACGATGTCCCGTAATACGCACTGTGGGTGATCGGCAACATAGGGCGAACGAATGGCTGGTCACCCAAGGAAAAACTTCAATACCTCAACTACCGACAGGGGTTCCGGTGGGAAAAATAATCTTGTTGGACGCCAAAATACGTTATCGGCACAAAAATTACCTCGAAACGTATCAAAGGTACTCGACGAGAAAGGCCGATAACGCACCCGGGAGAGCAACGGCCGAGGGACCATTGATGGTCCTTTCGGTGTTTATGGAACACGACGCGATGCAAACGCACGAGTAGGCTAGTGGGCCATCGGGCAACAGGAACGACCGACGCTTCGCTGCTTTTCTTGTTCCACTTTCTATGCACCTTTTTTTTTTTTTTTTTTTTTTTACTTTTTCCAATTTTTCGTGTATCTCTCAGCAGTTTCCACTCGCTTTCGTCCCGACTGCCAAACATGTCCTTGTCTCGTTGAAGCGCCCTCAACAATCTTTCGCCCCCTTTTGTCCTCCCCGGTTTCTCTTGTTCTCGTGTCAGTCGTACACATTTGGAGCTTTGCCAATCTTTCCCCTTTTTCTTTTTCCATCTCGTTACGCGGTCAGACTTTTCTTTCGGGCTTTTCGTTGCGGAAGTTTACCGGCTGATTTTTCGTGGCGTTGGGGAGAAAGGGGATCGGTGCCGAGGCTGGAAGCTTCGTGAAATAAAGTGCGGAGAAACAAGAGGTGGCTCGGGGCGCTCCCGAGCGTCCCGTGCGAAAGGATTTGAAGGTCCCGCGGAGCCCCGGAGGTCGCGGTAACGCGGGCCAGCTTGATATACAACCGCCTGGATCCGGCCGCAGTACGATGGAAAACCGGAAAAGGTCGAGCTAGCTGGTTCGAAACGTTTTGGATGAACGACGATGGTCGAAGTTCCGTCCGGACATTTTTGGGACTCACTGGCATTGCGATGAAAGCAAAACAACAAAATCAACCGGGATAAATGGTCACGAGATGTTGTCCAAAAAAAGGTCCAAAAAAAGGCCCTTCCTCCAAAACTCCCCCTATTTAATCTCGCCCGCTTTCTCCTCCTCCAACACATTTCAACTTCCCCATCGTCCACTTCTTTGCCAAATACAAAAAAAATTAAAAAAAAATCCCAAATATTAAAATACAATATTTTATTGAAAAGCCACGAATCGGTACCGAGCGAATCCTCGAAGAGTCCCCGATCTCGATTCTACGAGGGAAAAGAACCAAAAAAATCCGCGAGCTCCGCGATTGAAATATTAGTAATTTCGCGTTTCTCCCGCTCCAGCTCCGTAATTCCTTTATTTTTCTCCCCGGCACGAGATACCAGGACGGGAGTCAAGTTGTCGACTGGCTGGAAGTTCGGGCTCGGGACGGGAGAACAAAGAGTGAGTGGCGGTGGAAGCAAAGGTACGCGGGAGAGGCGAAACGGCAGGAGCATCAGCGAAGTAGCGAGTTTACTCGGGAGCTTCCGTTTCTGATGCCGGTGAAGAAAGGGGTTGCTGTACGTGTTCCGTCGCACGTATAGCCGGTCTCTTTCGGCGCCCGCGCTCTCGCGAGAGACCAAAGTGTTCGACAAAGTTGCAGCGAGGAGGAGAAAGAACGGAGTGGTGTGTTTCGTCGAAGATGAACGCAGAGAGATAGAAACGGTGGAACGGGTGAAGGAGAACGGAGAGGAACGAGGGGAGGAGCAGACAGGGTGAGGAGAGAAGGAGCTTCGAGGATCCGACGAGTATCGCCGGTTGAGAACCGGGAGTCGCGAACGAGATGAGATGAACGAAGAAGAGGAAAGCTCGAGGTGAGTAGCCTGCTCGAGTTTCCCCCGGTCGCCGAGACATTTTTTACAATGGTACGAACGACAAGATAAATAGTGGAATGTGTGATAAAAAAATTTAAAAAAAAAAAGGAAATTAACGTGTTTTTATTTTTTAGAGGTGAATTGTAGGTGAAGGGAAGATGAAAAAAAAAAAAAATCGCAGTGGTTACATTTTTTTATAGTGAGCTTTCGTAGATAGAGAGAAGCAATTTTCCGGGTTTATCAGCTCCTCGCTATTAAAGAAGGTGCGTTTAACGGCGCGTCACATTTTTACAAACCGAATTGTTCGTCACACGTCGCTCGGACATTTTCACAGTGGCACGAACGTCAAGACAATTGGTGGAAGGTGCGATGAAAAAAAAAAAAAAAAAAAAATTATAATACAAAAAATAAATGCGCTTTATATTTTAGGGATATGAGAGAAATTTGCATGGGGGAGAAAGAATCGCGAGTCAAAGGCTTTTCGGGGAGGTTTTTTTAGTGGGCTTTTTGTGAGGTCGGTGGAGAAACGGGAGGGTCCTCGCGGGTTTATAGGCTCGCGTCGAGAAGGTGCGTTTAATGGCGCGTCACATGTCGAAGCGGAATCATTCGATACACGTCGTCCTTTGGCTCTTGGGTATTTTTTTTTTCTTTTTTTTTCCCCTCCCCACTACCCCACTACTATCGGTCCCTTTCTCACCCTCGCGTACCGAGGGATCACGGATTTTCTTTTATTTATGACTTAACCTTTACCGGCTAAGCCGCCCGGCACGACATTTTCTCGCTCGCTTTTTTTTTCCTCTCCCTCGTACTTCAGATTTTTTTTTTTTTTTTTTTTTTTTTTTTTCTTTCGTGTTCTCTTCCGCCGTCTCTCGTACCGCGCGTCGGCTGTTTTCTCCCCCCGGTGAAACTTCAGTTACGACGCATCGGAACGAGGACTCGACGGTAACATCGGCATTTCCGATACACGAACCCATCTGCTTTCCGTCGCAAATCAAATTTCAATACTCGAGGAGAACGAGACAAGAGCTCGAGATTAAATTTTCATTTCTAGACATTTTTCGAAATTCCTTCGGCACTTTTTCCACTCGTTCGCGATAATTCGTCTCGCGTGCATTTTTGTGGCACGAAATAAAAAAAATCTTCGACGCAATCGCGCCTTTAATCCGATTTTTCCTCGAGCATGTTTCTGGTGTACCATTCGCCGATTTATTTTTCGTATTCTCTCGTTTTCACGGTGACTCGAAATGCGCGAAACGAGTTCCGAGTCACCGATTCTCAATAAATAAAAAAAAAAATGTCCAAGTACGTAAATTCCGAAATTATCCGATTTATTATTATCCGACTCTCGCAAATGATTTTCTTGTCGGTGATAATAAGTTTCGCGAACTGTGCGAAGTGCGAAACAGGTACGTAATCTCTCGAAACTATAATAAAGGTTTGCCAAATGAATGCGAGAACTCTTTGGTGTGCGTGGGAATGCGAGATCGTGGAAGAATGAAATAGAAACGAAGGAGAAGAGAGAAATTTGCCTAGAGTTTTTGTACGTGTGCGGTACACAGGTACACACGAAAAATATATGTATATATGCAACGCGTTCCCACACCCGTGGGAGGGATATTTTAATTGGATTTAAAGCCGGCTTTACCATCGTGCGCTACTCGCTGCTCCTGGATGCTGCTCTTCCCGCCGCCGGTGCTCGGAGTTCCCATTGGAAATAAAAGCTCGCTGCCGGGCTCTCCCACACTCTCCGGTATCAGGCTAGCGCCAGGTTCGGTACCGGTATTACCTGAATCGGCACAGTCAAAGTCCCCTGATCCACTTATGTATCCACGCCGTCGGCAACGGCTCGACAATATTTTTTTAACTTCTTTTCCCCACTCTCGGTGTACTCGCCTCGTCCGACCCCTTTTACCCGCTATCATTTCCATTTACTTTTCCATTGTATTCAATTATCCCGCTTCGCTCAATGTAGTCGCAACTCGACTCGTCCGTTCAAAATGTAAAGTACCGTAAACCGTTTGAATACGCCGAATACGGCCCGGTTCTCATTTCAGAGGGTTTCGCGCTCACCCTCGAACTTCCGGCTTTGTCCGAAAATAAGGATACTTCGCGAAACAGTAATAAAACGCTTGAGATCGTAGCTTGTAAGGTTCGAGTACCGGTATTTATGGCCTTCATCGAATTTTAATCGCCACGATTTATCGAGCTCGCTATTAGAGATTTCTGAATCCTCTCCGAGTACCGGTATTTATGACCTTTGTCGAATTTTAATCGCAACGACCGTCCTGAACTCTCGATTAGCGAGGACGGACGCTAATTTGCGCTCGACGATATTTCATTGTCAGACAGTTGGAGCGAGAATCAATTTAGGACGAATGTGTGCCAGTTTAGTCGACGAAATTAGGTATCCGAAAGATTGACCGATGGAGATGGAAACGGACGACCGACATTCGATTACCCTTGTCAAATTTTTTGTCGCGACAATCGCACGAACCGACGTTTGTCAGGTGTCGAAAGCTCGCGGAGGACCGGTATTCAACGCCCGTATCGAACATTCAATCGCAACGATTTCACGATAATTTATTGTGAAATTCTGTCCGAGTACCGGTATTTATGAACTTCGTCGAATTTTAATCGCAACGATTGTTCGAGCACACAATTACTGAGTGTCAAAGCTTGGCCGAGTACCGGTATTTATGGCTCCAATCGAACTTTAATCGCAACGACTCCCTCGAAATTTCGACGGAAATATTTGTGCCCGATAATATTTCACCGCGGGGCAGTCGAAGCGAAAATCAATGTGCGATTAATACGTGCCCGTTTGATCGACGAAATTACGTATTCAGGAGACTGGCCGATGGAGATGGTAATGGATAGAGCGTGTACGATGGATGCCGATCGCGGTTGCGTTACCGAGGAATTCGCTTGAATTGGCTCGAGCCGGAGATTTCGCGCGAGGACGCCCGGTAGATTCGACGTCGCCGCTGCTTGCCGAGCGAGGAGACTGCAAGACCGGCCGCGTAACCGCGACTTGCGGTACACCCACACTAACGGCATAAACATACGTGCGTGTTTACCGATGGGCGAGCGCGTGTGTGCTCTTACGCGCTCTGAAATTATACGAGAGTTGCGCGCGGACGCGGCCGGATCCCGGCATGGACAACTCTCGGCGGTGACGCGCGGCGTGCGCGAAAGGAAAAACGACGAGGGAAAAAAAAAAAAAAAAAAAAAAAAAAAAAAAAAAAAAAATCTGCACGGAGGTCGAATAAATATGAGCGCGAGACGCGCGGAGGAGGCGTCAACAAGCTCGGACCGACGTGAGATAGAGAGCGAGGGAGAAGAAGGAAAATTGTACATGAAAAATCGCGCGAATCACCGGCCAAAAGTTGCGCAATCGGCGGCCAACGACGTAACGCCGTCGGTGGTTCGGCAACTCGGATCTCGGAACGGGGAAAAGTCACCGAAAGATACGAAGACAAATAAATTAATGGTAATTGGTTTATTTTAATTTTTTTAATTTTTTTTTTAATTTTTGATAATACTTTGAATGGCATTTCGTTAATTATATAACGCTCTTCATTGTGCTTGGTAATTATTATTTTAATGTTTTGACGATAATTTAATGCGAGAAGTTTGTTGTCAGTGATATCCGATACGAAATTGCCGTGTAGACAAAAATCAGAGACAATCAGTATTTATTTCCACTGGAGTAGGAATGGGGCATTTGGGATTGCCTGTATTTATATATATATATATATATATATATATATATATATATATATATATATATACTGTGTGTGCACAATTATTCCAGAGAGACTGATGAATATTTCATGAAAACGTTAATAACCTGTTATTAGTATTAAATCTACGTATCCATATTTGTGCATTCGTGTGCACGCGATGCAGCGCGGATTCGCCAATGCGCATTCAATGCCAAAATTCGGCTGCGGGAAAATAAACACGATTCCGGGATTATCCGACAGAGCATTAAATATACATTTCACGGTAGGGGTGAGTCGAGTTCCGCAGGGGATTGTGATGTTTTTTTTTTTTTTTTTTTTTTTGCGCAAATGACGTTAAAATTTGCTGTTTAACATCTTAATTCAAATATCGACGGGACTATCTGATACTGATAGAAAAATAGTTTTACCATCGAGCGTTCACGAAAAAAAAAAGCGTTAAAAATTTTCGAAAAATTTCTCCTCCACGAAGGTCCGAAACCATCGTCTCTTTAATGAAAAAAATTTACCGTCCAGTGAAAATCCACATCGCAAAACCCTTGCAGCGTTTCGATCGGGAAAAGCTATTTTATTATACCAAGAATAAATAAAAATCGGAATGCGAAATCCGCGATACGAGAATACGCGAAAATTCCCTAACTAATTATTCACCGCTATATTGCAATTTTTATTTTATTTTATTTTATTTTTTGCTATTTTACTCCTTGAAGCTCGAAGCTCTCGCTCAGCGCAATCTGAAACCGGTGTTCGATCTATTTTCTCGCGTTGGCCCGCGTTCGACCAAAAACCCTCTCAATGTCTCAACGGATAACGTCGACCGACAAAGAAAACGAGTATTTTCGAATTTTCCTCGCGGATCTCTCCGCGGCGTTTCGTTTTATTATTCCGGTTGTTCGGTTAATTCGCTCGTTCCGGTAAATTTCGGGCCGGGCTTGTTGCAGTGGGTTTGCACTCGACGAACCACTCGCGGCGTTCCTCCTTCGAGTCCCCCTTCGAGTCCCCCTTCGAGTCCCCCTTCGAATTAGCATAGGATGCTCATGCATATGCATCGGAGACTTGACCAATCAGAGGAGCGACACGGTGTGCGTAATACACTTGCGTTCGAGCTCGGCATCTCCCATCGCCCGGGAGGAACTCCCGCTGGCCGTGTCCGTCCATCGGTCTGTGTCTGAATTCGCTCGCTTCTCCGCGGAGAATCGGCGGAGACGAGCGAGAGGCAATCCTGAGAGACGGCACGGAGGCTTCGATCACGGAATTGGCCGTGGACGCGACAGCATTCGAGAAACTCGGGACTATTCCGAAACCTCTACGAAAACTGCGAGTCCGCTTTGGTAGCGCTCGGGCGAATAATTTTATTCCCGGTGGATGTCAAGTGGCGAACTTACCGATTACGAAGGAAAACCGTCCGTGGCGGGCGACGAAGGAGTCTCGAAACATTTTCTGAAACAATAAATGGCGAAGAGATATTTTAATTCGAGTCGGACTGGTCGTGAGATTCGGCGGGGTTGAAAAGGGAGCTGACGCGCGGACGTCGAGGATCTTATCGTCCGGAACGACTTCCGGTAGTTCGGTTCGAGCTCGGAACTCAACCCGATCGTGCCACTTCGGCTCTCGCATGGCGTGCGAGCGATTTTTTTTTTTTTCCGACCGTAACACTTTGTTCAAGAAACGATTGCAAAGGCCACGCGACTTTTTATCGTCGCGACCTTTCGATTGCGCTGGCTTTTTTTTTTTCATTCTCCGTCTGGGACTTTGAAAATTGTGGCTTGCGGTCCGCCCATTTTTTTGCCGATGATTTTTTTTTCACGTCAGACTCCCGGGAAAATTCCTCTAAGAAAATAGAAATACTGAAATCGTAGCGAAAAAAAACAAAATTCCTCCTTTTCTTACCTTCTTGACCACGAAAGATTTGATCATCGCGCGATATTCAATTTACGACGATAAATTCTCTCCCTGGTAAACGTCGAAAAGGGCAAAAGTTTTTTTCTGTGATTTTTGTTTAAAAAAAAAAAAAAATAAACAGATACATATGAATAAATATCATAATTTAGTGCTGTTTAAATAAGCGATAAATATTCGCGAAATAAAAAATCGTGAGAAGCGATCAAATTTCCCTGAAGGCGTTAATTTCTCAAAATTTCCCCTGCACAAAGTGTCCCACTGCTTTATTTGTTCACGTCAATGATTGTCAGAGACAGATATCGAAATATGTTCAAACATTTCCCATGGTAATTTATTTCCGCAAAAACGGCCCTAAAATTTTTGGGAAAAAAGTGTTCGCTCTCGACCACGTTAAACGACGCTCGTAATGATCGTTGGATTGGCGTATCGTTGTCACACGGGAAATAACAACAAAGCTAATGGAATTACAGTCTGTTGCAACAATCTCTCGGGCGAGAGAAGCGGTAAAGCGTGTGCAGAGACCAGAATACATAAAGCCCCGAGAGAGCTTGAGCGGATCCAGAGCGAGCGCCATAAGGGTGGATGTAATTTTACCTCGAGTGCCGAAGGATGAAGAGGAGGCGGCTTTGGTGGCTTCTATTGCTTCTCCAGCTCGGTGCTTGGCCCGTCGCTGATGCTGCTGTTGCTGCTGCTGCTCGCTGCTTCGCTTTGCTACCGCGAGGGTTTGCGTTATCTCGACCAGAAACAGACGGCCCTGTTCGAGAAGGAAACCAGCAACGGCAGCGGCAGCAACATCGGCGTCGAATATAACGTGCGCCACGTGCTCACCACACGTACTTATCCTTTCCTCCCATCCGAGAAAATTCGTTCAAACTTTATCATAAACAACGCGTTTCAATCTCGACCGAGAGAGAAACCTCGAGTTTCGCCTTTCGAGAACAAACACCGAACGGTTGTACGACTGCGAGTGACGATTTCGAGATGGTTTTCCACTCGTCGGACGCGCAAATGTCTCACTAAAATCGTCGACGATTCGTCAAAATTAATTTCTCGCGACATCACGTAAATATCAGTTACTCGACGAAGTCACGAAGAAGAAGCTTGAAAAATTTTGGTTTTTTTTTTTTTTTAACCGGCAATGACGCAAGAAAAAAAAAAAACGTCGCTCCCGGTTTGAAAATCAAGTTTTTTTTTAAGGGAAAGATCTTGTTTTTTTTTTTTTTTTAACCGGGCGCGAGATTTTCCTTTGCCAGGTGACTTTCGATAGGACACGTCGATTCTCAAAGTGAAAGTGACGTTGCTTCCGAGCTACGACGGAGATTTCCAAGCCGCGTGTCGCGTCACAGGGGAAAACCGAAGACCGTCGAGCGTGCATCGAGTGCGCCGAGGAACAAGGAAATCTTTTTTTACCTTTGAAAAAATAAGGTAAAAAAAAAAGAAAAAAAAAGAAAAAAGAGCGGCGAACACGTGCCAGTGGCAATGATTCCGCTCGAGGAAAAAAGAAGAGGAAGCTTCGAGCAGTCACCTGCTTCTGGCAGGTGCCCTGGGAGTCACGGATCGTTCGCTCCTCGCTTGTTCGTGTGTTTGTCGCTATTTCCGTTCGGTAATGGCGGTAGACTTCGGTGAGCTCTCCGACGGCGACAAGGCGACCGGAAACCAACGGTGGAAACGTGGAAACACCGTTCCCCGTGTCAATGTCTTGCGATAGCGAGCGTTCAAGACCGAAAATCGCACCCGCTCTCTATCAGTGGTTAAAAGGAAATTGGCCAAAAAAAAAAAAAAAAAAGGGGGTCTCGACGGAGTCGCGGTAAAACGATTGTCGTTCGGGCGGAGAGTGCGAAGGTGGAAAAAAAAAAAAAAAACAAAAAAAATAAGAGAACAAGCACGAGCACAGGTGGTCGGCCGGACGACACGCTCCGTGCTCGCGGGCCAGCTTTCGGTCTTTCGATACTCGGCTATCGGATTCTTCGGATTCCCGAGACGGAGAACGAGAGAACGAACCGAGGCTCCGGTTTCGGTCGGTCGATTTTTTGTTTTTTTTTTCGTTTTTTTTTTCATGCAACCAACAAAGAACCCCTTTTCCTCGAGTTGACACGAAAATTGCTCGAAAACACACTCGGCAACCTATTTTTTTTTTTTTTCAAAATGGAAACAATCTTTTATTTTTCCATGAGGCGCGTGAATTTCTCCCGATTTTTCGTCGAATTCTTCATAATCGTGTTTTTTAGTTTAAAAAAAAAAAATGCAAACGAAATTCATGGGCGTTCGAGGAGATTAAAAAATCCTTCCAGTGTTAAAAAAAAAGCTACAGTTTTCTTCAAGAAATTTGCGATTAATGTTCCAACAAAAAAATCTTGAAATTCTCCACAAGAATCACCTAAAAAAAAAAAAAAAAAAAAAAAAAAAAGCCGCATCACCAACGATTAGCGACGATTCGGAAGCCCTTTCCGCTGAAGTCGACGAACGTCTGAACAATTGTGTATTTACTGTAAATCGTTGTCCCGATCGGCCACAGGCTCGTCGCGGCTCTCGGATGTTATTCCAGTCGAGCGGCGAAGGCTGATGATAAATAAGGTGAAAAATGAAACGTAGCCAAGAAATCGGCATGGTCGGTTCCGATATCGTCGACGACTTTGACACGAATAATAAGTAACGCCGATAGGGTATTACGGGGCGCTCGAACGTTGTTACAAGAGCGGTACCGACGATCGCGTGTATAATAATTGTAACATGTGGGTGCGACGCCAAGGGCAACCGGGCTGCTGGTGCAATCCCTCTGTAATTCAACTCTCGATATATCCGTTCTGGTGTTTCCTTTAGTGATAGTCCTGCGGTTCTATTATTACTCCGCGCTCGTGCCGACGCACATTGAAACGCACAGTTACACACGCGACGCGCTCGCGTATTCGCAACTATTCCGAGTGCAAACACATGTGAAGACGAAAAAAAAAAAAAAAAAAAAAAAAAAAAAGGTCCTCAATAACATATCTGTTGCGCGCGCACTCGTCGATGACCGATCGCGCAACCTCGATCCGAAGCATTGTAATAACAAAGATCACGTAACATTAGATCGACGCGGTCGGGCGACGATGATCTCACTGTGATCGTGATTATTAGTCATGAAATACGATAGGAATGGAAATAGTGCGGTTGCGTTGATTACAGCGAGAAACGAGAATGACACTGATTCAAGTTTGTAGGGGTTTTTTTTTTTTTTTTTTTTTATAACTTTCGTTCTTCGTGGCCCGTTGAGTCATCGAATCCGTCGCTGCTGGCGCTGCAATCGGTCGATCTCGCGTGCGCAGTAATGGACGCTCGCTGGGCCGCCGGTCCACTGTAAACACCGCGGCAACGGTGTTATTAAACGAACTTTTAATATCCGTGTCGATGGAAAGTCGAGATTCGCTTTTGCACAGTTAAGCGTCGAATTTATCGCGGAATTTTTTTTTATTCGTGTATCGAAGCTTTCGGGAAGCTTTCGGTGTCGGAGAGATTGCGAAATGCGGTTTTATAATTTTTTTTTTTTTTTTTTTTTTGAGGTTAAAATATCGAAAATTAAAAGGCAAAAATTTTTGTCTGCCTCGGGTCCTTTAATTGTAGCGTGAAATAATAATTATTGTTCGTCTTGAGCGGACAAATTAAGAGTAGTCACGCGACTGGGCGATAAGCAGAGTGTAATACGTTCGGCGACAAAGAGATAAGGACTCTTTGTAAAACGTAAGAAAGGTGCCGCGCTAACGATATGTAAGCAGAAAAAAAAAAAAAAAAAAAAAAAAAAAAAACGTAACGAGACGTCCGGAGCGGAAGACACTTTCCATCACTTTCCCGTTACAAGGACCCTCGAGAAAGACTCGTCGGTGTCTTCGTGTGTGTCGCGATGAAATAACGCGAACGGAAAATAGTCGCGAGAGAAAAATCCCGTTCGAGATTCCGCGTGGAAACGAGACAGTCGACCGGCGCTTGTGGGAGAATAAAGAAGCGAAATATCAAGATTGAATTCGTCTCGGTGATCTCGCGAGGGAATTCTTTCTCCGTTCTTCAAACCTCAAGAAAAATTCACCATTCCCTCACCACTCCCAGATCAAAAAAAACATATTCGCAACGTTTCCCGTCACGATTTTCTTTTTTTTTATACCTCGAAAATCAAAAAAGAAATCTCCGCTCATTATTTTTTCCAGCAATAAAAAAAAAAAAAAAAAAAAAAAGTTCGCCCAAACACTTTTTTCCACCTCGCGATCTGACCTTTCGTATTTTCTTTCCTGACTGACGTTAGAATCACTGACATTTTCATCTTTTCCCTGGTAGTCGCTACTCCGTAAAAAAAAAAAAAAAAAAAAAAAAAAAAAAAAAAAAAAAGTTCTCTCGACGTTGCACCATTTCTCTGGCAATAGCGGCGAGATAAATTCGTTAGACAGTCCGATGCCATTTGCGCGTGACAGACGCACGCTCTCCGGTCGGCCGCTCGATGACGTTAGAAAATCTGTTGAAGGATTCCGAGTCGGTAGTGAAAAAAAAAAAAAAAAAAAAAAAAAAAAAAAAAAGTCGAAAAGAAAAAAAAAAACGCACGAAAGACGGCGCATGATTCACGAGTTTCTCGGCACACGTAACGAGGATATACGCGAAAATCTCCGTGGTTTGAGAAAACCGAGTCTGGAGTGAGGGGAAAAAAAAAAAAAAAAAAAAAAAAAAAAAAAAAAAAAGTACGTCTACGTCGGTTCGAACGCGCGTGGCTGCGAGCGGGACGGACCCGAGTGCATCGGGAAACAGAAGCCTCGTTATATTTCTCGGTGGCAATGCGAGGATTGATGGGACGAGACGGGGGAGCGCTGGTGTGGAATCGGTTCCACGAGCACCGTGAGCGACGGATAATGTTTCCGTGCTCCTCCCGGTTTTCTTCGTTCCCTGATCGTTCTTGTTATCCCACTTTGAATAAACCTACCGAGTCGCACATAGTCGCATCGCTGTTTCGCCCGTCAAGGGAAGAATACCCGATTGAATTTTCGTGCGGTCTCGAAACGACCGTCTCTCGTTTCGCATTCAATACTCGCTCGAATTCGTTTTGTCCGTCGGTTGACAAATATTCATCGACTGCGCGCGAGAAACAATGGGTCCTCGGAGAGAATTGGAAACGCTGAAGTTCCATTAACGATCTTTTGTCCAGTTAATTATGTGTCAGCGAGTTAGAAGATGGCGGAGATTATTTTCGCACGCGATTCTCGTCGAACGCGCGACACATCGCGTCGAAATATTTCACACGATGTTATTGCATTACACAACTGTGAACTGTACAATCGTAACTGTATTTTTGAGATTTTTTTGTTTGTTTTTTCGTATTATTAGCAAGCGTGATTAATCGTCGGCAATTACACAATACTCGTTGTATTTATTCGAACGACGATTATCGAAAATAATATTTTTTTGGAGTCGAATCAAATACCGCGTGTTTATTTTGTGTATTTTATTGCCGGAAAAAAAAAATCTGAGTTTTTTTTTATCGATATTTGTTTTGTCGATTAATTTTGAGGAGTTCAGTGGAAATGAGAGTTGTCTCTGGCAGTCTGCGTGGGAATTCCGATGGAATAATTGGGATTTATTTTTAGGTGCGAGTGAAAAAAGGGCGAATGTAATGGGGAAGCTCCTTCCGCTCCTGAAACTTATAATTCCATTGGTCGAGCAACGAACGCCTTGAAACTATTAATAACGTTCACGGACGAGAACCATAAAGAAACTGTTCTTTGTTAGCAAAGTGACCAGTGATGTAGAACACAGACCTACGACTAATCGTCAAATATATCTGCCTCGGAGATTGAGTGACTGACGCCTTTGGTAATCGTTTTTCCAGTCACAGATCCGCGCTCACGATCAACGCTCTTCCTCCCCGCTCGTCCCCATTAAATTGCATTGATGCTTGCTCGTGCGATCACGATTATTATTATGACGATGATGTTTTAATGAGTCGTGTGGGCGCGGCTCGAAAGCCCCGGCTTTTCTTCCACTCGTACGACGCTGTTGCGTAACTCCGGCCGGCCCCGAGATGATTCACGATGTGTGGGGAGCGCGAAGTGCGATGCAGTATTTCCGACCCATAAAAGAAAAAAAAAAAAAAAAAAAAAAATTAATTCATAAAAATGAAAATTAATCGACGCGAATGAATCCACGATTCCGAGCGCCAAAAATTTTAATCTATCATCTTGCGTGCTTATCCGACTGGTTTTCACAACTGTGCAGCTCGAAAAAAATGAAATACGAAAAATTAGTTTGAAACAAAAAAAAAATGTTAAATAAAAATAAAAACACCGATTTTTTTTTCGGTCACACGGAATTTGGAACGAGCAGTGTAGAAAATATTTTATTGAAGATTGCGATCAATTTTTGCTGTCGCAAAAAAAAAATAAAAAAAATTGTACGACCGTGACAATCTTCTGAAATTGCGTCGGACGGAAAAGACCGGACCGAAAAGATGTGAATCGACGATAAATTCGGAATCGATAGTGCGACCGTGGATGAGTGGCGTCGTTGGGCACGAGTCTCGTTTTGGAGTAAACCAGAAAAGCGAGGAATACACAAACGCCCGATAAAGACGGCGCAGGGCACAATGGGATGAGAACTCGCATTTTGTTTTTTTTTTTTCGTCTCTTATTTTATCTCGAATCCTCGCTCGGTGTACCGCGAGCACGGATTCAAATCGGTAGACGAGCCGAGGCATTCATAATTCAAGCGGCACACTCTGCTTTGTTTCATCGGTAGACGAGAACGAGTGCCACGGCGACGACTATTACGCGCGACCACGGCGACATCCACGTCAGAAGGGAGTTGTTCTCGCGGCTCTGATCGATCCGTCTTCGCGCACAACCGCAAGTGGAATCGCAAAAATAAAGACATCATCTCGCCATCGCGAATTTTTCGCCGATTTTTTTTTCCCGCTCCGATTCCACTCATAGTTCAAATGACGAAATCCATTTTTCCGGGGACGAAAAAAAACAAAACAAAAATTGTACGAAAAAATACGGAGCATAGAAGTGGAGAAATGTTTGTCGGGGAAAAAAAAAAAAAAAAACAAAAATTAAAGTTGGCGGAAGAATAACGATAAAAAGAAAATCGAGGCCTCGATTTTGAGTTGTGTAATCTCGATGGAAATCGTCCTCGCCGTCGACACCAACGTTTTTTCCACGGTAACAAAGAGACACAAATAAATTCGAAACAAAAATGTTCGTAACGAAATTTTTGTCTAAGAAAAAACAAAAAAAAAACAAAAAAAAACCAAAAAAAAAAACAACTTGAATCTGGCAGTGTAAAAAAATGTTTGTGCTCCGATTTCGGTCCGGAGTGAGAAATTAAGGGTGCACAATTTTCGGCCGAGAGTGAAAAAAAAAACCGTCATGGAAAAATAAAAGAGAAAAAAAAATGGCTCCGAACGACATGTAATCCCAGCGAGTTCGCGTCGGTGTTAAACGAATGGAGTTCGGTCATGGCGAATGACCGTGGCGAATCCACGCGCGGATTTCTCTCGCTCCGCGGCTGTCTCGGTGGCAAGTAGAAACGGCCGGATATCCAGCGAAGACGAGACGCGGAACGAAGCGTAGAGACGAAGAGGAAACGAGGCATAGCGTAACCAGGGGCAACCCAGGGGATGAGATGGGGGCGAGGGGGGTAAAAGCATTTAGGTTCGCCAAGTCGTAGCGTAACATGGTTAGGGGGTCATCAGCGCGAAGGCGTATCCGAGATAAGGCCACGGGGGATTGGGTCGAAGGGAGAACGGGTGGGAAAGATGAGGGGTGCAAAGGGCAAGGGAAGAGGACAAGGACGAGGATCGTAAAGCAGAACGGGTGATGCGACCTGCGTCGACCGGGATTCGACCGAACAGGACGAACAGGAAGAACAGGAACTCCGGGACACGAGGTAACGTCGCGGAAGCTGAGGGAGAAAGAGATAAACGTCTAGCGAACGCGAGGGGATTCCCCTGTTGAGCGGCCGAAAAAATTCCCAAATCTCTCGGCTGGTCGAAGGTGAAATTTGAATTTCGAGAATGTCGAGCGATCCTCGCGGTGACGACGATGACAACGAGACGAGTTCACGGACTTCGGTCGATGACCCATTTGCGATGTTGCGACGCACGGTTGGGACGTTGGGCCAGCGCAAAGAGAGAGATGTAAGGAAGAGCGGGGCGAAATAGAACAGTGGAGAGGAAACCACGTTATCGAATGATTTTCGGCTGTTCGACGTTGTCGCGAGGCTACCTCCGAATTTTCAACCCCGCTTTCGCCCACTGACCGACAACGCGACCATCAATATTTATCGGAAAATTTGCGTTCCGCACCACTGACTCGTTTCACCCCGGTGTCCCATTCTGACCGCTATCACCCACACGATATTCCCAATATTATCACTCGTGATAAACGACTCGAACGATTAATTAAACGAGAAACTTTTAAGAGGTATGCATGGATTGTTATTATTATTATTACTATGAATCCCGGAACAGAATTTACGCGAGTTCACGCGACGTATCAAAAAGTTCCGCCACGAGTCTGATTCTCGACTTCGCGTGTACGATGTTTTACCACGAGTTCCAGCACGGCCCGATCTTACATATTATTCTCGAGAACCATCCGATCGAGAACTTTTGTCGTCAACTTTTTTCCGACCGTTTGTCCCTCCCATCGTTGTTTACATTGTTCTTTTTTTTTTTTTTTTTTTTTTTTTTTTTTTTTTTTTTTTTAATCTCGACCTCCCACGAGCTCAACGTTTCGACTGCGACGGCGAAACGTTTCTCATATCTTCGTGCGAGTCGTAAATTCTGCATATCCGTTATCGTCAAGCTCCGACAATTCCAAAATCGCTTCGTATCTTCTACGAACGGTCTCGGTCGTTTTTTAAAACTTTGTTTCTCGCCGGAGGTATTATTTTTCCTGCTCGGTTTGCCGTGTCCTTTGCCGGTTATCGTTGCAAGTATCGGCCCGGCCTGGGAGACCATTACCGGGCGAGTCTGATTCTCCCGGCGCTGCTGGTTCCGCGTTTATTCCGCGTCATTCTAGAGCGAAGTGAATGCCGCGCCCTCCGCACAATGCGTATAACGACGACGGTATTCCAGCATAGGCGTTGAAAAAAAGGTCAGGGAAAGAGCCAAGGAGAACTTTTGTCACGAAGCTCCCGGAAAGATTGGAGAAAAAACGTCGGCGAGGGTGAAACGCCACTTTATCCGGCGGCGTTCGGATATCGCTTCGATTCGGATACCGAAATTGCCCGAAGATAAAAGGAACTTCGTCGCTAATAAAAAAGACGAGCAACATGATAGGATTTTCGTTTCCTGTCCGAAGGATCCGTGACACTGTAAATTCCACCCTAATCGACGACCATTTCGATATCGCCGACTGAAAATCTCGGAGTCCTCGAGTCCGTTGGTTTTCGAGAGAAAAAAAACAAGCGAATTGAAGGAGTCCCGGCGGTTTTCTCAATGAGAAAGCGAGTCATAGAGTTTTTCCCAGTCACCCAGCAAACCGAGGGGATTCCCCGTTGTCTTTGCTCGGAACCCACAACGCTCCGGAAACGCCTGATTGCCATTCGTCGAACTAGCATAAAAATCGTGACATCCTCTCGGTTCGGGTAACGCGGAGATAAGACCCGGCGTCTCGTAACAACTTCGTGCCGTTGGCGCTCGATCAGTTGCAGAACGTCGCGCATCGATGCCGGAGAATTCAGCAAGGTTCTCGGAGCTGCTCACAGAGCGCAAAGGTTCGTCGACGATAGCGAAAGCTATCCGGAAATTTTCAATCCGTAATCTTGGCGATGGACCGGAACTTGAGAAAATTACGTGGGTTCGATAGCGACGGAAGGGGATGCGAATTCGCCCGTCGGTGAAAGTGCACAGTCGGTCATCGATGGATCGCCTGATAAAGCCGAGTGCACCGACCAGTTCATAGAAATCAGGGACCGGAGGAAATCTATCCTTAATGACAATAAAAAATGCATGCTTAAAAATGGAATATTCGGTGATGAGAATTTCGAAAAAAAAAGTTATAGGTTGACACAATTTTTGGAGGATGAGTAGTGTGGTGAATAAATGAAGACGTGGTCAGTTCCTTTTGAAAACGTCCAGCGGCAAAATCGTTTGTTCACTGGTGCATTCAGCCTGACTGTAGGTCCGTTCGGATAGTCCGGGCATTGATGAACGGTCAGGAACGGAAGGTCCGACACAAGCGGCGGGAGAGGGTCGCAATTCGTGAAAAAGCTCGCCGGAATCTTTGATTCCCGACGGAGCTAGAGGAGCACTCAATCAACGAATTACGTACTCCAGGATCCGGTCAAGCATGATGGCCATTTTCCCGTAGTCCCGGCTTCCGCCATTGGCCGAAATCACTGTTAAAACCCATTCTCACCCTCGGCGGAAGTTTCCTCTCCCTTTTTTTTCCCTCGCTGCTTCGACCACCTCTTTCGCCTCCGCACGGTCGTGTATCCATTTTCTCCGTCTTCCATCCTCTCCTAATCCCAGACTACTCGGAGCTGTTTCGTTCCCTTCGGCATCGCTGCGGTATAGTGCATAGCAGTCGCCGAAGAGCACCTCCCTCGTCGAACACCCGTGGGAAGTGAGGGAGGAGGAAGTGGAAGAGAGCCAAGCCAGACAGCGACCCTCTTGTTTCTTCCATCCCCGTCTCGCCTCGGACATCGAAAGAGAGGACGAGGGGAGGGTTCACCCAGATCGATCGACTCGCTCGACTAGGTGCTCGAACACCGGATACGACACCCCCTTTCCATCAGCAATCCCCGGATCTTGTACGGTTTTCGATACTCCGCGAAGCGTCAGCCCAAAGCCCGGATAGAACCCGAATTTGACGCCATTGCCACCACAAAGCCCGCGATCCTCCGAGAAGTCTCTTCGCCGCCATCAAAAATCTGAGATCTCGGTCAGCCACGTGCATTTCCGTATCTCGGAGACGGTCGAGCGTGCCAAAAGTCCATATCGTCATGGAAGCCAAACGCACCAACTACGACGTTTAGCGCGATCGCCTCGAAAGATCACTGGGAAACTCGTGCGGAGCAGTTCCCTCGTAATCGTCACCATCAAAGAGAGATGTTTCCGTTAAAGTACGCCCGACGCCGCTCGTAAACGCTTCTGGCGCAGTTTCGTTGGATCACGTTCGCTGCAGGCATCGTTGGCCGATGATGTCATTCCCGCATTCAAGCTCGGACTCCATCGACGCTCTCGGAGCACCGAGCGAGGCACCGTGCCCGCCACCTTGCTGGATGCACCGACTTCCCGAGAGCCACGATGGGACCCGCAAGACGCAACTTCATTCCTGCGAAGTCCTCATTGATTGTAGGTGTTCGACGATTGACTCTTTGACATCCGAACCAACGATTCCTGGGCTTCGTACCGATCGTTCGCCGGTGGGTTAGCGGGCCAACGTCGTTGCTCGAGAGTCCCGGTAACCCTTGACCCGGCATCAGCTTCGCAACACGGTATGTCGCTGCCGACTACGTGGGTAGCTGGGATGAGGCTTAATGACGATTGAACCTCCGCGAGATACCGCACAGAGACCCACCGGGGACACGAGATTTCCGCATTCTTTCCCGACGATCTACGAGCCGGACACGTCGGTTGATTCTCCGGCGAACGGCCGTTCACCGTGGTCGAATCATGCGCCACGCACGCCAGATCAAAGCAGGCTCATCCTAATTGGGTTCATAGATACGACATCGGAACACACTTGGCCCAAGTGCTCGGAGGGTGGTCAATTACTCCGGAGGAATGCATCAGGGGAATAATAATCTCCCGGTGGTCTACGCGACCTCGGTGACCCGAAATCCGTCCGGGACAAAGGGAAGGAGACTTCGCCACCCCAACTGTTTCCCGCGGGACTGGCCGACATTGTCAATGTCGTCCGCACAAAGCTGACAACCGGACACAGGGCTCCGATCCGACATTATGACCAACAAATGGATGCGTTGTTCCCGGCACGGTTCTGCCTCCCGGCCCGGCTCCAAAACCTACCGGAATCTGTGTTACCGGCCTATCCAATGGCTATCGATAGTTCCAGGACAGGGCTTTTCCGGAAATACCGCGAGTGGCTTCGGCGCTGAATAAATAAATGAAATCGGAGCCGAACGCTGATTGGGTTTTGGAAGGTAGATTGGGGTGAAAGGAGGAAACGGCGTTGTCCGCGTCAGCCATCGATCCGGTGTTTATCGAAACGAATGACGCAGGCTGGTTGACCGATTCCTCGCGGACATCCAGTGATGTATCCTGGCCGATTTATCGATGCGCGACTCGCACCTCCCGACGAGCCAATGGAATCGACGTCGATGCAAGATTATTACCTCGCGGGCCTTTTATCAGGATCCGACTGAGCGGACCCGACGACGTTCGATGAATCCTCCTCGCTGCACAGTCATTGATCCAAATTTGAGCGGGGCATCAGGCTGGAGGACAGGAGTTTGATTCGGGCTATTCAAACAGCGCGTGTAGCTTGCACTTCTGCGACGATCGCGAACGACTCACCGGGCGACGTTGGCCCACGCCCTCGAGCCTCATTTAGTTATCAATTCAATGGGGCCAATATAATGGTACCGCTCGGGAGCAACGCGCGCGCGTCTCCACATCCGCCAGCGTACCATCGGCTCTGTGCACGGTGGCGATCCGGGCAATCGAATTGCGACGCTGCTCGGGCTCCAATGACTTCCGGTCGGAATCACATTTTCCTCCGGGAGCTTTTGTGTTCGCCAATCGTTGTTCAATCGCTCACCGGAATTCTCACTTATAATACCACAAGAGCTTCAAAATTATCGGGTATTTCCCGATAGGTTCGTTGCAAACAAATGAAGGAGTCAAGTTTTTCAGGTTAAAAAATCACGAGCGCGAAGCGCGAGTGATTTTTGCTGAAAAACTTGACGACTTTATTTGTTTGCAGGGAACCTTGAGGGAAATGCCAGATAATTTTGAAGCTCGTGTGGTATTCGGGGGATTATTTTTCCGTCCCAAATGTCGGCCAATAGAATTGCACCATGAGATGAAATGAACAGTTAACAAATAAGAATTTCATAATGAATAAAACAACATTTAATTAAGATTCAGGTTAGTGCAATTAAAAATCACAATTGAATTCAACCTGTCAGTTTGACGTGTGGTTAATTTGACTGGATCATGTTTTGTTTTTTATATATAGCAACTACCAGAGAAAATAATCAAAAAATTATCACTTATAATACCACAAGAGCTTCAAAATTATCGGGTATTTCCCGATAGGTTCGTTGCAAACAAATGAAGGAGTCAAGTTTTTCAGGTTAAAAAATCACGAGCGCGAAGCGCGAGTGATTTTTGCTGAAAAACTTGACGACTTTATTTGTTTGCAGGGAACCTTGAGGGAAATGCCAGATAATTTTGAAGCTCGTGTGGTATTCGGGGGATTATTTTTCCGTCCCAAATGTCGGCCAATAGAATTGCACCATGAGATGAAATGAACAGTTAACAAATAAGAATTTCATAATGAATAAAACAACATTTAATTAAGATTCAGGTTAGTGCAATTAAAAATCACAATTGAATTCAACCTGTCAGTTTGACGTGTGGTTAATTTGACTGGATCATGTTTTGTTTTTTATATATAGCAACTACCAGAGAAAATAATCAAAAAATTATCAGTATAATACCATGTAGGTTGTACCACGTGACGTCGAATGGTGCAATTCTATTGGTCGATATTTGGGTCGGAAAAATAATCAGTATAATACCATGTAGGTTGTACCACGTGACGTCGAATGGTGCAATTCTATTGGTCGATATTTGGGTCGGAAAAATAATCACGAAAATCCACTCGGAACGTTACCAATAAAATAAAGGGAAGAAACAACAACAACAACAACAAAAATTCATGACAATAATCTGGCGGATACGAGGCGGCGTGCGTGTGTGAAGTTGCGCGTCGGGAATATGAAAGGGGGATGCACCGTACGGTAGATACACGAGTAACCGTTAGTCCTCGACGTGCTCGCACGTAATACAAATCTGAGTGCTGCTGCTGCTACTTTCAGCCACGGCGGCGTGAGGATTCGCTTCACGGATCCGGAGTGACACGCACACAGAGAGCGGGCACGTGCACCCTCTGGGTCCTCGCCAAGTGGACCACCGAACATATTTCTCGATTAAACGTGAGATACGTGAGCGGACAAAAAGAGTGACGGTGAAAGAAATCTGCGATGGAATTTATTTAAATTTTTGTTTCATTTCAACACTTTATTGAGTATCATCGGAATGGTATTCGAACGCAATGTTTATGTGTGTGTGTGTGGTAATCAGTGAAAAATCTGCGGTCAGGAACACGACGAGCTGTCGACGAATTTGTGTTGGCATTTAATCTGCCATACGTCTATTCGGGCGATCAATAATGGCGCCCCAGGGGGTTTATATATATATCCGCACCTCGGTGGATTTAAACGCGCTGCATTCGGTCATGATTTTCATCGACTTACGGCGTGCACCGAACGCAACGCTACGCGCACAGATTTTCGTTCCGATATTTAAGCCGCGAGGGGCGAGGGCGATAAATCCATGGTACAATCAAACACGCTCGTACGCTCGACGACGACCAACGTGGGATCAAATTTGCACGAATCAAATAATCGTCAAAGAAGCATTGAAAATATATATATATATATATATTTTTTTTTTTCTTCAAATTATTCCAAATATTATCACAAAGATTATTATTCAATGGAATGAAAATCATACATCGGGAAAACGTATTTGCCCCGGCGAGACGGAGGATGAGACATTGCTCGATGATTGAATCCCTCATTGGTGAGGCTCGAGAACGACGACTTCCAAAAAAAAAATGTTCGAAAAAAAAATTCATGTTCAGTTTGTTTTTATCGCGGTGTTTCGAAAAAACGTCTCTGGCAGAGAGTGCGAAAAATGACCGCGACCGACGCTGACATTCCGACAAGTCGGATTACAACTCGAGTCGGATAAAAACTGACGAAAAATTATGATGATCCGAATACAATTTTTTTTTTTCATTTTTTTTCCCAAAGAAAAAGCTTCGAAAACGCGGAAAGGGGGGGGAAAAAAAAAGAACCAAAAATCAGGCGATAATTTGTCGACGAGTCTTCTCCGTATCCGAACGGATGAAAAACAAAGTTTCGTAAGACGAGCTGCGCAAACACAATATAACTCTTGGGCGATATCGGGCACGGGGGGGTGGTGGGAAAAGGGGGGGGGGGAGGGTCGAGGTGGGTTCTCTTAATCAGAGTTGTTGTAGGAAACGGGGGGGGAGAGTCAGGCAAGTAGAAACAGCTAGTGGAGATGGCTGTGCTAGGGCTGGTAATCGGGTAACTTGCCAGCCGCGCGCCAGGAGTTGGAATCATCGATTACCATTCTCGTTCGAGCGTGGGCGTATAAACCTCGATTCTATATATACATTTATATAAAGTGTGTCTATGCACAAAGCCTATACATATATATATATATATATATATATATATATATATATATATATATATATATATACATATATAGACAATCTATAGACAATGTATAGAAGGGAAGAAGCCGAGTTTTGCCGGTGAAATCTATTCGCATCCCGGTCGTGAGATAACAAGGAAAAATGTATATAAAAGAGAGGAAAAAGTGAGTGGAGGAAGTGTGGAGCGGGCCGGGTGATTCACGGGCGTTAATTGACTTTGAGCCCCCGAACCGTTTGTGGCACGAATGCATTCACTCCGATACACACTCCTCTATTAACCGTCGCAGGGTTGAAACGGCAAATATATATATGTGTATGTATATATATATATATATATATATATAGGTATATATGGAGGACCAACTTCCAATCAATTATCGGACTATCGATGTATGGAAGCCCGTTCGTATCTACGAATAGATATCGAATATATGTTTGCTCAAAGGCACGTACGCTCGCCTTTGTACGGCGCCAGCAAATTCTTTCGTGCGGCCCGCTGCGATCTCGACATTGCAGCCAATTCGTAATATCGCGGTATTAATATCGATCGGTGAGCTATTTTTTTTCTTCTTTTTTTATGAAAAAAAAAAAATAGAAAAAAAGAAGAAGTTGAAGATAAATTTATTGCAGTGCGAGAAAAAAAATATATATATTTTGGGAGGTTGATAAAAATTGTCGATTGATCGGGGGTTTTTTTTTGGGGCTTTCTAAAAAAATTAAATATGTCGAATCGGAGCAAATTTTCGAGTCTAAAGTTTGAGGGTTTTTCGTCGTGACCGAGATTTTTTCCGCTCGGATGTCCACTCGCGGAATGAGAGGCGGATAGGGCGATAAAAGAAGGTGACGGAGAATAGAAACCGAGTCACTGTGACGAGTATTAGCCGCATTTCTCGCCAATTCAGCGAGTTACCGAGGCTGACGTCAGCCTTCCGAGCTCTCGTCTGCGTCTCTGACATAATTCGATTCAATTCGCTTAATTTTCTCGAAAATTGCCAATCTTCGTTGTGCACGACACGTCAACGCTCATTATTTTTTCAGTCCTCGGTGTTGAACCGTGACGCTGACTGGCTCTTTTTTTTATCATCAAAGTCGTTTCACGCGTTCGGATTCCTCGATTGCCGTCGATAATCAATTTTTTCTTTCGTTACCCTCGAACGATCCTAAAACCCCCCCCCCCCCCCAAAAAAAAAAAAAAAAAAAAAAAAAAAAAAAACATCCTATGAGAATCCGTTGAATTTGTCGAGAAGTGACATCGATGATAGGATTGACGATGAAAAAAAAGTAATGAGACTCAATGAAGTTGACTCACCCTCGTACGCTGGAACAAATCGGCCGGACAACGATGCGTCTTCGAATTTTTTTTTTCGTCCCTCGAGGGGTTTTTTTTTTTTTAATTTTTTTCTTCATTTTTATTTATTTTCTTCGTGGCTTCCACGTCGGGACGAGACATCGCGGAGACAAGGAGACTGCGGACAGCGGAAGAAGTACATCGCGGCACCGTTGGACGAGGGATGGAAGCAACAGAGCAGCAGCGAAGGCGCAACGACGTGCGGACGTACGGACGGACGGACGGACGGACGGAGCGACAGGTCTCCCACGCGCAATTCCCTCGACGGATCGAAGATTCGATGAAGTTGCCTGGAAATCCAGAGAGCGTTCCGGTACCGCGCGGAATAGAGACGGCCGGAAATTCCAGTGGACTCGTCTTTCCGACTCCGCTCCGAATCTTCCACATTTTGTCGATTCCCGACAAGTCGAACAAAAATTTTTGCTCCCGTTTCCACCGAGCTTTCCGAGCTTTCGTCATGTTTCCTAGTCCATTTGCACCGTGTCGCGACCGAACTCAAATCCGCCTGGTACATTCGATTACAGGACGGGACTTTGTGCAAAAGAGCTTTGTCTCGGTCTCGATGAAATCTGCGGTTGCGAAGACTCACTCGCCGCTCACCCAAATCGTACCAACGCGAAGAAGAGCCATCAGAGTCTCGAATCTCGCTGCGGTCATTCTCGAGTTCATCCCGACGACTGACAGCGTTGGGAACGTCAGTGTTGGTTTTTCTGGGATTATCTTGGAAGATTCGTGTGTCGCCGATGCTGAAAGCTGACGCGAACGCGTCGGCAAATTCCGTGCCCAAAAGACCCGAAAAGAGTCCCGAAAAGAGTCTTCAATGAAACTACGCTTTTGTGGAATCGGTAATTGTCAAAGCTCATCTGCGGATGGTCCGCGAGAGGTAGCAAAGCGCGAGAGACCAATGTACACCCCAAACCGGACTTGGTTTCTTACTTGTCTCCTGCTCGGTTTCTTTGAACCAACTATTCCGAATAATTCGTGTGCTCCAGTGGAATTTCAATTATCAACTGAATCCGCGCGATTCCACGTCTTCCGGTGACGAAAATCGTCGATTTGGGTCGGCGACGATTTACCGGTCGACAATCGACGGTCCATCGATCGCCCTCAAAGGAACACGATTAATTCTCGAGGTGTTCGAGGTTGGAAAAAAAAAAAAAAAAAAAAAAAAAAAAAATCTTTTTCCTTTATGATCGAAGATTTCTTTTGTCTACGTTCGTCGAGGCGGTTTACACGAATTTCCCAACGGAATAATAAGCGAACGATGTTTATGTTCTCGGAAACTATTTTCATCATTCCTCCTCCTCCTCCTCCTCCTCCCCCCCCCCCCCCCCCCTCCCCCTCCCCGTCCGTCCCACCCTACCGTATTATACGGTTCTCGCGGTCCGTTGACAGGCCGACACTCGCCTGGCTACCAGGCCTCGTTTGTTTGGATTGTATTCTCGGATGGCGCGAAGGGAACTTCGGTAGTTGCGCAACACCGAGTCTCCACGGAGAACGTCCGCGACTCTTTGACGCGACGACTCCTCGGGCGCGCGGTTTCCCCCAAAGATCAGCGACACAGGAACGCGTGAGCTTTTTTTTTTTTTTTTTTTTTTTTTTTTTTTTTTTTTTTTTTTTTTTTTTTCCAACAAAGTGTTCTGCCAAAGTTTTCACGAAATCTCGTTATTGCTGGTGAACGACGAAACAATGAAATAATGAAATATATGGAACGTAGCACACACACATGTTGAAACTCGGCGGATGTCAAAACGTGACGGTTTCTCGTTTAACGTATGCCGCATTGTCCTTCCCTCATCACTCTTTCCCATCTCCATTGTTTCCTCGCGAAATAATTTTCTCAATGTCTCCGACAATTTCATTGTACTCAAAACAACAAAAATTACATAATCGTCGAGAAAGTTGATTATAAATTTTTAGATTTTTTTTTCCGTCGAGTACCGCACTCGATCTCTCATCGTTCGGCCCTTTTGACATTGAACGAAAAATCTTCGACCCTCCGGCGCGTTCGTACGGAATAAAAAATGAAAAAAAAAAAAAAAAAAAAAAAAAAAAAAAAAAATTACCGAGGACGTGAGAAAAAAATGAAATAGCGGGCGCGTAGTCTTGAGTCTGGATCGAATCTGCCGGTGTGAGCGGGGTTTCGATCGCGAGGCCCTCCGGCCAGTTCAGCAGTTTAAATGCAACTGTGGCTCGTCGTCGGTTGTCTGTCGAAGGTGGAGGCGAGCGCGAACGACGGGGCGGACGAGCGAGACGGGGGAAGGCCCAAGGGTCGGCAGAGTTCGGTTAATCTCGCCGTGGCTCGGTTCTCGCTTCGTCGATATGCTCGTGGGACACGACTGTACCGCACTGCCACGCACCGACGCGATATTCCGCACGGTACGGCGTGTATTAGCCAAAAGTGACAGTGATTGTCCATCGGCGACGAGAAATACGCACAGTGATTGGCACGCTCGGGGACATCATCGTAGGTGGAAAGATGCTCGGGCGCGAGTGCCAATGACTGTGGGAGGGGGCGCGCGATCTCAAATCGCTCTCGCGCATGCTCCAAAAGTGGGAACACCGAAGAGAGAGAGAGAGTACAGTGGTAGTCGTTGGCCTCTATATATAGGTAGCGGCGAGGAGAAAGAGAGCGGTGGATTGCCAACGACCGGTCCGCAATGGCGACCGAGTGTCCGATAACTGTATCGCGAGCCTTTGCCGGCTTGCCTCTATGAAATATCGCTCCGGCGCGGGAGTTTCGTCCCTGTCGGAGTGGCCAATCACTGTGCCGGGCGGTGTTACAACCTCGAAAGACGGGATATCGATGCGTCGGTGTTGCACGGGTGAAGCAGCTCCGTGAGCAAAGACAAGGAGGAGCGAGACTGCGAGCGGTACGTCGGACGGTGTGGGTGAGTTACGCGGAGGTGTTGGAGAATAAGGCGGCACGGTTTCCTTCGGAGGATGCGACGGTGGGACGAATACTTTTCAGAGAGAGGCTTGTGAAGGTACGCGCGAGTTTACGGGAGTGGTGGGAGGGGGAGGGGGTGGGGAGAGGGGGTTTTCTCCCGGTGGTGGACAAAGCGCGGGGGTGGACGATGAGCAGCGCGACGGTGCGGTGCGAGAGGAGAGGGACGAGTCGCGGGAGCGATGATAGGGAGGGGAGTTGGAAGGACGGAGACGGATGGAGGAAGAGTGGCGGGAGAGTCGCGGAACGGTGCGGTAACGAGAGAGAGAGAGAGAGAGAGAGAGAGAGAGAGAGAAGAGGCTGGGGAGGGGAAAAAAAGAGCGCGCGTGACAGAAACGGTCATATGGCGCCCGCTAGTCAGAACGGGGAGGTCTTATGTCATTCGCTCTACCGGCGTCGGCTGTGCCAGCGCGCAAACACTAACCGGGTGGACGTGTTTCGAACGAATCGTTCCCACGCACGGCTCCTCTCCGTCATGTCGATTCGAAATTGTTACGATCGAGATCGACGAAAAAAATTCGTGGCCATTTCGAAGCCTCGCGTCAAGCTCGTAAGAAGCGTTTGATGTTTGACTATTCTCGAGTCGCACTACTGAAAAAAACGCGAGTCAGGGTGGGATGAGCGAGGACACGATGGGAAAACTAAATTGAAATGGAAATGGTTCCATCGATGATCGGACTCGATTGAGAAAAACCTAAATATACAAAATGGCCGACTGTGTCGTCGCGTTGTTTCCCGTGCGACGGCGATGCATTCCGAACACACGCTTGAAAAATAATCCGAGTCAGACAGTGAAACTTTTGTAATTTCTTAGTCAGCGTATTATGATGTATGGGCGATCGTTTAGCGCTCTCATTACGTCTCGTTTATACATGACGTAACGTATTCATAGTTTACGTTACGGATTCGTGGAGCGAACGCGCGGGAACTAGCTAAGTGGAATATAAATTTTCAGGAATAGAGGGTTCCTTTGTTCTCGCTTGGAAATATCGGACTCGATACCGTGCACGGTACGTCTACGGTATAGCGTACACTAAAAAAAAAAAAAAAAAAAAAAAAAAAAAAAAAAAAAAAAAAAAAACAGCTGGCCTCGAACGAAAACACGCGTCACCGTCGGAGTGGAAGGAATTTTTTTTTTTTTCTTGTCTTCCTTTTTTTTTACCCTCATTTTTTATACCCTCACCCTCGGAAGTCTTTCGTGGCCCACTCGAATCTCGACTCATTATCGATTTAGTCTATTAACGCGTCCCGCATTCGTGCCGTGTAATTTGCGAATCGACGACGACGCTCGCGTGCCGGTCGATGTCTCGTGCCACTGTCGTTCCGCTCTTCACTTTTTGACGACACACGCGACAACCGTGGATCGGCACATTGTACGGCAACGTCGGTTCGCTCGTGCATCGACAAAATTCTGGCCCGCATGAGGGCCAACGCGCAGCGATTCGGCAACGAAAAAATCCACCATCGGGGCAACAATAGAAATTTATAAAATTATTTGACGAATGAATAAAAAAAATATTTAAAAAAATTCGAAACAAAAAAAAATTATTAAAAATTCTGGAGTACATTTTCTTTGGTGTATCGGAAGGCGTAGGGGGAATATTGATGCGCTCGACTGTACCGAACGCCGGCGAGCGCGCTAGAACAGTAACGGTCACGTGCCGAGCTTCCAGTGTCCCGTGCCGTTCTTTGGTTTCCTCGTCTAACGGGTGACTTGGTCCGAAAAGACCAAAAAAAAACATGTGCGGATGAGTCGAACAAGGCCTTTAAAAAAAAAGTTGCAAAGCAGTTTTGTTTCTGGCTTCATTGCATTTTTTATTGACCACACATGCTCGGCTCAAAAAATTTATTTTTAAAAAAGGGCACCATCATTCTCGCGGTTAAAAACTGAACAAACTTTCCCCAAGAATTTTTTCTCTACATGGTGTAGGTGCAAAGTTACAGGCGTGGAAAGTCCGCGGTCAATCGGGCGCGCATGCGCCGTCCGCGGGGATGTCTCATTGGTCGAATCTTCGAACGCTCGTAACTCCGTAAATATTTGTCGTAATGAATTTTACCAAAGGAAAAGTTTGCTCGGTTTCTCACTCCCTACACGTGTTCAAAATTTTGAACGCCAATTTTTCATTTAAAAAATCATCAAATTCACGATCGATTCAATTCGTCGTGTCGCACTAGATTGAATCCATCTTTTTCCCTGCTTCCTTCTAATTCATCGATATTTACACTTGGCTGACACACGAGCCTCTCTTCTCGTCGTCATTCCATATATGTATATCTAAAGAACCGTCTGGTCCGACGTGCTCGTGCCTCGAGACCGACAGTCTGAGTCCCTCTGTTTTCTTCCATCTCCGTCCTTCGTCTTCCTCACTTTTTCCCCCTTTTTCGTTCGAGACCGAGCGAAAGGAGAGAGGTGGCAATGTGGGATTAAGAAAGTGCGACACACAGAGATAGAAGAAGACAACGAGGAGAAGGATAAAGAAGATGACGTAGGGGAGGCAAGCGAAAGGCTGGGGCAGGGGGGGGGGGAATATTCTTTGTGAAGGGATTTGAGAGGCGAGTGAACGCCCAAGAGGTTCTTGACTCTCTGGAGTGAGGTTGAGGTAGGGGGAGGGGGAAGCTCTACTCAAACCACGAAAAGCTTGAAAAGCTCCCCGAAAGCTCAGTCCCGAGGCTTTTCGCGTTTGAGACTACACGCGTCACACACACTGCGTGACGCAACGCCGGATTTTCGTTTAATTGAAACCATCGATCCACAGATTAATTCCAAAAGTCCCGTGTTCCTCCCAGAGTGAAACCAATTTGTCATAATCGTTAATTTTTTCGCGAGTAATAATTTTTTTTATTTTTATTTTTTCTATTCAGAGTGATTCGTCATTTATGTGGAATCGAGAATGTTTCCGATTGCAGCAGATATGCTTCTTGAGACGGAAAGGCCTCGCAGGACGGTATCTGTGTCAGAGGATTGGATTATATGATGTAATATCTCAGGGATCATAATGTCGTATCGACGTTTTTTTCTTTCCTAGATATCACCCTAACGGATATACATATATATATATATATATGTGTGTGTGTGTGTGTGTGTAAGGGGAGTACAGAGACGTGTATATTTCGAAGGGGGATTTCCCGGCTCTGGCCAGGAGTGTTGACTACACACGGTTCCGGGTAATCCCGAGCGAAGAATCATAGTCTGGATTTCATTTCCCTTCGGCACGTCTCGTATCAACGAAAATTACGATATCGAAAGCGAAGATACGCTTTCCGGATGGAAGAGGTGTTTTTTAAAGTCGGCCAATTCGGAGTGGTCTTGTTGTCATCCTTCGAGGACTCACAAAGGTCTCAAGCGATTTTAGAACAGCTGTTGTTTGAGGCGCGTATTCAAAGGGCCAGTCACTGATGACCAGTGCGTTTATCTGTAGCGACTCTGATCAGATCGTCCATCCATTAATGAATGGCACTGTCGAGTGAACGACTTGGAACCAATTAAAGCATCCGTAGTGGACATCAAAGAGCGTTCAGACGGAACTCAAAGTCTACTTACCACAGCCTACATTCATCATTTCTATCGGAGTTCGATGAATAAGATCCGTTTTTGACAAGTATGTGAGTTCAATGATTCACGTTACGTTTGACCGTACTGGCGGGACGTCTTGGCATTCTAAGCCATTTTTGAGTCATCTCAGTAGGCTTGAAAGGGACTTGGATCGGTTTGTATCGAGCCTCGGTGGAATTGGAACCCAGCTGAATATTATTGATAGCTGACACAAGGCTGCAGAAAACTCTCCGAGAGGTCGGAATACTAATTGGGACAGTCTTAGTCAGAACGGAACGCTTTGATTGGCTCCTCACACTTCGGAGCTACTTTCCAGTCTTGGGAGGCTCAAACCACATTCAAAAGATTTCTATCGAATCTGTTCAACGTTCGAACGTAGAGAAACACTATTGATATCTGATAACCGGATTTAACGAGGTGGGACAGTTTCAGTGTCACGGAAACAAGCAGTCAGAGGAGAAAATTCGTTCCTACGAGGCCCGTTCGTCCTTCCGCAAAGCTCGTCCGCAGCAATAGCTCCGAACGCTCGCTATCCTAAACGTTGTATTTCATCGCTCCGCGAAGATAAAAAGTGAAATAGATATCGAAGAGCGAAGGGAAACTGCTCGTCTCGTTCGTCGTGCGGCCAAATGCGCCCATAAAAGAGGATAGCTAAATCGAGGCGAGTCATCCAACCCAACTCCCTCTCTCGTCTATATTCCATTTGGCACCATAAAAACCCTGACTCGTTGCTTTTCACAGCCGATTTCAAAAATTTCCCGGTCTCACCGATCTCTCCCACCCAGCGTTAAGAGTGTCCGACGATACTCGCTTCCACCCCTCGCTCGCTTCTCGCACGGCTGGGGAAGCGCGAGAAACCCAGTAAGAAACGAACGACAAGGAAACGAGGAGAAACGCTTTTCGGGTGGAGTTCGACTCCAGCCGAGAACGAGGGAAAGGGCCAATGCATTACGGACCGTTGAACGATGGATCGTGTCCAATTGGCTCGGATCAATTTAAGAGGTTGCTCGCCCTGCCACTATCGATTTGAATTTTCCCTCCGCTCTCCTGCACTCTCTTGGCCCTCTTCCATCCCCCGGCACGTAACTCACTCGACTACCACGCTCGCAACTAGTTTCAACCCTCCTCCTCGTCCTCCCCCTTGCGTCCCTTCGTCTACCGTCGCATCCGTGGCACTGTGCGCCTCACCGATATCCCGCGAAAACGTCCGAGTCACCTCCTCTTCGAGGCTCACTACGGCTCCCGCGATATCTCTCCCGACTCTCTCATTTTACCTCACTTTCATTCACTGTCTTTCGTACCTTTCCCGATCCGCGAGAAAAGACATCGACGAGAAATCCTCCCCTCTGGATTTCCTTCCTTCTGGCTGTCGGCATCGAAAATTGGATTTAGCCGTGAATCGATAAGCCGTCTCATAAACCTGTCCATTATCGTGTCCTAGCCATCGCACCCCAAATTCGTCTACCTTGCGCCTTCGATGTATCGATGCAGTTTTCCTTGTCTCAGCGGGAGACAAGCAAATCGTTTTCTGTGTTACGGCATCCAAAATTTCCGTCGCTTGCCGCGCGCCGATCGGAGTTTGTGCAAAATTTAAGGAGAGAAATTGCGCGTCCCAAAATTCGCCTACTCTGACTATTCGATGAGACCGATGTGCGCGAGAAGCCAACGAAAATTCATCCCTAAAAATAGAGGAAAAACAAAAAAAAATTGACTTTCCCCAAATTTCGTTTGCCTCACTTTCGATGTATCGACGAAAGTGATTTTTTCAGAAGAGAAGGAAGATCAAAGATGGATAAAAATATTCGAGTTTCCAAAATTCGCCTGCGTTATCCTCGATTTATCGATAGAACTTTTCACGATAATCCAAATATCGAGATGTTTAAAAATAAAAAATGTCTTCACGCTCGATGAGAATGTTCGCTAAGCTGATTTCGGACGATCCGACGAGTGTTTTTTTTTTTGTTTTTTCCGTCGCTAAAAAATAACGACACGTTCGCGATTCTTCGTTTTCCGATGGAAGGGAACATTTTTCGGTGCAAAGTGAGTCAGGGGCGTTCGCGCGCGATAGAACAGCGACAAGGAGAGGGTGGAGGGATGAAGAGAGCCTCGCGAGAGAGGAAGGGATGGCGGAGCTGCTAGTGGCACAGAATGTGGAAGAGGAAGAGTGAGAGAAGGGTTGGATGAGCTGACTCCAGACGGGCCAAGATTTCATCCTCTTTCCCTTTTCCGCCTCTCCAATCCTGACAACCCCCCGCCCCCCCGCGTCCGCCTCTCCTCTCCCCGCCAACTCGTCTCGCGACTACCGTCTCGCATTTCGACGCGTGAATCCCGAATTACGTCAGACTGAGGGGGGGGGGGGTCTTCCGAGACAAGAAGAAAATGTGTCCTGAATCGAACGCTAATTTCGGTGTCTGCCTCGTCCTTCCGCTGTCCTCGCTCTCTATTTCGCTTCGCTCTCTCACGGATCAAATTTTTTTTTTTTTTTTTTCATTTTTTTCAACACAATTTCATAGAAACGTATATTTCTGTAATTTTTTTTAAGAATGTATTTTACGAAAAATTAGCAAATTGAAATTTTTAGTGTTTACAGGTAAAAGTTTAAAGGTGAGAATTTTCAAATTTTTGTTCAAATGTTCGTTTATTCGCAAAGCTTCTTGGGCGGAAAAAGGGTATTTTTTATCGTTGGTTTTTTCGTGTAGGCAGCTCGGCGAGTGAAGAAAAATTGTGATGAAACTTCATGAAAATATCAATTTTCAATTTTTATGAGTGAGCGATGAAAAAAAAAAATTCGTTTTTCAACATTTGATGCGCACGATTGTCCAAATGTTTCGGATTTTCGACTAAACTTTTACGAAATGTCCTGAAACTTTGAGAAATAACGTTTGAAAAAAAAAAAAAAAAAAAAAAAAAAAATCAACAGATGATTATAACGATTAGCGAACGAACAGTCTCTTTGTCAACGATAATAGAAGTGGAAGGGCGGCGCGGGCAATTGTGCAGTCCACAATTAATCATAATTGTAGTGATGAGATAATAATAACAGTTTCACTAAAACACGAATAAAAATGACGAAAATGTAATTCGCGAGATATTTTTTCGCTACGCCTCGCCACGAATCATAATATATTAATTAAAAATATTATCACAATATAAAATTTGAAAAGTGGTGTGCGCAATTGTCGGGCCCAGATCCAACGATAATCGCAACGATAAAATAAAAATAACCGAAACAATATTAATAGCAAAATAATAATAATAAGCGCGACGATAATGCAATTCGCGAGATAATTTTTTTTGTACATTTTCGGGTAGCGTAAAATGTATTAATTTAAATTATTCACGCGTCCCGAAACATTTTCGTGATGCGACGTTGGATTCGTATTTTTAATTTTTAATTTTTTTATTTCTCTCCCCGGAGATGGGAGCGAGTCGCGAAAGTGTGAAAGTGAGTGAATGGGAATGGAGGGATGACTGGGCTGGCTGAGTGTGGTGAGGAAGTCAAGCAACCGGGGATAGATGGTCGAGGGTGATAGAAAAGGGCGCGCGCCGACGAGACTCTCGCTCGCTCTGCTACAAACAAACGATTTTTCGCTTCGGCAAGCAGCGCGACTGGTAAGTACAGTCAGGCAGGGACCTACCTTAACGGCATCGACCTCGCCGCGTCACTGCGAGAGAAGAATGGAAGTGAGGGGGGGGGGGGGGGGGGACAAAGGGCGAAGAGTGGGACTAGTAGCACTTCCGATTAAACGCAAATGGAATCCTATTTCCTACCTATTCCGCTTTTCCGGATCCTCTTATTCGGCCTGGAACAGCGAGACTCAAATTCCCTAACTCGAAGTTATTGTCATCGGCTTAAACAAAAAAATCCCATTGCCAAAAATGCCAATAACTCAACCAGAAAAATGTCAAAAGTTTAATGCTCGTAACTTTTGTTTTTAACGCTATAAACTATTACGTATCGTTGTTGTTGTTGTTTTTTTTTTTTTTCGGCATTCGCTTTTCCGGATTTTCCAATTCTCCCTCGCGCGACCGACGAATGTGATCCCCAAACTCGAAATCATTGTCATAAAATCAAACAACGAAACGTCAATGTTTTCACGTCTTGAACTATTTCTCAAACTCCGAAAGCTATTTTACATCGGGATTTTTGATCGGAACGCGATAATTCATACATCGTGCAAGCTAAAAAATTAATTAACTTTTTTTTTTTTTACCGAGGGAGCTCTCTGGATAAAATGTTTCCGCCCGGGTGGTCGGTCATCCGCCAACGCGGCAGTTATTTCATTAGATTCCCATTTCCCCCTGTTTCGAATTCGACGTGAGTCCGGTAAAAAAAAAAAGGTAAAATGCTGGTCTAACGCAAGCGCTCTACGACTTTTTAATATTCAACTAGCGTATTCCCGTACGCTGTTTATGAAGGAAGTCTCGTCGACGTAGTAGGCAGCCCGCTCGTTCCCGGTTTGTTTGGACGTTTACCTGCGTAACGCACCAGGTCCCTCCCCCCTATTATTCCCGAGTGGAGTGCTGTGTGTACCACGAAATGTACGTGGACGCACGTACAAAACTGAGCGTCCACTCGTGTATTCCAGTCTCGCATCGTTTCGTCGCATCGTTTGCCGTTGACGAACAAGACTGCGGTGTTTTGAATTAACGTTTGCCATCCCCGATCTCGGCGGGTTCGACAATAATAACAACAACATTTTTATGTTGGTTTCGGCGTTTGCTCGCCAGAAATACTACAACAATACTTTCTAGCACGAAAAATTCAACAACGGTAACTGTAAGCTGATTTCTCATTCTTAAAAGCTCTGAAATAGATCGGAATCGCGGATCGTCCATTTGACTGTTTTATAAAATACGGTACTCAAATTTTTGAAGAAAAGCGAATTTTTTTTTTTCGTTCACCGAAAACGGTAATGATGGAATTAATCTTTAGCAAATTAATTTGGAATTGTGGTAAAAATTATGGGCGATCCGAGTCTTTCTAACACAGCTGTTTGTGGATCCACATCTTGTTATAGTAATTTTTCTTACACGATCGCCAACTTTTACTGGACCCTTCTCTGTGTGCATCGAAGCAACGAACGATGTTACAGATGGACATCAAAATTCCTGAAGGCACTCACGAGAGTTCGATTATGTACAACTGCTCGGAGACCGTTATAGCACTGTAGTTCCTCCGCTTTCGCAGTATCGCCCATCGCGCACAGCTTCCTTATTCTCCGCATGAGTTCCGTGTTCTGTGCGAGCACTCCCGGGGATTCCCCGAGTGAAGTTGCGCGCCGGTCGATGTACAGCGCCGCCTGCGGGGACGCCACGGAACCCAACGCGAGCTTGTGCCACTTTTCTCGACACTGGCTCGCTTGTGAAAGCGTCGCCGCTGCTACATCTCTGAAAAGGGACACCAGAGACAGCTTCGAACTGCCGGGCAAAACTTTCTTCCTGTTCTCTCGCGCCCGAACGTGCGCCCTCATCTCCGTGTGTATTTATAGGTTAGAAAACTCGAGTTCATGCGGTATCAGCGCCCGGTCACGTGGTTCGGTGTTCCCATAGACTCCGAGCCGGCCATCTGGTGAACTGTGTACGGGTACCTCGGAGTTTAGTAATTTATTTCGCCGCAGAGTTGAACTCCGGGAGTATAACGGAGCTCTCGGGCAATCAGTGGCGCCCGCCCGCTCGGACCTCGAATCCCCGAAGTCTACCGAGCGAATTAAGTCTTTGCCGGTGCGGCTTCAAACGGCGCGAAACTGACGCGATGTGCTTCCTGAGATTCGCTCCGAGCTAACTCATAAATTCCGAAAAGGCGCTCGACTATCGGGGGCTTAAATTTAATCGAAGTAGTGTGGGGAGCCTAAAAACGGAAGGGAAACTTAAGATGGCCGCGCTAATGGTTGCAAACCGAGCGCTAATGAACTCCCGTCTTCATCGCACTCTAATTTTGTCGGCCATCGAATGATTAATCGCGGTAGCGAAGCGTCGTCGGCTTCAAGATCGAAGGCAACGATCCCTCAACCGACACTTCCTGACCAAGAAAGCTCGGTTGCCAGAGCTTTCCGGTGATCGTCGCAGGAGTGAGTTGGGACAACGCCGGGCGCGTTTCATATCGATTGCCTTTCATTATAGGACCGCTCGACGAGGCATCGATAGGAAAGTTCGTCGGCTTGGTCGCGTCCGGGAATTTGATCAGCCATTTTCACCGGCTAAGTTATTACGCAATTTGCATAATCCGGAAGTCCGATCCGGATGGTCGGACCGGTAAAATCGTCCGACTCAGAACGGGAATTCTATACGGTTACCTTCTTTCGAGAAAGCTTCCTCCGGCGGAGCATTTGATTTTAGATGGCCATTAACCTTCGAGCGTACGGTCAGCGCAGCAACAGCGCAGACCGAGTCTGCGATGGAGCTTTAACAACCGACGAGAGATATTCTCCAACGATGAATAGATTTTAAAAAACCCCTGTTCTTAGACCAGAGTGTGTACAGTGAGGGGGACCATTAAAATAAACTTTGCGTAACGAGCCCGATAATCTTCGTAGAAGCGTAAACAATTGCAGCAAGTTTTACGACCTAAGAGCGGGAGCGCGCCGAGGGGCAGGGAGTAGTACCAACTATGAGTATGGTATCTAAGTAAAATTTCTATAAATCTACTATGTGCTATGGTAATATCTCTCAAGCGATGGTTTTTTTTTCCGAATACGCCGAATCATCACGAAAAAAATTTCGCACGATTGCGAAATAAAATTATGACCCAACGAGCAAACACAATTTCCGTGCATGGTAAGCGAGTTTACTTTATTTATCTCTCGTCATGCCATGGTAGAGTGTATCGTGGCTAAACACGTAACGGAGGTTCGAGAGGTTCCCGGCGAGTACCGCAATAGGATTAATACGCTGGTAACGTGGATGTCTCGTGCGTTTGAACGTGTGCGCGAGTGATAGCAATACGTAATAGACGCTTCAAGAGACAATGGCGATTCTCTCGCACACGGAGAGAGACGCGAATTTCAAGTTTCTCCGGAAAGCTGCCCGGTGGCCACGGGACGTGGTTACCCGCAGACTCGATGGCCCATGTTCGTCCTGTGTGTCTCAACTGTGCGATAGTACCAGAAATCGCCGTCGCGCCTCGCGATAGGCCGGGCGGCGTGGAGGGGGCGCGGTGGGCGTGGCTCGAACGGAAAAACTCTCTTGTTCTCGTTCCCGATTACTTTTAAAGCTCGCGCCTCGTGTTTTATCGTTCAGCTATCAATCCTCCTTGACTCGAGTGATTTTAATTTATCCGAAATTAATTTTTTCCACGACGTTTCAAAGTGATTACGTGTTTTTGCGTCCCGAGGCAAAGAGAGTCGTGCGCACCTGGTAATGCGGGATTAATTAAACCGTTCTGCACGGTAGTGTGAGCTGCGAGCGTTTCTGGCCACACGGCTTTATCGTTGCAATAGCAATGGGCGTAATCCGTAGCTCTCCCAGAAGCGAGCCTAGAGAATCGCCCGGCGAACCGCGCTCTCTGGACCAAGTTTGCTTATGTTAGCTCCCTTTCCTTACGGCCGCTGTACGGAGCCGTCTCGCGAGCTCGGAATAGCACTTGTAAACATTCGGCTATAGTGCTCTACATGCACGTGTGTTACGCGGTGCACTAACGGAGAATGGAATAATGGCAGGGGTACGCTGTATCGTTTGAGAAACTCGGCAAATGGATATAGGAACGCTTGAGACATTTCGGTGATGTTGACCGACAGATTGCGGATACCGGTAGGCACTCCTGCTAGTGGTCTTAAGACGAATTAACCGAGCCACGGTCAGCTTCACGTAAGGAACACTCGTTGGAAATTCCACCGGGCAACCAATCTTGATGTGCCTAAAGCTGGGGCAAGGTTTAGCAATCTACTCTTCATAGTCTCGAATTTACTAGAAGCTCTAACCTCCGCGTGCTTCCGGCAGAGGTACTTTAACGATCTGGCTTTGCACTTGCTGCAGGCAGTGCGTCGGATTTGTTGGCTTTTAGAAGAAAGATCGTTCATTTTCCTTTCTTTTGGGAATCGATCGGCCAAGTAACGTCGATTACCTATTGAAAGATTGACAGTAAATTTCTCATAATGACGAACAATACAATTGTTCAATGCCGGTATCAGTGAACTAACCTCATGGAAATCTGCAAACTAAGAAATCAAAATGACTTCAAATATGTATGTTGTTCTTACCTCGGCGTTTATCATCGCGACGATGCGAGGCCTACCGTTCCGTAGAGCTCTTTATTACCGTGGGCTGATGGAGTCGAGGACAAGTAAAAGAGCAGTTGGACGATCTCTAGACGAATCGGAAAGACACCTGCAACGTGAATATAACAAAACGTTATTGCTTCGTCCCTCCGACTCTCGGTGTTTTTTTTCTTCAAGACAACAAGTACCGGGACTTTTAGCCATCGCGGACTGGGGTCTAACGGTCACGTGACATTTAAGAGTTGACATTAAACCCAGGCGTAGTCTCTCCGGGGACGCGAAAGAGCCTCGAAAGTGCAGTGGGAGGGTTGGAAAGTGAAAGAGGATGAGTCCTTTGCCCGACCATACCCCCCTCCCACTTCACGTCGTTTCAGGCCGTTCCGACATTGTGCTAATGCCACTGCGGCCTAATGCCTTTAAGGGAGCTTCTCGTTTTTACGAGATACATAGTAACATCCCCGTCCTCAATCTTTTTTACCTCGGTATCTTGTCCGTTTATACAGCATCTATAGATAGATACAATCTATACATACATATACACGGCATATCTATTCCTAAAGGCGAAGCTAAAGGTTTAAAGGCGAGGCAAGTAAAGAACCCGCCGTGGGAGTGTCGAGAGCGCCATCTGACGGTCGCCGTGGCGTTCTCAAGCGAGAACAGAGGTTATGTATCTCATAACTCTTCGAATATGTCTCATAAGTACGGCTCATTAAACGCAAACGGAATCAGAAAGATGCACTAAAAGTGACAAATATCTTTCGCCGGAGGATCAACTCGTCAGCTCGTATTACTTTTTCGTAGGCCTTTCGGGTGTTTACTCTTTTTATTCGCGTAAATGTTCCGTCGCAGAGGTCGAGGAACTGAGATGTAGGTTTTTTTTCTAAAGCGTCAACGACGTGTTTCGTGAATGTGGAGCGAATCATTTCGGGCGGGGAGGCGTTCTTCTGTGGACGTGGGTATGTGTGAGCGAAATTTGTGAGACTGAGGCTTTCAGAGGTTGACTTTCAGGGGGTCGAGGTTAACGGAGCATGCACGCTAGAGGCCTCTCTATCTTCCTCTGCCTCGCCTTCTCCTATGGCTTTACCCTGTCACATTGATCCTGATGCCCTCCACACTCCTTCGCTGCTGTACGTTTCACCCCCACCTCTCCTCTCCCGCAAAAGACACCCCCTTGTACCGTCGTATTAAAGCCACGTTCCCGAGGGCACTTACCTTCCCATCAACGTACAGATTGGTGGGAATGTCGTACGTTTCATTTTTCATACTCCTCCGACAAGGTTCGATTCATCATATGCTGTTCATTTTATTCACATCAAGAAATCCCCTGTAAATTATAATAAATTCTCCAGAGAACGTTGGTTCATGTTTGCAGCGAAATAAAAAATTAGGAGTCGACTACACCATCTTTCCATTGACTCGACTGACAAGTCGACACAAATTTTTCCTTTACCACCGCTCGTACCTCTCCTGAAAATTTTCTAGCTTCCGAGCGTCCTTAATAATAGTACTGGACGATAAATTCCAGGCTGCTCGTCGAGAGATTTAGCGAAGGAGCGGCGTGGCGGTTTCGAAGGTTCAAGCGAGAACTTTCAGCGTGGTGACTGAGAAGCGCGCCCTGTAAACTCCCCTAATGAAAGTCCCCTGGGTACGTTCCAGAATCGTATTAAAGCTGCAAAGCTTTCGTAAGACCGGTCCACGAGGACTCCGGTTCTCCGAATCTGTCCTCGGTTTACTTGTTGACGTCTCTGACCTCCTAAACCTTGGCGATTGAAGAATCCCCGGTTTCCCGAAAATAAAAGCGCACGTCCCAAAAGATGGGGAACCCTCGAAGACGTAAAGACTACGCACGGTGGTTGGGAGCCGTTCCGGTGGCATTTCGGTCGGCTGAACAGGGCTAATCGATGTACAGTGGAAGAGGGAGCCCAGAGGGTAAAGACAATATATCACACGCAGGCGTGGAGAAACGGTAGCGCCATCTACGCCCGGGGGAAATTCCTACACGCCCGGGTAAACGACCTTATTCAACCCTGCAAAATATTATTAACCGCCCGAATGAATTGGATCAGTTTCCTGAGGTTGCATAAGCCGTCAACAGCAGAATTGCAGAGACCCCAGTGGTCCGGGAGAGACGGGAAAGAGAACGGCGGAGGGAGAATCGTGGAGAACCGAGGGAGAGAACATTGTACCGAATCCATTTCTGTTGTGTCGAGATGATCGTTCGTGCATTAGCCACCCCTTGTCACCTGTCACTTCGTCATGTTAATCGTATCACGTGTAACCACAGTTATAGCCATTTTTTTGTTCACCGAGGTCGCAGCACGGAGTGGAAATTAATGTACAATGGTGCCTAATGTGGGACGGATAATGCGAATTTCATTGCGCGTTAAAAAGCTGGCTGTCTTTGCCTCTGGCGAAACTTTGCTTACGAGCCGTTTGAGTCGACCAATGAGATGTTTCGATTCGTGGCGCCCATTTTTCACTTTTCCGATACAACAATATCGTGAAGCAGTGTACAATGCTGGATACGATAAGGCAACAAAAAGCTCAGTATCTCTACCGACGAGCCATAAGTGGCGTTCTCGAGCTCGTCGAATAGTTTCCGAAAGTGCAAGGACACGCGGGTAGATGGCGTTCTATCGGCGCGAATACCTCTTGGCGATTTAAACCGCCTCGCTCAAGCGTGACTAAATTATTATCATAATATCGCGTGAGGGTTTGGTAAACGAGACGGAGGAGGATATAACGCCACGGTTAACGTCCGGATTCCTAGCGTTATCGAGCAGCAAGTAGATTTAGGGTTTCGCAGCTACTTCGCGGCGCGTCGGCTCGCAAGTACTTCAACAATGGCGCAAGCTTTCCCTTTCCAGACGGCGCGCCGCGTTAAAGTGCTAGATTACGTTGTGCACTCAACGCTCGAAAAGACCCGAACAAGCATTGTTTATTTCAACGATGACGAACCGTTTTCACTTGCATCACAGGAAAATGATCTCCTAACTGAACTCCAGAGGGCGCGTCGACTCGCAGCTGCATCGCAAATGGCGGAGTTTTCCCTCTCTAGTCGTTGGGCAGTGCCGAGAAGTTTGGTTATGTTCCGCAAACAACGCACGTCAAGAACCGAACAAGCGTTGCTTATCGTCACGATAACGAACGGTTTTAACCTATATCGTCGGAAAACGATCTTCGGGTGCAGCGCCAGAGGGCGCGTCTGGATTCGACCACCACCCGGGAGGATCTAATTGCGATAATTAGGGATACCCAACTAATTGCGATTTAATTGCGAAAGTCAGCGGTGTGGAGGGGTCTCGAGAGGAAGGCCGGTTGCATGGCCTAATTGCGATTGGATGGCACGGTGTTACGTTCTGCTGACGCTGATGCTTTGGCGCTCTCGTTCCCGGTCGTTTCGGCTTTCGGTGATAAACCGCGAAACGACTTTGATCAGCCAACGTCCACCAGCCAGTTACCGCAGAGACGAAAAATATGTTTTGGCTTCGGGGGCCGTGCGAAACTTCGCGGTCGCTACGGAAAATCGTCTCGCCGATTTTCCCCGACACAGTCGATATTTCGACGAGACCAAATTAGCTTTTCCAAACTGCCAAACCAAATTAGGAAAATGTAATTTGATCGGCGTTGTGAGAAATTAATCATCGAGGAGAAAATGGCGGAGGAAGGTGATTTGTTACCGAACGCTTTCGGACTAGATAGCTCGGACTCTCCTGTCCTTATAATTGATCCTCCCCCCCCCCCCCCCCCCCCCGATCAATATATATGTTCCCCTTATCGCTATCAATCCTACAGTGGATAGTAGTTCCATAATCGTATTGACCCCCACTATCAGTGACACCGACTGTCCCTGTTATTGCCTCCTCCCTCCAACTCCCCTAATAATCCATAATTCAATGGCTGACGCCGGCCATCGTGTCTCATTTGACCCCGGTCACCTCGGTTCTCGTTCACGTCAGCGAAATCTCATTGCAAAGTACAATGATTTTTATGTATACACACTTTTTCCAAACTGTCCCGTGACCCTACCACCGATACCGACTGTCACGTTACAGCTTTCCACTCACCCTAATAATCCACAATTCAAAGCGGGGCAAAATGGTATAATTCAATAACTTCTCAATGATTCAGTAATTTTCCAATAATTTTTTAATGATGGCGGTGATGGTGAATTGGGGTGAAACGTTATCGAAAGTCCGGATGTGTCATTGCGACTAAATGGGTCATTCGAAAAATATTGGCAAATTAAGTTTTGTTCCGGGTGTCCCGTTTTTTTCTCGCTCTTTCCTCCTCAGCGGTGAAACATCTTTTCAAGCTGCGTGTTGACTAATTGGTTGAGGGGAAGTCCAGGCTGGATTCGTCGTATGTTAAGCAGCGGGAAGAGTGACGAATAACGAAAGGCGTCGACGCATAGACGGAGGATAATAGAGGAGCCAAACTGGACCGCTTCTATTTTTCGAAGAGACCACCCGGATGTATATCACTCAGGGCTTCCGACGTATTGACAGCTTTCGCCGGCCAAGAGACCACGACGCAAGGCGGGAGGAACGAGCCAGCAAACCTCCGGAGCATACCTTATTAAACTCCCGGGCTAAATTATGGGCGGCGACGCTCAACCTAACCTCCGTCCTGTCGCCGTCTACCGTCTTTTATTCTTGCCCACCGACGTCCACAAATTTCGTTGCAACGACCGAAAAAAATATTGAGGCGCCATATTGGAAGCTCCTTCAACGAACACTTGTGATGCGACGACTTTTAGCGACGGAATGTTGGATCGGAAAATAAGAGCGAAGGAAAAATCCGACTACAAAGAGCCAATGACGAGGAGGAAAAAATTTTAGTCAATTCCATTTTTTTTTTTTTCTGCCTGATCGTTACACGAATTTTTAGGTCTCGTTGCATCGAAGCGAAGCTCCTGGACGCCATCTTGGTAACTGCTCATTTTTTTTCACCGCTCTTACACGGTATCACGCTTTTTTCATTATATTAAAAGTCGAATTGAGAGAATAAGAGAACGAGGTGAAGATTGAATTGTGAACAATCACTGCCAGGACAAGGAAAGTAGTTTCGGTAAATTGGTTTTTTTGTTTTGTTTTGGACTTCGTATTTCATTCGCTAATTTCGTTGCATCGAAGAGACAATTTGCGATGTTGGAATCTCCGGGTCTTCTCGGTGGCTCGGACGGTATCGTGTTTTTTCTTTTAATTAAAAATTGTGTCAAGGGAATGTGAGCGAGATAAAAATCGAATTACAAAGAGCCACTGACACGAAGAGAGAAATAATTTTCGCTCATTTCTTTTTTTTTTTTTTTCGCTTCGTACTGCATCCATGAATTTGTGGATTTCCTTGCGTCGAAGCCATCTTCAGATTTCCATATTTTTTTTCCTTTGGCTCTTACGGCTTCGTTTTTTTTTTTTTTTTTCTTAACTTTTTATTTAAAAAAATTGATCGACAGCAAAATATGAGTTGAAAATGGAACTGCGGAAGAGCCGTTAAAAGAGACAGAGGAATATGGAGGGGATAAGCGGCGCCCACCCATTATCGGCTGCCGAGTATATTTATCGCGGCCTCCGCTTCGGCACCGTTTGGCTCGTTCGGGTTTCCGGCGTATACCCGTTTATTTATGGCACTCGCAGCCGCACCCGTTGAGCCACCATCGCACCGTTACAACCCCACCTACTCTTCCTCTCATTGCAACCAGCGGCGATGAATTTTCGAATGCGAAGCGTCAAAACTTCTGAGCCTAATCGAGCCGCTGCGAACTTCCCTCAGATTGACGACCCGAGCGGCAAATTTAATCCACCTAATGAAAAAAAAAAAAAAAAAAAAAAAAAAAAAAATTGCCATTTTACATTCCGTCGCTTGAGTAGCTTTTTTTTTTTTTTTTTTTTTTTTTTTTTTTTTTTTTTTTTTTTTTTGGCTAAATAACGCGAACACGTGGCTGCGTAAAAAGACGAAGAAAACTCTGCGGACCGGACTGCGTCGGAGGAACTACGTTTAATCCTCGTGTCTCTTTTAATTGGACAGGAAACCCACGAACTTTCGTCACCCCCGTAGTTTTCCGGCGTAGCCCTGTGTTGCTTCAGCCCTCCGGCCTCGTTAAGCGCCGCGGCGAAGCCTTTAAACTCGCCATTCTCCGTTCTAAGAATCACCATCGCGCATACTCCGCGCTTATCTGTGAATCGTCGGGTCTCATCGACAGTGAACGACACTTTTAAGACTTCCAGATATTGTTTTTCGACACCGAGGCTATTTTCCACATTGCCCACGGAACAAATAGGGACAAATTTAATTACCGTGTTGTTTCACCTTTTTTTTTTTTTTTCCCCCCGACGAAATGACTCTGAACCTCCACGAGTGTGCATTCGGAGTTTGTTGTTCGCTCGTTGCGGAACATCCGGGGCGAGTTTGCACGAAAGTTTGAGCAACTGGATACCACCTAAAAAAAAAAAAAAAAAAAAAAAAAAACGAGACAGATCTCAGTGAGAGAAATGCCTTTGTGAGTTTGGTATCCGGAAAATCCGTGAATAATAAAGCCCGCGGAGAAAGCGGTCGGTTCGGGTGCGAACGGTTTCGCAGCGGTGGCGTAGATGAGTAAAGGGCAGAATAGTTCGACTGGAACGCGAATGATCTCCACGTCTCCGCGCTCTTCGATTCACCCCGTCGAGCTCACCCCGCGGCCCTCAAATAATGAAATTCGTCGTTTAGACTCTCGTCCACGAGTTTGCCGCCCTCTCCGCGCCCCTCGCTTCGCCGCCGGCTTCGCATATATACGACTGTGCGCATCCCTTGTCTCCGTTGCCGCTTTACCGAATCATCGCGCTCGTTGAGCCTCTTCGCCGTCGCTTATATAGGAGGAACCCGCATTTACACCGAGTCACACGAGGGACATACCGGGGGAAGCGACCATGGCTTCCTTTCGGTTCCCGATATGCCGGCGACCGGTGCTCCGAGTATTTCCCGCACAAACTGCCCGAGAGCCGAGGGCGGAGGAGACACGATGATGGGTCGGACTTGTTAATTATTCGACCGGAGCTTCATTATTCTGGCTGCTTCGTGGATTTCAAAAATATTGGTCTAAGGGTATATTATTTAATTTAATTTAATTTAATTTTTTATTTTTAATAATTTGTTTGCGATTCAATTGTACCCTGTTTGATCGATCGGAGCAAAGTTTCTTGGTAAACTAAAACAATATAGAATTATGATTTTTAATTATAGTGTATTTTTAATTGTTATATCAAATTGTTCATATGGTTTTCGCGAAATTTTATGAAAATGGGAAACGTTTGGATCCGATTTTTTTTTTTTTCTTCTTCAGACTTTTTGATTTTTTAGTCGAAAAATTGTGTCAGTGTTTGAAAAAAAAAAAAGAAGAATTGTATTGTGCAAAAATCTGTGGGAAAATGAATTCGTCGACACTCCGTTTGCGAAGTCGTGTGCGATATATTTTTTCCCTAAGGCTACGGATGCGAAGTTGTATTATGAAAAAAAATTCCATTAAACATTGATCGTCGTGTGGTTTCGCCATCGACAAGGAAAACCGCGTTTAATTCGAACGAGCTCTCTGATCGAACTATGCACGCCCACCTCTCGCGTGAATGCTAATCGATCAGAGTGTATCAAAGCTCGATCGGTTTGCTCTTTAAACTTTTTTTTTTTGCCCCGCGAAGCCTCCATCACATTCAACCCTCGCATCCGCTCGAATCGGCTCCATTTATGAGCGCAAATGAGTACACTGGACAAACATTTCCTCGCTGAATTTTTTTTTTCGTCTTCACTCGTTGCCTTTGAATAAAATGTTTTTCTCTACCGATCAATACCGAATCCGACTAAATATTCCATGTCGATTTTCGAAATTACAAAAAAAAAAAAATTGAAACGAACGATTTTCACAAATAGGAACGCGATTAATTTCGACATCTCCGCCGAATGAAATAAATTTTTTTTTCTGAAAACACAGTCCCGTGTTCGGGGAAAAATAATATTTAATAAAAATGTTGACCGAGCGGACGATGCAAAAAAAATTAACGGTAACAAATTTTAACGAGGTAAGAGGCAAAGCTTGTAAATTTTTTCGAGCTACCGGACGAAACTGAAGCCCGGAAAAGAATTTCGCCTCCACCTCTTTCCCGTCCCTGATTAAGATGCCCACAAATCTTCGTTAAACCTCCGCCAGAGCCGTTTATAACGACGTTTTAGTATTATAACGAGCGCCAGGTGCGCCAGGCCGGACGTTGCGTCGCGGAACGCGTCCCCTTTCACAACAGTGACCCAGCCTTGCCCAGACAAAAATTTATACATTGTTACGTCTTTTTTCCCTCCCATATTTTTCAACTACGCATCGCGGAGCAAATAAATTTTCGGCCGAATTAACCGTACGAATAACATAATCGCGTTTAAAAAAAAAAGAAAAAAATTTAAAAAAAAAAAAAAAAACAGTCTCCGAGCAAACGTTCGAATTAGAGCGAGTCGCGAGGAATAAAGTTTCATCTCGCACTCGTCTCCGAGGGTGAAGGGGTCGAGAAAAAAAAAAAAAAAAAAAAAAACGAATACGGGACGAGAGATGCGCGCGAAGGGACGGATGAAAAAAAAAAGAAAAAAAAAAAAGAAAAAAAAAAAGAAAATTCAATATCCAGTTCAATCTCGAGCTTTGCGTCCGCGATTCGAGGTGTCGAAAGCCCCGAAAGCCGAGGGTCGTCACTTCTTCGCCGTACTTTATATACGCGAACTTGCCTCATACGCGACCCTCGTTGTACATCGTCGCGACCCGAGATGCAGCTTAGGTAACCTTCAGAATTGCGATTCTCAATCTAAAAATACTATTGCATAATATTCCGAGTACGCGATACTAAATGTATTATTATTATTGTTGTTATTTTTGTTTTTGTTTGTCCCCTGAAAAAATGGGGGAGAACTGCGCTCAGTGCACTTTCCGACGTCTCGCTCCGTCATGATTGTATTTATTTTTATTACCAACAAATAAGCTTGTGACTTACAGTAGGGCTGAAATGATTTTAAGAATTTTTTTAATCAATTAAAAAAAAAAACAAAAAAAATTATTATTTTTAATTTTTTGTATTTCGCAATATTCGGATCCGCTTGCGACGGGAATTTACTGTTTCTGTGAGAAATAAATACCATAGCGTACCGTCGCTATCATTATTCGTCCATATCTGTGAGCGACATGTGAATTCATTTGCTGGTATTATGTTATTATAGTGATTCTGTATTATTTGTCGACTCACGTTCGATTGCATAACTTTGTCAACGCTGTCGCGCCGCTGTTGCCACTGAAAGGCTGTGTTTTTTTTTTTTTTTTTTGTTTTCGCTCAAACCGAACGGAGCGTGAGGGCCGACACTATTAACAGTCGCCAGAGCCGCTGCTGTCGCTGGTTTATGGGGGTTGCAAGGTGTAACGTGAGGGGACCATCTGCTCGACGCACGTGGCTTTGGCACGGGTCGCCGGCTTATAATATTCCTCCTCGTTCCCTTTGTCTCTCATTCGATTCACGAAAATGAAAGAAAAAAAAAAATTTTTAATAAAAATTCTAAACAATAATGAGACAGCGTTTATCCCTCGCTCGTTGTCGCGAGACGAGCGGGGGCTGCACGAAAGTAAAAGATAAAAATATAAAAAATGAAAACACGGTCAAAGAACAGGAGAGAAAAAAAAAAAAAAAAGTAGAAATTAGGTCGTACTGGATAGTTGCGAAAATATCGGTGTTTCGCTAAAGCCGGGTTTGCGCCGAAGCCGGGAAAATCTAGGTTGCCACACCGCATAGCTCAATGAATATTCTATGCTTCCGGAAATTGGCCGGCGGATTTCGGTGGGTTATCCCCGTGAGCGAAACCTCCTCCTTTTTTTCCCGATTTTCTCTCGGACCGATCGACACAATTTTTTTTTTTTCAGGTAATAGTCGATGGTCAAAATTCAATTACACTTGTGAAAACCGTGCAAAATATTCTATTTTACGGGGATGAAAAAAATAATATTAAAATCGTCCGGATTAATTCGAAGTTATTTAAATTTTGAAACAATGCAGCGAATTATTATTTTTTTCGCAAAACAGTCGACAGGCAAAATGAAACCACTCGTATAAAAATTGCGATAAATATTCTATTTCAGATGAATGAATAAATAAGAGAAAATGGTTCGAATCAGGCTGAAAGACCGTTCGATGGCCCATTGACAATGGCAATAATAACGAGGCAACTGCAACATGGAGTAATTTATGAATAACTGTGTGGAAAGACTGTTATCGTCGATAAATACCCTTTTACTACCACTGGTTCGAATCAATTCGGCATTATTCAAAGTTTAAAAAAACGCCGTCAATTGTATCGCTAGCGAATCGTGCATCGAAAACGTGACCATGGGAAAAAATAGAATACCCAATGGTAATTTGAAAAAATTGCCGTGTAAAACTACGAGGCGTGCATGGTTAGTGAAATGGATGTCGAAGCTTTCACCTGGCGACGAGAAATAAAAGTTGAGAAAAGTTGAAAAGAGTGCGCGTGAGCATGAATGAAGCGCGTCAACGTAAATTGATATCGCGAACGAAATAGCTGTTTGAACAGGTGACTCGACAGCTGTTACCCCCACGACTTTTATTCCACCCCCGTGCTGCCGTCTGCGCCAGCGGAATATCACGATATCAGCCATCTATGTGCTCCACAGCGCTCCCCGATCGTCCCGCGTTCCATAGCTATATCCGCATACCGTTATACTTATACGTGCAATGAAACTTTTAATACCCCTGAATGCATTCGAGGCATTTTATTCCCATCGACCTTGTCGGGGTACGAGCAAAAATATCGCTTGTTAAATCGAGCAAAAAAATAACCGCAGTCACGAAAAAGTATCTTTGAAAAGAGCATTCGTTGACCCAATTTTTTTCACGTTAAATTCATTCTGCCCGGAAATTTTTAGAATCAAATGTAGGGCATCGGGAACTTCTTATATTCACATTTGGGACGAGAGTGTCGCATTTTTTTTTTTTTTTTGAAAAATGTCATGAAAAAATTGTACGGATTCGAAAGATAATGCGTAAACGTTGTGTGGAATTAAAAAAAAAATTCTGCGTCATGAGGTTTTCAAAGATCTTTGAAAGATTTTTTTTTTTTTATTATTGAAATGTACGTTCGTAAATTAATTTCGTGGGGGAAAATGAAAGAGACGAATATTTTTGCATATTTGCTTCGCAAAATAATGCCGCGCCAAAGGCATTCTGTCACGGGATCACGAAATTACCGCTTTGACCGAGGAATTAAACTCGATTACTCACTCGTATCGTATTTTCAATTCAATTAATATCGCTTGGTAAATCCGGCACAAAAAAAATACTGCACGCACGAAAGGCATCATCGGAGAGCATTCGATGACCCAATTTTTTACTCGTTACATTTATTTTGCACGACAGTTTTCCAATATTATACACCGCGTCAGAAACTCTCATGCATTTCGGTCGAATCCATGCAGAAAAAAATATTTTTTTTGATACCCGTATCGAAAATTATAAATAAAACCGTGTGCCAAATTTAAAGAAAAACCGTTCCCTTACATACTCTTCAAATATCTTCAAAAGATAACGTTCGTTCAAAATGACCGAAATAACGTTTACAAATCCAAATTATACCGCAAATAAAAAACACAAGTGTTTTAACATAATTAATATAGAATATCAAAATACTAATATATACCTATAATAACTATTCAAAAATAATGAATAATCATAAAGAAATATCGTTGTTTCGATGGGACTTCGTGGGTGCACAAAATGGCGGCTGGGAGCGGCCATTTCGTTGCGCGTCTCCGCCGCGCTTCGACCGAGGAATAAAACTCGATTAGCTGTTCGTGAAAAATGTAATAAAAGATAGGAGTGGCCTCGCGTGTACAAATAGGTACAGGGGTAATGCATATCCCTCGGGACAGTGAGGCACGAAAATCGCCGGCAAGTCTGACAAATAACCTAATTAATCGAGTGGATTTAATTAACTTTGTCCGGTACAGTCGCGACTTCGCGCTCAGCAGGTATAACTCCAGCAAGCGCTTTATAGAGGCGTGTATGTATCGGTTAGGCGGACGCATAAAAGCACATACAGTTTTAGTATCTATCTGTATCGACTGGGCGACCTGTCGAAGTTACAATGCCGAGGGCACACGCGAGTTTGCGTGCACCCCGATTCGTTTCATCCCTCCGGTTCTTCCAGCTGTTTCATCCGGTGAACTCCCTTCTCCAATCTAAGAGTCAGCATTATTCCCGGTGCTAGTTTAAGCACGGCACGATATGTCCGGAGTGGCCAAAAGTCAAAGGGATAATGTAGGGAGACTTTATACTCCGGAGGACAATAGAAGAGCCAAACCCGTCGAGACCTCCAAAGTCAGAACCTTCGGTCCCTAATGAATATTGACCTCACACACGACCGGTAATCTGGCTTTCACTATCATCAGTAAAGGTTTCCTTTTGACGATGACTTCCTGACTCGGTAGACCCGCGGCATATTTTCACAGGGAGTTTGAGATTTATGTGGAAATTAATTTTTTTTTTTTTTACAGTGAGTCTTGCTACGTTTGTTATTCTTCGGTTATTTTTCGAGTCACAAGAAAATGATTTTCGATTAAAGTATCGGTTAACGGGACAGTCCTGCTTATAAAGCTACGAGGTCTCCCACGTGCATTTCTTAACGCGCGTAATTGTTCTTTTCCCGTGCACGGTGGAAGAAAAAAAAGCATGCACGTAACAGAATTACGTAAAAACGGCGGTGAACTCAGGGGCTCGGCCTTATTATCCGGCGCACGATAAGCCTCTGACGTTCGATAACAAGGGGTGGCTTGATTCACGTAATGCATTAGCGATCCCGAATTATGTCGCAGTACAGCAAAGTGCCTCTCATAAGATAACAATAATCTCCATCTCCGACGATCATTTTTTTTTTGTTTTTTTTTTTTCAAAAAATGTTATTTTTATTACTATTTTTGAGAAATTTTCGCAGTTAATTTTTCGTCTGTTTCCCGTAGTTTTTTTGGTCAGCGAGCACAGAACGGATAGATTCGTAACAAAGTCGATCGAGACCAGTGGGCGCGCCCATCTGGCGAACGATAAGACTGAGGGGGTCGAGGGAGGAAATGGAGATCGAGCGAACTGGTCGCGCATGGATTCTTCCGTCCTTGTCGAGAACGAGAAGGGAAACGTGAGACGAGGGAAGAGAATTCACGAAGATATAGCAATAAACAATTACTTAAGGCACTGTTAGGCACACCGGGCCGAGACTGGCGCACCCACGCATTAGTCGGAGTAGCCACGAGAGCCGCACCCATCGTCATGAGAAGCAACTTCTTACCCTTCCTATCGTACATTTACATACGCTTCGATCGCTGCATAAACTGCGAACGAAACATCATTTTTTTCCACGTCGAAGAGGGAAAAAAATCAAATTTGTGAGAGACTTCGGAACAGTAAAGAAACCTCTTCAGATGCCACTCACAGAGATGAAAAAAAAAAAAAAAAGTATTTTTTTTACGACGAATCTATCAAAAAAAGATGAAAGAATTGGAAATTCGCGTTAAAAAAATATAAAAGAATGATTCTTCCTGACTGACAATGAAAAAGCTTGAGAAACTCCTATGAGGAAGCTTCGGCGAGAAAGCTTCGGCTTCGTTCTGGTTTTATTTTATTTTTGTTCCCGTCGTCGTAGAAATGCCGTAATAATATAGTATGGGTGTAAAGAACGCGATATAAGTACGGTGTCGGAGGTGGTTGGGGAATGGTACACACGTAGGTACACACCGTCGTCGAACGCATAAAGACGGATTGTTAGAAGAATTCCTCCACGTAGCCGAGAGAACCTCCTTTGAGTCGTTTCCGTTTCTTCTGCCGCACTATCCTTTGTGCCTCTCGCGCGTCAACCTCCTCGTCTTGAGTGAGGGACGCCGAAAGGAATTATAGGATTGTAAACTCATTTTATGTCGGCAAAGACGAAAAATAAATAAATTCAAAAAAATAACGTACAAAACAGACTCGGGAAAATGTAGGGGCGGATGCGGGTTTCGTAGCTGAGAATAATGTTCCTTTGAAGTATTTTTCTAGAGTCCACGGTTCTCGAGATACGAGCTGTCGAAGCTTTCGGCCAATGAGGGCGCAGCGCGACAGCGCGCGCCATCTACCGTCCGTCGCCGATTGGCTGAGAATTTCAACAGCTCGTAACTAACAAACCACGCTTCGTACAAGGTTGTGCCAAAGGAAAAGTTTTTCCATTTTTCAACCAGGAATGTCATCGACCGCCCTTTGATCTCGAATTTCCGGATGGAGCGAGTACATCGACATATATCGATGTATGAAGATACTAAATTATTTATAAATTCCCTGTTCGCTCGTATCGCTTTAAGCAGGCAGTTTAGTTAAAATATGTATTTTGCTCGGCCATACGTGACCACCGTAAGTCGCGCTCGAGGACATAGATATCCGGTGTCTGCGCGGACGATGACGTTAAGTCATCGAGCGGTTAACCAGGTCTTCTCGTAAGCACGAACGTGTATTGACGAAGATAGCCGAGACGTTTGCACACCGTAAGATAATAAGGTGGGCGAGGTCTCGGTTACACGCTTCGCGGACGGGGGATTCCCCGGTCGACGGTGCATCGCAGCGCCCTCTCGGCATTCGCAAAATTTCAGTTATAGACTGTATAGATTCAATATTTCCGATGTTTTTAATATCCTAAATATCATTTTTTCATCACAATTGCAGCCAATATTTAATATACTAGTTTCTTCATCAAAACTCCCAATCTAATTCATTAAATTTGAGATGACTTTTTTGTCGAGTTTATTTTATATCCCCGATGTTAATAAATTGCGGTTGTAAGACTCTTTCTCATTGCGGACGGCGAACTCTGGCGATAATTTGCGAAAGCTCCGCAACAGCATAAACCCAGCGAGTACAATCTTCGAATGATGCATCTAGCAGGCAGATAAATTCAACGCCGATATTACATCTAACGTTGTCAACACGCGGATGCTAAACGATTATTGTTTTAATAAACGTTATATGGCCCTCGAGTGTCGGAGAGGTCTAGTGGTAAAGGGTCATTCCCCGGCGTCCAATGGTGATGAAACTCTTAGACGCAACGCCATTGTCGAGGCGCCAGGAACGGGGAATCCCCGCTTGGAGGTTGGAACACTCGCGCTTTTGCGAACCAAGAATGAGACCCGTTTCCATCCAGCTCGAGGAAACGTCTGCGGCGAGACCGAGAGGTGTATCCTGCCCGGAGCTCTGAGGAATCGAGCTTAAGTGTGACGCCTGAAACGGTCGGGGTGTTCTAGTAATATCATTCGGCAGGATATGATGGCGTGTCGTCGCACCCTAAAGCCCTAAATGAAAATTGACTTCTGGTGGGTTGTACGTGAATCCGTCTCTCTCATAGTCTTTCTCATTCCCACTTTCACCGACTCCAATTGCGGAAACAGTCTTTACCGTCTGCGAACTTCACTCCGACGTCGACCGCCTTTTACCATTTTTCTCCCGATATTTTTATGAACTCTCGTTTCTTCGAGCATATTTTAATTGCACGCTTTCGATATCTCGCACATTTGAGTTGGTGATATCTATTTTGGCTGGCTTCGAGACGCAACTCATAGCGGGAGGATCAGAAATGCGCTCGCAGCGCCCCCTTTTACGGGAAAATAACCTCAAAATGGCATCGCAAGGAAAGTCATCTATCGTCAATGTCTTTTAAAGTGTTGTTTTCTACCTTGGTGAGAATTGACCTTTGATATTTTCCTGTTTGAGAATTTGATATATGTAATGACGTTTCTCGAAAAAAAGAGAGCAAAGGTGAGGAAGGATTTTTCGAACCAATGGCATTAAAACTGTACATTCGATGAATAATGAAACCAAGACGAAAAAAAAATTATGAGGTATTCGAGGGAGTGGCCTGCAGTCAGCTTTGAATCTCGGGGGACAAAGGTGAGGGGTGTGGGCAAGGGGGTCCCTGTCGATGCCACTGGCACGGCATGGCCTTAAGGGAGCGGCCAGGAAACGGGGCTCACCATTAGACGCCTCGCGTAACTCTAGCTTGCTCCGGTGCGTTTCTTCACCCCCGCCGCCCAGACCGTCCGTCGTGGCCTCCAAGGATAATTGCACCGGCTAATGGTTTTTTCTTCCTTCACTTGCCAAGGCTCGGTTCATGAATACCCCGACGGTGGAAGAGAAGAAAAAAAATTTATTAGCCGTTGAGCGCAACATTAATAAATAAAAAAATATTCTAAAAACGTTTATTCGGTAGATGAATTCTCAAGATTTAATTCCGCTTGGTATAATTGTATCTCGGAGAAGGAAAAGGCTTCAAGGAATTTCTCATTTATCGAGATTATTTCAATTAGAATTAAACCGGTGTATCGACCGAAGCTCGGCCAAACAATTTTAACGAGCGAAAGTAATTGGACGTTGTTGTTAAAATTAATTCGCTTAATAAAGTTTGTAAAAAATTCATAAAAAAGAATTTCAAGTCCCAACTTTTTTCGAATCTTTTAAACGTCGATAAATACCAGATGAAACTTTGTAATAAATAGGTCTATGTTTTTTTTTTCTTTTATCGTACGTGCAGAGCTCCGTTGCGTAATGGAAAAATTTAATAATGGGATTGAGGAGGACGAGAGGGGACAGGGAAAACAAAGGACCACGGCCACTTGACGGATGAGCCAGGACGGCAGAGAACTCTGGGGGAATCCCCGGGTATAGCGACGCAGGGGTCTTGTTACTTCATTACGAATTCATCGACGGATTTTCCGATTGATTTCCTCGGACGCTTGCAGCAAAGTGGCTTGACACGCGAGACAAATCTCGGCAGAAATCATTCCCGAAGCGCACGGATTGCGTGTCAAAAACGAACCCTTCGTAATTTAATGTCTCGCTAAAGTGCAATGGAAAGAATTGATAATTAATTCGTTGACGTCAACGACAAAGATCATTTATTTTTGTGAACCTTTTATTTTCTCCTCATCATTGAAATTACCCTGGAATCGAGATTAGTCGAAATTGTGCCACTTGCTTAACAACAGGTACGACCAGTATATCGTTATCAGGAAGCCAGCCAATCTGTATGCTAATCGCACAAGTCGGGGGCTTGATGATCGCTGCCACTTTCGGACGGTTTCCCCGATATTCGTGTGGGATTATAGTCCAACCCCTTAAGCTTCTCTCGGAGCCCGTCACTATCGACACTGGTAATGCGCATTTGGTCCCGCATTAAGATTTAAACTGTGATCACAATTTCTATTAAATAATCCTTCGAAGCATTCAATGTTGTCATGAACAAAGTTTCAAGTACATCGGTTGGTTTGTAATCAATTTTTTCTGAATACGAAAAAGATGTCACCTGTGATACAAAAGGTAAAAAAAAAATTAGTTGTGCACATTCTCAGCTGATCTTAACTTTTCACTGTTACTAACTTTTTAATTACCGATACTAAAATTTACGTAAGCAAATTTGTTCTCAGGGATAATCGAAAATATCACCGAGAAATATATGTGTATTTCTTTCGGAAATCTTTTTCGTCCTTTCGTCGGTTTCTTTTTCAAAATTTTTTACATCTCAGCATTCTGCGTGCAAACGAAAGTACAAGAGTGTCTTTTTGTGTCTATTAACTTGTTTTTTTTTTCCATATCAGTGGAACGATTTTTTTTTTTTTTTTTTTTTTTTTTTTTTTTTCGTCCTTTGATGGCATCCAACGAAATTTTCGCCTGATGGCACGGGAGAACGAGGGAACAAGCGAGAGTAAATTTTAATAAGATAGCCGGCTAGCCAAGGTGGCAAAACGAGATTGCTGGACCGAGTTGAACTGGGTCGGACGGGAAGCTCTCTCATCGCACGCGTTCTACGGTCCGAGCAAATACTTTTCTTGACTACTCGAGGACCGAGAGAGAGCTAGAGAGAGAGATAGAGAGAGAGAGAGAGGGAGATGGGTCGGGAGAGAGTGAAGCTCTCTGAAAAATAAAGAGAGCAAAAAGAGGAACCGGAGGAAAACTAGTACTGGTGTGCGACGAGAGCATTCCGGGGGGCGGCGTGCGAAAAGCTTCCACCCCTTAACTGCCGAGAGCTTTCCAAGCTTTATTTCTCGCACGAGAGATTCCGCGCCACAATTTCTTATTATTCTCGTGTGCTCCACCACACGCTCACATTTTTTTGTTTTTTTTTGCTCTCCGTTTCATCTCCCCAGACCCTTGAATTAAGTATGAAGAATTTCCATTCGGAATGCGCATAATAAATTTCATTAAGTGCTTCGGGGCTTAAAGAAATAATAACAAAAAAAAGCAATCTTTTTTTACCCCTTGAATCCCGTTAAGGTAGTTTGAGCTACGAGATTGGTAAAAAAAAAAAAAAAAAAAAAAAAAAACAGATTTTGTAATTAAAAACCATAACTAATTTTTTTTTTTTTTTTTTTTCAAAAGCCGAATTTACAATTCTTCAAAACTTCAAACGATTATTCTCGACAATGAAATTAGTGAGAATCGATGTTTTTCTGCTTATCGAATCGACCGAGCTCCGGATTTTCAGGCATCTCGTTCCCGAGAAGAACAATCGCGCGCAAGACATTTTTCGACTTTACGTTTTTTCATCCGGTGTCCATTTACGTGTCCCGCGATCGTCGAGCGTGTCGGCGATGTTTCTTATCCTCGTTAAAATCGACAAGCACCTGTTGCTACGGCACAGTCTCCGGCGATCACGAGTGCGTTACATAAATGAATTCGTGGAAAAAAAAAAAAAAAGCCAAAAAAACCAAAAAAACCAAAAAAACCAAAAAACAAAACCAAGGTAAAAAAAACACCAATGTACATGCGACTAGACACGCCCGTCATGAAAGCAGTGATCCGGAAACGCGAGAATTGACGGCTGAGCTTGTTCGCTACCGTTTTTTTTTTTTATCTTCCCATCTGCATATAATGCGAATAACTGTTGCGAGGATGCAACAGCCTTGTATTCTAGCAGCAACAGTACTGAGGAGGCGGAAGGGGCGACGATTTTAGTCAGCGCGCGTACAGTTCAATGTTACCTATGTGTATTCTTGCTCTATGTTTACACATATATATATATATATATATATATATATATATATATATATATACACATATATATATACACGTGTGTATATACCATCCCTATTGATCGAAGCTCAGAGGAGCATGGAGTTACAGGCGACTGCTGCCGCTGTGCCGCTGCCGGCTCCTGGCGTCAACCCCCTGACCATCTATTGACGCCACCCCATAGGTCGACCCGCTTCGACGTTTCTTCTTCGTCCCTCTATACTTAGACTTCGGCACATCGATAACCCCGAAAAAAAAAAAAATGGACACTGCGAGACTTCGATGCAATCACCTTAACGATGAAATTTTCGCACAAGCGCGATTTCTCTCGAATGTCGGTCGCCGCGTGGAACTTTTTTTTTTTTTTTTTTTTTTTTTTTTTTTTTTTTTTTTTTTTTTTTTTCGTGACACGCGTTGCATCACAATATTTTTTTTTTTTGCGAAGCTTTCGCATGCGACAATGTCCGAGCGAACGCCCCGATTTTCCGGAGGCTCCCGCGCGGTGATCGAACGAGGGAGGGAACCGGGGGTGGTGGGACCCGAATTCCATTTCCGTCCAATTACGATTCGTCCCGTAGTCATATTCTCCTGACCGACCGATTGTCACTTAATTCTCTTTTTTTTTTTTGTTGTTTTTTCTCTTTTTTTTTTTTTTTTTTGCCAGTGCGTAACTATTGCGTGGGCGAGCGATCGACTGCTGGAGTAAATAACGAAGAGACTCCTACAAGTCTCCCGATAAAAGTCGACCGACAGTCTCTCATAATAAAGATCCAATGATGGGAGATGGACAATGGACGAGCGCGTGGGATCTTAATTGGATGATTCGAACGGACGATAAATCGTTGATAAATTGCATCGAGTTTTTTTTTTTTTTTCCCCCTTCATATTCTCGGCTCTTCTTACTTCGTTCTTTCGTTCGTTAATTTCTCACACACTCACTTCTGAACGTCTGCGGTACTTTTTTTTTTTTTTTTTTTTTTTTTTTTTTTTTTTTCCCGCTAACACGACCCCGACGAAGAGTCTTATTTTTTTGCGTCTCCCAATACTCGCTCGATCTTTCTTCTCGCATCGTATCCGGACGATAATAGCAGCGCGGATCGAACGCGCGATCGGAAGGAGGATGCTCGCTCATCGACACTCCACTGGACGGCGAAGACGATAAACGGACATCGTCTTCCTTCTCTCGAACGATGCCACTCTCGGACCGTACCTAGACGCTTCTATTTTAGGTGTCACGGTCGAAGACGTATTTTTATCCCTCGACTATGACACGACCTCGATGGGATCCGGGACGTGTTACTTTTTACCTACCTTCCTTTTTTTTTTTTTTTTTTTTTTCTTTATGCCGTTTATACGTACGAGCGCGGACTCTTGTTCACTCTTTATCCGTTCGTTCGTTAATGCACGACCTTGCACTCGATCGCTGATTATCAATTAAATTCGCTATTTTACACCGCGGTACTGCCTTGAATAAAACGTATTCTCGACGGAACGATTTGCCAAAAGGTTACCGATTTTTTTTTTTTTTTTGCACTCCGACGGTCGAAATTTTTTTTTTTTTTTTTTTTGAGAATACGAATTCCTTGTTTGTTGACGATTTCATCATTTTTCTTATTTTTTTTTTTTTATTTGTTGAGATTGTTGGGAGTTTTTTCGCGTGTTTTTTCGGGTCGAGAATAAAATTGTCATTGGAGATTGACGAGGTATTTAAATCTAAACGATTTTTTTTTTTAATGACCTCATTGTTTTTTGAACACTCTGACGGTTGAGATTTTAATTCTTTGCAAAAATATGAGTTGATAATGTTTTTTAACGTTTTTTCTTCATAATTTGTTGAGTACCTTAAGATTTATTTCGTCTGTTTTTGGGTCGAAAATACAATTGTAATTAGCGAATGGCAATCACCGAGGGATGTAAATGTCTTTTTTTCTTTGTTATTGCGAATAATAGCCAATTATTTATAACTGGATTTTTTTGTTGCTCGAGAGCTCGTCTCGCGGGACGTGGAGCCTGTTGCTAGGCGAGTTCGCGAAACGCAAACGCAGCCGAGCACGGCGCAACACGGCGCACGTGACTTAGATCGATCGGGGGGGTGGGGGATGGGATGGGAGGGTGGTCGAACCAGCGACCAATCCAAATCAAACCGGGATACTTTCCTTCCGGAACCGGAGAACATCCGGGTCGTTATTAAAATGTCTTTTTTCTCTAATTAAATTGAAGTAAAAACAATTGATATTTAGCCACGTTAATAATTACATCACGTTAGTCATTAGTGGTCCGAGGAATCGAGTTCCATCTCACTAATTATTAATCCCAATCACCCGTTTTGTAATAAATTATTTGCTCAATCGTTGTTATTCCATTTACATGCTCGCCAATTTCGAAATATTCCACCCGCCTCGTGACACATCGTTCGAGCGATTTTTCACTAATTCATTTATTATTGTATTAACTTTTTTTTTTTTCATTTAATATTATGCGAATTTCAAGAATAGTCGAAATACAAAAAGCGACAGAAGAACTTTAACGAAAGAAAAATATCACGGATGTTGAGTCGAATGTCACATTTTTTTTTTGCAGTCTACAATAAAATTTATTACGACTTTTCGCATCCTTCGAATTAACGAAAATGAGACACAAGAATTTTTTTTCTCCGCAAACGAATCCCCCCTCAAATTAATGGTTGAGCAATTTTTATAAATTATAATTTATGTTACTTTTATACCGAGGCTGGGTTTTTTTTTAAATATGAAAACTTCCAGTCCACCGAAGCAAATGTGATTATGTAGCATTATTGCGGTTTGCGGAGTCTGTGCTTACAAATGTGCGCGCGCGTGCGTGTGAGCAAGCGTTTAAAATCAAATTGGCCGAATTAGCGAAGAGGTTTCACTATCGGTGTTGCTCCGCTGCTCTTACCGCGGTCGGGAACGTTTCTCGTGGTGAGCCAACCGGTTAATTACTTAACAAAGCAATTGCGACGGTCTTCGGCCGAATTACACTGTCGAGGGATGGAGAGGGGAGGGGGGGGGGGGTGCGGAGAGAAATGAAAAACCGATGTCGCACATAGAAACTCAAATGAACATGGCTAATCCACTGAATCCGGTACCAGACTCGCGTGTTAAAAATTCTTCAATAAATTTTTGCGCTTAACGAAAAATACGATTAATTTTCATCACAGAGCATTAATAATGGACTTTGGGAAAACCCACGGAGATCCACGCAAAAAGTAGTATTTTTCGACAATTTTTGTTTACCTTGCTGACAACGAGTCTGTCGGATTTTTTGACACTGGCGGTGTTTTGTGCAAACAAAACACCAGATGCAAATGTAAAATTGAGTCGTCCTACACGTTTAATCTTAAGTCGACTTGAAGGGCCATTTGTAGGCAATTTCTTTGCTCCGCCAGTAAAGAGTCGGTCGTTATTTTTTTATTACCTCCTTAATGTTTCATGTGGAAGAACGCACCAAAAGTGAAACGAAAAAATTTTTTTTTGCCAAAACTATTACGGAGTGATGGAGAGCCCGAGGTGAAGTTTATTCATTTCACAAAATCGTCGCAACCTACGACGTCTTCGATCGCAATTGGACTTAATTAGTGACTACCAAAAAAGTGGGTTCTCCGTGCCGTAACTCTTTTTCTCGAGGTTTCGTCCTACGCGTTAAATCTTGAGGCGATGTATAAAGACGACAGCAGTACGGAATATCTCGATCGGCCTATAAAAGCTCTAGGAGCGTAAGGAAGTCGCGTTCAGTGTACCAAGACGATTCGGTTCCGCAGCTACGCACGGTTTGGTAGTCATCCATAATCTTAGACGTCCTCGAATCGACGAGCGAGCTATTAGGACCCATTTGTAATACTCCGAGGCATACAACGACAATATACCATTTCGATATTATACCGTGTGTGCCTCGACCTACGTAACTTCATTGAAAAATAATAACAACAACAACGATTATATTGCGATTTGGGTAGGAGGTGTATCCCTCCACGGTAAGAGCAACGCTATAAAAAGGATGTCGCACACCGACGAGTTCGCTAGTTCCATGAAGGAAAAGGAGATGTCGACTTCAAAGAATAGTTCGAGCCTTCGTTTGAATCAGGAGGGCGGTGGCAGTGGTAGTGGTGGTGTTGTTGGAATTGGTGATCGGAGTGAATGCTGGCAGGATCACGACACTGACTCGGAGATAAGCGAAAACGATTTCCTCACCAAGGGAGCCTTTTTACTCACGCCAAGTCACGAATTGAGCATGGAAAAGGCCGCTACAATATGCGAAAAAATGAACTTCAGGTAAGATCAATGAAAAACGGCTTAACAAATAGTCGAATCGTGTTCTGCGCTCAAAACCGAGCAGATTTTTCCTAAGGCAATTTTTCGTACGTTGCGTAGTTCTCGAGTTACGAGTGTTTGAAGTTCCCAGCCAATGGGGACGCTGGCAGATGGCGCGCGCGTCGCCAAGCGGCCCAATTGGCTGAATGCTTTGTACGCTTGTAACTCGGGAACTACGTACGGTAGAAAAAAATTGCTAAGGGAAAATCTGTCCAGTTTTGAGGCGCGAATACGATCGTCGCCATTATTCCGCAAACTATTAAACTTCTCTACGTGCAGTTATAAAACGCAAAGTTATTCTTCATTTTTCAACCTCCTTCTTGAGTTTCACTGGTAGCCCGTCGTCATCTCGACGCCTCGACGCCTCGACGCCCCAGCAACGAGCTCTGTGCCGCCTCACCCCTTCCCGCTCTCAGGAACCTTATTCGCTCCTCTCGTCTTCCCCTCTCGCCGTTCTCATCTCGCCACGACGACGACGACGACGACGACGACTACGACGACTACGACGACGACGACGATAAGTACGACGACCATTTCCAAGAAAATGAACTTCCGGCTAGAGCTATGTGGCATAGCCAAGGGACCCCTGCCTGCTGGATGCTCAACTATATATTATTGCTCTTCTGGGAAAAGGCTATCCCACTCCACTTCTGCTTCGTCGTTCCCTCATATTCTATATTATACTTATTATTTTCAACGTCTTCCATGTAGTTTCGAGGATTTGATATACTATCGTAGGGAGACGATTTGTAATTCATTAAAGCAGACCTGGCAGGTTCAGAATGAACTTCGAACAGACAGGGACAAGTTAGATCTACTTTGAACTAATCCAAACGAGTTTTTTTTCCACAGTTTGTAAGTCGAGGAACGCAAACAAGTTGTCTTCGGGGCCTCGAAGGCTCCACGGGTAATTAATACAGCCTCGCACGGATTAGGACAGCTTAGAACGAGTTTCAGTGACTCGGAAAGTATTTCAGTTACGTTAGAATATACACTGAGAACGTATATAACAACTACCAGTCGTCTAAGAAAAGCTTGAACAGGTCATGAGAGTTCGCAACTAAAGTGTCCTCTACAGCAGAAGCTTCCAGATTTCGGTTTTAGTTGCGTCAGAGCGTACAGGGACAAATGCGGAGCTAATCTAAGGATTTACATCACATTGAGGGGTCTCATAAAAAAATTGAAGGCCTCAGAGGAAGCATTTTTCGCGTTAGAATTCAGAGAACTTTTACTTCGTTCACCTAATTGGAACCATTGTGAATTCATTTGAATTTACTAAAATAACTATGGTTTCTTCAATTTTTTTTTTTTTTTAGGGGTGCGTTTTCCCTGACGAAGACGTCGACCGGAATACTCTTCAAGTTCAGTAACATCGAGGACTTTCAGGCAGTTTACAAAAAAGGCTTTCACAAAGTGACCGGTGCGCGGTTCTACAAAAAAATTGCTATACCATGCAGACCTGCCAAAACTTTTACAGTGTACGTGCTCGACGTCCCCGAGGAGTTGCCGGAGGACGATGTCAGGCACGCACTTTACAAGTATCGATCGATAGTCGAAGTTACGAGACTGCCTCTTAACACGGGCACCGTCTGTGCGTAAATTTGCTCAGTCTGTAACGAACACAGCAACCAGGTAAAAAAAAAAAAAATGGTGGTAATTTTTTATTTTCTTATTATTCGACAGTGAAAGCCGTGAACGACAAGCTAAAGAACGAGAGTCAAAATTCCAACGAACCGGCGACTATCTACACCGGACCACCTATAATCAGAGTGACTCTTGCAAGCGTCGAGGAAACTTCCATGCTTCTGAGTCGCGGACTCGATTTTTATGGAGCCACGTATTTTCCTACCGAGACCCCGCATCCTTCGGCTCAAAATCTATCCAAATACAAGAATAACAGGTGACCATTAAATTCTGTAATCACACTTTTCCAAAAATATGGCAGTGGCAATAGCGACCAGAAAATTAGTAAAATTTGATTCTTTCAAAATTATTTGAATTTTAAAGTTTATCCGTCACTGTGCGCTTCACAAATATTTCCGGAGAGAAAGCTCGCTCGATCTCAAACTGCGAGGAAATATTCTCATGCACGATCCGTTAAATTTTGTGTAATTCCGATAATCCACTTTAATGAAAAAAAACATATTAATTTTTCATCTACAATCGTGCATACATTTTTGAATACGTTATGCGTTTTCGCACGAAAAATTCCAGTTCGGCAATTTATATTTAAATTCTTTTCAAGGCCTGTTCATCGAAAAAAAAAAAAGTTTCGTACACATTTCGCGACAGTCTTCATCCATACAATAACCGTCGTTATTATTTTTTCATAAATAAAAGTACCGATTATTTTTTTTAAATTGTCAAAAGGTGGGCAGAGTTGGCTTCTCTCGGTGCAGGACAGCGTGTGAGGGACCTACTTCCGGTCTTCGATAACGCGGGTTTCACGAAATTACCGCCTCCGGCGAGTCGCGTCATCAAGCCCCAAAGAAACTGACACGACGAGCCGCAAAAGAGGGGATAGCGAGAAAAGGAACAAAGAGGAAAAGGTGGTAGGTGAGAGGGGGTTGGGAGGGGAGGTGGTGAGAGCGGTTTGTAGAGAGAACAATTAAGAACGGTCGTTCATTTTCACCCCATCTCTGTCTCGTTATATCGATCGAAGAGCTCCTGAAAGGGAAATATGGAAAGCTGGTTGGAAAGCTCGTGACTCGTTCAAAACTGTTCCTGACAAGTGGCGATTAATTAGGTATCGGCTTTAAACTCCTCTGTCATTGAAATTCAAAGAGCGACAATAAAACAAAATTTAATATTAAAAATTAAACAAAAATATTTTTGTTACGTAGAATGTATATTAATAATTTATTATGTGTAATAATATCGCATATATATATACCTCGTTACCAGTTACTAATTAATTTATCGAATAAATATTTTGCTCGTTGTTTCGTATTTTTATGGTGAATCGGCCATTTTGGATTTTACTACAATGTTCCTATTTAACTTCAGCAGACAGATTCGACTTGTTAACTGAAATTAAAATTTTATGTTAATCGCGCTACATGAAAAGCTCAAAGAATTTACGAAAGCTCAACCTACGTATTGTTCCACCAACTGTGTATTTTCGCCACTTCCGGTGGCCGATCACCGATGAAAAAAAAAAAAAAAAAAAAAAAAAAATTATAACATCTCTAAATAAAGGATCCTTTACGATATCTCACTTGCGTTTGCCTTTAATCCCGGCCCCACGTTTCGCTGGGTCGAGAATAATTTTTTTAGTATCTTATCCGGATTATCGAGAGAGAAAAAGAGAAAAGAAAAAGGGTGAAAACCGGCGAGGGAAACTCGAACTGAAATTGCACTCGGCGTTATAACTATAAACGTAAGTTTTGCGAATGTCCCGTCGTTAGTAGTATTGCCAGAAAAGGCGCGGCGCGATAACCGTAGAAGTTTCCGTTTCCCTCCTCTCGCAGACTTTTTCACAACCCCCCGCCGTCCTAATTCCCAGCGCGAAGCAGTTCGAACGCACTCGAGAAAGTCTGACCAGAAGGCGTGCGCTACGGCACGAAACAAATGCAACTTCAATTTTTAATTGACCCAAAGTTGTGCGTTTGGCGAACTCGGGGGTTGAAAAATTTTTAATTCGCTGAAAAAAGTGTCGAAGCGCGTTGGAAAGTGCATTGACGACATCTGACTGATGAGTTTAAGGGTTGAAAATTGTATCGCGAGTGTACGGAAAGATTGCAGGTCTTCCGACCAAAGAATATTAATTACATATTTCATCGAGATTTAATTAGCGATCAAAAGTTTTCCAGTTAATAGATTTGGAGGGTTGGAGATGGGACATAAAAAATGTATGTGGAGCTCGTAGGTTGCCGAGGATGCCTCGAGGCACCAGGAGTCTCGAGTCAAAGCTCGATGCACCCTGGCCGCATCATCCCCACCCCCCCACCCCCTTTTTTTTTTTTTTTTGAAAACCCACTTCTTTGCCCTTCGCGGCCTGGCGCCTGTGCTCCAACTACATCTATAACGCAACACAGCAAGCTTTGAATATTCCCGGAACGCCTGGTAAGCTTCTCTCAAGGACCATCGATGCTTTCACCCCCTTTCGACACTACCCCCTTACCGCCCCGGCCCAACCTTCCCGGCAGTACGTACCCACCGCTATATCCATTCAGAGCGAGAAAATCAATAATTAAACAAATTTTTTCATCGCCAAATCCGTGTCAAGGGGGTAGCTTTTTGCTTTAAGCCAATGATAAAAAAAAAAAAAAAAACAGAACTCATTTTCCGTAAGATATTCTTCGACGTTTGATCATTCGCTGTAAATATTAAGGGTAGTTTTTTATTAAAAAAAAAAAAAAAAAAAATACATTTCCGAACCTGCCATCGACGAACGAGCTGTTTGGCTTTCATTTTTGACGAAATAAAAATACAGAGCGAGCTTGTTCTCCGAAAGATATTTTACGAGGCTTGACTTACGCCACACATGTTAAGGGTAGTTTTTCGTCGCGGTCCACGGACCGTTCACCAATGGACTCGTGATGTAACACGGGAGAGGGTGAAAAGCGTGCGAGGGCTTTGGTCTCCCGCAGTGTCGGCTTTACTCGAAAAACTTTGTGAGGGTGGATCAGAGGGGTTGCCGAGGGAGGAGGAGGAGGAGGAGGGGTTGGTGATCGAGCTATGTATCTCCATCTCAGCGTCGAAGCGTGATGGAAAGTTTCTCGTCAACGTCCAGCGTTCCAGTTCGTACGGAGTTTAATTAGCGAGTCTACGGGGGTCGGCGAGTCTTCGACGGCGAGAGGGATGAGGCAGGTCGAGAGGGTTGCTCGCTGCAGAGCAATCTATCCGTAACGTTTCACGGTTGTCCCGTGTTCCAGGAGCGTGCACCACTTCGCCAGGAGGGCCATAGACCTCGATCCACTTCGATGTATATATTCCAAGGGATTCTACGGCACTAAACTACCCCCCCCCCCCCCCGCCAAGCGTCTTCCGCCTAAAGCATCCCCTGGGATTCTATGGACTGGCAACGCCATTCGTACGAAATTAGAGCGAACCAGGTGCAGTTCCAACGTTTGCGATCGAATTTTTAACTATTCTATCGCGTCGCCTCCTCGTAAATGAAGATGTGTATTTGAAATAAAAAATGGAAAATTTCGAAAATTCAGGGTTTTTTTTTTTTTTTTAATTTTTTAGTAATATTAAGACGTGAATGAAGATGAAATCGTTAAGTTTTTATTTTTATAATCCCTGTCTGAAGACGATTTTTTTTTTTTTTTTTTTTTTTTTTCGGATCTTGAATTTGCCGGAAGGTCAATTAAAGTCGTGATTAATAAACGACGAAGTTTTGTTCTCCCGAAACCACCCGAGTGTTTCAGAAGGGAAAGAAAAGAGGATCGTTATTTTATTGTTGATATTCGCAGAACAGTCAACGAAGAGAATAACGAGGAAAACGTTCGACACGAGTGAACGTAGAAGAAATTTTGGCGCGGAATTCGGCCGAAAACGGTAAAAGGATTAAAATCGATAGCGTTTATTAACTACGTCAAAAAAAAAAAAAAAAAAATCTGGAGCACCCATAAAGATAAGAATAAAAATGGTGTATCGATATCATTTTTATAATCCGCAACGTAAACGGATTATTTTGTTTTTCGAAGGACCTCGAGCACGCTGAGCTTTAATTAAATCCGTGATTAACGAACAACGAACAAAGCGCTGTTTTAATTAAGTTTTTTTTTTTTTTTTTTTTTTTTTTTTTTTCACGAAGATGTCGACAATATTGACGCGACGACGCGATGGAGACTTTGTCTATTAAATCCTCCCCGTCCACCCCATGTGTCTCGTCCTCACGTCGATCGTTTAATCTATAATCCGTGTCTGCGTCACGGGTGTCCATGGGAACCCCCACGATGCGGGTTCTGCAGCGAGAGTGTCGATATAAAGTCGCGACTCGTCGAAGAAACACTTCGACACGTTGCACCAACGTATACATTAATTATACACAAGCATACTTTTTGCTCCTGCTGAAGGAAGAACATAAACATACTGTGCGACTGTGACGGTTTTTCCAATCGAATCTTCCTCAAGGGTCGAATTTCGAGACATACGTTTGAACTTATAACCGAACTTCAACCTCAACTCAAGTTCGTCTCACGTTTGGATCAAAGTTTCATCTTGAGTTTGCACCTAATTGAAATCTTCCGAATTTAAGTCCGACTTAAATTCGAGCTCGACTTTGATCTTAATTTCGACCGAAGGTTCCGATTTAAGGTCGGCGGTGAGCCTGAAATTAAGTTCGAACTTCAGTACGACCTCAAGTTCAAGCTAAAGTCTCAAAACTCGAGTACGGACCAACCAGCATTCCTTCCTCCTCAGCCTCGATGCGTTTCCTCCCGTTTGGATAAGTTCAACGACGCCAAATGTTTAATCTCGCCTAAGGTCGAGACAAGACAGAAAAGTGGGAAAGCGAAGACGAAGAATACGAAGATCCGGGTTATAATAGAATTCACAATAAGTTTGCTTTATGTTACCGTGACTTTCGGATAACCGAGCTTAAAATTTGATTTTAATTAAAGCCACGGAGAGATATCCGATGGCGAATAAACTTTACTGCGTTTCTGTGTTTCTCCGACGGAGCACTAAATGAGCTGGTAAAATTTTACTGGCGTAACTTGCGCGACTGGGGAAATAAAGCGGGTGCGGACGGTGCGGGTTGGGGTTGGGGGGGGGGGGGGGGAGCTATAAATGACGAGGGTGGGGAGGCGCGCCGGGGGATGAATATTAAAATGTAAAGTTGCCGTTAAATTAATTGCGTTAACGTCGAGATATTTTCTCGGTGCCGCGATGCCGGAATGTTCCTTCTCTTCTCCCTTCTGCTTCTATTTTCTTAACCCTTCTCTTTTTTTTTTTTTTTTTCTTTGTCGATTCGTCTATTTTTCAGGGCATTTTTTTCGGTGATTTAACGTCGACAATCGTAGCTTTGCCGAAACGATTTGAGCGTCTATCGAAATTTGTTTTCCGTGGAACGGGAGATCAGCGAGACCACAAAATGTCACTTACACCGGACAACTATTTTTTTTTCGGATATCAATAAAGTGAAGTAATAAAGAGATTGCGAAATGGAAATTCGAAGATCGTCGTAAGTCCCCGTTAAGTGGTGTATCGAAACAGTGAGTGAATGGCCGATGGGAAGGGTGACCGTGTTTCGAATATTTATAGCAACCCCCCCGCGAGTCGCCATTTCGTTTATAATGACGTTAAGTACTCGTAAAGTCTTCGTTTCTGGCCGTGCGACGGAAGGGTGGCAGCGGAAAAGCCAAAGTTGGTCCGATCGGACGAGGGTCGGGGTCGAAGCAAAGTTCCTCTGCAGGGACGAAGAGTGGCAGAGTAAAAGAGGGATGGAGTCGCAATGGACCGTCGACTAATAGAAACGGAATTTCTCTTTACCTCGACCAATTAACATAATTATTGTTGTAACAAACCCATCATCGCACCGCCCCAAACTCACCCCTCGAATCCTCCCCATCCACCGATCCTCAAACTCCGCCGACCATTTTCGATGGAGACAAAGAAGATGGCTGCGGGTTATTTCGCTGTGTTGTCTCATCCCGAAGAGAAAATCTATGTGTGTCGAATATAACATTTTTTTTTTTTTATTTAATTTTTTTTCAATGCATATATTCATATTATCTCTCTTATCCTAGAAATGATTCAGCTGATTTTTTTTTTTTTTTTTTTTTCCATGAAAATAAAGCGATTTCGTGTGCGCATCGATGCGAGAGACGACGGAAAGATAAATTAATGTTAAATCCCCCTCCGAACGGTCTCTACTTCCTTTGTTATTTTCGTACAACGCATCGAGAGTAATTACTCGCGCGAATTAATGACCGCGTTACGTATTACATTATTATATTGCGATAGGCATGAAAATCGGAACATGAACGAAATCCTTCGGGATTCGCTTTTGTTATTTTATCATGGATAATTTACAAACGGCGCATATCGTTGATAAATAAAAATGTTTTTTTTTTTCGCGAATCACAACGAAGAATCTAACTCCAGACGGCCGAGTAATTTTTTCCTCAACTTTTTGTTCCGGCAAACAAAATAGTTAAGAACCCGAGAATCTTTACGCGGAAGTGCAGCGTTATTACATCCGAGCGATAGATCATGTTAATTGCCGAGTTCCGGGAGGCACGTAGCCGCCGTAACTTACGCGAGAGCTAGGCGCAAGGGTGCTTCGTTACATATATATAAGTAAAGGGGTTGGCCGACTCGACGGTATCTCAAACCTACTTGAATCCCTCGGTACCTCCGATTACTCGAAAATAAAAATAAACCGTACAAAAGCCGCGAGATTTATCGGAATATTAACGAAAGTAATTAAACACACAGCAATGTCCAGTCGAAAAGGCCGCGATCGTTAAAAAATGTCTATAAATATTTCAATTAATATTTTCGTGGATTTTTTTTTTTTTTTTTAAATTAGATTTCGATCTGATGTAACAAATTGTCGTAAACGAAAAAATTTGTAATAAACTGCAGAATGGTGATAAATGGAGTAGCTGAATGCACCTTACTTCGCATCTTTTTCATTCACGTTACAAATCGCGCTACTCTCGGTGTTTGCCTTCCGCTCGTCTCCTCGATATTTAAGTTTCCCGCCGCGCTCCGTCAGTTCAATTAAATTTCTTCGAGAGCGACTATAACGAAGTCACGACGCACCATGGCTGTCTCGTAATTATTATTTTTTTTTTTTCCCATGTTATTAATGCACCCTGCGTGCAGGAAGTCCAGCGCCAGGAGCAAGCGGCCGAGTGAAAAGAATAATAAAAAACAAAAAAGAACAAGGAAAAAAGTAGAAAAGAAAAATTGAATAAAGAATAAAGAAGGGAGGAGGTGCGATGCGAAGCTTGTTCGAGGGTGAGTTTCCTTCACTCCGAGCTCTCCACGACTTCAAGAATTTCTCTCGCATTTTTCAGCAAACTTTTACTCCGACGATTCGCTCCACCCTTTTCCCCTTGCCCTTTAAAACCCTTAAAACTGAATTCATCCTGCTACTTCTTAAAACTTTTTTTTTTTTTTTTTTTTTTTTTTCATTTTTCGACTTTTCCTCTCCCGTTTCGATGCCCTTCCGCTATTACACAATAATAAACTTCACTCCTTTCGCCGAAGCTCTCTTCTCCTTTCCTTTTATGTTTTTTTTTTCTCTCCCTATTTTTCGTTCGCCCTTCCACTGTGTTCTCTGCAAGCCTTACCAGAGAATCCAGCCTGTTGCGACTCACGCCTCGTCCATCGAAACTGTTCCCGCGTTTCCACCGTGCATTTTCTTTCCCGACTTCCGGAACCCTCGACTCAACGGGATTCCTCGGAAACGCCTCAGCCGCATCCCACATTCCGATGCTCTGTGACCAAAAGAATTCCAATCGCCGGGACCAGTGGAAATAGAGATGAGGGAGGAAAAAACGAAGAGACCAAAGGGAAACCCGAACGAACGCTCCGAAGCGACTTCCGATTCGGAATTTCAAAAAAAAAAAAAAAAAATCGAAGCAACTTTCGCGTTGATAATAATGACCCTGTTGCGGGACGATCGTCGCAAATTGTTTTTAGAGTCGATGAAACTCTATTTACTTGGTTGCGACGCTTGTGAATTTTTGCGTTGCATCGTCGTCGATTCTCGCCCCATCGGGGAATAATAAATACTATTGGAATTTAATTTGCGTTGCGTCATCATTATATCATGGTACAAATTATCTTCAACTTCGTAAGGACGGTCTATGGGATAGAAAGCGGTCTCGTTTCACTGGGACGAGCCTCATTAATAAAGCAACCGAGGTTGTTGGTGGAGAATCTCGAAGGGATGCGGAGCGCAAGCCGAGCAGCAAGGGTGGAGGAAAGGGCGAGGAGATGAAGACGGTCTTGTAGCGAACTTGGAATGTTTTCCGAGAATCGAGACTGACAAACCCAAAACGACGTTTACGTCTCCCTCTCAAATCCCCACGGTGGTTGAATGAAACGTTGAAGGAGACGAATGTTGCGGGTTTCGATGTACCAACTACATTCCCGTTGCTGCACGGGAAGATCAACACGAATTAACGTCGTTGATTATTCACCCACGCTTGTATTACTTCCTCGTGATTAATTAACATGAATTGTCTCCCGTTCTGTGGAAATTCATTCACCGACATTCACGTTTATATAATATACATTTGGCGTCCCTTCCAATCGCGTTCTCATGCCCATTTCGTATTTTCGGTTAATCGTTTATTTAAGATTCATGAACGGCTGTGCAATTATTTTGTCCTCTTTTCCGCAGAATCTTGTCGAGCGTTTGAAACTGAAAAAAATTTTCCTTTAGCAAATTTTCGTGTGTGACGTAGTTTTAGAGTTACGAGCCTTTGAAGATTCGACCAATGGGGGTCGCGGCGCACGCGGCGCACGTGCGCGAGCGCCCTCATTGGTCGGAAACTCTCTCATCGTGTAACTCAGGAACTACGCGTCGGACATGAAAACTTCAAAGGGAAAGCTTGTTCCTTTTCGAACCGCGAATGTAACTCTGCATCTTTTCTGATAAAATTTCTCGATCCCGTTGCGCAGTGACTAAAAATAATGGCTCCGGTTTTACGGATCGATCGTAGTGGCGATCCTTACATCTTCGTCGGATTCTGCTATATTCTGTAATGTTAAATTCTGCGTGAGCTCCAGTATAATCGGCGCATTACCGGATTCCCCGGAGTTTTGGAAATTTCCCACCGTCGAAGTGGAACGATGGAAAGCGATAATTAAGAGGTCCATTGGAATTAACCAGGAGGTTTCCTGTTCGGTCTCCGCTGGAGTCCGATGGATGATAGAGGGTGCGGGGCTTCGGAGAGAAGAGAGATAATATACCGCGTGCAGGAAGTAAGCTAGAGCCAGATTCAAACGACTTTCGAACAAGCCTCGAACTCAATTCATTCGGAATTCAAATTACAGCGTGCGCGGATGTGAATACCATGGCTTTTCCTACGCTCGAGCTTTATCTCCGTCTTGGCTCCGACTACCTAGTTTGCGCAAACGTGGACTCCCGGTATTAACACACCAAGCTATATAATCCTTTCCATAGAAAACTTTCGCACACGGTACGAGCTTTGCGTACGGGTCAAAACCACACGTGTATTCCCTCTTCGAATACAATTAAACCAAGCGTTCCTCCTCGTTCTCGTTGTACGTCCTAATTTTTCGAATTCTAACCAACGAGAAGGCAACCCCATTTCCCCGTTGAATCTGTTTTCTCTCGAGGGGGAGGAGAAGGTTTTGTTCGTCGAAGCGTAACTCGTACCAACGAAACGGATCGCCGAGTGGAAGAAATCAATGCTTCCGGTCTCGGACAGGCAACCGCGCCGGACCAAGAAACTTATATTATTCTCTGCACGTTATCGTCCACTCAATTCTTTTCTTTCCTCCCTTTCCATCTCTTTCCCCACCTTACCTTCATCTTCTACTTTTTATTTTTAACTTTACTTCCATCCACGTTTCTCTCCATTATACAACTGTTCTCGAGTGCTCTCCTTTACTTCCATTCTTCTTCTCATCCCCTCTAAGACCACCCCGCTACGATATTACCTCCGCAACCCACGCCACAATCCCTTCCTTATTCTCTTTCCTTGAATCAATTTCGCAACTCCGTGGCGCAAAACTTCACCGCATTCAATTTCAGACGAACGTTTTATTTAATTCCGGTCGTTGCATTATGATTTCATTATTTTAGATAATTCCTTCGTTGGCTTAGTGTCAACTCGGGAAAATTACTTGTCCGAATGCATTGGACGGTGACCCATCGATTGCAATCAGTTTTATATTGGACGGATCGTTGTAGAGTAAATGTAGACAAGAAACAGCGGAAAAGTAATCATGAAAATCGCGATAGAGAGACATTTTATTGGATGACAAAAATCAAGAGGATTACCACAAAAGTCGTCAAAGGCAAGAAGGTAGTCACAAAAATATAAATAAAAAATAGATGTACCGACTCAAGGCCCAAAACGCGACTGACGAAGTAGCCGCGAATGTCGCCAAAGATTGGTTCTATTACTCTTTTACCCCCCCGGTTTAATCCCCAAAAACAAGGCATCGATAAGCGACAAAAGTCGCCAAGAATGTGGCAGACATTAGCCGCGAAAGTCACGAAAGACTACCGTGTCATCCCCATTTTTTTTCATTACTCTTATTTTCTGTCGCACACCGGTCCCGCAATCCTCGGGCAGGTACTAGACCGACTCTTAACCCACTTGAGGTCGAGTGTAGTACCGCCGAGTGAGTCGCGAAGAGGAGAGTTGTGTCATACGAGTGGCGACACACCGGTATCTCACTCGGTCGCCCAAGCTATCCAGCCATCAAGGCCCGGGCTCGCTTGTTCTCCTGCTTTAGCTTCCGAGGCTGTCCGTGTCTCGTCGGTTGCTCGATGAAGACTCGCCTGCAGGGATCGCCGTGTACAACCAGACCAACCTACGATGAATCCGACGAGAGCCTTGCAGGCGTCTCGGGTGTAGTCCGGACCAGGTCGATCAACTTCATCGCGCGGACGAAGATCAGCCCCGAGTCCACGTCCGACCAAGACGAGGTACACGGAAGTCGACGGCCTCAAAGACACGAGTAGCAACCGCGATGCGATGTCTAAAATTAAAGCGGAAGCGACGAGACGCAAATTCGGCTTGCCAACCACGGAGGGGTTGAAAAGATCGAGGGTTGCAGAGCGGCGGACGAATTCCTAGCCATCTTTCCTCCCCTCGTCATTGCGCAATGGGAATGAGGTTCGCCCTGGAGGGAGGCGAATGGCCCGGGTTAAAAGGCAAAGCGTCCGAAGCTACGACCTCGGATATATGGAACCGAGCTATGGAACCACCACCGGGAATCCGCTCACCGCATCCCCTCGCCACCAACCCCACCCTCGACAAATATTTCCGCATAATTTCGCGAAGCTGGAAAAATTCTCAGACTCCGACCTGCCTCGATCTTCAGCCACGAATGCGACTCCTCTCAGCCAGGAACGACGACTCATGTGTTTTTATAGGGAACAGAAAAAATCGAAGGAAAATTGGGAATTCCCAACTACGATTCACGCTCACAGAGCTCATTTAAATTCTTAATTTTTTAGTTCAGTTAACGTCAAATAATCGGAGAAATGAAAATGTTTACACAAATCCCTTTCATTCGCGATGTTTCCGCTCCGACGGAGCTAGACCATCAAAGTCGACGCTCGCATTATGCAAGAAGCATTCTGCGAGAGAAAAATTATGAGCAAGCAATTTAAAATATATTTCAATTTCCCGGGAATTAAAAGTCCGTCTTATCTGTTTGTAGTGCTGTTAGAGGTACAAATAGATGTTCCGTGCCCGATAGACTCGGATGCAGGTCTTTGGACGTTTGACTAATACTCGTTAAAAGCCAGGTTATGCAAAAGACAGCGACGGCAAGAGGGAGAGAGCGAGGGAAACGGGTGAAACTTGGAAGACGAGGAGCTACATCTGCCGGTGCAGAGACGCGGACGAGTGGTCACCTGATTACTTACACCAGCGTGCAAGAGGAGAGAAGCCAGAGACTACTTCAAAGACGAGTACGCGCACGAGTGAACGGAGCCACCGAAGGATCCGAGTGTGTCGCAAATTAAAGAAGAACGAACCGGGGCCGCTCGTACTCTGTGAAAAATCGCCTCGAGCTCGACGCTGAAATCGTGGAAGCAGTTTTTTTTTTTTTATCCGTGTCTGAAATTAGACCGAGAAGTCGAATCCGCGCTTGAGGATTCTTAAAAAAAAAAAAAAAAAAAAAAAAAAATCGTCCGGTACAATATTAAACTGACGAATGAGGTGTGCGGCAGTTGTAGGGATGAAATATCGAAAAACGATACTCCCAGATAGTCACGTGGTTTATAACAAGCTTCGGACAGCTTGAGAATCAGAGCACGAGTGAAATATCACGAAAAACGGGAATAACGATCGCAGTCGATGATCTAATTCGCGTAACTAGCGAAGCCACATATCGGGCCCAAAAATATCGTGAATCCCGTCTGGCTCGAGTTCCATAGAAGGATATTTCAGGGTGCAGTCAATGATAGATAGCAGGATGGCTTCCGCCCAAAGGGATTCCTTCGCCGATGCTAGACATGGTTTCGAAGCAAGGCTCGGCCAGCGCAGTTGCGCGAGGCGCTAACAAGCAGCCTCAATTTAGCAGTTGGCATGGCAATCAACCGACGCAACTGGTTACAGATACACGTCAGAAGGTCCAGCCTCTCCGAATCCGGTGTATATCCGTCTGTCCGTCCGTTGGTTCGGATCTCCTTGGCGCACAACGGACTAGGGTGCTCCAAGCAAATCGGCGATCGGATACAGTCCGTCGATAATGTCACTGCGAACCACCGTGGAATTTCTATGGGCGGTGTTTCGAGGTGGCAAACATCACTCGTACAGGACACCCTGGATGGGTTTTCCCAACCCCTTCGCGTCCACCTATTCCGCTTTCCTGATCCTCCTCTTCGACCTCGAACGGTGGGCTGATGTAACGCTGATCATCTGAAGCGAAGCGTCCGGTCTAGCATGGATGTAATCGCTTTATCGATAAATTCGTCGTGCCGTCCGGCTAGCTACACTATCCCACCCCTTCGGTACACCCGTTTCACCAAACCCCTATCTGGCTATCGTCTATCGTTCCAACGGCTCCATACCCGCGCTGCAGCCATTTTGCGTCCAACGTCCGATAACACACCGACACGTTAATACGGCAAACCACGTCCACGCGAGACGGCAAATCCACAATATTCCCCGGCTAAAAGCCACGTAAAAATCTTGGCCAGCGGTCGATTATGTTACCAGGTCTTGGAAAGAATCGAGTGTACAGTAATTCCCACCCTCCGAACGCCAAATTTTTTTTCGTCGACCACCAGACGACCTCTCGTCCGTCGTCGACAATTTTCATTTCCGACGCTATTTCTCAGTTTCATTGGACCGTTAAAAGTTACGCTTGTTCCAACGACCACTCCCTCTCCTCGAAAACCCCAACCGCTGTTCGTACTCATCGTTCGCGTCCATGCCTGATTAAAATTTTCCCGTCGTCGGGAACTCCCCGATGAACCACCCTCGAGCGAGCAACGGCGCGAGGGGCCGCGCCGGGTAGGAGAGATATATTTAAATAAATGAAAATTCGAATAGGAATTGAAAAAAAAAAAAAAAAAATCCTTTCGAGACTCTTTTGCAATCCAACTATGCCGTGAATATTCAAATCGTGTATTCGTTTTGCTCATTTCTCGTAGATTATATTTTCCATCAACCCTCGAATTTATATGTTCTTCCGACTCCGGCGCCTTCAATATTTTTCCAAGCGTTAATGGTTTGATTTTTTTTTTTTTTTTTGGAAGTCTCTTTTTTTTACACAGAATTCGAGACGATGGCGGAGGATAACGTCGAGGTTTTCTCCTTTTTTAAACCAGAAAAAGAGGGTGTATCGCGCCGGGGGTTGCTCTGCGCGTTATCCACCTCTGCCGAGCATGTATTTTCCTTCACTCTGGCGTCGAATTTCTCGTAACTTGAGAACCGAGGCCAAGGCGCATCGTCCTCGTCTTTCCCCGACGTTGAAAGTGTGCGTAATACGTTCGCGAAAACTACCCTTAAAAATAAGTGGATACAAAAGTTGGGTTGTTTTTTTTTTTTTTTGCTTTTCCTTGATTTATAAACGTTAACGATTTGCAAAAGTACGGTTGAGAAAATGGAACTTTGGTAATGAGTTTCGGCAATTGATTAACGTCGTGAGGGTATTTCGAGGGCTTCCTTTTCGAGGGTAGGCAATAATAATGGACGAGAATATACTCGACTGGCACGAGCCGTAAAGTCGATTTTACGAGGGACCAAACGTAGACGGTTCGGGAAGCCAAACGCGGGTAACATCCGGCCCGAATGACCCACACGAGCGTCGATTAACTTGATTAGACAATCATCTAATGAATCTCTATTTACGTTTCCATTAAGTGGCTCGGGAAACATATACGCCGAAGTGATCGACGGGCTTATCCTCCGCAATGATGGCAATAAAACTACAGGAAACTCGGAACTATGACCATCAAGAGGCCATAGACGAATTTAATTTGTAATCGCCCTCGATCGATTCGCTTCGCTCAATAAACCGAACGGTAATTCAAAGCCTTCCGAGTTAGTCGGACGAAAATTACACAAATGGTGTCTCATAGAAATCGCTGAAATAGTATCGTATGGAAAGTGGAAAAAATGGTACTTAACGGACAATCGAAAAATCTACTGTCTCACCCACGAATATTCGTCCACGAGAAAACCAAGCTTTATCGTATAAAAAGTTTTGTAAATCAACGAGATTTTTTTTTTTTTTTTTTTTTAATTACATTCACCCAATAGAAAGATTTAAATTTTTCGGGACGATCTCACTACAATGCTGTATTAAACCATAGGAATAAAAGAAATTATTTTTTTTTTCACACTTTTATGCATGTTGAATTCAAAGTTCAGCTTTATAATGAATTATCGAAATTTTATTGTGAAAGAGTTCGCGCTCGTTTTCCATTTCCCGATCGTCCAGTTGGTGCGGTAGAAATCGTTCGCGGAAGGGTCGAGAGAGCAGGGGATGCTGAAGATTAGTGTTTTTCCGCCGACAAGCAATACCTATTTCCCGAAGCATAAAAGCTTTCTGGGATCCCCATGCTATTCGAAGAGAACGACCGATTCCTCTTTTCCCCGACGGTTATGTGACTTTTTAGCTGGGTTAAGGCGCACACAGCTACCAGCACGTTTTACCACCTGTATTGATCTTCCATTCGGCTGATGGCCCGCCGCTACCTGTCCGACTTCCGACGGATTTATCACCCGCCCATATATTTTCCCAACATAAAGGAGAGCTGGGCAAAATGGTACATCGAGGCAAAACGCATTTTCCCAATAAACTTTGGATGTCCCATTTCGTCTCATCCAAATCATCCGGATTTTCTGACCCATTTTACCCCACTGACCTATTTAAAAATTACTGAGAAATTAAGTTCCGTCCATTGTCCATTTTATCCTGCGCGTCCCCATTTCCCACTCATTTATTTTCCACTAACAACGAAAAAAGGAAAACACGTCGCAACGAAGGTAAAAAGCAAATTTTTCGATAAACGTTTTTTTTTTTTTTTTTTTTTTTTGGACTTACCCTCATTTTTTCCAGGTCACCGTCTTTCGTCTCCGCAATCGATGGCTTCCGGAACCCTCGACGCCGTTTTTCTTAGCAACGTCTTTGTATTATTATTTCATTGTCGTGCACGAGAAATAATTTTTTCAAATATTCGTGGCGCAAGAGATCCCGAGGTTGGGTCAATGACGTGGGATTCGTGAATATTAAAAAAAAAAAAAAATTAAAAACCAGAGGCGCTTGCGCCCCCGCGCGACGACCGGCGCAACAGGTTAAAGTGTTGGAAGCGGCTGGAGTGGCGGTTCCCGGCCAGAGTTCTCGCGAGCCCGGCTCCCCCCTCCCTTCCATGTGTGTCCTGGCGGAACGGAATTGTTTAAATGTTGCACGAAAGGAAGTTACCGAGGCGCCATATTTCTTTTTATTTTTTTTTTCTTCTCTTATCTCATCTCGTCCACTCTTTCTCTCATCAAATTACCGCGCAACAGGTGCAGAGAGGGTTGAACGTAGCATAAAGTTGTCGACTTTGCGGCCACCGTTTTCAAACCGTTCGAACAAAAAAGAGACTGCAATCGAGCATTCGACCGATCGGTAATTCGATGTAGGTCACACGCGGTTGGCAATCGATTTTCCGCGAGCAGTTTCGAGTGCAGTGCATTCGAGGGAGGGGGTTGGGATGTGGGGAGCGTACATGGTGGAATCTCTCTGACGAGTTTGGCTGGGTAGTTTGAGGGGGTTGTTCGAAAGACAGAGAGATAGAGAGAGAGAGAGAGAGAGAGAGGGAGGAGGGAGGAATTAGCGACAGGGTAGCAACAGGTAGTTGGCGCTGGCCGCGGCACCGGAATATCAATGATAATATAAGGCCAACGAAAAGAATGAAACGCGAGTGTCGAGGAGCGAAAAAAAAAATCGTCGACGTGCAACGAAACGATCGTACGTAACCCCAAAAAAACGTACCTCGCGACAGTGAGATTGATTGGTAAGCGTTCGGCAATTAAGGTGATACTTTGGCGCGGACTGGATTAATGTCGGGCGAACAGACGGTATGAACACCAGCGGCCCATCTTGCCAAGGCACTGAACCAGTGTTCGATACCACAGTACGGTTATATCCTTGCCTCCCCCTCCCCGCTGCCCCTCGTCGGAGCTATCGCGCCGCCGTACAATATCTCCCACTTTTCGGGAGTGCGACAGAGAAAGGGGTTGGGGGTGAAGTGGGTTGTGCGAGGAGGTGTTCGTTGCCTTGGTGGTGGACGGGAGTAGAAAGAACGATCGGCGTTGCGTTACAGCGTGAGCGCGAGAGGACCAAGAGTGCGGTTGAACAAGATGGCCGCGAGACGGAACGCGAAATGGCGCCTGCGCCGGCTGTCTCCCCCCTCCCTCCAACCTCGCTCCCATCCGCCCGTGGCAGGACTTTATCTTTGTTCGCTTACTGGTTTCGACCGTTGTCCCCACTCCCTCTCGCCACCGTTCAGGATTCAGTGGATTCTCAACCCTTTTCCATCCTCCCGGAACATTGGTTTTTGACAATTTTTTTAATATCTATTATTTGTGCTTCGTTATTATTCGAGCGAATTTGGTTTAATGTTCCGGTGGAAGTGGCTGATTTGCGACGTCGGTTCTGCTCCACTTCCGGCCGATAATTAGGGCCACGGATCTTTCCTGTCTAGACAAACCGCTGTGGGTAACTGCGGGTTTTCTCCATGGATGACGTCTGCATTCAAGCGCGTGCGGTTATTTGGTTCATCGTGTGTTGGACCCGAAGACATGAAAATCCTACGACAATGACGACAACTGAGAGTTGCCTTTCGTGGCTTTGGATGAACTTTTTAGTAGCCCTTAAGAAGCGGACTTGACCATTGCCGGTACATCAATTTATCTATCAATCTAACTATCTATTTGGCAATCTATTCATCTCCGTTGCCCTGCCACTTGTTGGCTGAGCCAGAAACTCTCGAGAGCAACAGATGCCTAGGCAGAGGGAAGAGAGATCGGGTACCCAGGGCTGAGAAGCCCCAGCGGTGGTGAATTGGGAGAGACGACGCTCGACCTCGATCTCGTCCCTTCTCGATTTACGTATACTTGACTGTACGCTCCCTTAACCATATTATATGTCGATGGAACAGTGATTCGTAACGATGGGGAGAAGGCGGAAAAAAAGATAAATGTAAAATAGGTGAGGTGGGAGAGTGGAATTTCCCCGACGCCGGTTTCGTGTCCCTTCTCCTCCCTGCCAACCGTTATTGCGGCATAGCGAGGGGAGAAAACGGGGAACGAAGGGGAAGTTCGAATACTCCTGTTATGGACGGTCGTGGTGGGGTTTTACCACCACTCGGGCACAAAGTAGGTCAGTAACACTTGCTGTATGTGTGCCAGCCTGTTTACTCTTCTATTGTGCACGTCTGTCCATACCGCTGGACCTGGACAGCCTCTACACTCTCGTGGTAGCTTCGGATCATGCTGACTAGAGTCCATGCTCAGTGTTTGGGGTAAGCTAAGAGGGTGGAGCTATTGCCCACTTGTCGGCACTATTTTAGTTGCATATTCGCCAAAGCACAAGGAAATGTTTTCCAACTTGTCTCATATGACGTGTACACCAGGACTATTCGCAATCAACTTCTCGGCGCCATTTTGGTTGCATACTTGCCGGAAAGAATCGGACTTTGTTCTATGATCCGATCAAACCATTTATCATTGTTCATACGAATTCGCGATGGACACTCCACGGTGGAGTACAATGGTGTACACAAAGAACCGGATTGCCCACTTGTCGGCGCCATCTTGATTGCACAATGCGTAAACGGCCATTCCCTTCGACTCTACGACCACGCGATCTTGTCTTCAGCGTTTTTCCTCGTTAAACAAATTTCCAATTGTTTTCCATCAGACCGCAATCGTGAGTCGCTACAAGTCCTCCCGTATTCGATAAACAGAGTGAGACCAAGTTTTTGTTCGACACTTTTGAGAGACCCCTTCAGGATCATCGACCCAAGTGGTGAAACCGGATGAGATATTCCTCCCCTATTTTTCCTCGGCTTTTCTGAACATAAAGAAACGTACTACGGAACGAGGAACGATATACATGTAAATGCGCCGGGTGATACGTTAGTGCGTGTAACGTTGGTACGCCGCCGCCAGCTCGCTCTCGGTGCATGGAAGGGATTAGGAGGGGGTGGCAAGAACTCGAGCAACGGAGTTGAGGGGAACGAGAGCCACTGCAATCAATACCAACCAGTCCTCTCGTGTACTCTCCGCTCAGTCTATCCCCCTCCTTTACTTTGTCACTCACTCAACCTTCATACCACCCTTCCACTTCGGTCTCGTCATTGCTATGTTACACCCCCCCCCCCCTGCCCCCCCTCTTACCCCCCGGCAACCCTCGCCAAACCCTTTCTCACTCCAGGAATTCCCTTCGTGTCTGAATAAAGGCATGACGTAGGTGTATTATGGATGCTCAGTCGTGTGGCAGTGACGAATGTACTATTCGTCTGTGTTTGAAGATTCTATGGACGCGTTACATCACGAAGCTCTCATACAAATTCAATACGATAGAATCAAGCTTTTCGATGCTCGTCAATTTTTCAAAAAATAAAATAAAATAAAAAATAAAATGAAAAATCGAATGCAGAGAAACATTCGTATGCGATTTAACGACGTGCGGCGGAAGTTTTTATGCAAAAAGCGTACAACAAATTGCATGCGCTGTTGTGGTGAAAAATTGATTCACAGTGTGCTGTGAACATCGGCGATACTTTGCTTTTGACGGTGCAATTTGAGTTCAATGAAAACGTGAGTCTTTCGCCACGATCGCATATTGCATCAGTGCTACTTATTGCATAATAACTTTAAGTCCGCGACAGTTAATTTACAATTTTCTCGTGGGCACAAAATTTATTCTCAAAAATTCTTGCAACTTTGTCATTGTAAAAAAATGAAACAAAAAAACGAAAATGACGGTCGAACAACGGCGATAAACGTGTCGAAGTGACCGGAATCGCGAGGCCAGCTTTCGTGGCGAATGGAGATTGTCGACTCGGTCGGTAATACCGGCGCACCCAACAAGTTACTTTTCGTGAGTTGGGTTTCGTTACTTCGAGGTGGAGATATCGAACAGGAGTCGCGGACAAAGGAGACATCCTTCGGAGACAACAAACATTATTATCGCTCTCATTATTTTGTCTTTCGTTCGTTTATCCGTTTTATCGTCTGTGACCTCAATTTCGTCAGGGCTCTCGCGTCCGATTCTGGATAGTGTTAAGGGGGAGTGAGAAACCGGGTGCAAACGTACAAGGGAGTCGAGTAGCAGTGGCGCCGGGTGAAGGAGGGTTGCACTATGCATCCCGCTGTTTTTCGCCTCTTTTATACCAAATGGCAGCATGCTGAGCGCGCTGAGTGCCCGCCCGCCCTCCCCTGACACCCCCCTTTAACTTTTCTCACTAAACGCGGGATCTATTTAGTCGCCGACAATGGCGTACAGGCTTTCTCAAAATAAAATGTCGCTGAGATTTCGCCACGAGACAATTGAATCTCATCGTCGATTTTCGAGGATCAACAAAAAATGTCCTGTAACATTTATTTTTCAATTTTTTTTTTTTTTTTTTTCAATTATATAACAAAAAAAACTCGTCGATTTTCAAGCAAAAAAAATTAACCCCGCTGAATTCCTGAAGTGTTACGAAAATTTCCAAGCTCCGCGAACGGCTCATCGAATGCCGTATCGTCAATTTTCGACATTTGTCGCTCGACGACAAACATCATGAAAAAAAAAAACGCACACCCCATTGCAATCAACCCTCGCGAAATCTCTGTAATCCGTCCGGATAATGATAATCCTAGAGCTCCAGACTCGCGACTACCGAAAAGACGAGACGTAAAAAAAAAAAAAAAACTCGTGACAACAACGAAGAAAAAAAGGGGGAAAAAAAAAATAAAAAATAAAAAAATAATAATAACAGACCCCCTATGAATGTGCCCTAATTTTTCCCACCGTCGAATCTCACACTGTAATTTCTCTTCATTCTTCCCCCCCCCCCCCCCCCCACCGAATACATAAATATACGGAACGATAGCCACTATATTTGATCTCGTCGGTGAGATTGAAAAGTCCGCGGGCGGTTAAGCGCGCGGGGGGGGGGGTTGAGAAACGAAAACGAGTGAGCTTGCTTTCACGTATTCCGAGTGAAGTGGAGATGGTGTACAAGAGAAACGTGGAGCCCCGCAAAATTACAGATGGAGACGATGAAAGCGCACACGGACGAGGATGGGAATCGTGGCTGTGGCAATAGCGAAGGAAAATTTCTGTGGGTTAGTCGGGCTGCCCGTACCTGGTGCCCGTCGCTATTGCTCCACCCCTTCCTACTCCGGCTCCGGGTGAGTATTTCTCATTCCGCACCATCTTTCCTTTCCGCACCCTTGCTACTCTATCGCCTCATCCGTATAATCCGCAAATTACTAACCCGACCCCGACGAGCGTCAGAGTCGGAGGAAAAGTGCGGAGGGGGAGGCTCGGAAAAGTGACTCGAAGACCAACCCTTGTTTGAGCAAATTCAAAAGGGGGGTAACGCTACAGTCTGTGCACCATGGACTTTGCGTTATCACCGGCGAGGAGCGAGATGGAACAAAAATAAGAAGGAGCCACAAAAAAAAAAAAAAAAAAAAAAAAAAAAAAAAAAAAAAAACCGGTCGCGGTCGGTTGGGAAAATTGTTCAAAGAAATGTCAGCCGGTGGGTGTCGAGAGAGAGAAAAACAAAGTGCGGCGAAGGGATATTAAATGTCAAACGTGTCGCGCATGTGTCGCAATTGAGGGGGGGGGGGGGGGCAGAGTGAACGGTTTTTGTGCAGGATCTTTCCTCGATTTTTCTTGGTTTTTTTTGTTTTTTTTTTTGTTTTTTTTTTGGCTTTCGGTTTGTTTATTCATCTATCAGACGGTGACTACGAAGAAGCTCGTTCGTGCGAGGTTCTCTGCGAGGCAACCATTTTGTCGACGTTCTACGCTTCGACCCCCGGGTGCCCATCCAATAAAGGTAAATTTAACGACCTATCGTTAACTTAATAAACGATGGGATAACACTGTTGAAGCTTTAACGTTCGCCGTAGTGCCGCCGGTGCGGGCCCCGCCGCTTGCCGACGCTGTGCCAATACCGGCCCCCTCTGTGACGCGACTTGCCAGCGACGTGGACACGACGTACATGCTCTCGCGTGGACGGAGATGGCGGAAACGTCTCCTCGGGCTGTTAAAACGTCTGTGAGTCGGCAAGCTCTATAGCGCAGTTCAAAAGTCAACTGCAATTTCGTTTGTCAATATCTTGGATCGTCTTTTTACAGTTTTTTTTTTTTTTTTTTTTTTTTTTTCTTTACTTGAGAAAATCCATGTCAGGCTTCGATCGGCTTTCACGCGAGACTGCAATTTCATGACGAACCGTCGTTGTGAAATTCCATTGAGCACATTATTGCGGTTTTATCTTCTCATGTTTTTGTGTCGAAGGATCGAGAGTTCAGAGATTTCGATTATGTTTCATAACAGTTGAATATTTATTATTTTCGCGATAACGATATCCGCGGATTTGTTAGATCTATTTTTCACGTGTTTCATTTTATCGGCATTCCCAATGGAAAAATCTGCACTCGGTTGGGTTCTTCCCGCAGGTCGGTGAGAAATTCTTTGTCGCTGACACGACAAGACGATCCGACACTTTCGAAAAATCAAAAATTATACGATATCGATGACGCGGGTTGATTCTTTGAAAATTCTAAGTTTCGGCTCGACGAATCTTCGCGAGGAATTTACATCGAAGGCAAAATCGCGACTGCAATTCGAGCCACGATTTTACTTCCTCTGATGGCAAAAAATGACAATCTCCAAAGGTCTTTCACCGGTTGTCCTTCGGCTCCGACGATCCAACGGACGATCCAACGGGAATTGATGAAATCGAAACATAAAATTTCGTTATTGGTTACGGATGAATTTACTCGGTTGCCTTATGGTCCTCTTAACTCGATCCTCTAACTCTTCACGGTCCTCGGCGCTTTCTTGGTTTTCCCGTCGTTCGGAACTCGCTCGAGCCGGGGCTCGGCCCCACGGGCGTCGTTCTCGTTCACGTTTTACGAGCGCACGCCCTTCCGGTCAATTCGATCCCGGCATGTGTGCACACTCTACCTACACTCTTGTTTCCCTCGGTTTGCCAGCCAGTCAATTAAGACCTCCTATCAGCCATAACTTCATTTCCTTCTTATGTCTCTATTATTGCCAGGAGCTCACCCACAGTCGAGTAAAGACATATCGAGAATAAAAAGGTCCCACGGACTTTCTGAAAAAAAAAAAAAAAAAACAAAAACGCCCCAATAATATTACATCTAAAAAATCGTCTATTTAATTTCTGCGAAAAAAAAAAAATTAACTGCTGAATTTTTCATTCAAAAAATCAACTATACAATATTTGTGAAAAAAAAAAAACGCCAATAATATTACATCTAAAAAATCGTCTATTTAATTTCTGCAAAAAAAAAATGAACTGCTGAATTTTTCATTTAAAAAATCAACTATACAATATTTGTGAGAAAAAAAAAAAAATACGCCAATAATATTACATCTAAAAAATCGTCTATTTAATTTCTGCGAAAAAAAAAAAATTAACTGCTGAATTTTTCATTTAAAAAATCAACTATACAATATTTGTGAAAAAAAATAAAATAAAATTGACTGCTTCGTGTTTAGCGAAAAATCGGGAGTGTACATTTTTTTTAAATGGCTATTTATTTATTTTTATTTTTTTTTTTTACGAGAATTCTCGAAGGTGACTCCTTTATTTGTTATTCACCGACGAAGCAGCGCCCTCTCGGCCCGGCCCGAAGGGGTGATTGAGTGAGTGACGTGGTGACCCGGCTGTGTACCCAGTGAACGAGAGTTTCACCCTGCCGAATCTACGGGCGGACATTTATCACACTCGACGGGGAAACGTGGCCGGGTTATGGCATAAATATTTTCTCTCATAATGCTCGCTTGTTTATCCACCGATATATGTATTCTCCGTCCCAGCTTCGACGATCGCTTGCCACCTTGACAATTGCCTACCTTTGACACTTCGAATTGTTGAATTCTCGACAGACCGAACCACATTGGAATTTTTCCTACACGAGGCACGTTACGAATTTCAGTGAGAATTTTCCGCTTTCCCATTGAGAAAGCTTTATATTTTCTTTTTAAATGTTGTACACTTTATAAAAATATTTTTTTTGGAACTCGAGAGTCACACAGAAAAAAGTTCTGTTTCTACAATTAAATATAAATTGTTAATTGTTTATCGTCGCGGCTGCAAAAATATTTTCCGCGACAGTTAAATATTCTTTTGTCTCCATGTTAACCAGGTGAGTTATGGTAACAAAATTGTTACGCAAACAATTTTTTTTCCTTCCCGATTCGTCGGATAATTCCGGTTAACCCAAAACCTAAAAACGTATGTGTAGAAGCGAATAATCGCTAACGATACAATTTCATCTCGACTAATCAAAATATCATCCGGTGAACCTTCAAGGAAATGTGCGAATAGAGGTGCGAACGATCCAGTACAATAAACGCGACTTGAAAAATTCGGTTTAATCGTTGTCTCCCGGTGACGACGAACGTTCGTCAAAATGGCGCCGACAAGTGGGTCGACAAGTACAATCGACTTTTCTCTCGTATCGAAAAGAACAATCACCTTCTTTAATTGGTGCACGAGTCCCGCATCGACGTTGACGCAAGCTTCGAGGAAACCCCGAGCGATTAACGAAACCGAGAAAATGGCGGCGACGAGTGGGGCGACGCCATTTGGTGACGCGTCGAACAAAGTCCGATAAACGGGTACAAATAGGCATAGAAAGTAACGTCAAAGTGTGGAATCGACGACAACGCGGTACGTCGTTTGTTTATCGTGGAAAGGGTATATTTACACGTAAAAGAATGGGAAATAGCACCTCGCGGAGTGTGCACAGCCGTATATCGGGGTACATGAAGAGGCCATAGGCGTCCAGACGGCGGGCGTCGTAGTCGAGGTGCCGCTGGCGCCCGGTCCCTCGTGCTAACTAGCACCCCTAGTGCACCAATACCCTGGACGAGCAAACACACCCACCTTCGACCTCTCGCTTTATTAAACGGCGTCCGAGTACGTCGAGTGCCCGATAGTGAGGTTAGACCGGACTCCATCGCTGCGCACGTTTTTTTTTTTCCCTCCATAAAAATGAACGTGCCCTCGACGTCTTCTCTTCGTTCCTCACATTCTTTCCGCCCTTCGTTAGGTACCCAATAAATACCGTGAAACTCAAGGAGTACACGTTCCACCAACATCACGACCAAAGTTCGCTAACAACTCTCGTTCATCCTATTATCGATGTGCCATTGCGGCTGAATCATGAATGATGAATAAGAGCCGGCGGGGCTGCTCCTGACTGTTGCAAACCCTGCCGTTGCCGGGATTAGGGTGGGTATCTGTCGCAGGGAAATTTATTTGAGGCCGGGGTGGAGGGTGGAAACGTGAACTACCTGTGCGGATCTAATCCACGAATTGATGCGACGATAGTGAAGCCGGACAATTGTAAAATGAGAACGAGAAAGGCTGACCGTTAAATCGGACGAACTAAAAACAAATCCCCCGAATATTTTCCCGATATTCAACAAGATTTTACTGACAAACCGTACGGACTTTTTGTTATCATTTTTTGATATTTTTTATTAGATTGTATTTTCGAAATTAATTAACGAGATAATGTCTATTTCGCTTCCTTCGAATGTTCTCTCGTGAACTTTTTTCTTCTCTATTTCGTACTTCCTACTTCGTCCGACGAATATTTGGTTTTCTCACATCTACGGGTTTTCACCTTTCTCAGGGATCGTGTTTCCGATTAACAATTCGGAAAGCTTCGTCGTCGATGAAATTACCGTTTGCAACGGAGCTTGAGCGGGGAAGTTTCATCAATTTTTTTTAACAGTGAATACGACACTATAATTTTTGGGCGCGTGTTTTGGAATTCGATCGAGATTGAGGGTTTGTTTGAAATTTTTTCGGTGGTCTTTTTTTTTTTTTTTTTTATTATTATATCGACAACCCCTCTCAGGCGCACGCTTTTATTTTCATCTCTTTTATTGCGATACAGCAGCGAAAACGAGACAACGGAGATGAGAATGAATATGAAACTAGATGACGCGTCCCGGGACGCGTCATTTGTCTCTCTGTGACATCAAACAACACCGTTCACCAGTGTTGGAGAGGCTCGTCCTGCGAATGTGTGAACTTGCGTAGCGCGACCGGGAACAAACATTTGCGAATGGCACCTACACTCGCGTATTTAGCTCCACGCGCTCGATCACCCGTAAAACCGAAATACCACGTTTCGCTTCGATAACGCAAAAACAAATAAACGGTAGCTTACGCTATAGGAGCAAAAAATCTGATTTTGAAAATTTGCGACTTGGGCGGCAAAAAATTAACTTATGTTCGAAGATATTGTGTTTATAGAAAAATCCTTGGAACCACTGATAGAACTTTTGCTCCTTCGGACCGATAACTAAGATTTCGTTTTAAAAAAAAAACACACACAAAACAGGCGATAAAAATGTTGTGGTTTTTTGGTTAATTTTTTTTTTTTTTTTCAATGCCAAAGCTTCTTCTACGTAGGAGCAAATAATGATAGATTATGGAGCCGCGTAGAACCTCTGCGAATAACTAATGAGACAATGAGAAGACAATTCATTCTTTTTTTTTTTTTTTTTTTTCAAATTTCCCGGGCTTTTTTTAAAACGCATTCTATCGATTAACAAAGTTAACGACAGTAATTTCGTCCTTATCGACGAAATTCTCAAAGTGCAGAAATGCACTTTTTATTGGCGGTAATAATCTGCCGTGGAAAAAGTAGATTCTCGACTTATCGTCTGCAGATTTGTAAGTTTCCGCGAGTCGCCGCCAGGTGAAACGGTCCGGCCCGAGAGGGTAAGGAAAAGTCTCTGCTTTGAGGATCGCTTCCCCGAAGTGTTGCTCGTGACAGTGTTGAGGTTAGGTCTCAATTAATCGTAAAAGTTATTGACAAGAAAAGCCCCGAACAATGTGGAGTGTTTTACGATGGAGTTTACTTCGCGGCTCGGAGACAACGATCGCGATAATGAAAGAAAGTAAACGTTCCGCTGGTCACAGTAAATGGGCCAACATTAAACACACGAAATCTGTAAAGGACGGTCAGAGAGCTGTGTTGTTCGGAAAATTAATACGGCAAATGAATGTCGCTATAACTGGTAAGTTTTTCTGTAACTATGTGTATAGATTTTATTTTTTTTATCGAAAGATTAAATTTTGCAATACCTCCATCCAGTAAAATTGCGAAAATAAAGGCTCCTTCAGGAGCTTCCGACTAGTTTGCTACTGGTGGCGCCACCGTCAACGTTACGTCACAAACCCGAATGAACTATCAAATACAAAATTAAAATTTTTCTTTCAGAGGAGGGCAGCTTCAAGCCTACAGAGAACTTGAGACTAAGTCAAGTGATAGAAGTTGCGAAAAAGAAGAACATGCCTTTGGCAACGATAAACGGGGTTCTCGAAAAAGCAGCGAAAAGTGGGACGAAAGCGCAAGTGGCTAGATTGGACATTCGGGGACCGGGAGGATGCATAATTGTGATTGAAGTCTATTCAGAAAATGTCAGATCACTCAAAATAGCACTGCAGAGTATCTTCAAGAGAAGCAAGTAATTGAAAAATTTAATGGAACAACCCAATAATTTAATCGCGAACACTTGTCGGATTGTGGTTTTTGAATGAAGATTAATTCTTTTATTTTAGCTGTAGGGTCCTCGATCAATCTGCTCGCCACGTTTTTCATCACAAAGGCATCGTGGTCACCGAAATGACGAAAACTTTGGATGAAGCGACGGAAGATGCGATTACCGTCGGTGCCGAGGACGTCGAGGAGTTTGAGGACGATGGCGGAAAATTCCTTCGGGTATTACAAGTTTTTATTTTCCAAGGTTCCTCCTTTCTGTGTACAAACGATTTGGTTTTGTTTTTCGCTCAGTTCACGTGCGAGGCGATTGTCTTGCCGAAAATGGCGAATCTACTGTCATCCCGAAACTACAAGATAGTCTTGCGCGAGGAACAGTTCATACCGCACATATTCGCCCATCTGAGCGACGACGACATCGAACGTGCCGAAAGACTCTATGCGAGACTCGAGGCCGTCGACGAGGTCACGAAAATCCACGACAATATCGCTTGAGAGTAACGAAAAAAATAACCAAATCAAATCACCGAGCGAATCTTTAACGATCCGTTGGTGTTTACCGTGCGAAGGTTATTATTATCGTAAGTAATAAATAGATATAATTTCAACTTCCGGTCAGATGTAAATAAACCATAAATGTAACGATTAATTCGTATTTTAACGTTAGTTCTCGACTTTTCTTTTCACCTCGAGTATATCATCGGCGAAAAAAGAAGCTTCGACTAAAATTCATTGTACGCAGGTAAGCTATGTCTATTTACAGCAAACTCGACCGTTCACTTCTGTCCCTTTTTCGAGGAAACTCCGAAGATGGTTCGAGTTTTTTTCGTCCTTCACTGATCGATGCCTCGGGAAAGCTGTTTTTAGACGTCGATTCCATAACCCTTTATTTCGTTTATATTCGAACCCGCGAAATGCACGACCGGGCTTCGAGCGAAGAGACTTTTGAAGATTTTTTTCGACGTTATCCCTTTACCATTCCACGGACTGTGCAAGCCGTTCGGCGTAACAGGCGTATTATCCAGAGGCTTTTCTTCGATCTTCGTCCCGACATCCTCGCTCTCCGTTGAATGTTTTGCTCTTCTCGGCTTCCTCGCTCGCTCCGACTCTTCGATACACTCCACGGCCGTTTCCATGTTCTCCTTGTCCACAGATTTCGATTGCATCGCGGAATCATTTTTCTTCAGTCTTTCTTTTTTTACGGAGACCATTTCTACCAAATTGACGATTTCTATTTCCTCGACCGCATCTGAAATCACCGATAGTGATTTCCGTTTTTTATTTTTGTTCCCACTTCGAGTGGTTTTCTCGATCGTTTCGACTTCCGGTTCGGTCTTCCCTTTTTTCAATTTCTTTTCACCCTTCAACGACTCCGCCGGAACTTCTTCAATATCTTCGCTGATATCGATCGTGTCGTTCAAATCGTCTTGGATTTTGGCATCTGCCGTTGCTTTGCTCTTTTTCTTCTTTTTCTTTTTCTTCGGTGTTTCCAGAGTGAGTCCTTCCAAGTCCTCACTGGTCTTACCGACCAGAGTCTCGTTGAGCGTAACAACCTTGGGCACGTCTTTTTCCTCCTCCGGAGTTTCCTCGATCGTCGCCAAATTCGACCTCCTTCGTTCGCGCTTTCTTCGAGCCCGCTCGCTCTTCCGCTCGTTCGACGCGTTGTCGCTCGCCTCCTGACTCAATATCTCCACGTCCATCGCCTCGTTCACAAACACGCTCTCGACCTCGACCCTCTTCGATTTCTTTCGCTTTTTCTTCAGCTTCTCGTTATCGACCTCGAATTTGTCCAATTTTCCGGCATTTTTATTCTTCTTCTTTTTCGCCGTAGAGGCGTCGGTTTCGTACTCGACAGTCTCGCTAAAGGTCACCCGTTTTTTGCCGTTTGTTTCGTCGGCAAGGTCGAGAGCGTCGTTCGCCAAACCAAGACCCGAGCGAGACACTTCGAACTGGGAAGTGGAAGGCACTTGGGCATCCCGTCCGGCCTCCAAGCTCAGAGCCTCGTTTGTGAAACCCTCCGTTGGGCGAGGACATTCCTTGGATTTCTTCTTGCGCTTCTTCTTCGCAGCGCCCGAAAGCGGCGTTTCTGGCTCGATTGCCGAAACGCTCTCGAGGTCGAGGCCGCCGTTTACGAAGGCGAACTCGCTCCTCCGGCGCTTCGGCGATCTATTGACTTCCGGTGGAGTCGATCCGAGATCGAGGCACGGGTTCTCGAAAGCGAAGTCGCTCTTGCGTTTCCGCGGTGTTTCGTTCTTCTCCTTAACGCTGGGCGCTTCGACGGTTGAATTTTCGAAGGCAAAATCCATTTTTCTGTTTCGCGGAGTGTCTGCCGGGCTTTCGACTTCCTGCTTCACGGAAGCAAAGCGGCAAACATATTTTTCCTCGGGACTCGTCACATTCAATGCTGGATTTTCGAGACCACTATAATTTCGCGCGCGTAATTTGTCGGTTTTTGGAGTTTCGGTTTCGGACTTTACGGAGGCGAAGCCGAAACCCGCGCGGGTTTCAGTTTCGCTCTCAGAATCATTCTTAAATTCGCTGATAGATTTTCTACCTAAGTGAGACATTTTGTTCTTAAAGTAGTCGGTTATGCTGCCGCCCTTAATCGTCATGACGCCGTGCGATGTGTCGCTCGTACCTATACTGTCCGCAGGAGGTTCTTCTATCTCGACTTTTGTCTCTATAGATGCTTCCGCTGTTTTCAATTTTTCATCAAAATCTTTCTTACCGAATATATTTGCGAGATCCTTTGCACTGTACTTGTTTACGTCCTTTCCCCGAGTGAACTTCTGGTAACTGAAAAAAAATTTTTATATCGGTTAATTGTGAAACCGAGAGAATTAGTCGGAAAAGCTACAATAAATTGCAATTTCAAAGGAACGTTTTTTTTCCTGCAGAACTTTTTAAATAAAAAGTGAATTGACTTTTTGATCCTGCAGTTATTTTCAACTGAAAATGCATAACGACAAAAGGTTTGCAAACAATATATGTTTGAAGTATTCTTTTTGGCGAGCTCAGTTACTCTATACTGTAAGGTGAGAGACAATTTTTTTTTCTTTCTTTTCAAAGTGAATAAAATACATTTTTCTTCTAAAGAGACTTACTGTACTCTGGCTCGACTCTGCTTTGACTTAAGCTCCAAAGATTTCCCACTCAGAACCCCATCCTTGGTGCCGCTCTCCGCACTTTCGTTATTATGAAGCGTTTGCAAAAGTTCATTAAAGCCTTCCTGATGCTCTGTCCACTGCTTATCTTGGTCATTGTGCGAGAAGCCGATACCTTTTGCACGAAAAAATATATTGTAAATGTAGGACACATTTTGAAATTTATTCAATTATTTTTTTTAAATCACAAAATAACCTCACCAGCTTGATCTTTCTTGTATCGTGCCCTTATATGCTCGGTCATTCCATCGAGATTGGCACCGAGACCCTTGCCGCTGCTCCATCCCATTTTCTCGAGCATTTTTTGACCGAATTTGTTCGAGTCTATTGGGAATTTTTGAGAAGAAACAGACGACGTTAAAAATATTAAAATTTTTTTTTTTCTATGTTTTGAATTTCATTCTCTATCTTTTTTTTTTTAATTTGGTTATTGCATTTATTTACCTTCGCTCCAATGTTTTCCTCGTGGATTCAGTGTCCACCTTTGTTTTCTCCGAGGCTCGGCGAGCATCGCCATTTTGACACGATTGTCTTGTGTCACACGAAATTCGCCGTGACTTACGAACGAGGACAACTTGTTGTATTAGAGGGTGAAAATAAGCGACACGATCGTCAAGGGGCGTAGAAGGAGAATGCACGTTTGTTTGACGCGTGCGGGATGAGGAGGTTATGGAAGATTTCTTTTTAAAGAACCTCGAACATGCTCGACGCGTACAAAGCGCGCCACTCGCGCCGCCAACTAGAGAAACGTTCGTCTTTCGCGCACGTGAACCGTCGTCGCTCGCAGTGCTGCCAAGCGACCGGCAAAATATTTTGGACTTTATTTTTTATGACATAGTGATCACTTCTGGCTACACCACTTCACTATATGCAATTCGTTTGGTCACAATATCGATTTTTTTAACGGTCACTTCTACTACAGTCGCAATCCTATGCACTATTCTTAGGATACACGCGATGCTACGCACTCGTCATATTATAAGCGCTATTCTACACAGGTCTCTTGCTATATGCGTCATTCTATGCACTACTTTTGTTACACGCCGCGATTCTCTATAAATTGGCTGCACACATTCGTTTTCCCTGCCCGCCTTAGCCTAGCTAATAAACTGTTTCGACTTTGCCATCTCTCATCAGTATAACGTGACTGCGCGTGCGCACGGTCGTTTTTTTTGCTAAGAATTTGACCGAGCAGCCACCGTGTATCGTGTGAGCTATCGTGTATCCGAACGTCATTTTTGGATAAGCTAACTCTCGGATACCATTTAAATTATCATATGGAACCCAATGAGATTTATAATACAGGATTTTTAATTTAATTTTTAATACAGATTTTGTGCTCCCCTACGACTATACTAACCGACTCTCTACAAACTTCGCTCACGCAAGTTTTTCGACACGCGTGATTCACTTCCCTAACTAAACGAGCCGATTATCTATCGATTGCCCACATTCGATTCTTTCGCATACCTTGTACTTTGCGCTCCGTTTTCGACACATTTTCTTGATTCATTACGTTTTGTCGCTGCACTGTCCGTAACACAACCGTTCACTGCCACTGTTCATCTTACTATTGAACCGGAAGCGCAGGCTATGGCGTCTCAACACTTTGAAAATAGTGTTAGACGCGGCCGCCGGGTGTCTCACTTCGCGTTTACGAGCTCCGGTTCCGTTTTTGTCTCTTTCACGTCGCTGACAGCTCGGCAACATGGTGAGTCTTGGTGGATTCGTATTAAAATCCACCGATTTAAATGAAATCCTGTGAATAAATAACGATATATCGTGATATACATCAAAACGAGATATCAGTGTAACGAGTGCCATCAATATTTATCCGTTCTGGATATCCGTGGATCCCGATTGAACTTTGTGGAAATTATCCTTCGACACCCTCGGGAAATTGTCATGGTTATTCCGTTTCGTCGCGGTTATTGTGTTTCTGTGATAAATTGAATTGCTCTTCGAACGTTTCTCCCAACAAACTATCCACTCAATGTCAATTCTGACCTTTCCTCTGAATACCAATAAAATTCTCAGAATTACGATGCAAAATCCATAAACAATTGATTTGAGGTTATGTTCAATGTAACCTCAAAAAATTCGCATTCAAAAACTTCTCCGAGAAAATCTTTCACTCGAGTTAATAATTGAAAAAATTGTTATAAATAAGAAATAAAAATATTGTTACGTTATTTCAGTCTCTCGTTATACCTGAGAAGTTTCAACACATTCTTCGTGTCATGGGCACGAATATCGACGGTAACAGAAAGGTCATGTTCGCGATGACAGCAATCAAGGGTGTTGGTCGTCGCTATGCCAATATCGTACTGAAGAAGGCCGATATCGATTTGGACAAGCGTGCAGGAGAGTGCTCCGAGGAAGAGGTGATGAAAACAAAAAAATTTGTGTCTAAAATCTCTTACATTTAAGGATTCTAAAAAACAATAAGAGTTTCTGGTTTTTTACAGGTCGAAAAAATCGTCACAATCATGGCCAATCCCAGACAGTACAAGATTCCTGACTGGTTCCTGAACAGACAAAAGGACATTGTCGACGGAAAGTACTCTCAGGTAAAAATGATTGCATGGATATTTCTTTTATATCATCACAATGCTGCAGAGGTACACGACTGATTTTACATGATCCCAGTAACTATCGGTTGGTAACCTGTGCAAGATAAACTGCATTCATTACACGTTTGTTGCAGTTTTTACAAGCTGCTTCGAGCGTCTTAGCCTGTAGGCGGGATGCAACATACATCTTTGGCACCAAATTCATTTTATAGATAGAAAGTCGTCTCGGACTCTTGCTTGCATAGTTTGGCAGTCCATTTGTACCCTATTATTTAAAAGAGAGCAGAGATAGAAAATTAAGCTCCTCCTTAAACTTAACACGTGCATATTTAACGTTGCCGTATTATTTTTCAGCTGACGAGTTCGAATTTGGACTCGAAACTGCGTGAGGATCTCGAGCGCATGAAGAAGATTCGTGCCCACCGAGGTCTCCGTCATTACTGGGGTCTCCGTGTTCGTGGACAACACACCAAGACCACCGGACGCCGCGGACGTACCGTCGGTGTATCCAAGAAGAAGTAATCTGTTTCTTCTCCTTTATTACCAATAATAAATAAAATAATTCATAAAAACGAAGGTAACAAAGATCTTTTATGCACAATACACATCTTATATAAATATTTCATTTCATAGCAATTTCGGAACGCTTTTTTCACCAGTTTCAAAGATATTATACAATTTAGCTTCGGCGAGAGAAATATTCAACACCCCGTCGAAGTCCAAAGCATTGCTTTGGAGCAAAGAGTCTAAGAGAATCTTTAGACAGAGGAAACAACTCGATGAATTATCGCTGAAGACAAAGCACCACGAAATTTAAGATGAATTTTATTTCGCATCGTCGAGCCACTTAAGAGATGCGTAACGTCAATGATAGAGTTGAGATTTGACTCTTAAGTTAATGGTTCTTCAGTGGTTTGATAGTTGTTCGTCGTCTACGTTGCGAACTTTAATTATTCTTTACTTTTTGATAAGATGTGATTTTTTGACGTTTTGGAACATTTGAACCCGTTGAAATGAAAAATTCGTTAAAAAATTAAATCACAGAAACAAACCTTTTTCTATGGGGATGCAAAGGAATGTAAAACCTTACTCAAGTTTCATTGAGAGAAGTCGTAAGACGACGCAAATTCCTCGGTACATGAGAGGTCGTTTCGCAAAAAATACCTTCGCCTTGTTCGCCATAAGCCATGAGAAGAAATCACTTGTCCTTGCCATCTTGACACCAACCGAGCTAACGACCGCTGCAATGCTTCATCAACGTTTCATGGTCTTCATCTTTAAAAATCGATATTTGAGTGGTTTCCTTTTTAACAGTGTCCGTTGTATCGGAATGTGCGGGTTTCAATTCAACTCCAGCTTATTGAGGGTTCGATGAGGCAATAACGTTTATTTTTCATTATTTTGTAATGGACGGTCGTGGGAAAAGTTGATAAAAATAAATAGCCTAGCATGGAGCAAATCGATACGGAGCTTAATACATACATTCATATATTTGAGCGAGATTTCTTTACCCATTGTATTTACATCGTACTTATTAACAAAAATTGCATAACAGACAAACAGACATACGCAAAAATTCAGAAGTAATTTTCAAACCCTTTAATAACGATCGAGAGAATCGGATAAATTCTTATTCTTTTTTTTTTTAACGGCGTATATTTTTAGACAAATAACGCGTATAAAACTCTGTTGATAGATATATTGCAACGTTTCTCGCTAAATTACTATTTCTCTGTTCTTTCAATCTTTCACAACTGCGAGATATTTTCCAATAACACTTCCAATTCGTAAAATAGAGATTCATTAAAGGAGTCTGAAATTATTCTCTCAACGTTCAATAAGCGACATTGCACTTTGTTTTTTTATGGAACGATCAGAATAGTTTTCTTATCGCTATACAAGAATAGGAGAGACAAGCAGTTTTTATAAATCTAAATATTGATAATAATAATATTGACTCTTTCAATAACACAAGATATCGCCATTATCAATTCCTCGTTGAATCGTTGCCTCGAACATTTTTTTTGTTCTTCGGCACTGAGAAATTATTCTTTTTTGTTCAATATTTTTTTCTCAATCAGTGATGAACGAGATTTTCAAGAAAGGCCTTCGGCACTTTGCCACGCTGACTGCCTCTGATTCCAAAAAGATAATCCTCGTCCCCAGGTATTTCGGTTACGCAAATTATCTGCAAGTCCAATATTGACAGCATTAAAATTTTGCGATTTAAAAAAAAAACACCAAACAGAGGCAGAAAGCAGTCGCGATAAGTGAAAGAAACGCAAAAGCTAACCAAGATGCAATTTATTCGATACAGATATATAACATATGACAATCCATAAAAAAGAACGTCTAACATATCAACAAAATATATAAGTATATACATATATATATATATATATATATATATACGTAATTTCTAGGACCTATAAAAAAATCGTGACGTGAACTTGAGTTTTTATAAGAAAAATAACATAAAAAAGAATTATACAACGAATAAATCTTTCAATGATTCTCGCAATCGGCGTAACTACAATGCATGCAAAATAATAATTCTTGTCTTAAGTATATAACGCCTATAGATAATTTTTTATTCGTGTTTGATTTTTACGGCGAAATTTTTTTTTTTATATTTCGAACTTCGTTACCTCGTCCTGCATGAGGCTGAGTTCACTCGGGTCCCTTGCGTCGTAGTCGCAAACGACTCTCGCTCGTTCCTGGCCGTTCTCCGCGCTTCCGTCGGCCTGATGTTGCAGATTACTCGCTACGGAGTTTGTTGTCGGTGTTGACTGACTAGCCGGATGAAACGAGCCTCCGGTCAAACTGGCAGGGTATTCGGATAAATCGCAAAGTCAGTAAATAATTACGACTCGCAAGTTCGCGGATCAGTAGTGATTCTCACACCAGTCTCAAGTTCACACCGGGGTCACAGTAGTTCGACACCGGTGATGATTTTTTTTTTGTTGGTTTTTTAATTGCGTACGATAATTTTCATAATTTTCAATCCCAAACATCACACCAAAATATTTTAGGCGGTTAAAAAAAACGTAACTGTTAGGTGAATGTCCCAGTCTTTGCCGTGGTCGCTAATGTTTTATGTGCACTTTGAGGAGTGAAAATCTATACTCAAGACACAGAATTAAAGAATTGTCACAGATTGATGACCGGCACATCCATCTGATTGCGTTACCGATGAAAGATTGCAACATGTTACATGCAAAGTTAGTGCCCGCTTATTAAACCTTTGAAGCATGAATTTTTCAACAAGCTTAAAATACATTGATTGATTATTAAGGGCAGATGAAACACCACGGTTGGTAATAAAAAATATTCATCTTTTTTCACGGACGATGATAACAAAAGGCAAAAGAGAAATGTCATCGAAAATGGATTACATATCAGGTTTCGATAAAACTTTCCTTTTTACCATAGAAGTACTTTTGAAAAACTACCGTTCTGACGGCTCTGACTACAGTTTATGATGACCAAAAAAAAATCTGAGTAAATGTCGACTGTCACACACCATGCTTCGAAGGGTTAAGATTTTGTGAAACACATATGGGTGGTGAGAAAGCACATGTATAATATTGTTTTAATTTTCAAAAGATCGTGACACGCAAGATATCTTAAATTGTCACGAATCTAAATCGTACTTACATAGCTTAGGAACGAGAGAAAAAAAAACGAACAAATTTGTCCATCCCGAAATCTGACAATACTAAAAAAATCTCGAGAAATTTTCACACGAAAAAAAAAAAACAGAAGGAATGTAATTGTACAGTGAAAATGAGAAGATTCATCGACGCAGCGTGCAGCCCCAAAATACCACACAGACCGTAAGCTACGAGGGATGTGTCGTCAAGGCCTTCTAATCTAAAAATTTAATCGAACACCATTTTAAGATCAATTCGTTGTAACGGACGTTATTTATTAATCAACTTCATTTATCTCGATAATTCAATAACTAAATATCTCTAACTTGTAATCCTTTCTATATATGGACATATATATATATGTATATATATATATACTATCGATAATTTGTGGCATTGAGTAGCAGTGTAACAATAACAGCGTTTTCGAAAACGACGATTTGTTTCCTTTTGTTCGATAGTTTGATTATTGTGTCGAAATAGAATAAATAATGGAAGGAGAGACTCAAGTCATACATATAGTAACACGATATTTAAATTTTCGAGATATTGGTGTCGAAAGTTGCGGTAACGAATGCTGAAGAGCCGGCGAGGATTGACTCCCCACCTGAATTTGAATTGTTATTATCTTTTTGTATTTTCGTGCCGGAGGAGGATGACGTTAGTTCGATAACTTCCTCGCTGTTGACTCGCAGCAAGGGGCTCGGCTGACGCGCCCTGCAATCCCAATCGTGCGGAAATGGCCCAACATAGACAATGTTTCACGTTAGAAGAAGAACCAAAGATTTGGAAAAAAATATAGAAAAGAAAGCGCATAAATAAAAAAAAATTACAAGCGAAAGCTATGCAGCGAAGCACACTAAAGATTCTCTAAGAACGAGTAAAAACAATCATTAAAGAATGCAGCGTTTACAATGACCGTGATGATGACACGAATGAGTAATGACTGAAAACGAACAAAAAAAAAAATTACCAACAAAAAAAATAAACCGCAACAATTATTATTCGCCTCTGACAAATAATGTTACGCTACGCAACATTACTCACTCGGATCACCACAAAGTGGGATAGCTGCGTACACAAAGTGGGGAACAGAGAGAAGTACAAATATAAAAATAATAGTGATGAGTTATAAAAAAAATTTAGCGAAGAAATACGCAGCGTTTATCGTAGTGCTATCGTGAAGAAATTTAAATTTTGGAAATATGTATATATATATACTTTTTTAAAAATATTTATGATCCGCCTTTGACTTACCCAGCGAGTTCGCGCTGCAGATCCTGCATTGTGGCGTGACACTGAGCGTAGTGTCGGGCTTGTGCCTCGGCGAATTCGTGAAGACACCGAAGATGTCCAGCTTGAGAGCTCGAAACTCCTTCGAGCAGCAGCTTCGTTATTTCCGATTGTCTGTCGAACTCGGATTGCGCTACCCTCAACTCCCGTTCTGCCTGATTTCATCAAACAGTAAAAGAGAGCTTTTATTCCATGACACTTTGTCATCCAATAATTTCAGCCAATGAATAAGAAAATAAATTTCAAGTGTTCCAGGCTTCATACGAAAAAAAAATCCAACTGTATAAGATGCCCACCAGTTATATGTAAAGCCTTTTCTGAGCAAGTAGTCTAAGTTGTAATTACACTGGTAATTGCAGCTGTACTTAGCCTTGTAAATAGCCAACACACATGTAATTACACGTGTGCTCACACTTTTAAGTGACAATCTATTAATAATTACAGCTATGCTCACACATGTAAGCAGCAAATGGATTAGAGGTAAAACGTCGTCTGGAAAAATTATACATGCAACTACACTCGTAGTAAGTATTATAATAATTAGCGTTTCGAGACTTAACTACTAAAACGTTGCGAACGACTACGCTCGCAACGATCAGGCAGCATTAGGCGATATTAGTAAGTACCTGATCGAGCAACACCTCCGGGGACACACCCGAGTCCTGTTGTCATGTTATTAATGTATGTGTTTTTTTTGTACGTTCGTTTTGATTTCGTTTTTTTGTGTGTCAGCAGATTCGTTTAACGGGACATTTTACATATATGTAATTAGGATCGTAATTAGGCATTTTCGTACGTAGAACGATTATTGGAAAGTAATAAGTACGATCGTTGAAATACTTACGCTCTGTTGACCGAGCATGCTTCTCGCCTTTCTTACACGATTCTTACTCGCGTCCAGATCCAGTCTGTAAATTTTTTTATCGTTAGATTTTTTATTACGAAAATGTAGAGATTAACAAAAAGATACCGTTTCTCTTACCTCTTCGTCTCGAGAATCGCCATTTCCTTGCTTATCGTCTTCATCTCACCGTCGAGAAACTTTCTCAGTGGCTGGATGTAACAATTCGCCGACGTGCCGATAAAGTCGCGCTCGATCTGACCAAGCTTCTGCTGACACTGGCCGACCTTTATTAATGCGCTTCCTGAATGGAAAAAAAAAAATTACACCCATCCAGTTGACGATAATTTATCGCCGACATTTACCGTAAGCTATTCCTGGTCCAAATTCGTTCCCAGCCTCTATCATATCGATTCCCACGTACTCCAAATTGCTCAATCTGTTGGGCTTCTTCTTGTCTATCTTTTCATAGAAAAAGTCCTCGATTCTGTTCCCTGATTCGAATAAAATTGATTAATTTCACGTTCTTAGTTCAGTCGTTTTTTTTACAATGAAAAATGCCGGGTTGTCGGGTGGAATTTACTTACCGGGATTGGGTGTCAAAACAGCCTCCATATCCCTCAGTATCTTTTCCGTCCATGTCTTAGTCATGTTTGCTCGCTCAGCGAGATGCTCGAAGTGGGCATCAAGCTCGGTCTTTTCCGACGTCCCGAGCGTCTCCTCGGTCAGCTGCAAAACAAACGTATACGATCCAATTATTACGAATTTTAACGATTTTTCGACACTTAGAGCTCGATTAATCACTATCCAATGGTACTATTAAAATTTATTATAGAGTTGCAAAACACCTACTCATTATCTTAACCTTAAACTTTCAATTATTTAATACGGAAGATCCAAAGTGCAACAGTGACGAATTTCGACACCCCCCCCCCCCCCCCTGCCGCCAAAAATAAAAAGACGCAATTTCTCAACGCTCAGAACACGAAAACTCGAAAAAATTGTTACCAACCTATAAAAAAAAGTATCATACATTTTTCCGACACTTTTATTTTCGAGTTTATCATCCGTATTCCAACTTCCAATAATCGGAATCCGAGGTTTCTCCGAGGATAAAGGAGATGCGTCTAAAGCCGATGTTATCGCCGACGTAAACAAAGGGAGCGGCATTAAGGTGGGGGAAATATAGTCGGTGAGAGGAATATGAGTGCGGGTAATCAAATTTCCTCAATGTTCATCAATTAGGTTACGAGAAGCCTCAAGACCGTGTTCCAAGTACCGTACAAAACGCATTGCTGTCCGTTCCTAAAACACCTTCATCTTTAAGAGTACGAAATAAAAAGAATAATATTGAGTCCACATCTTCCTTAACTAGATGACAAAATGTCAGATGTGACAGCGTTCTCCGGCCAAGAATTCTCCACGAGTCGAGATCTGGCCGGAGCATCTCGGCCAATCGAGCGTCAAAACAAAGCAAAAAAAATAATTAAAGAGAGAAGAATTTTGTTCGGCGACATCGAGTCTCACCTGCACGACTCTGCTCAACGCCGCTCCGGCGTCTTTCACCAATTTCTTCACGTTAAAGTCCATTATTATTTTGTTTGTATATCGAACGTCCGAGGTGTACGCGAGAAAAAATTAACTCGGCGTTGCGCTATTTCCTATCGATCACTCGTTCTCCTCGCGAGAAGGTCGAGGCTCGAGGCGCAAGGCGGCGACCATCGGGGAGCGATGATTCGCCGTGTGGTGCGCGGAAGCGCCGCGACGCGGCGCTCGCGTCCGCGACCTCGCATTCGAATTTCGAACGACGAGTAGCAAATGAAAATTTAATGACGTTCGATTTCGATGTTCCAGAGTGTGGCAGTCCCGATTTTCGATCAATTTCTCGGTTAATAAAACGCATCGGTAATTTCACGAGTTTCAATAAAAAACAGAAACATTTTTTCTTATTTTTTTTTCAACCAATACCTTTCCTTCCGATGATGGTCGATCACTGAAATTGCGCTAATTGGCCACTGAACGACAGCGTCGTTCAGTTCATTGTGAAGCGTGGATGCGTTACGAAAAAAAAAAAAAAAAAAATCGCTGAAAAATCGAGAGCTTCGAATTTACGAAAATTGTCACAAATTCGAAGCGTGACTGGTACGAAACACTTTTATCGATTCGCCCTCGCCGAAAGCTATAGGTAGATCGCGCCTTACAGACGCAACTGTGTCGTTACAGAATATTCGGAAACATTGAAAACTATTTCAGCGAGGACGATTGTTAAAATATGATATTGAAAACGACTGACCTGCCTGACCCGATGAAGAGCCACCTCGGCACCCTTCACCAATCTCTTCACGTTAAAATCCATCGCTTATCACAATCCTCTTGTTTTCGTATTCACTTTCCGGAAACAGAGAGCGGACGTTCGGCTACGGAGAAATCCTCTATCGATCTCCACAGTTTTCGAGCCTTGTCGTGGGTCGCTGCCTGTCGTTCCGCTTAATCGTCATGCGCATGCGTATTTACCGATCGAAAAGCAGTCGACAGCCAAGTTCAATGACAAATTCTAACCCCGATATTCGAGTCCCGTCGTAAATTAATATTGTACATTAGAATTTAATTATAACACTGTACATAAAAAACAAATTTAATTATAACAAATCTTAACACCGACATTTAAGTCCTGTTGAAAATTAATATTGTACATTAGAATTTAATTATAACACTGTACATAAAAATTGTACATTAACATTGTAAAAAAAAAAAAAATCGCCAGCCAATTTCAACGACAAATCTCAACACCGACATTTAAGTCCTGTTGAAAATTAATATTATACATTAGAATTTAATTATAACACTGTGCATAAAAATTGTACATTAACATTGTAAAAAAAAAAAAAAAATCGCCAGCCAATTTCAACGACAAATCTCAACACCGACATTTAAGTCCTGTTGAAAATTAATATTGTACATTAGAATTTAATTATAACACTGTACATAAAAATTGTACATTAACATTGGAAAAAAAAAAAAAAAAATCGCCAGCCAAGTTCAACGACAAATCTCAACACCGACATTTAAGTCCTGTTAAAAATTAATATTGTACATTAGAATTTAATTATAACACTGTACATAAAAAATGTACATTAACATTGTAAAAAAAAAAAAAATCGCCAGGCAAGTTCAACGACAAATCTTAACACCGACATTTAAGTCCTGTTAAAAATTAATATTGTACATTAGAATTTAATTATAACACTGTACATAAAAAATGTACATTAACATTGTAAAAAAAAAAAAAAATCGCCAGGCAAGTTCAACGACAAATCTCAACACCGACATTTAAGTCCTGTTAAAAATTAATATTGTACATTAGAATTTAATTATAACACTGTACATAAAAATTGTACATTAACATTGTAAAAAAAAAAAAAAATCGCCAGCCAATTTCAACGACAAATCTCAACACCGACATTTAAATCCCGTTGAAAATTAATATTGTCCCTCAACATTAAAAATTAACATTGTACATCAGCATCGAATGAGTCAACCAGGTCATCTTCCGAATACCGATCGCAAAGTTACCATGAAGTATCTTTCAACGAAGCTATCATTAATGTCTCCAGCGAAATGAGTTTCCGGCGAAGTTAGCTTGGAAAAATGGCGCGACGCTAATCAAATCCATAAAAATTTAATGCAAAACAAAGTCAATTCGTACAATACCACGAACTTTTGAACTCAATCGAGCGTACTCTGAAGCACTGCGTATCATCTTCCCGATCTTCGCGGTAATTCTGATTCGAGAAACGACTGTCGTGAAGTCGCGAATCATTCCGAATGATTCATGGAACATTTCGTCCTAACATTTCATTCTGTTTTCGTGTTTACATGAGTTTTCGCACTCTATTCATCGACGTGTACACAATTATCGGTCAAGCGAGTGATGAACCACTAATGTTTATACTGACCGCTCGGAATGACTCAACGCTTCATCGCTATCTCCCACTATTCTTCTCGTTCTCCCAAAGACTCAATATTACTACGATAATTTGGCCGGCTAACTTTTCTTCCCACTTTCGACCCGTTAGTTAGCGTCGAAATTTCGTCGAGGAAACTTCTCCAATGTAAAATTTTTCTTCCTTTCTGTGTGTCGTTTTTTTTTTTTTTTAATTTTTTAAATACTTTTTTTTTATTTTTTTTTGTTTTTATTTGTTTTTCTTTGATTTTTCCGCGTTCTCGTCGTGCGACCAAAAATAGCTGATGATGTTTCGTTACGTGAAAAGATTTGTAAGTGATCGTGATATTATTTAATAATTTCGTAAACTTTCTTATCGTGAATTATTTGTTTTTTTATTTTTTTTTTCTTTGTCGGAATCGTCTTCGAATGTCGGGTCGCTGAATTATCGTTCTTCCGGAGAGTTTTCGGTCGACGTGTCGAGTCGATTCGCACTCGGCGATTATTTACCAATAGATTTAACAGCGAATGACTACTCGCTAATATTGTTTATCGCGATTCGAGATAACGAAGATTCAGCGAGTTGATCTTCGGAAGTTCAACGAGAATGGAAGTTCGGCGAAATAACAGAGCGAAGAAATACGGATCGGCCATTTTGAAAGAGCAACTTTGGGCGAAAAAACAAATTCAGTTGAATAAATTTCCGAAAATTAATTAAAAAAAAAAAAATCGAAAGAAATAAAGTCGATCGTTCGCGCGATTCGAGACAAAAAAAAAAACCTCGGATGTGTGACGATCCGGTCACGTGACTTGCCGGACACGGAGAAGCGGAAGAAATGGGACGGCGAAGCAAGACGCGCTAATGAGGGAACGAAAAATTTCCCAATAACTTTTGAACACTAAATTGAATATATTTGATAAGGTCAAATAGTTTTGTTCGTCCGACTTTTCACAAAATTAATTTTTAACCCCGCTGTTCCATTTTGCCCCGCTCGCACGTCGATTCGGTCGATCAGACTTCCGGCAAAATAATAACGCGTCCCCGCCATTGGACGGGTCTTTCGGTCACAATTTAATCGATATTTATCTTCTTTTTTTTTTAGTTCGTCGAGGTCGTGACCCAGAGTCAAAAGTTCGTTGACCTTTACGGGAACGACGCGCGAGAAATTGTCCCAGGTCGGGAGACTTACGAGCCGCGAGATTCGTCGGTGCGAAGCGATATTCCGGATTGCGTGGATCCTCGAGAGATTCCGAGGCCGTACAAGAGGAAACGGTCACGATTCGATTGGACGGAGCCGTGCGACGATTATCGTGAGGAGCGAAACGCCGCGGAAGAAAATGTCGTTGTTCGTTACCCGAACGGAGCTCCCGGCGAAAAAGACGCCGCGCAAATGCACGAGACCAGTGGAAAGGAAGAAAGAACGAGGAAGGAGGAAAAATTCTGCCGAAGACGGGCGGAAAACACGTGCGCATGCGACGACTGCTCGGCAGTTGTGACGATGAGCGAGTGCTTCGTCTGTCTGGAGCCTCTGCAAAATCGCGGTATCAGATCGTGTCAGCTGTGCTGGAATCTCGTCTGCGCCGAATGCTCGGCGAAATTGAGCGCATGCGCGTTCTGTCGAACGCGCATGCCGAGCGCGAGAAATCGAGCGGTCGAAAGACTCCTCGCGAGACTCAATTTACCGTGCCGAAACGCCAGGTAAATTCGAGGAGAGTTTGAGAAACTTTCGTAGAGAAGATATCGTTACTTTGGTAAAAAGGTCGCACTCATTTTCGAATTTTTTTTTTATTTCTATTTTAATCGTAAACCTGCGAAACGAAGCTCTGAGAGTGCAAGATAAATTTTCGATGCATTTAGGAATCGAAGGAAAAAAAATTCCCATAATTATTTTGCATGTGAGGCTTAGATATTTTCCCTCCGTCTAGGTTAAAAATAAAACATTGACGGAATTATTCGTTTGAGGTAGAAATCTTATAAGTGAAATGTTGAATTTGTATTTTTTTTTTTTTTTTTTCTGAAGGAATGGCTGTGAAAGAACGCTTACGTCGAAGGATAGACCGAGGCACGAAGCGAATTGCCATCACGCATTGAAAACTTGTCCAGTTTCGGAGAGCTCGTGCAGCTGGCAGGGAAGTCCAGTTGCAATGCTGAGCCACCTGAAACAAGTTCACGCCATCAGACCGCTCACGGATCATGGAATTGTCGTCGAAATATCGAGCTTTCGTCAAAAGGCTATGGCCAAGGAGAGACATTACACTGTGAGTTGCGTCGTTGAGAACAATCTATTAGAATAGTAAGTGAGCCGCTTTTCCGGCTCGCTGATTGGGCTATGTTCCCGTTTCAATATATATCGATTCTCGAAATCCGCGCGCTAAATTCAAAAAGCCATTATGCATGGGCGAGCTGAAAATAATGCATCGTAGAAGAAAAACGCATATATCACAAAAATATTTCTCTATTTCAGATCTACCTTACCTGTTACAATCAACTGTTCGTCGTGAAGTTAATACTTATTAGAAAAAAATTGATCCTAACCTGCTCCCAGTTGGGTTACGTGAGTCACGTGACGGATAAAGCCATGAGCTCGAAATACGCAGTTTGGATAAAGGTAAACGGCGGCAGCAAGCAAATCAATGGAGTTTTGTCTTTGGGCGAATTCAGCCGCAAAACTCGAGATATCGAGATCAACAGTGATAAACTTTTTTCGAAAAGGCACGGCAAATCCGGTGACGCCGACAAGGTAAAGATCGAAATACTCATCAAAGAGATATCGACGCATTTAAATGAATAATTTTACCGTGATGTTTTCTGCGCTTTGTATCAAAGCAATCTAGAAAGTAAAAAAAAAAATAGAACGCCTGGCAGCATTCTTATAAAAGCCTGACTGTGGGGTCTGGCTAAACCCTTTGTACATTTTTTATTTTATCAATGAGTTAATCGATATCACTTTCATCGATCTTTTATCCATACCGAATACCTTTTGTAAGTTATTGTGAGACATTATTGTTAAACGAGACGTTTATCAAATGAATCAATGAACGTTTTGTGTCTTCCATTTTATTGATTTGTCGTTATTAATTTTTTTTTTTTTCCGTTTATAATAGGCGTTTATAATTGTACGATACAAGTTGGATTTTCACTCGCTCACTTTAGCACGCTCACACATACTCACTGACACTTTCTCACACACTTCGTGTATACAAGTACAGTTGTGTTTTAGGAGAGCTAAAAAACGAGAAAACAGATATGTATTTTGGAAAATTGTTTAAAAACCTCTCCAGTGCATTTGTGCGTCTATGTTTTTTTGTTGACTTTACTGTCGTATTTGTCATTGACTTTGCGGTAAACCTGACGTTCTTTAATTATGCGTGGTTCATTGTATTTTTTTGTAACTATTTTACGCGATAATGTCTATTTGATAAATAGTCGATATGATATTATTATGTTTTTTTCGATAGAGTAGCAATTATTGTACGATTGCATTAAGCAGAGGCCGATAGTTCTTTCCTTCATCTCCCTTTTCCCTTCTTTTTTTCCACAATCATTTCATCAATTTTCATGAGAAAACCATCACACCGAGTTTGTCGAGCGACTTATTCTTATTATTGCTCTGCACCGTCGACCACAACGGCGCCACGTTGTTCGCCATGTATTCCCTAGATAGAAAAATATCAATCGCTTCGCTCTCGCGTCACGCAAGGAATAATGATTAATGTTTAGATAATTATAAACTAATATAATTAATAACTAATATTTACACTTATGGGACTAGCGAGAAGATCGGGACAGTGTTCGCGATCCGAAATACAAAAGGAAATGAGTCTTTTTTTCGAAGATCTTGAACACGTGCGGAAACAGTGAGTTTTGATACGAGTACAAAAAAACATTTTCTGACGAGTGTTACGATCACACAAGTTTCGAAAACGTTTTTCGCACGAGAATCGAATGATACATTATTTTACGAGGTGTGAAAATCATGGTTGTCGCACGTTTCACGTGCGAAAAACCCGCAATTTACATACCGTGTAACATAAAGTATTTTACTTTTCCAACCATATATTTCCGTTCTTTCGTCGATTTTAAATGTAAACATCGTCTTTTAAAATGCATCTGTCATTCAATTAATACATTAATATTAATTTTTATTTGACCCTTTCAACCGTTGAATTGAGAAGAAAAATTCCCATTTTTCAATCGATAAAACATTCGATTGACAGTCGTCTTTTTCTCCGATTATTATCAACCCCAGATTTGTATCTCTCTGTCAATCGTTACAGATTATAAAATCTCAACTCGAACTGTATTACGCCAAAACCTTTAAAAAATGCATTCTCTGAGATTTTCATACGTCCTTAAAGCAAACAACGGAAGTTTAAATGCCTGCGAGGTACAAATTTCGTTACGAAGGTTAGGTGCGGTGCGATGTACCATCGGGGAGACGGCCATTTTGTGACGAATTTGCCGAGAAAAATGTCCGCCGCCTTTCATCGAGGCCGCTCATTGTACTAAAAAAAATTAAAACGTCCGTCCCAGTGTCGTTTATTTTTTCTCTTTGAGCCACTGGCCGACCATCAGACGTCATTGGGACTTCATGGAAACGAGTTTCCGCGATCGGGCTCTGGTTTCCGTGCGTATATTCGTGTACTCGAACCACAGGACGTTAGGTATGAGCGTGGTGTCGCGTAGCAGCAAGTATTCCGACAGTCGCCTCCGATAATGATGAAAAAAATACATTATTTTTAGGTTTAGAAAACGAACTGTACATAATGACACGGAGTTTAATAATAAGACCCTTACCATGAGACGATGATGGGAAAGAACGGTGAGAGAACCAAATGAGTGATTAAAAACCATGCGATGCCAAGTGTCATTCCAACTATCATGCCCCAGAAAACTTGGGAGAATGTGTGATATTGAAGATATATACGGCTGACAGAAACGAGTACTGCGAGCGTGACACATCCAGCGATAATACTAGAGCGCCAGAATCTTTCAGAAACACTGCTGTTGTTGTTCTGATGAAGCCTGTAAACCGTATGTTAGCATTTATGTTCTTTTCAACACGATATTGCTAAGGGTTACAGTAACGTCAGAATATAGTCATTTTTTATGACACCGATTGATATTGGTAAAAATTGGTGCCGATAGTGGGCAAGTTATGCTTTGTGATATTACCAATATCTAATACCATATTCAGATTTTTACGGCTGAAAGGTGCAGTATCAAGGACAGTAGCATACCTAATGCACACGAAAAGCGTTGTGTACGCTGCAAAGAACCACATGAATTGTGCATGAGCCGATGGCATTCCATATTCCGTGTACACAACGGCTCTCCTCATCGGTCTTGCCTCCTTTATAATGTACTTCAGGAACAGACCGATTACGTCATTAATCGCCACACCGACGAAAAACACGATCTAAATTCCAAGTGGTTTTTCGTTTAGTTAAAGCGCGCCCAAGGTCAAAATCTCCGTTCGCTTCCCTTTTTTTTCCTCACCGTGTGCAAGTCCCGTCTGAATAATATCAGCGTACAAAAGCCGGCGACCACTGCGAACGGCACGAGACTTATCAGCGCCAGGAATTTACCCAGCAGACTCCCTAACGATAGTCGAAAAAAAAGTATTAACAAATTTTACTGTGTTTTGTTATTAGGACTTGTGTTACATCGTTGTTCGTTTGTTTTTTAACGGATGCCTTGTATATTGTTTCCATTAGGTACAGAAATCTGGCAGTTGCGGGAAAGCAAAAATTGGGGGAAAATTACCTTGAGGATATTCCACAAGAGTCAGTGACAACGGCACCCATTTAGAATCGTCGATGTCATGTACGAAATGGGAATTCACGTCGTGAAACGTCTCGTCCTCGAGTGACGCCATATTGTCAGTATATCCCTCGTACTATGCGATAGCATATGTATCACTCTCGAACGTCGAGGCGGAACGCTGCACGCACACAGGCTCGAATGTTGCCTAGCGATAAGCAAAACCTTCCACAACTCTAAGCGCTCGCGTGTCGAGCGATACTGGCGCGAGTCTACCAGCGCGGCCGATTAAATCGTTATTTCACTCCACTCGCTCTCAGTACCGTAAGATTCCATTTTCAAGGCTGAAAAAGCATCGCTCTGGAAATATTCCTTATGTACAACACGTTGAACGTTATCGGCGGCCAATTACGTTGAAAAAAGAACTCAAAACGGTCGAGGAACTTGTGTGGCTTTTAATTCAGATTCCTGGGCGTAAAATTGAAAGAAACAATATAGCAAAGCGATATTGTAGAGTCTCTGAAACGTTTCCCAAGCTCGCTTTACTTCCTCGGAGGCACTGATAAACGTGGTACGACCTGCTGTCAGGCGATTGGTCGGTACTGACGAAGTCCGCCAATCAGAGCGCCGTACATGAATCTCGTGGTTCTCGTTTCACGGAGCGGGCAAATTTCGCGGAAAAATATCTGTCATCACGGAAGACGATCGATCGGGTTGTATACAAATTGTTAGAAGAATTTGCGTACACCGGTGTTACACAACCTCCAAATGACGAGCGCGAGTCGCCGTTTCGTAAAGGAAATAGCATCACGCACGAATACAATGTCATCACAAGAATCGGCGATCGTAAAGAAACCGCTCACTTTCGAGGTGATTGCAGAGTGCGAGACAACCAAAGCGAGAACCGGGCGCATGTCCGTTGTGCACCATCACGTGGATACGCCAGTTTTCATGCCAGTTGGCACTCAGGTCTATACACGCTTTTTTATAAATTCTACATTCTGTATCAGCGAGTAATATTCTTCCGAAGAGCAAAGTCTTGTCAACTCTTCAATAAAATAATTACTCCGCCTATTCTCTTTTCAATAGGTCTGATCGGTATATTCGCGAGTACGATACGGTATTTTTTTTTATTCCCTGATATTGGCCATGTATATATAAAAACTTAATAGTGGCGCAATACATTAACTACCAATATGTTGTACAATATTTATTGAAACGGCACATTGGTGTCATACATTGCAGCAGCGGTTATTAACTGGGGGTCCACAAATCTCCAACATACAAGCACATCCGCCTGTGGACCCCCGAGGTAAGGAACCGCTGCATTACAGTCAATATAACAAAGTTCTTTACTTCAACCAATTGTCGTAAATATATTTTATTTGTCCTAAACATAGGGTACTCTAAAAGGCTTGTTGCCCCAGCAGTTGGAACAGTTAGGATGTCAAATCATGCTATCCAATACATATCATTTGGGAACACGACCGGTGAGTTTAATCAACAAATCTTTTAAACTTAACAGATAATTGCAACACACAAAGAAAGTGCAAAATAACTATTGAAGATAGGTCATGATCGTGTAGGAGACGGGCCGTTAAATAAGCCGCAGACAGTATGATCAATGACCAAAAGAATCTTACGTGTTGCAATTTCACACATAAAAGAGTATAAGTATAATACTCCTGCTTGACGTCTTGTACTTTTCTGCACATAGTTTTTCGCGGCACTTGTCAGTCCTGTCGTGTTGTCCTACCGACTGTGATGCTAAGGATTTACCAATACTAATAGCATGTATGTGTTTTCCAAGGGTCCTGAGATACTTAAAAAAGCAGGTGGACTGCACAAGTTTATGAATTGGAATCGTGCGCTTCTGACCGATTCTGGTGGCTTTCAAATGGTCTCGCTTCTAAAACTCGCTGAGATAACAGAACAAGGAGTAAAATTCACGTCACCTTACGATGGTAATTGACAACTTTGTTCTTAATACAAGCTGAAGTACACATAGTCGGCAATAAAAATTATAATGAATTACATTCAGAGGTAGTAGGCATTTCGTGAAATGACGAAGTATCGGCTTATGTAGAATTCAATATCATATCCGATTATACTTCTCTTTCACCACAAGTGTCAACCATTTTTATATGGCTTTTACATTGATTCGAATAATGCAAATATCTTGTAATCGTCATGTGGGACATGTTTCAATTCTTTTTAAATTATACTGAAACTAACACCTCTGAGTAACGCAATAATGTTTACTTTGCATTAGGTTCGGAATGCATGTTGACGCCGGAACATTCAATAGAAATTCAAAACGCCATTGGCGCCGATATCATTATGCAGCTGGACGACGTAGTCAGCAGCACAACTACTGGACCCCGAGTAGAAGAGGCTATGGGAAGGTCATTATTTAATCCCACCTCCTAAATAAATGTTTATGGATCTAGTGAACAAAGAATTTTTTTCACTGATCAGAACGACAAGATGGCTCGATCGGTGTCTCGCGGCTCACCAGCGTCCCGATGAGCAAAGCATATTTCCCATAGTTCAAGGGGCGCTGAACGCGGAATTGAGGACGGAAAGCGCCAAGAGACAATCGAAGCGCCAAGTCAATGGTTTTGCAATCGGAGGACTTAGGTAAAGTAAAATTGGGTAAAAAAAAATTGTTAAAGAGATCAAACGCAAAAATTTCTGGTCCGCAGCGGTGGTGAGAGCAAAAACGATTTTTGGCGAATGGTTAATCTCTCGACGGACATTTTGCCGACGAACAAACCTCGATACTTGATGGGTGTTGGTTTCGCGGTTGATCTTGTAGTCTGCAGCGCCCTCGGCGTCGATATGTACGATTGTGTTTTTCCCACGAGAACTGCCGTAAGTTTATCTCAGTTTGACTGGAGAAAGAAAAATGAAATGTAATCTGAGACTCGAATTATTGACATTTCAGAGATTCGGATGCGCTCTCGTAAGAACCGGCCAGTTGAACCTACGTCAGCGCACTTACGCCAACGAAATGAGGCCAATAGACGAGAATTGCGACTGCAGCACTTGCAAAACTTATACGCTTGCTTATCTCCACTGTCTGGTGACGACGGAAACTGTCGCTTGCCACTTGCTGACCGTTCACAATATCGCGTTTCAGATGCGACTCATGCGCGACATAAGGGATAGCATAAGGGAACAAAGATTTCCACAATTTGTCAAGGACTTTATGCTGGAAGTGTATCCGGACAAAAATTATCCACAGTGGATAGTCGAAGCTCTCGGAGCTGTTAATATAAAATTGTGAAATTTTCGAAAACTTCGTAATTTCTCCAACATTCATCATAAACATTTCAGGCGGAGAAACATCGTAGAAGTATACAGGCTGGAACATAGAACTTTATCGATTTTTACCATGCCGATTTATTCATTATCAATTAGCTGATAAACTGACTAAAACATTACAACCAGACGAAATTTTATACTCTTTTCTAAGCGCGTGTAACCAACCAATGAAGGCTTGCAATTTAAAAGCAGTGGCCTCGCATTGGTTGGTCAACTTACCCGTCCAGTGTGAAGAGAGAGTATAAAATCACGTTCGATTAAAATAACGTGTCGTTTGAAATATTAATTTCTGCAGTTGTTATCGTTCTAAAATTTTTCTATCCAGCAGAATTCGGTAAATTAGCATAGTGAAAATATTTAAAAAAAATGGAAATCTAATATTGTTCATGTCAAACGAAATTGGTTTTCGATCTTTTGTGGCGGGAATGCAAATGGTATTTGCCTCGTTTTTTTGTCAATAGATCGTCATTCATTCCGTTTTTTATCAGATGGTATTGAAAACATCTTGTGCATTCGACCACCCATATGTTACGCCTAACTGCGCCTAACCACCTTCTCAAACGTAACCCCAAAATTTTAACCGCCACGATCTCTGACGAAATCCTTCGTATGTTTAGCGGTCTGTCGGGCATTCGTCACAGTTGCTCAACGCTGCAGAACTAAGTTAAAAAAGATCGTCGTGATGAGTTAAAAGTCTAAAGGACCGAACAAAATCATCGAGATGTCGAAAACTGCGAAGAAATGTGTCACAGACACGAAGTTGGGCAAGACGGACACGCTGCAGGCTGTTGTATTCGCAGACGATTTCAACACGAGTTTGAGTCCGCTATTGAATGGTTGCCCGAGTATTCTGATGCCGGTTGCGAACGCCCGACTTCTGGATTATCTCGTCGAGACTCTCCTCCAGTCGCAGGTGAACGAGTTGTTTCTCTACTGCAGCAATCACATTGAAACAGTGAAAGATTACTTGGCGTCAAAGTGCTACAAGAATATCGCCGTTTCGCTGATAATCTCGGACGGCTGTCGATCTTTGGGTGATGCGCTCCGAGACATAGATACAAAGGGTGCGATTCGTGGAGACTTCATCCTCATCAGAGGTGACGCCTTCACCAATGCGGATCTCAAGAGCCTCATGACGCTGCACAGATCCAAATGCGAGAAGGACAAGGGAGCTGCCGTGACATTGGTCTTCAGAGATCTTGGCTCGACCGGGGATTCGTCTCTACGCGAACAATCCTGCCTATTTGTCTCGGATAGAACGAACAAAAAAGTCCTCTTTCATAAGAAAATCGGCAGGGATGAAAAGAAAGTCAGACTGGAGCTTGAATGGTTCCTCGATCATGATCAGATAGAAATTAACTCGAGCTTCATCGATACTCATGTATATATGTGCTCGCCATCCGTGCTTCCACTCTTCGCCGACAACTTTGACTTTCAAGTAAGTGGACAGTAGTTAACTCTGAATCACTTTTGTTATTTGTGGGATATAAATAGGTAATTTAAAAATACTTCAACCATCCTTCTGTTATGTTTTACATCGAGATTTAAAAAAATATTCATATATTTTCGTTTGAATTCATTTAGTACTTGAATATTTACAGTCATTAATTTTGTTCACGTAAGTTTGTAGGCTTGTTCACAGATATCAAACACACATTTTTTCATATCCAGAATTTTTTATTATAAATATTCCTTTTTTTTTTAAAGAGTTACACTTCTATTATATATATATATTGATTTTAGGATACCTGCAAAATATTTAAAGACATATATGTTCAATCCTTTTTTCATCCACCAGCTTAATTTCTTCTTAATCTTTTTGATTAACTTATAGAACGATAACGATATTCTGACGATACATTTTTTATTTCCAAGACCATGGAAGACTTTGTCCGAGGAGTTCTGATGAACGAGGAGATTCTGGACGCGCGAATTTACTGGCAGCCGCTGAATTCTGAAGAGTACGCTCTGCCAGTAACGTCGTGGCAGGCTTATCACACCCTGAGCCGAGACGTGCTGCAGCGTCAGGGGTATCCTCTCACGCCAGACATGCTTCCGCCTCTGCGAAACATTGTCTACATGTCCCAGAGCACTTACAAGCACCGTACGTCGACCTTGGCCCGTGGCTGTGTCCTGCAACGAGACACGATTGTTGGGCGTTCGAGCATTCTCGGCAAAAACACTTTCGTATCGCGCTCGGTGATCGGCGACGGTTGCACAATCGGCGACAACGTACGCATAGAGAATTCTCATATCCTCTCGAACGTCTACATAGCTGACAACTCCGTTATCGAGAGCAGCGTTGTCCTTTCGAATTGCCGTCTCGCCGAGGGCGTTCAGCTGGACTCGTGCATTTTATCGTCGGGCATAAATCTGCAAGCCAAATCGCGCTACACCGATTCGATTCTCGAGCTCGATGGGAAAAAAATTTTATCGACGAAAATGTCCGAGCACGAAAACGAATCGTCCGAGGAGCTGAGTTACTTTAACAGAAAAGAAAGTGACGAGAAGGACGAGGATACGGAGTCGGAGGCCTCGAGCAGCGAGTCGGACTCGCTGAGGGGCTCGCCGATTCCCGACGACACGAACATGTTCCTCTCCGAAGTCATCGATAGCCTCCTGCGCGGATATCAGGACAAGCTCAACTGCGAAAATTTGATACTAGAAATTAATTCTTCGAGGTACGCTTACAACGTTAACATACGCGAGGTATCTTACAATGTTGTTAAGGCAATCCTGATGCTGCCTCTGCATTACCTCACGGAGACAAAAACCACCATCGACAACGTTAGCTATCAGAAAATTCTCAAAGTCATGATCGCCTATTTCAATCCAATTTTTTTGAATTACATCAAAACGGAAGACGCACAGGAGGATTGTCTGCGAGCTATACAGGACGTCGCTTCGACAACTCTGGAACTCTTGTCTTACGTTCAGCCACTGATGCATCATCTGTACGAGAGAGACGTGCTGACGGAAGAAAAGATATTGGAATGGTTCGATAACGCCGTTGACGATGAGGAGGAAATGGAGAGAGGCAAAATTAGGTCGGCCGTCAGGCCTTTCATCGTGTGGCTTAAGGAAGCCGAGGAAGGCTCCACGGACGACGAGGATTGATGTGGAATTTTGCGGAGGTATGAAAAGTTTTTTTTGGTACTTGTGGAAAGACTACGAAATATCGACAAAAGATGTACGTATGTCGGTTCGTTTGTACATTTGAATAAGTGAATCGTTCTTCGGATCGAATAAAGCGAATTTTATTGGGAGAAATGAGGTCTCTTGAAGTTTCCAAGGAAGTATCGAAATATATAGATATATATATATTTTTTTTTTTACGAGAGGATTAAAAATAAATTGAGCGAAACATTGATTATTAAAGAATATATTTTTGTTCATCTCAACGTCGCATTAAGCTATTATAAGAACAACCTTTGAGATTTGTCACTCAAACCGACGCAGCAGGTCGCCGATACGTACCATTAATGAAATATATTTAAGTAATTGAGATCGTTTCATGATTGTCCATGACGACAAGACTGTTTCGTAGCGGTAGCAGTAATAGTACTTATAACACAGATTTTCATTTTTCTTTCCTGTAAACGTTTCCATCACTTTCACAGTATCTATTTATATCATAGATATAGTATTAGAGTCAATGATTTTTCGATCGAATTTTTCTTCTTTTTAATCTAATCCCTACTCATTTCGATCCCTAATTTTTTATTCATTTTTTAACGATACTTTTATAGTTATTTGAGACCGTAAATAATAGTATTTTTCTCTCCTCGACAAAACTTATAATAGTTATAATACTTCGTTTATTTTATCGCTCTCTCTCTCTCTTTCTTGGTTTGTCTCCATCGTCAACTCAACCTTAATTTCTACCTAATCATTAAAGTTCCTCCATTGTTGACTTGCATTTCACAATTTCTTTTTCTTTGTTCTTTAATTATCTTTCGACTCCGATAAAATTATTATTCTTTCTTTCATTCATTTTAATACAATTTATAAATATTAGCCAGTTATGTCGCCATATAATTTGACCGTCCGACGAGAATAATCCATTTTGGATGCAATCATTATTCACAATTATCAGCGCAACAGTTAGATCTTCGACAATCCGAATTTCGTGACACTGATACCGATAGATTTTCTTTGGCGTTGCTTTAATTTCCTTTATTCAGTGATACGTTAATATTTTATTTTATTGGCATTTTTTTCTACCACACATGAATTTATTATTTATTTTTTATTATTTATTTTAAAATTTTTTTTAGTATTTAGCGTAACAACCAACAGTGTTTATAAGCGAGGCATCGCTATACAGTAGAACCTCGCTTATCCGACTTTGCATCAAACGCGAGTCAAATGCAAAAGTAGCGATGTTCACGCCCAGTGTAATCCGAAAATTAACGACTTTCTTGTACACGCGCTTGATAAGTTTCTTGCCACTATAAATTGTAGGTTGCAAATACAACAATTCCGATTCTTGGATCAATGGTTTACGTTTGAAATGAAGTTGATATTAATTAACAAAATTAGAATGATATTTAAAAAATATATTTAATAGCAGTGCAAGCTTGAATCGAGTATGTTATCGGTGTTACCCAAGATTTCACTTTATGTCACGTACGCTCTCCCCTCATTAACTCGGATAAACGGGGCTCTACTGTATTAGTATTTCCTACTGATAAAAGCAGACGAGAGACAATCGGCATATCGTGAGCTCTATACTAGTTTTTATTTTTTTTAAATTTTCTTTTGGTATCGTGTGTCCGCTGATAATACGGTTAGAGATATGCTCGCGGCATTGCCGTTTATTAATCTTTTTCATTTTCCTCCTGGAATATTAGCACCTATATATATGTATATCTTCGTTTTGCCAAAAACGAAGTCCGTCCAGGTTTGAACGCAGAATGCAGTAATTTTTCTTCTTCATTTTGAAACATCCTGTATGAATGTTCACAGTGTATGCTTTAATCGGCTGGTATTAGATCCTCAATTAAGTTGTGAGTCGCTTGGTGGATGTGATCAGGAAATTTAATCGCATCTATCCAGTGACGAAGACGAGCACCTTTGCTGTTGCAACTCAGCGTGAGACCGCCTGTGAGCAATTTTTAATCAGATTCATTAATGCATCCGATGTATCGCATCAGTTTTATTAGTAGGCCTCGTTTCAAATCTCGGATCAGTTTTTATTAGCCCAAAAAGCTTCGGCGAACGCAGGCCCCTTTTTATATGAACAAATTTACCCTCGTTCGAACCAGCTTCGATAAATCATCATTTTCATATTGATGGGGAAAAAACAAAGTTGTCTAATCACCTAGATAATCGTTGCTCTTGCCCAAGTCCTTGTCCCACACCCAGATCAACAGTGCCAGTTCCGCGAGATCCGTCAACCGAGTCTCGAAAGCGAACTCTTCGTTCCACTCGGGATTCAGTGTTTTCCACTTGACGCTCGTGCTGTGTGCGTTGATGCTGTTGCGCTGTGACGACCCGACTTTTTTGCAAAGTTTCTTCGTGCTCCTCTCCCCGGACTTCACGGTCTGACCGAACGAGCCGTGTCGCTGGACTCCCGAGCTCCCGTCCTTCGGTTGCTCTTTCGTCAGACAAAGCTTTACGAATGGGTCAGAAAACCCGTTGCTGTCCATAGGGAGGAGGTTGGTTGCACGTTCCACTGTAACCAGCAAAGCGCGACGACGAGTACTGTAACTCAGACTCAGTTGAATTTGACCTCTGCCATTGGTAGTGTCCTCGCCCCACACCCTCTCTTCCTGCGATACCTGAAATTCGTGAAATTCAAACTCATGAAAGTCGAAAATTGGAAGTTTCGCGTTGTGACAATGCAACAAAATTGTTGTATCGTACAACTGTTTCAGGGAAGATTTACGAAGGACTCTACCTGGTAGTGATCCTCCAGGAAGACGTTGTAGAATCTCGTTTGATAGTGCGGAACTTCGTATAAGGGAAATTTGGCTTCTCCGAGAAAGTCCCGTCCCACTCGGTCGTCCTGAAGTATGAGAACGTGCAGCGCTCTGCCGCTCTTCATCTGACCGGAAAATATGAACAACATTTATTATTCATTTATTTTTATCGGAAAAAAATTGTCGATAATTGGAAAAAAAAATTAATAATAAGTATTGGAATAAAAATTGTTTAATCGAAGCTAACGTACATCGCTCTCCGTGGTTTCGTAGAAGTTCAGCTGCTCGTTGAATTCGGGATCTCGTGTCCTGTGGACAGTTTTCGTTCTTTGATACTTTTTCTTCGAGCTCGACGTTAATGGGAGAATGTTTAATTTGCAGAACGGATCCGAAAGCCCGTTGATGTCCATGCCCCGGAGACCTCGGGCGCGCAGAACTTTGCACTGGAGACATTGCCTCCCCGGATCGTAACGCAGCGAGATCTCCAGGGTTCCGTAGCCCTGTTCCATCTCCGTCGTGTCTGAAGTCAAAGTCACAATCTAAACAGCTTGTGCACTTAGGAAAAATGAGCCACGAAATGTAGGGGAAAACATTTTTGCTCGGAAGTTTTTCGAAAACTACGCGTGAAACATCTTTCTCCTCGCCCGACTCAGTCGGTAACAAAAACTGTAAGCAACTTTTTCCTCAACTAACATGATCCGTGATCAAAAGAAAAACGTAATCCGACACCAAAATAATGTCTGCTTGCTACAACCCTTGTCACAAAATCGTAGATGTCTTTACTCGAGAACAAAAATTGTTAAAGTTTTGATTATCAACCGTGGTAACGAAAACTGTAACAAATTTTTTTCCTCGACTGCTGTGAATTTACCGTGGAAAGAAAAACTTTTCTTTCCAAACTTCCGAACAGCTTCGAAAGATTTTGATCACGGACGAAAGATCTTTACATTACGTTTTCTTTTTTGAGGACTGTAAGAGGGGAATCGCTGCTCGTATAATTTGCGCCTTACCCTTGAGCTCTATCCTTGGAAGATGGTCGAGACTGTTGTGATTTCCGATCTCCTGTTCTCGATGAAGGCTCGACACGCTCGTCATCGACGACGCTCCGGACACCACCGTGCTCGATTCCCGTCTGCTGCTGCTGCTGTTGTCGATGATCGTCAGACTGCTCGCGCTGCAATCCGGGAAAAAAGCGAAGGTATAAACCCTCGCTTTCCTGTCACACATATTTACGTACCTGCGAAGATGTACCTGCGACACGGTCGAGTTATCGGTGCTCAGAAGTTCGGATTTGCGCTCGTCGCCGATCGTCGATCGGCGGCCACGCTGACCGTTCGCGACGGTCTTCGAGCGCATCGTCGCCGTCGAGGACGTCGAAGAGGAACGCCGGTTGTTCGCGTTCGACGAGTTTTCTGAATTCTCGTGGGTATTCTCGTTGCTGAGACGTCGCTCGACGCTCGTCGACGAGTTGCTTCTTACCGCGAGCTGCGGGGCGCTGGTCGGGGTCGTTGACCCTTCGGGTTGCGCCACCTCGAGGTCGCAGTTCGCCGAGAGCAACGACCTCGTTCTGGTCATGCGACGGGTTGCCTCGTCGTCCGAGGATGACTCCTGCTCAGGAGGCTCCAGAGACCGCGTCCCACCCGCCGTCGTCCAGCCCAGCGACCTCGAACCGGCCCTCGAACGACCCCGTTCCTGAAAATATATTCGAAATGATTTTCTTTGAAATATTCCATGGAGTTCAATGAATTTTACTGTGTGAGGGAAAATTCAATCGTTCGAAAATTTCGCACATGGGTTTCAATGAGTTCTATTTCACGAGCCGAAATTAAACTATCGGGAGAATCGGCGCATTGGATGAAGTAAATTTCATTTCATGGAGCAATTCGAGCATTGGAAACTGTTGCCCGTAGCATGGAATAAATTTCATTCCAACGACCGAACATTGGAAAATTTGGAGCATTGGATGGATTGATCTCCAAAATTCGACATATGGAATGGACTAAATTTAATTTTAACAGTTAACAGTCACTAAAAATTGAGACAAATCTTATGATAGTCGAATTTTTTATTTATGAAATTTGGTTCAATAAGGAACAGTCAGAAAAAATGAAAGTGCCCAAAATATAATATTAAAAAAAAAAAAACTATCTCGTTCGTCTAAATATACAAGCTTCCATAAATGCACCTTATGACTTATAATGTAGTTTTTGCCTTAAATTTGATGAATGTTAGTCCCAAACAAAATCCGATGAGTAGCAAATAGAAAGATGAAAAACTTACTTTCTTTTCCGGTAGGACGTATTTCGGTAGGCCCTTGAAGAACCACGCGCCGCTCTTCTTCCACATTTCCCTGGTCTCCGCGCATATTCGGCACAGGAACCACTTGTTAACGTTGTTGCTCGACGATTTGAGGCGTAGTTGAAGTGCGACGGTCGGCTGGTGTTGCGGGGTCGTCGAACCGGGGCACGTCGACGAGGCCGAACTTCCGGGCGTCAATACGTACGACGGCGAAGTTTCTATGCCGCACTTCTGGCATATGTACTTCCGGCAGTCGTGACACAGACTCGGACCGGCTCCGAGTACGGCGAACTTTTCGCCGCACAGAGCGCAAGAGCACACGCATCCGATAGTGCCGGTGCACCTGCTTCCGCAGCTCCGGTTGCTCGATCTCGCTGTAGTGACCGTGTGAACGTTCCTCTTCATGTTCTCCAGTCGCTCGACCAGCCGACCGACTCGCTCCTGTTCCGAGACATCCAGAGCTTCCGCCCTTTGAATCACCTGAAAAGGATTTTTTCGCTAGATCGTCTGATACCGATAACGATTTTCTCGGAAAATTGTAACTTTAGGAGAAAAATCGTTGAGGACTTTTTTGTAGAGAATTTCGTGACCTACAAATAAGATCCTATTCATTTAAAGCGTCGGACGCGACATTTTCGATTTATTTCGGTAAAATGAAACATGAGGCGAGACGCGGATATTCCATCGTCCGGAGCTCAACTGTTACAGAATTTTCTCGAAAAAGGTCCTCCGAAGGTCAATACTTGTTACGACCTTTTTTGTCCGGAACATCATTCTCTACAATTGTGATCTCTTGTGAAAAGATCGTGGGACGAGGGGTCAACGAGTTAGAAGCGATTTATTCGAACCTGGACGATCGCCGTTCTTTCTTCATCGGTCAATGCGTAAGGTGTCGAAGAGCTCGGCGATGAATTCAGATTTCCAGGACACGATGACGAGTACGAGAAATCGGCGAATCTCGATTCAAAGGATTCGCTCTTCACGGACCATCCGGTTCTCAATCTGCGAAAAAAAAAAAAAAAACAAAAAATTAGCACTCTTTGAAAAGCATTAACTAATCGTCGTCAATGCCAAGCAAAACTTGAGGACCAAACCGACGAAAAGTAGAAAGACCTGTAAACTATAAAAAATATATTTTTCATAAACATTATCATAGAAAAATATTTCTAAATAATATTATACGAAACTATAAATCTTTTGATATTTATCTAAAAAAAAAAAAAAGAAATGTTAGAACGCTCCGCAGAGTAATTTGTCGCGAAAGGGAAAACCCAATTCCTTCGAATAATGTCAACGGGCTCATGATGTGCCCTAATATTCTACGGTTGTATAACTCAACAATAAGTTATAACTCTATACGAGGTGTATTGTTTCTCCAGGGGCCGAGGACGAGCGCGGGCCGGCTTTCAGCATCTCTGATGGCGAAGAGAAATTATAGTGGCAGAGGCGGGAGCGACGCGATGCCGCGGGCGACACGCGATTCCCGGGTTACTATACACGCAACAGAGTGCGAGCCCGAGATAGACGTACAAGATTCGCTTGCCCGCTTGCCGCTTTGCCGGGAAGCGAGTCTATCGATCGGCCCTCGACCGTGCACAGCTTTTACATCCGAAAAAAAAAGCAAAAAAAAAAAAAACAAAGATAAATGACGAATTTTTGCTCGCCCGTTCTCGTCCCCTGCTATCGCCTTCGTATCGGCTGCGAGCTTTCTCATTGATAAGGCGGCGCTTACGCGTAGTGGCTCGATGCAAAGTCCTGGAACGCGTGGTCGATTATTTGCATGCGTCAAGAACTTGCATATATGCAGGTGAAAAATCATAAGAATTAGAAGAAAAAAATATTTAATTAATTTATTATTATTATCTGTCGAAATTTGTCTTCTCGGTGGAATTTTTTTGAAAATTATTTAACATTTTTTTTATTTGTACTATTTGTAACGCTTTGAACTCTCGCATGGAGTGTCGATACTCACTTTGCTCTGAGAGCCAGTTGTCGATCGTTCGGACAGACCCATCGCTTCCCTTTGCATCCCGGACTCCTTCCGTACGTCGAATCCATCGCGCATCGGTTCTCCCCTCAGCCCGACGTTTTAATTTTATTCTGTTGTATTTTTTTTTTTATCGAGAGAAACAATCGTCCGAGAGTTTCCAATCGGCAGAAATCGTTTACGAACAGAATCCGAGAAACGTCAGTCCCACTCTTTCATCCATCTCCTGAAAGCCAATGACAATTCTCATTTGCAGTAATTCCTCGAAAATGGTACAGCTTCACGGGTCAGAAATATTTTTTATACTCCAAGGTTTTTGTAGACACTCAGAAATATTTTTTTCACGGCCACCCAAAATTAAATATTCGTTTTGAATAAATATTTATTCGCCTATCAAAAATAATACCAGCAATTATTTTGGCTAAACAATCACAATCTCTCTGAGTTTAACCGGATAGAGAGTTCAGCTGGGGGCAAATATCTCATTTAACAAACATTTAATATGCAATCGAAGCATCGTTGGATCGAAAAGCCAACCAAAATGACTTTTCATTTAAATTCATAATTTCCATTGGGATTTTTCAATGTTCTCGCTTCCCGACCGTTCGTCAATGTCCGATACCGTATGTGTACCGGAAACCGTCATCGCTTTTCCGTCATTCTGATTGGCCGTCGAGTCCACGTTTCGATATTTCGATTATCGAACCCGTGTCATGTCCAGCTCGGGTCCACGCGCCATCGACTCGACGAGCCAACTGCACTCTCGGTCTTTGATTTTCCCCGCTTATCGACGATGCTTCCTAATCGAAATTTCCCCAATATTTTCAGCTCCGAACCTCAATCCCACCTCAACTTCCGAACACGCGTCTCTTCACCCCCTCGATTCTGCCCAATTTCATTTTCCCAAATTACTCTCCGTTTCATCTTCGGCAAATCTCTGTCAACAAAAAAGCTTCAGAAAATAAAAACGATTGGCCCGAGTGAACGTCCCAGAAGGTAAATCGATGAAATCGATGTCTCGAAGTCTCTCTCTCTCTCGCCATGTCGAATAATCTCGTCGCCCTATCGTCATCCCTGAATTAAAATCCCAACGCCACATCGTCTGGAGCTGGGAAATTCGTTGCTCCACCTTCGCTCACCGCGCTCGCCTTCGCTTTTACCCACCGGTCAATAAAATCGTTTCCGAACGTCTTCGACGTTCTCTTTTCGCCGATATATCGGAGCTTTCATCGGCAGCAGTTGCTCGTCGATTTGATACGTAAAAGGACGAGAGGAAGGAGGGAAGCGCATCGGTAAGAAGGATGCGGTTGTGCGGTTCGAGGCGGAGGAAATGCGGAACAAAAGTCCGCGGCGGAGGACTTCCTGGCCGAAGAACGGCGCGTTGCGACGAGGCGCGGTGAATGGAGGGAGGGAGCGGATGAGAGACGGGGATGCGTATGAAACATAGAAACGCCGACGCAACGAGAGGGAGCGAAGCGTCGGACAAGAACGGAATTGCACGACGGGAGAGTCAGCGTGTTCGCCCGGATGACCCAATTTCGCCATGGCGAGGGAAAAGCGGGAGAGCCGGTGAAAGCGGCCGCTTTCCCATCGACCCTGGCCCCATAACCGGGAGGCCAGGGCCACGGCGACCCACCCCCGAACCGTCAAGGTCAACGCTGGTGCGCGTGCTATCATCCACGTTTCACCTCCGGCTTTTTTACCTGCGCTCCTCCTTTTCTCCGTCCACGCGAGCGCAAACCTTTCTCTCGTTGCTTCGACTTTTTTTTTTTTTTCTCCTTTTTTTTTCCCCCCCTTTTTTCGTTTATTCTCCTCGCGGCAACGAACACGGCGCTTCGACGACAGGAGCGAAATTAAATGCTGAGGAAGGAAAAAAAACCGTGAATTTCATTTGAGAAAATTCGAGGAGATTAAAAGATCCGACAACGAAACATCCCTTTTGACCTTCTGATACAGTCTATTGTTTTATATATATATATATATATATATATATATATATATAGGTGTGTGTGTGCGCATGTATAGAGGAAGATAAAATGAGGTTCATGGAGTTATTTCCATCGCGCCACGGGAGTTTCTTTAGTGGCGAGGTACGACGTCGACTCGGGACAATCATACCAATTTTCGTGATAATTTGTTTTTCTCGATCGATCGAGGAAACGAGACTTCGAAGTCGCTTTATTGATATTTACGAAATTTTTGTGATTATCATTAACGCGCTTGACGGTTCAAAAATTCGAGACTCGCGTCGCCGACCGTTTCTCTCACGATCGTACGAAATGTTTGTGATTTATTTATTTCTCTCGATCCGTCGAGGAGTGACAATGGTTCGGAGAGTCGCTTCACGAATATCCTTTGGGATTTTTTTGAGGGTCTTTCACGACCGGTCGATTAATATCGATGTGGGTGACCGGTGAAAAATGCCGGACGCGCGAAGACTCCGGCCCGAGCGAGGGAGCCGAAGTAACGTGCGAACCGAACGGCAGAGTGTAATTAAGAGAAAAAAAAAAAAATCACCACAGCAACGTTTTTCCATCGATTATAAATGTGGGTCGCGGACCCGAGCGGAGAGGGAAAAAAAAAAAAAATTGTTAAAAACATGTCATGTCCGAGCTGGGACAGTTAACGAGACGAGCGAATGGTCGAACGGTGACGATTGTTTTTTTCCGTCCTCGGCTCTCGGCCGTTCGATAGTCTCGATTAATTAAGACGATCCCCCCCCCCTAGGAAATTGAGAGCCACAAAACCCCCCTGTGGTTCCGCTGCGCTACGTAATAGCGAATTCTCCGGCTATTCCCGCATAATCAGCCGACAGCCCTGAATTCCCGATTTCCACGAGCGTGTCGGAAAACCGTTTTTTTTTTTTTTTTTCTTCATTTAAGTTCCATCGAGAAAAGAGTATTTTAATTTTTTTTAATTTTTTTTTTTTTATATTTATTTCGTCTCCGAGAATTCGTTAAAAACTTTGCTTATACACGTTTCGTATCCAACGATCCGTGTGATTTAAATGAAACTCGCCGTCCCGTAAAGCCCCCGCTGTGTGCACTCAAAGAGGTTGGCATGATTCGTTCGTACAGTAAAATCTCTCACAGCGCCACTTTATAGGACATTATTAATGTCTCTGGGGAAAAAAAAAAAAAAAAAAAAAAAAAAAAAAAAAAATTGTTCAAAGAAACTTAAAATTTTTATTACAGATTCCTGCTTTACCGTCGGAGCGTTTATTTTTTCGCTCTCACCCAAAATTGGGAGGAAAATAATAAAGTCTTTTTTATTCGGTGTCCGAATTGGGACGACGATCCGATAGAGAAATAGAAAATTGGATCGTGAATTCAGTCGCGCGTGGATAATTGTTTAATTGCATCCGCAGCTGGATACTGTAGATTAGATTTGGAATATTATTGGCCGCGTGGGTCTTCGAGTCCTTTGCCTTCCGCCCAGGCTTGCAGGACTATCGCCTTCTCCCCCGTCGAGGGCGGTGACGAAAATAGAACGAGCAGAGGCAGAACAGCGGTACGGATGATCATATTCGAGGGTGCATTAGGCTCCTCTGCCTTCTGCTTGCCTGCCTCGCTGGGATAGGCTTTCGTCGACCTAGGGCCTTTCGCGTTATTATCTTTCCTGGCACGTCAGCCTCGCCTACACACACGAAATAAATACGAGAAAAAAAAATTAATTAAAACCCGAGCCTCCTAATTTTTTCATTTTTTTTTCTTATTTATAAAATAAATCTGGGCCGAACACAGTCCTGAATTTTTCTTTCATTTTTTTAAAATTATTTATAAAATAAATCTGGGCCGAACAGAGTCCTGAATTTTTCTTTCATTTTTTAAAATTATTTATAAAATAAATCTGGGCCGAACACAGTCCTGAATTTTTCTTTCATTTTTTAAAAATTATTCATAAAATAAATCTGGGCCGAACACAGTCCTGAATTTTTCTTTCATTTTTAAAAAATTATTTATAAAATAAATCTGGGCCGAATACAGTCCTGAATTTTTCTTTCATTTTTTTTAAATTATTTATAAAATAAATCTGGGCCGAACAGAGTCCTGAATTTTTCTTTCATTTTTTAAAATTATTTATAAAATAAATCTGGGCCGAACACAGTCCTGAATTTTTCTTTCATTTTTTAAAAATTATTCATAAAATAAATCTGGGCCGAACACAGTCCTGAATTTTTCTTTCATTTAAAAAAAATTATTTATAAAATAAATCTGGGCCGAATACAGTCCTGAATTTTTCTTTCATTTTTTTAAAATTATTTATAAAATAAATCTGGGCCGAACAGAGTCCTGAATTTTTCTTTCATTTTTTAAAATTATTTATAAAATAAATCTGGGCCGAACACAGTCCTGAATTTTTCTTTCATTTTTTTAAAATTATTCATAAAATAAATCTGGGCCGAACACAGTCCTGAATTTTTCTTTCATTTAAAAAAAATTATTTATAAAATAAATCTGGGCCGAATACAGTCCTGAATTTTTCTTTCATTTTTTTAAAATTATTTATAAAATAAATCTGGGCCGAACAGAGTCCTGAATTTTTCTTTCATTTTTTAAAATTATTTATAAAATAAATCTGGGCCGAACACAGTCCTGAATTTTTCTTTCATTTTTTAAAAATTATTCATAAAATAAATCTGGGCCGAACACAGTCCTGAATTTTTCTTTCATTTTTAAAAAATTATTTATAAAATAAATCTGGGCCGAACACAGTCCTGAATTTTTCTTTCATTTTTTTAAAATTATTTATAAAATAAATCTGGGCCGAACACAGTCCTGAATTTTTCTTTCATTTTTTAAAAATTATTTATAAAATAAATCTGGGCCGAACACAGTCCTGAATTTTTCTTTCATTTTTAAAAAATTATTTATAAAATAAATCTGGGCCGAACACAGTCCTGAATTTTTCTTTCATTTTTTTTAAAATTATTATTAATTTTTTTTTTTAATTCCATTATTGCACTAGGTTTTTTTGGCCTTTTTGCCTGCCTCGCTGGGATAGACTTTTGCCGACCCAGGCCCTTTCGTGTTATTATCTCTCCTGACACGTCAACCTCGCCTACACACACGAAATAAATACGAAAAAAAAGTGTACCAAGAGCAGAGGCACTTCAATATTTTTTTACAATTTTTTTTTTTTTTTCTATCTCGAAATTAAGTCTTGAAAAAACGTACAATTTTTCATTACTCGTCCCTTTGATGCCGCTTCTCGAAACTAACTCGAAACAAGACGACCCGAACGCGCATTAAACATCTGAAACGTTTCTCCCAAATTATTCCGAAAATGCACTCTTTTTTTTTTTTTTTTTTTTAATTAAATTTTTTTTTTTTTATATTATCATATGAAGTAGAGAAATTAAGCGCGCGCAATTTTACGCGATCCTAGTAGTAGTGGCGCGCGGGCGAGAAAATTTTTCTATCGTCATACTCGATACTCTCTCTCTCTCTCTCGCGTATCTCTTATACCTCGTATTTATAGCCGGGGCGTCGTCGTGTCAATCCGAGGCTCGCACACACACACACGCTCCATCGTTTGGCTTTTATAATGATTTTTTTTTACCGACCTCCCTATTACGGGTGTGACATACTTTACGCGGAGTAACACAGCAACTACAGCATTACAGCAGCAACAGTTTCGAAGGGGGGCAACGCACAGCAGTCGATATCTAATCTGGCGGGTCCGCGACGAAGGCCGACGAACGTTTTCCTACACTTTAGCTTATTCGCACGCGTCAAACCGACTTAAAAAAATTTTTTTGGTGGGTAAAAAAAAAAAAATTGGCCGCTGGAATTTTTTTCCTCCTTGCGTCCATGCAATATCGAATTTATTGGATTAACGGTGAGGCGTAAATAAATTTTGCCTTTGCTGATATAAACGCTGAGATAGCAAAGAATCAATCGGATATCAATTCGAGGAGTTTTAATGTTGAACGAGATTTAACAAAAAAATTATTTTTGTTTGTCCATTTTTTTGTTTTGTTTTTTTTTTGCGGTGGTTAAAAATTCAAATTGTTGTATACACGTGCAGCGAAAATGATATTAATTTAATATGATTTTAATCGGTCATTGGAAATTCGCCTGGTGGAATTTCATTGTGGCGTGTTGTTGGTTTAATTGTGTTTGAGTTTCGTTTGTCGACTGTTTTATTTCGTGGATTTTGACCGGCAGAATGAACTAAACCCGACGCTCAGAAGGCATTAAATCATAAACGGGTTTGCTGTTGCGGCTTTGCGCTAACCACCGGCTGAAGCAATGCTGCGGCTATTAATTCGTCTCAGAGACCGAAGGCAGAGGAAAGGAGAGCTACGATCTCGCAATTACAAGCCTGAAACTGCCGTTCGACAGTAATTTTCGTGCCAGAAACACGCGTTCGGTTTCGTTATTGCTCAAATTGTCGCAACGATCGATTTACAAATTTCTCACTCGACGAACAGTGTCTCACTTAAACAGTGTTTTTTTACTCCGAAATTTGATAAATTTTTTTAACCATTTTTCTTACACCCGCATCGATCCAGCAAGCAATTTCGCTTTCGCCAATAAAATAAAAGTAACTTTTTTAGTTTCGATTCCGCACAACCTGAAAAATGTCAACTCGATCTATTTATCGTTGCCGAACGAATATTATTTTTCATCAAACAAATTAAAATTATACTCACAGTCTCCGTCTGACCGTCGTTGACTCTTATCACTTTTCCGCCAACTGTTGCCTCCCCTTGCCGCTCGAACAGCTCCGGCTGCGACGGAGCAATCTCCCCCTCATAGTCAAAGCTTGCCTGTTTATCGTAGAAAAAAAAAAATTAATTCTCGAATCCCTCGTATCCGTGTCTTATAAACAATAACAAAACTTTACCCGAAACGATGTTAAAACGATGCTAATTATTCTTATTCGTAGGCGCGTGTTTTTTTTTTTTTTTTTTTTATTATTTAAAAATGTATTTAATGATATTTAATGATTTATGATTTCAGCGGTTGCCGAACATCGAAGACTGGCCGAGGAAAAAATGAACTTCACTGCGGGTCATTATCGCTATGCACGCTACCAAAGCTGCTACCGGTATGCCTGGTAGCTACGACGAGGCTATCTAGACTACTGCCCGTCCGATCGACAGGTGGCTGTTGCTACTTCGCGGTCTGCGACTCTTTTGCTCACGAAGCGAAAGCGCACACGTAGCCAGCTTCGGCGGCGAGAGCTTCCGACGGCGACGAGAGGAGCCGACGCAGGTCTGCAGGAAACGGAAAAAGGAGGATGGGGAGGCGGGTCTGCGGACGTTCCGACGTTTTCAGGGACGTAACAAGACTCATCAACTGTCTGCAAAAGGCACTTTACACACTTTTTTTCACCATCGAATCGAAACCTCTCAAAAAACTCCTTAGATCTTTGGACAAAATTTTTTTCCATTCGTTTACTCTTGTTTCTTCACTTTGATCATTTTCGCGACAGAAGGAAATCCTCTTGAGAATTTATTTTACATGATTTATTCGCATTTTGTTTTTTTTTTAATCTGACTGAGTGAAACCGACGAGAGAATTATTGTTCAATTTAAAAAGTTGCCGGGGATGGAGTGATTTTTGAAATGTTAAATCGTGGAGTTTAAATTCATCGAGACAATGAACTTTGATGTTTTTATTTGGTGGAATATCATGTGAAGAATAATCATAGTGGATAACAAATTTAGGAATTTTTATTCGATGAGAAATCGTAGAAAAAAAAAAAAAAACCCAATGGAAGTTGGCAATTTTTTAATTTCGTTTCACTTGTAAATTCAATGACAAATGTAATTTGCGATCAGCAGGTTTTACCGAGCGATTCTCGATTAGAAGCGATGGCCAAATATAGAGAAGAAAAATGCATGCGTGGAAAAATAATCGACGATATTATTTTTAATGGAGTCTTGAATAGGAAACTAACACATGCATTTTGAATCATTGCGAGCGCGATATGTCTCACATTGATTTTCAATATAAAAGCCTATGACGATAAAGTACCCTGTGCTCGAGGCTGAAGCAACTTACCGTCCCACCAGACTGCGAAACTCCAGCACGGTCAATGCAATTCCAGGAGTAACTTGATCGATTCCCTTGTTCTTTCCTCCCGATTTCCAATTCAATTACACCCGAGACTCCTCTCACGCGCCATCCGCGCTTCCCTCTGTCCTTTGAAACAAAGTGCTTGGAATTATCTTCCATATCGAGTACCGTAGGACTAGAACGTTATCGATTCGTCCAGAGTGCTCTTGAACTTGCGTTGTCGCGACACCGTTGCCAAACAAACAGATAAACAGATGAACAGACAAACAGACGAATCAATAAATAATTAATCATCCCGACACAATAATTTCCTAAAAATTCATTAAGAAAAAAAAAAACCAGAAATTTCCTTGAAGCTGTCGCAATGCCAATTAAAAAAAAAAAAGCATTTGGATTAAAATTATTTTTGTTTCCTCAAAAAAAAAAAAAAAAAAATGTAATTTTTCCGCGAATGTCGCATTCGTTGGAAGCTTTATGTTCAAACCCGGGACTCCTTTCACACGTGTGCGCCTCCCTCTGCCCTTCGAGAAGGCGCTTGAAATTATTTTCAATTTTCGACTTTAAAAAAAAATTCAAAAATTCCTTCCAACTATCAACATGATAATTCAAAAAAAAAAAAGAAAAAAAAATTAACAAAAATTGGACCACATTGCAGATGTGCTTCACAAAGATCGTACAGAAAAACGATTCCCGTCGATTTGCTCGTCGCAACCGGGCGAGAAAAAAAGCCCTCTTATTCCGGCAATTGCACACGCCGATTTATAGATTTCTCGCATAGAACAACGGCGAAGACGTTCGATTTGTTCTCACATTGTTCTCGGATTCCCGTGTGCGAAAGCTCTTTGTCCGAGTCACATGTCTCATGCCATATGGCGCGAGACATGCATCGAGGTCGGCGAAACGTTACGACGACCGTGTTTACCGTCCATAGCGTTAACGTGGCCCAGGGGTGAAGGGCATCGAACGCCTCCATCCTCGCCGTAATCGGCACCTCTATTGTTTCCGTCTCGGTCAAACCGTTCGCACGACGAAAGCCGAGCGAAAAAAAAACCCACACACACACACACACACACACACACAGAATAATAATAATAACTCGACGGTCCGAGGTCGTCGAAGCGAATTCAATTATTATGTGTTTACGTTCCGTAGGGTCGGCTACGCGAACAGCTGTTGGGCCTTTCATCCTCCCGGATTGTTCGGCTATTGATGTTTCGAGGCGTGTGCCAGGACCTCGATTATTAACGCGTGGACGATCGGAAATTGCGACGTGTTGGTAAGTTCGTTTGCGCACAATGGAAATATATTTCACTCGCGTGTACGAAAGTTACGATTTATTTTACCTCGCCACTGTGCGCGATAGCTTAAGTTACTTTGGAACTTTCAAGATAGTCCGCAGTCAATTTTAATCGGTCAATTATTTAATACCATTTGATACAATGCGGTTTGCATCGTCGTGTCCGAAAGCTTTTTCCACGCGTAAAGTTTTTTTTTTTAACGAACAATAGAATTTACCGTCGTATCGAGTGTCCGAATGTCATCGAGCAAACGCGAACTTTTGTTCGGCCCATTTTTTTTATCGGATGTTTGACCCACTTTACTTACGCTCGGTTCAGGCTTTTCAGCCGGAAGTTGAGTCGCGAATTTTTTTTTTTCATCTCTGTGACTTCGCTTCCCGTTGGGAATCTGAAATTTTCAAACCGGAAATGACGTCACGGAAATATAAAAATAAATATATTGGGATTTTTACCGTGGTGACGTCACAATGGAATTTTGAAACTTTTATCGGGAAAGAATCTGCCGTCAGTGAGTGCGTTCTTAGGTGCGCTGCTTCTGGTAATTTCACCTTATACGAGGTATGAAAATCTTATTTTGTTTCGTTTGTAATATTAATAGTCGCGAGGAAGATAGGGAAACAGAAGTTGCCAGTATGGAGTCGAATAGAAACGCGTACCACGTGACCTGCGAATGCAAGAAAAAATAACGCATTTTTCGAACGAATGCCGTGGATAAATGGTTGACATTGGGATTAAAAGCGAAGTGTCGGCCGACGCGGTATTGAATTCTACATACGTCGATACTTTGACTTTTCCGGAAATGTCCACCATCTCCGAATGCCATTCATTACAGTTTTTGCAAAGAATATGCATATCCATATTCTTTGATTCGAGTGAGCGACGGAAAACCGCCGATGAGGCGGGCGAGCGCCGCTCGACAGTCGGCGCCCGAACCTCGCCCGATTAATCTGACAGACGTTATAACCAAACTTTTTTCTCAAAAGTCTCAGCTCCGAAACGTTTTGTTATTTATCTATTAATAACACAAAAAAAATGGATTTTATCTACCGCGCACCGTTCACCGTACTCGAAGTGCCTAATCTTAAGCTCAAAAAACCAACATGGTTCGTTAAACCGAGCGCGATGGTGGTTTTCTCCGTCGTTTTGCTCTCCTACTTCATGGTCACTGGAGGTTAATAAAGCCACGTCTACTGTTTATATACACGCTTTCCCATCTTTCCGATAACTAACGACGAAAATGAAAAAATGTTAATATTTTTCTCTCATCGCAGGAATTATTTACGATGTCATCGTCGAACCGCCAGGAGTTGGATCGACGACCGACGAGCACGGCCACACGAGACCGGTAAACCAAGATTTTTACTTGCGAAGTCTCCATTTTTCCATCGCTGAACCGAGTGACTTTGAGAGATTCAATTGGGTACCGTGGGATGAAGATTTGGTGATGTTATTTTTTTTACGTTTGTTTTTTTTGTTAAGGTGGCGTTTATGCCGTATCGTGTAAACGGTCAGTACATAATGGAAGGCCTGGCCGCGAGCTTCCTCTTCACACTCGGTGGACTCGGCTTCATCATTCTAGACCAAACTCACAGTCCGTCCACGCCTAAACTCAACAGGGTTTTACTGATATCGGTTGGATTCATCAGCATCATTGTTTCGTTCATCACTTGCTGGATCTTCATGCGCATGAAGCTTCCGTGAGTTGATTTACAATTTTTTTTTAATTTTCAGAAATTATTTTTTTTTTCGGAAAAAAATCTTGTGTCCTTGAAAAGTCGATTGTGGGGCTAGGATGAATTTTGACGCCAAACGATTGCAGAGTTTTGTTTTAATGAAACTACGTCTTTCTTTTTTTCAGGGGTTACTTCTAGTGGTAATGGAGAGCCAATGTAAAATTGGCTCCAGCTGTCAAACGGTGCGACTGGAACACAGGCAGGTAAACTTCGTTTCTTTTTATTTCTTATTAGATTTTGTCTTTTTTTTTGGTGAAAAATGTCCTGACACCACAAATGTGTTTGTGGGCGATTTGAGTTTAAAAAAAAGGTTTCATTAAGTTCGGTGCAATAAATTTGGGATTTTGTTTTCAGGCGTTACTTTTAGTGGTAATGAAGAGTCAATGTAAGATTGGGTTCAGCTATGAATCAGTGAGTCTGGCTCACAAACAAGTGAGTGAAGCTTCCTTCTTTTTTCTACTCAAATAAAATTAATAGGATTAATAAAAACGTCGTATGAATAAACGAGTCGATTACGAACCCTGAAAAATTCCGTTCCTTCTGCCATCTCAAACGGTCCATATGTATACGTGTCATCTTTTATTCAAATTTGATAATTCTGTAACGGTAATTATCACAATAGTGTTAACTACACAGACTGTCGTTCTCTGAATTCAATAGTTCTTGCATTTATTAATTCGGACTAAATTCGGCTTGTAAATTATAAACATAGCGCCTGTTAAAAAGTACGGGGTACGCGGCTTTTTTTGTAGTAAAATTATACTACATTGTATTGTATATAATGAGTATTAGATACGAATTAATGCTTATCCCTGTTTACCGACGATCGCCGACTTGTTGCGAAGTTTGGCAAGAGTCTTCGAGTTTGCATTTATGAAAAGAATAAAATATTTAAAAAATCAATACTTGAACTTAAAAGCAATCTTACGGATTCATGATAAAAATTCACAAAAAAAATTGATTTTTTGGACCCCACTTTGTAAATACTTTGGAGTTGCGTCTTTGGCAGTTTTTTTGTCATTCAACTTTTTTTCGTCAAATCGAATAGTAAAGTTATTTGCACACTACTTACGCTATCTGTGCGCGTTACATTTTTTTTCTCTAATTCGTGAAACCCAGTGTCGTCCGTTCGGATGAATAACACGAACAATAAATAATATAAAATATGCGATAGACAAACATTGGATAATCCATCAAAATTTTAGGCCTCTGGCGTTGTGACGGAACGTTTTTTTCCTTTTTCAACGGTCTTAGGCCTCAACGTAATATTATTAATGAGTTTTGTTCAGTCTTGCGTTGACTAACCCCCTTCCATCGCCCCCGTCGTACTTTTCTACGCGAGTCCATTTTAAATTTTCTACGTTCGTTTTTTTCTCCTTTTTTCCCTTTGCAGCTGGAGTATTGTAGTTGCCCTCGCTTCATAAACGTATGCGGAAGGTTCTGAAAGCAGAGAGAGAAAAATAATTATGAACGGAACGATACCAGGAGATACAATGTGGTGAGTTTTCTTTAGCGAATTTTGTATTGTAATTGTGATTTCATTTACTTTGAGAAATCGCTGCTCTTCTCGATAATGTGCTCGAACTCGGCGAAGCTCAGAGCACCATCGTCGTCGAGATCTGCCTCGTCCAGCAAAAATTGCAACAGTCTTTGCATATCCGTCTCATTGAGACGCTGAGGCGCCGTTAGCCTGTCGACGACTTGACGCAGATCGCCGACACCCAACATATCGTCGCCGTCGAAATCTGCAGAGAAATTACATTAAAAAAATGTATTCCAAACGATTTCAAAAAAACATTTGAACGTTAAGATTTCACGTCAAATGTTGTATTTTCACTGAGCATTTTTTTACTGTCGCAAGCTCTTTGAAACAATCGTTTGAACGTTGAAATATAACGTGATAAGTTACATTTTTATTTGAATGTTTATATTTTTTTCGTTCAATCGTACCAAAAATACGAAAAGCGTGCTCAGCCTTAACGGCTTTAGGCGCAGCGTCGCTGAAGACAGACATCATGTCCAAAAAATCCTCGAAAGTGCAATCGCCGTCCTGGCTCGAGCTAAACACTTTGCAGATACGATCGCCGAAAGGGTTTACCCTTAATTCTGGATGCTGCAACACCTTTGTCATCGGCAATTTGGCGTTTCTGTTGTGTCCGACTTTCTCCGGTGCGAGAGCCTTAAACTTTTGATGGGCGCTGAAAATGATTGATTAAAAAGGCTTTTTTTTTTTTTAAATATTATTGATCTCATTAATATTATAATTCTTATTGATATTATAATTTTCTACAAAATTTATCCGTCGATAATACAATACTCACTAGAGCACCTCCTTTTTCGTAAAATATGTCAAATCCTGAAACAAAAAAAATCGATATTCAAATTTCCCGCGCTTTTTTATTCTAGGCCAATCGTCGCTACACTGCGTGGTCCCAAGCCCGCTGTTTTCATTGTAACGTCAAAACAATCGATATCTCGAAATTCGCGAAAAAAATCTCAACGATTGAACTAAATAGGTATATAAATATAATAATTTTCTTCGATTAAATTATAAAGTCGCTTTGAACGGAGGTACCTTTGAAAAAAACAAAGTCCCTCTGAAAACCCGTTCAAACAATACGAGACACATGTCAGGAACAGTGAATCATCCCGACAATCAATTTTCGACGACCAATCAAAAATGAATTACCTATAATTGTGACATAAAAAAAAAAAAAATTACAGACAAACGTACTTGATAGTCTTGAAGTTCTTCCTCGGTGAATTGACTCTTGCCAGCACCCATTTTACGGAATAGGTTCTCGATAGCGAGTCAGGACTGCTGTCGGTGACCTTTGCGGTCGTTCCCCTCGGTCGATGTTGAGCCAGAAAATAATTTCGTCTTACACCGCTACCGAAAAAATATTTCGACCGACGCGAGTTAAGACTTTGCTTTTATTTTTCAAACTTCGCTTATTTTGCTTCACTGTCTACACAAGCGGTGCAACAACACCACGCGTCTGGTAAACGTCAAATCCCCTCCCAAACATCTCGATTCTTATCCCCACCGATCCCCAAAATATTTACGTATACAATACTTGTTATCATTATCATTATCATTAAGGCGATTTCTCATGAAAATTTGGACAGAGCGGCGCATGAGAGAACTCTCCCTCGGTCGACTGCATTCGATAGTCGACGTACTGACATTCGATAGATCGAATTTCATTTTTGACCTATCGATCTTCATTCGATTATTTTTTCTCACAATGTTTTTTTTAAATGCTGCATTTATCGCATCTTTTGAAGTACTGAAATTGATTCTTTTGGTTGAATGATTTATTGAAATAAAAACTGGCTGAGCAAAGAATTATCGAATAACATAACGAGCATAAACGGAAGATGAAAAAAAATGATTCAGTCTCATAAATAACGTTAGAGTAATCTCGAGGAGTCAAGTATAAAATAAAGACACCTTACGAATAATTTATTATACAAAAGTATTTTACAAACGGTCAATCAATAAGCTTATATAAAGGTGATGATAATTATTTAAACACAATACTCTTTAGAGCAGATTATTAAAATCGTTCAACGGCGTAAAACGCGTTTTATTAAAATTTTGGAATTGGATTAACTGAAGGTAACGATGAAATAAACTGAAGTGAATTTACATACTGAAGATTATGAAAAAAAAAATCCGCGAAGGGATTTAATTTTGTGGATCCTCTATGATTTAAAAGAGTTGTTTCTTATAAGTAACAACTCGTCAAAAGTGAAACGATACACACTTAAGTTTCAAATTGAACATTTTAATTAATTGTTTTGTATTTTAATTTCAGGTGGAACCGATAGTTGCACCAGCGCGCCGGAGACGCCGTTCCTAATCCCGGATATTTATAGTCTTCGGGGTGTCCATCGGCGAAGTCACTCTATTATTATACAGTCTCGCTCTGAGCTTTCTGCCGAGCTTACACTCGGTAGAAACTCCAGTGAAGCGTGACAACGAAGATACCGAACAGTAAAAAATTCCGTAACGCAATTTAATTCTTTGTAACTCTGACCCTCGATTTTTCAATCGGTCAGTTGCTTACAAATTAGTTGACCAATTCTATCATTATTATTATTTTGGTAGATTTATAATTGAAAAAAATTGTTACAGTGTCTTCGAAGTGATCGAACCGAGGAAGCGAGAAAAAAATGGAGTCCGAACTCAGGGCGCTGAACGAGAAGCTGACCGCAGCCAAGGCGGTGCAGACTTGCTACGACGATTACGCGGCACTGAAGAGCGACTCGGAAAGATTTTATTACACGATTCGGCTGATGGAGCTCTACGACATGAAGCCGCAATTTCGTCTAGAGGGAAAGAACTCGCTCGACTCGGAGCGTCACAGGAAAGCAGGCAACGATCTCTTCCTATCGAACCATCTGAGCAGCTCGATGGACACGATTTTGGAGCGTTACACGAAGAGCATAGTTTACGCCGGTCCGAATTCCCGTGAGTTGTCTCTGGCTTACGGCAATCGTTCGGCGCTTCTTTTCAAGGCAAGGCTCTACGACCACTGCGTCCTCGACGTGGACAGAGCTCTTCGTCTCGATTGCCCGGAAAACGTCAGAATAAAGCTCATGACGCGCCGTCTGAAGTGCCGAATAGCGCGTGGCGAACTGTCGGTACAACAGATCGACGAATCGATCGACGACATTCAGCGATCGATTGATAAAACGAGCCCCGACAATAAGAATCGGAAGAAGCTCGAGGCGGATCTTGTAGACCTCAGGAGACCGAGAAAAATGCCACCTCAGAGGGAACTCTTCGACGAGGAGAAGTACAAACCGGCCAGGCCTGAGGACAATCCCGAGATTCCAGGAGCTTCCTCGGCGGTGAGAATTTCTTACGATTGTCGATTCGGGAGACACGTTATTGCGACCAGAAAAATCTTGCCCGGAGAAGTGCTCACTGTCCAGAGCGGCTACGCGACGATTCTGGCGCCGGAACGTTTTTACACCCACTGCTCGAATTGTCTGAGGCAAACGTGGTCGTCCGTGCCGTGCGATGTTTGCGTTCACGCTATTTACTGCGACGAGGCTTGCCGGAACGACGCGCGAAGAAGTCATCACGAGGTCGAGTGCGGCGTGATCGGAGCACTGCTCGATTTGGAGCTTAACATTCTTGGTTTTATGAGCCTTCGGCTCGCTGTGAGAGCTGTGAAGCAGGCCGGCGGTTTTGAGGCGTTGAAGCGGAATCTTGATTGCGCTGTCTGGCCAGGTAATTAATAAGAATTAACGTACTTTCACTTACCTTTTGATTTATAGTGATTCGGCGTCGAAAGCATGCTTGATGTTTTCATCTGTCGTAGATCCGAGAACGAAAGGATTCACTGGTTCGCCACCGATGTTGAACGAGAACGATTATCTGAGTGTCTTTACGTTGGCGAAGAACACCGATAAGAGGTCTACTCCCGATCTCTTCGGGAGGTCCTTCAGCGCCGTTTTCATTGTTTACTGCGTTGCGACACTTACCAACTTCTTGGGCGAAAAGCTCCAGCCGAACTTGAGAGCTGTGCGGGATAATCGCTGGTCGGCTTTCCTCGGTGGACTCATCACCAGACACCAGCAGATCGTTCCCAGCAATGTGCACGCTGTAAGTCGGCACTCTTTGTAAGTTCACGTTACTGTCGAACCACATAGCACAAAAATATTTATGACGTATGTTTATAATGAACCGTTGGTTTCGTAACTGCGAATAAAAGAGAATGTTACGCTCAGGTGCCCGAGATGATTAGGATCGGGGATCGGGACCGAGGAGCCTCGATGATACCGCTTCTGAGCCTCTTCAATCACAGCTGTAACGGCATGGTTACCAGAATTCACTATGGCACGAACGTTGTAGTCTATGCCATTCAAACCATCGAGGCCGGCGAACAAGTGCGTAAAAAATAGTTCTAATCCGGTTAAACTTCTCTTGACGAGTGTGAGTTTGGGACACGAGCCTAGTTCACACCTCGTTAAATAGATTAATTATTACAATCGACGAGGCTGCGACGTTACCGATTTGATTACAGATTTATGACAACTATGGACCCCATTACGCGGTCGCGGATCTCCGTTCGAGACAGCAGAACTTGCGCCAATTTTACTTCAAATGCGAGTGCCGACCTTGCATGGAGGATTGGCCTACATTGGACGGCATTCCATCGTGGACAGTGAGTTACCTTAAGTTTTGTAACTTTTCTGTATTTTTTCTACGGCATAATTTAATAAATTATTATCGATTTTCGCCGCAGATGCAAGATTTGGATAAGCAGAGCGTAGCGAAGCTGCGTAGAGTCATGAAGAATTTTAGCAAATACGTAGATTTCGCAACCGTTGGCGACATACAGGACAAACTGTACATAATCAAGGATTTAGAGCTTATGATAGAGACGCTTTTCGAAACCGTCGAGCTGCCGTGCCGAGAAATCAACGAAGTCGTCGAGACTCTCAAGAGGTTGTACGCGCTGATGAGCACGCGTTATCAGTCCTTGTGCAACGATAAGGAAAAGCACTCTCTATAATTCGACCGTTGATTATCGATTATCCCATCATTTTTTATACGGGTTCGTGTGCATTTAAGCTCGGGAACAAGGTATGCAATCTACCATAGTTTTTTCTCAAATGACTTTATTTTACTGTCGTTAAATAGCTTACAAAGGCAGAAGGTTTGGTCCATAATTATTCTACTGATTAGTGTAAAAAATGTTTTTCCTTTGGCACGTCGTAGCACCTTCCGCGGTGAAAAGTCCCATTCGACCAACGAAAAGACCAGTTTTATCGTATGAATAAAATCACAGAGATGTGTGTTTTATGCTTTGTACGTAGAAAGAGTTTCCTCTGATTTTACTCAATCAATATTGCAGATACCCGTTTCTTATATATTATCGTGTAATGGTGTTACATTTTGTCCCGATTTTTTTCTGAGTACAATTTCACGACGGTCACGTTAATCGCAGGACGATAAAAGGCAATACCATCATAAATGCCATAGATCGATAAGTCGAGGAATCGGAGCGTCTGTTAGTATTGTTGGCATTCGCTATACCGCCGAGATCCGGCGCGATACTCGGCACCGAGACCACAGTCTCGTGTTCGCCGGTTTTAACGAGATATCTGATTCGCCACTCTACACCAGGGTGCACGGGGCTCTTGGCCTGCAAGTAGTCGATCAATATGTCGTCCGTCGTTATTCCTGTGGACAATCGAAACGACTTATGTTTTGCAACTTCGACAAACTCGAATCGAAAACAGGAACCCCTCACCGGAAATAACTACGACCAGTGGTCCAGTAGTGACTACTGAAGGTTCATCAGTTACTACTGGCCTTGCAGTAATTGCTACACATGTAGTTACTGCTTTTTAGTAGTTAGATTCGTAGATTGGTAGTTAACTTTTCAAACACCCAATAACGTTCAGTAGCTAATTACGCTACATTTTTACTCTTCAGTATGTCATCAATTTAGTACTTTAACAATACCAGTAGTTATCTTTCAGTAGTTCTTTCCGGCGAGAAATTACCGAAGCAAAGCAGTGAAAAAGATCCTTGGACATATACTAACCGACTGTGGTGTAATTCAAATCCATGAGCATCGAAAATCCGTCGCCACCGCCTCGCATGTAGTCCGACGTAAGGATCGTGTATTGAGCTTTATTATCGAGTTTCTTGTAACTCGGCACCCGGCAATCAGCGCAACGCACCTCGACGGAACGGACTTTGGAACCGAACGGTTGAGACAGGTCGTAAATTATCTGAAAGTTGTATAATATGTGTACATGTATATATATCTATTATTAATTCAGGTCCTGCCACATTTATCGTTAAATACCCGGAACGAACCTGCAGTCCGGAAACTTGAAGGAATGCGCCGTTTAGCTCTGCCGTATTGCTCCATTGTAGCGTTCGAACTCCCCACTCCAGGATCTCGAGAAGTCTACTTCCATTCATCGTGACTTTTATCAGACCGTTGTTGAATGGCAACACCGACAAAACATCGCCCGCGGTTATCTGCAAAAAGAAAGAATTCCATTGTCTTCGGGATTGAGGTTAGTTTCGTTGGCGTCGCGGCGACCATCTTGCCGTCACTCCCGGCACACAAAATGGCTACCTCTCCGTTGTTGCTTTTGCGTATGGAGTTTCTAATCGTTCCACCGTTGTGAACAGCGATCGCTGCGTCTGTCCAGCCTATATCGGCACCGTATTCCCTTGCGTTCTGCAAATAATAGAGACATAACGATTAACACATTTTTCGATTCATGACCACAATTAAATTAGTAACGACGAGTAAAGAGTAAACGAAGGCAGAGTACACTTTTGACTCACGTAATCAACCATCGCATCGGATATCAGATTACCCAAGTTGCATTCTTTTCTTCTGCAATTCTTGCCGTCCCCGTCAAGATGCACTTTAGTGGATCCAACGACCTTCTTCGATACTGCGTCGATCGCGGGGCGCCATTTTTCCAACTCGTCGAGGACGTCTTTAGCCTGCAAGAAGGACCTTTAGCTTCTGAGAATAAATTACAGTTCCCGTTACCGACTGCGGTATATTAACTTCACCTTGGAAGCATGTGAAACACTATCAAATGCAAGACACAAAGGTAGAGTCAGAAGCACCCTGGTTGGAACAAGACAACGTGAAAATGTGTTTCACATCCTCTTAAGAGGCAGTACCGAAGTCGTTAATAAAATCTGTAATCAACTTTTCTCACCGATTTTAGGAAGCACATAGAAAAAAGTTTCATGTGAAGCCGAGATGTTAAACTTTTCCTTGAGACTTTTTTTTCAGCGTTCATAGAAGAACGCGCAAGAATATTTATTTTCGTAACGAGTGCGAGAAAAATCGATCTTTCTCAATGAATGTAAAGTGGAACTTCGCCCGTGTCACGAACCGATTTTTCCGGTTTTTTTTTCTCCCACTAGTCCGGCAAAAAATTCAGAAAAGTTCATTACAGTTTTCGATAGCGACTGGACAAGAAAAAAAAATGTACCTGTGCGATTTTACTGTCCACAAGTATGGGATTACCCAGTATCTTGGTGATTTCTCCGTCGCCGTCGAAGTCGATGGTAATATTGCCCAAATATTTCGTGTAAGCGTACGCCTGCACGACGTAAGCTTTTCGGCCATTCTTTTGCCGAACTTCCGTCGGATAAAGTCCCTCGGGAACCTCGAGATCGGGACGTTTACCGGTGTACAAAAAAGTATTGGTGTGACCGCCGATGACTACGTCGATGCCGTCCACTTCGGCGGCAATTTTTTTATCGACCGCGAATCCCGAATGCCCGACGGCTATCAATATCTTCACTCCTTTTTTTCGCAATTTCGCTACCTCGCGTCTTATCGACTCTACCTCGTCGGTAAAACCGACGTTCCCGGCTGACGATATGATCTTCGTTTCCGGCGTCAGATAACCGATAATACCGATCTGGGTGCCGTTCACGGTCAGAATCGTGCTGTTTTGCAATTTCGAAGAAGCTAAATCTGGTTCTTTTCTCAGGTCCAAATTTGCCGTCACGATGGGAAAGGTGGAGGCGTTGATGAACGGCACGAGACCCGCGACTCCATTGTCAAATTCGTGATTGCCCAGAGACTGAAAAATCCAAGGATTAAAATGAATTTTCTGGGTAAAAAGAAAAATTTGGTTCCAAAAAAAAAAAAAAATTTATTTGTATTTAACTAAAGTTCGCAATGGTCCAGCAACGAAATAAAATGTGAATCGTGTAATTAATATGAATATCACACGAATCGACGTCGCATTTTTCCATTAATAGAAATGGATGCGGTAACAAATTATTTGCGGTCAAAATAATTGTGAAGAATCTCAAGGAATTCACAGGTATTTCCATGCCAATGATTGTGGCTTAGTACAAAAGAAACGATGGATTTTTTTGTATTCCCAGCTGAAGTTCAAAGTCGATTAACTTTAATTCACTAGACATTTATCTCCTAGATTAATCTCAACAGAAATGTTTCAAAGGTTGCGAATTTTAGTTACATTCGTTTCTTCAGAAAAAAACAAATATGCTTGTTGGTAAAAAAACATTTTTTTTTTTTAACCGAAAACCATAAAAACGTGTGCCTCGTATCGACATAATCGATTTATCTCGAACCGCGACTCGGCCAATCACAGCAACGGAAAGATGGTTGCGAGTTTTCGATAATTCAACGAAGCGTTTTGAGCCAACAAGTGTTTTTGCTTTCAGTAATAAATTCATATTTTCTAGTACATTGTGAATAATTATCTCACGATTGCATCCGGTGATAACAGGTTGAGGAATTTCGAGACGATCTTCCACTTGTGGATGTTGAACCAAATCGTGCCCTGATACGTATCACCGGCATTCAAAAATAGGGTTGGCGTACTGGAATTCCGTGCTTGACGAACCAGCGTCGCAATTCTTGCGAAACCACCGTAACATTTTTTCGCCGCGGCGTCTTTCGGCAAACATTTCGTCGACAACGCCGAAGTCTCGTCGAATCTGCGCAATGTTTTTGGAAAATTAGTCATTTCCATTGGAGAAGAAAAAATTAAATTCGGTAAAAATTTGGCTTTTTTCAATGAAACAAAAATTCATTACAACAGCGATGGGATAGAAAATAATACTTTTAAAAAAAGTTAGTCATTTTTTCGTGCAAAATCGACACCAAGCGAAATACTTTTTCATTAAGATCGGTCTTCGTGAGCGAAATTGAATTTTCCAGAAATGAATAATTTCCGTCATTGCGGCAATGTTGTATCAGCTGCGATAACGAAACGAAGACCTATTAAGCTTGTGTAAAGTCTCTCGAGTTTTTTCAACGACTCGAGTCGTCATCTATTTTTTTTCGGCGACTATCTTCATAAAAAATTCAGCAATTTCATGCTCTCGACTATACGATAAATTAATATGAATTTTCAATTTACCTCGCGTGCATGTCGTTCGTGTGAACAATTCTCAAAGTGAACCCTCCGGTTTTTCTCGTTGGCAGAGGATGTCCGCTCACTCCATGAGAAACTCCATGAAAAAAAATCAACAGCGTCACAGCAAAAATTCCTGAAATCCCCGACATTTTGTCCAACCCTTTTATCCCTCGAAAAAGGCAAAAAAAAAGTTTATCTCCAACACAGAATTTAAAAAAAGTTGTCAGAAAAATATTGGAGCAAGGTATTTTGTTCACGGAGATTAATTGATCGTTGCCCGCGAATCGATCACTTTTCTTTTCCACGACCGCAAAACGTAAAAACAAATTATTATAACCGGTGTTTGCGCTCCGCACGTGTATTAATATTTTCCCGAAGTCCTTGAAACGTTTATTATTTTCACAAAGTCCTTCAAGAGAGTTTCCGCGAAGACGTTTTTTTATCTTCTTTTTTATTTTTATTTTTTTTTTTTATTGAAATATGCTTGACATCGATTAGAATTCTAAGAAACTTGTTGATTTTTATTCTAAACGACGACGATTTAAATTTTGCAGTTTCAATGGCGGCGAATCGGAGCGGGAAGCGCGAACGAGTTTCTCGTCTCTCAAGAGCAAATCGCTGTCGGGAACGAGCGGATTTGTCGAGTGACGAGAATCGACTGAAGAAAACGCACGAGGCTCGAAATACGAACGTACCAAAGGAGACTAAACTAGCCGCGCTACCAACCACTCGACACGGATAGAATCGAGTGTGGGTAAGTTTGATTAGATCGAACGTGGGGGAAAAAAAGAGACAAAGTCAGCTATATAGAATAACGGCAGACAGCGATTCTCGAGTCGACAAATCGTCACGTTATTGCCATTGGCGGAGAATATTGTTTAAAAAATTCGATGGTTTTGCTCATTTTTAAACGCTTCGCTCGTCGAGCGAAGCCACCGATTTTCGAGACCCTTCGTCCCCTCGCTCTCTCCTTAAATTCCTCTTCTCTTCACGTTCAATTAAATCATTTTGATCCTTGCTTTAAAAAATTTTTTTATGTCATTTTTTTTTTTTTTTTTATAATTTTTACTCAATTTTTGGTATAATTTTTATTTCACTCGCGATATTATTTTTTTTTCATTCGTGACATAAATTGTTGTTCCATTTCGATTAATTCGAACACGATGTGCGTTTGATAAGTCGCAATTTTTATTTTGCGCATTGTCGGCGTGACATTTTTTTTATACAATGGGGCGCAACTCGGTCCTTCTCGCGATTAATTATCGTAACACATTACGTGCGTTTCACGTGATCCGCCGACTACGCGTTAGGTTTTCGACAATGAGCTCGAGGTTACAAAATTATTAATTAAAAATTATTATATTTTTTATTAATTTTAAAATATTAATTTTATTAATTAAAAATTATTATATTTTTATTAATTTTAAAATATTAATTTTATTAATTAAAAATTATTATATTAAAAAACAAAACCGGCCAACGGTTGTGTCTGACGTCAACCGTGAAAAATGTATTTTTTTCACTTTCAGAATTTACACCTATCGATGATCATCGATATTCTTACGGCCTTCGTTTTGTCCGCCAACGTGATTTCACGAATTTCTCTCGGTCGGTGCCCTTCGTCATCGTCCACGGTTCTAATTCCATCCACTCATTCGCAATTCTCAATTCAATCCGATTCGATTGATTCCAATGCAATTGAATTCCTCGAAATTAAATTAATTTCTTCAAGTCGATGCCATTAAATCCAAAGTGAATCGCACCGTGTTTCCCGTTTCTTCTGATAACTCCAACTCGATCGAAGGTCTCTCTTTCCCCGTAATTTTGCTCCCGGAAATTCCCGAATGTCGAACGAAAAATAAATAAATACAGATGTAACTCGAAGAAGAAAAAAAAAAAGGGAATAATTTTTCTTCATCGTCGAAGATCCGAGAGAGTCGCGGTGTGACTGCGGATCCGTTGGACACGCTACAGTCGGCACCGAACTCATTTCTTCACGTGTTATTCGTGCCAAGTTCACCAACGTTGATGCCGGACATTTATTTCCTGTAGTTCTGGCACAGATCCCTTTCTACGAGCGATTCGCCACCGAACAAGAACCATCGAACCATTCTCGCCGGCTCCAAATTCCACGGGCCTTCGTTTATCCAACTCCTTTTCATCTAAATTAATCTTAATTAAACTAAACCCTGAAACTACCTAAAAAAAAAAAAAAAAAAAAACGAGAGGAAGATAAAAATCGACGAAATAAACGGTGATGTTTTGAGAAACAAGCGTTACGAAATGCAACGCGAAGACTCTCGCGATCGTTCTCGAGGTACGGAAAACGTAACCGTGAGCGATACTGTCGCGAGGTGCCGATGTCGAATCTATCGAGAGATAAGCGACTCGTCTTACCGCTTTACGTCGATCACATTTTATAATTATCATTCTCACTTCTTTTTTTTTTTTTCCCCTCTCACGCTACTCGACGTTTCCTCGCATCGAGGTGGCGATAAGCGTTCGCTGCCGGTAGAGTGAAACGCGATCGCTGCAAGGTAGCATACTGCGCAGACGCGCCAAGTCGACGCAGACGAAATTGTGAAACGGTGCGGTAAGAATTTCCATAGCTTTTTTTTTTTTTTTTTTTTTTTTTTTTTTTTTTTTTTCCCTGCAATATCGTCGCGACATGCATTTTTATCGCTCGCATTATCGCAGATTTAATATTTTATGAGTGCGAGGATCGGTCGCTCGATCCGTGTCGATTATAACACACCTCGGAACCTTTCCCGAGCGTGCTTCATTGCGATGCTTCTCGTGGTGAAATTGTGATGATTCGGTCCGTGAATTTTTTTTTATATTTTTTTTATTTTATTGTATTTTTTTAAAGAAATGAACATTACTTTCTGTTTCTCGTGACTTTTTGCGGTTTGCCGTATCAGGTTTGGTTATTGTAGTTAGAAAGTGAATCATGATTTTATCATGATATCATTGTGGGCTTTGCCTTTTATCAATCACGAGGTAAATTCACCAATAATAATAATGCATTTGATAGCGTCGAAGAATTTTTTAGAATTTTGGTGGTACGCATTTAGAAATACGCTGTTGCTGCATCAGCGACTGTAATGTGGAAAAATCAATGAGAATAATTGATATAACAATATTTTTTTTTTTTATTTAAAGTTACACTTTGAAAATCACACTCCAGTCTCGAGAGCATTGAATTCCCGTCAGGTGAAACAGAATTTTTTCCCCGTTTACTCAAATAAATGCAAATATAAATACTAATAATAATAACGATAATGAAACGAATAAATTACGAGAGACGAATAATTTATTAATATGCTACGATAGTATCAGCGTGTATTATATAATTATACGAGTTGTTATCTGAAATTTAATATGCGGAAGAGTTTCCTCCGTCGATCCGATAATTAAATAAATCGATGACGATAATTATAATAATAATAATAACAATACCAATGATTATTTAACTAGTTCGTCGTATTCGCCGTTGAAAGCAGCAACCGAACGATCGTCGACGAGAAACTTCGATAATTTATAAAAAATTGCATAATTTACTTGTACAAGTGATAATTGGAATTTGTTTGTAAACATAATAATTCTTTCGCCGGGCGATTAATTGGTTGCGTGACCGTTCTCCCTTTTGACGACGCTAACACGCGTGGTTTATTTGGAAAATTATATTTCGAAGCGCCAATTATGAGAGGAAGCGAGCCGTGCTTTAATCGTCGTTAGTCAAACTACAAACCGCGGTTTCGATTCGCCGCGTGTTTCGTTTATTCCGACGGATTGTCGCAGAATTTTCACATGACCTTTGGAAACCGACACGTGTCACTGGGCGAGAGTATTTTTATCCCACGTCACACCGAACAAAACTCGCACCTGAATTAATAGTCCGCAGTAAATCTGTTTTTTTTTTTTGCTTTTTTTTTTTGTTTTTCCAAACTTTTAAATATTCGTCGCAATTAATTTACGCGAACGTTATTTTTGTAGAATCATTATTATGAAAATTTATGGTTTTTTTTTTTTTTCGCGTCTCAGAACGATCTGCCTTGCTTTTTTTAGAACAGCCGGTTTCGATGTTCCAAATGATTTTTTTTTTGTTTTTTTTTTTGTTGGTGAATTGGAAGAAACTTTGAGATAAATGCAGGATTTTTTTTTTTCGGATTTCTCTTGGGCACGTCTAAGCGTTAATTCGCGGGGTTTGACGATGGCGATTCTGAAACAAAATTTTATTTGCTCGGGACTCGGCACTCCGTCCCGAGCAATTATCTTCCCATCGTGTCGCGCACATTGATCACGATCATTACTGCAATTATGTTCGGTCATTAAAAAAAAAAAAAATCATAGTACCGGGAACGTCGCTGTTATGTGACGCAAAAGTCATGAGACAGTGGCATTGCGGTCGTAATACGAGAATAACTGTAAGCGCTGAGCATATGTGCAACTTATGCGAATCGCTGCAAAAAAGGAAAAAAAAAAAAAAAAAAAACATTTACCTACGCGCATTTTTAATCAAACGATTCCGGCTTTTCCGCAGGGTGCGGCCAGGCCTCGAGCAGGTTTATGAATAATAAAACATTAATTTCAAATGCATGAAGAAAGAAATAAAAAATATGTTTCGTTTACTTCATTATCATTCTCAACATTGCTGAATCTCATTTTAGCCGGCTCGGACTTACAAACTGAAGCATGAAATCCGCTGCTCTTCTGCTCCTGGCTTTGGCCACGTGCGACGGATTCACCGGACGGGGCCAGATTTATCCAGGAAGAAACGATCTGTTCGAACTCTCCGTCATTCACATCAATGATTTTCATGCCAGGTATTTAATAATAATAATAATAATCCATTCAAGAAAGCCAATATTAGGTCGATGCTGTTGCATCATTTTTACTGATGGAGCGAGACTATTTTTTTCGTTATTTCCTTTCCGCCTTTGATTACGATAATGATAATAATTACCGGGTAGAAAGCAAATCTTGAAGCGTTCAGTTGCGGTAGAAAAAGCCTCCTTGTTTCAGGCCGGTTCTATATGTGGGTCAACTAATTGAGCGGCCTTCGAAAAGCCGAAAGTATTCTTTCGTTCCTCTTTTACATTCAATTCGGAGTCCCGTTGAATTTCGAAGTCTGCGCGAGATCACGCACGACGTTTCGTGAGAGGATGGCACGTGAGGGACGGACCGAGAGACCCTCGACCAAGTGTCTCGAAATAAATTATAATGGCAGTTTCTTTGGATGCTCACGACTTGAGGGGACCGGAAAGGCCTGCTGGACAAAAACATTCGATCACTTTGGGCTTTGTATAACGATGCAACAACAAATATCCGTATTTATTGCAAGATCATTAATTACAAAAAAATATTTTAAAAGACTATTTAAAAGAGATTTCTGTTCGCACTATAAAAGCATTTTTCTCTTATCACGATTTATCAGAAGAAGAGCCGAAAAAATATTTCATTGTTATAGATTGTTATAGCGTCAATATTTTTTTGTGTATTTTTCTACGTAAGCTTTCCTGTACACAATCTAAAGTTACTGAATTTTCGGTCGACGAAGCCTTCCTGTTCCCCTTAACGTCTGATCCGAGAAGGACGATGCGTTTCGGGCGTTTCGGAGCAGATTGGTCGTGGTTGATACTTTCGATGGGGTCAATTTTTTTCACTGAGTAAACGAAGCGATCCATCGAGGATGGACGAGACTCAAACGCCGAGTGAAATAATTGTTTTGCTCGTTGCGTTGAAAAATTTCGCCGATCTAGACATCGATCGGCGATCAACAAAAAATATTGATCGGAGGGAAGGCGCGTGATTCGACTCCACAATATTTTACGCCTTTGGATGCCGATTCGATTGAAATTCCTGAGATTTAGGCCGATGCTTTTTTTTTTTTTTTTTTTTGGTGTTTACTTTTATTTCTTTTTCAAGATTCGAGGAAATAAGTCCGAGGGCCGGTACCTGCCATCCGGACGCTAAGGAACCGTGCATCGGCGGGCTGGCAAGAATTTACACCGCGACCAAGCAACTGATGGAGGAACGACCGAATCCAATTTTCTTAAATGCCGGTGATCATTATCAGGGCACGCTGTGGTACAACGTCCACCGCTGGAATGCCACAGCGGTGTTTATGAATATGTTGCCTCACGATGCCATGGTTTGTCTCATAAACAAATAATATTTTAAGCATGACGGATTAAAGGGGATTTCGAAAAGATTTTTTTTTAATAGAAAATACAATATACCTTATTCGAATAAGAGAAATTATAAACGGGTCGAGTGGGCGATTAAATCATCCGATAATAGTGATAAGATCAATATTATCAGTTCGTTCGCGGTTCACTATGAAATATCTTTGGTCATTTTTCTTCAATCTCTCGTGTTAATGAAAAATAATTTTGTCTTCCATTCTTTTTAATTCGCGTTCACTTTTGGTTGTATTGTTAAGACTATCGGCAATCACGAGTTCGACAACGGTATTGGTGGACTCGTGCCTTTTCTGAAAAACGTTAAAGCACCCGTCGTCGTCACAAACATCGATTCCAGTGAAGAACCAACGTTTCAGGTAAAATAAGAAAATCTAAAAAAAAAACCAGAAAAAAAATTGTACAAAATTTGGAATTATAAAAATTGGTTTTTTTTTTTTTTCAGGGGTTGACGACGAATAGCACAATAATCGAGCGTGCTGGTAGAAAAATTGGAGTGATAGGTGTCATACTGTCTACGACAAACGTACGTAACAAAATCCAAAGATTTTTTTTTTTTTTAACGTTAACTCTACGTAAAAGAAAAACAATTTATTTTTGTGTTTTTCTTTTTTTAACGTAAACTACATAAACGAAAAATTAATGCCAATATCTAATCCACAGGAAATCTCGAGTACGGAAAAATTGAAATTTCTGGACGAGGTCGAGACCGTAAACCTCGAGGCCGAAAAACTTAAGAAGGAAAAAAATGTTGACATCGTCATAGTGCTGAGCCACGCCGGCCTCGACGTCGACAAAATCATGGCAGTCAAATGTCCCATGATCGATCTTATTGTTGGAGGACATTCTCATAGCCTTCTTTACACTGGTTAGCTATACTTAACAATTTATGCGCCTATTTATTTTATTTATTTTATTTAATTCCACTTTAATACTTGATTGTGCAGCGGAAAAAAATGTATTATTGCTGTTTTTTTATGGCTTGAGAAAATGTCTTTGCGGCTTAGAAATGAAGTGTCAATTACTCAACGACCTGTCATTGATTAGTAGCAACGTGTTGATACATTATTTAACTATGTTAAGTGAGACGCGAAGAAACGCGAGGGCCACTGACGAAGCCCTCGACTCCGTTAATATTATCTTAATTAAAATGTGCCGCTGGTTGGCTAGAGTGTCGTCTATTCACACACATACTGTTTCTCCGTCGTAGATTCTTACTCCCGAGTCTTTTTATAATGAAAGGCTTATTTCGTGACTCACTACCGACGATAGATGGTCAATGATTGAATTAATTTGCTCCTCAGGCGCTCCACCTAACAACGATACTGCTGAGGGCGATTATCCGGTCGTTGTTACACAAGAGAAAACCAACAGAACTGTTCTTATCGTCCAGGCTGCAGCGTTTACCAAGTGAGTCGAGAAAATAATTTTATTGTCGACAGTGGAAGAGATAGTTTTGAGTGAACATTTTCTACCTTACCGATCATGGAAACGCAAAGCCCATGCTTATTCTCCCAATTTCCTTGCTGGTGGTGAAAAAACTCATTATTCTTATTTTTTTTTTATCGCCGATGCTGTAAGAGATAGTTTCGAGTAAATATTTTTCTACCTTACCGACCGTGGTAATACAGATGAATTCAAGCACGTTTTTTTACTTCGTCATAAAAACTGTAAAAATTATCATACTCAAGTCTACATGTAGAAACTGAAAAATTTAAAAATTATTTTTTTTAGATATTTAGGCAACTTGACCGTCTGGTTCGACGATAACGGTGAAATTGTCGACTGGGACGGCAATGCCATTCTCATGGAAAATGGGATCGAGCAAGGTACGAAAATCTTTAAAATTATTGTAAAATGATATTTAAAAAAAAATTGTGATGTTTTCCATTTTTTGTAGATCGGCAGATTCTCGAGGCTCTGAAGCCGTGGAAGATAGAAGTTGACGCTATCGGCACCCAAAAGATAGGGTCGACGAAAGTGCTTCTGACGAATGACTGCAGAGCCGGTGAATGCAATATGGGAAATTTCATAACCGATGCAATGATCGATGCTGTACGTAAAAAAAAAAATCTTCTTCTAATTCTACTAAGACGTCAATTATTTAGTGAAATAAAATGATTTCTCCATTCAGTGGATCAACAAAATTGAGAACGACAGTTACTGGACTTACGCAGCAATATCTGTAATGAACGCCGGGGGTTTTCGAAGCCCACTCGGTGGTTCAGTCGACACTCCTATCACTTTCAGTGATATAATAACCGCCCAGCCCTTCGAGAATACTTGGGACGTGGTTGAACTGCAGGGTCGCGATATTGTCAAGGTATTTTTTTAACTGTATAATAACCATCCTTCGTTATTGCTCCAAAAAAATTGATCTCCAATATTGTGCGTTATCATTGATTTATAGAAAAAATAATTTATCTGTAGAACAACATTGATTTATACAAGAAAAATGGATCCAAAGAAAAAAAATTATCTACAGAAAAAAAATGTGTCTATGTTATTCCAGTCACTGGAGATCAGCGTCGCCACGAGTTACGGTGAATCGGATTTCTGGGGAAAGAGTTTTCTCACCTGGTCCGGTCTGAAAACAGTTTTCGATCTGAGTCGAGATCCTTACAACCGCTTGGTCGACGTAAAAGTGCGGTAAGAAAACAAAATCGCTTGAAGTAAATGTCTTATCGATTTCATAGATCGAAGCAGGTATTATAAAAAAAAACACGCAAATTAGTTGCAGAGATTGCGACGTCCCGACGTATGGGCCGCTGGTTCTCGACAAGTGGTACCGAGTCGTTGTGCCGTCCTTCCTAGTCGGCGGTGGCGACGGTCATCACGTCATGGCCAGTAATCACCGCAATCGCGAAGTTGGAATCGTTGACATCGATCACTTGGTCAATTACACACGTCGCATGTCGCCGATCATTCAGGGCGACGAATCTCGAACACTATTAACTGGCAAAATCGCCGATCAATACAGAATAAAATAATCTAAATTTATTCCGGAGGAATTTCGATTATTCAATGCAGATGCAATAATCGAAATTCCCCCCGAATAAATTTACATTTTTTGCAACTCATCGTCACTCATTGGTGGACAAATCCATCGGCACTATCGTCTGATCGATTATTCTCTATGAATGCTATAATCGAAAATGCTCGTGAAGTAAATTTCAGTATTATTTTTTTCAACTCTTTTCCAAACCCATTCCATTACAGTTAATTCTACGTCACTCGTTAACTTGTTGCAAAAGGGCCATGGACGAGTAACACTTCCCTATTATCTACAAAAAAAAAAACCCCTTTAGTTGCTGTGAAGTCAATCTTATTAATTATGGTTGATTGTTACCAACATTCATAAACGTGCTTGATGACAATTCGCAAATATATCCAGCTTTTAATTTTATAGGAATTTGTCCCCCGCACAGCAAAATTTTTAGACTCGTCTTGAACCTCTCGTCCGCGATGTACCACTTAGAAGAGTACGCGGACAGACCGATACTTTCACTCTGTAATCACGGACACACGGTCAACCGGAAATGGAAAATTATGAAAAAAAAGGATGTGTTTATCTTATAAAGCAAGGACATTATAAAAAATTGTACACAGTACCACAACGGTGTAGCGAAAATTATATGCAGTTTGTTAACGATTATTTCGGTTACAATACTTTCTTTTCTTGCACACGTCGGTGAAAAAGTAACAAGTTAGTATAATTTTTACCTTCGCAATGATAACAGTGCCGAACCAGCAGTAAAGGAACAGCTGGAATAACGCGCAGATGAGCAGGCTGACTGTTTCAATCGATTCATTTTTGCTCAATTCACGCTCCTAAACGAAATATTTTTTAAAATTTTATCTGAACATAACAAAAAAAAATATTGAGACGAGTACGTAATAATAATACTTTTTTGATTGAGTTTATTTACACCAATTATTTGAAAGCCGATCATCGTGATCATAATCAGGCTTGAAGCAAATTGGAGCAGCAACGTATTGTTAAATATTTGTTGAACGAGGTTGACGAATCTACGGACATGTAAGAACATTTGTATATTTACAATGTCACCGAAAACAAAACAAACAATATCTCATTTACGAATATTTTTCTCATTTTCAGACATGGAGTAAAATTCGTCAATAATAACAAATAAAAGAATATTAATTGGTCGGAGTACCTCAAGATTTTTTGGTGATGTTCGATGCACGTGTGTAGCTCGACTATAGGATTCAACAATGTTTCCTGTCGACTCGTACGGCAGAGTGCTTCGATTTCCAAATCTTTCGTGGCATAATAATCGTCCTCGATGCAATCCTCATCGTTGGCAATGCCAATTTTTTCCCGACAAGATTCCAATCTTTTTTTCAAAAGATCCAACTGCGCTCCAATGTGAATCAGAAATACTATGAAGAGTGAATCGTGAGAGGCAACGGTACCGGCGATATAAAAAAAGGTCAACTCGTCAAAAGCAAATAGCAGCCAGTAAAATGAAGATTGGTTCGACCGTAGAGACATCAGTGAACTGCAACACGAGAAAATTTAAAAAAAAATTTCCTACTATTCGAAAAATGGTACTTCATACTATTTAAAAAATGGTACTTTGTTCCACTCGAAGAGTAGTACCTCGTATAATTTTCCGTGACTTTACTTGCTCCAAAAAAAAAAAAATATATACCTGAGTGGTAACATGTTTATATTTCCCTTGTGGTAAACCAGAAGCTTCCCGTAAATGAAGACAGCGTACCATACCACCATGACGATGAATGTGAGGCTGAACAATCTGCACGCTCGTATCGTCGAAGTGACTATTCGATCGCGATAGATTGCTTGTGAAAATTCGTAAGAAGCGTATTAGCGAGGCCGGGATGTCAAGACAGAGAATCGATAGAATTCCAAAATAACTGCGAGTCCGAAAGCCTCGAAGCAGAAGTTACCGAACTTCCGGTTGCATAGTCGTCGCCTTTCCCAGTTAATCAGCTCGAGAACGTCGTCCAAGTCGTTTTTGCAACGCCACAGATTGACGACTTTGATCATCGTGCTTGCCATACCGGTCACAATAGTGAAATGCTTCGTGAACATTACGATGTCGTTTCGTCTCGTCCATGCGTGCACTATTTTCGCCGCGGTCTGCGTCATACCCGCAACTATGAACAGCGTCGCCGCATAGCAAGTATACTTGAGTCCTTCGATTCCACTATACGGATTCCACATTCCTGGTAACCAAATAAATAAAAAAAAAAAAAAAAAACCGAAACAAAAAAATACTCCAAAATCTTGTTACTCACTAAAATATTTTTTTTTAATTTTTTATGTCTTACCAAATATCGTCAGCGAGCGGATATTAAAGTTTAGATAGTTGTGATCGAGTGTTAAAATTTTATTCGTCATCGTAGCACCAAAAAAAAAAAAAAAAAAATTCCAATAAAAAAATATTTCAACTTTTTTTCTTCAGGTTTGTAGCCGAAGAAGATATCGGCAAGAGAAGCGCAACTGTCGTTCGGAGTGATTACCTTGTTCCAACAAGTTACAAGAGGAGGTTGAACGACCTGGGAATAATGGAATCGTGTAAGGAATGTGTGACAGCATCGACGAGGAAATGATTGTGGGTCGGTATCGCCCCTCGTCGATCACTCATGCTTCCGTGCGATAGATTGGGTGACGGCCCGACACGATGCATTTATTATTTCATGACCCACCTGGCCAGCCTGACACGCGTCGCTCTGCACGTCTGGTAAAGTGTTGAAGACCCTCTCGACGACTGTACTTTCCACATTCGCAACGATCATACTTATTGCATATTTTTTTTTTTGTGAAACACTCGATTCCTCCACCCAAAGTTTCGGACAGCTTTACTGTGGGTTGGGAATTTTTTCGTTCGACCAGCAGTCGATCAGTCACGACTTTGAGAGCTCCGCTGCAGGATCGAAATGAGGTAACTCCTTTTTTTTTAAATCATTTTTATATTATTCTCATAGGTAGAGCTTGAATTTTTAATTAATTACACGAGACTTAATTTATTTCTTTTAATTTTCATTCGTACAATCATTTTATTTATGTTACATAATTGCACGTTCGTTCGGTTGGATTTTTTTTTTTTTTTACAAACGTTTCATTTTGAATTTCATTCGTTGATTCGGTTCAAGAGAGCCATCGAGGAGTAACATTTGCTTATAATCTGAAAGTCAAAGGTTTCCTCGAATTTTATGAATTTTAATTTAATCGATGAGAGAAAATTGTTTTTAATGCCGGTGGCTTGTAATTATTAGAATGGTACTTGCATTCATAAAAGTGTCGGAGGACAGTTCGCAGATAGCACCGGCTCTGAATACAATCGGTATTTGACCCCGAAATAAGAGGATTCTAAATGTTTTCTTGAAACTCGAGTCAGCAGTGTACCATTTTGACTGGTACGCCGACGAGCTAATCTTTTCGCTCTGAAAACAAGTAAATTTACATTTTTTTCTCTTTTTAATTTCGGTAATTAATTATAAATATCCTTGGAATTTTTAAACAGTTGTCCGATGGACAATTAATCAGAGATCAATTATTATTATGAAATCGGTAATATAATGAAAAAAAAAAAAAAACTGTTATATGAGAGTCGAAGAAATAGATCATCGTCTCACCTTAGAAATTATATCTGTACCGAACCAGCAGTAGAGGAACAGCTGGAAAAGAGCGCAGAGCATGAAGTTCGCGGTATCGATAAATTCGTTTCTGCTCAGTTCGCGTTTCTAAATAAATTGAACTTGCTCAGCTCTTCAGATTTAATAATGGAACGATCTATTTGAAATGTATCTTATACTCACGCCGAGGAGTTGAAAACCAGTCATCGTGATTATTAAAAGACTCGTGGCGAACTGCAGCAGCAATGTTATGTTAAATATACTCTGTACAAGGTTTACGCATCTAGGTCATTATTCCATTTATGCACCATCAAAGATGGTTTTTTTTTTTTTCAGAAACTGTCCATTAGTGTCTTTCAAAGAAGTTCTACAATCCGGAAATAAATCGAGGCTCTTTATGTACCTCAATATTTTTTGATGGTGCTCGATGCAAGTGTGGAGCTCGGTTATGGGATTCAACAGCATTTCTTCGAATTTCGTGCGACAAACACTTTCAATTTTTAAATCGTAAAATTTGTAATCTTTCTCTGTCGAATTAACGTCCACAGATGCACTGATCGTGTCCCGGCACGTTTCCAAGCGCCGTTTTAAAAGATCCAACTGGGTACCCACGTGCATCAGAAAAACGACGAACAACGAGTCGTGACAAGCGGTGCATCCCGCTAGATAGGAAAATGTCGTTTTGTCGATCGCGAAAAATAGCCAGTACGATGACGATTGATTCGGACGAAAGTACAATAATGGACTGCAATAATATAGTATGAAATTTTTTTTTTCACATCAGAGACTCGTTTTGAAATTAAAAAATATTTTCATACCCAATATCAAAGATTCTTTTTAATTAAAGATTTTCTTCTTTGTCAACGTTACATAATTTTGTCTTTTAACGTTAATAAAATATTTCTTTTACCTAATTGACAATTTGTTTATGTTTCCTCTGTGATAGATTATGTCTTTTGCAAAGCTGAAGCAACAGTACCAGAAGACCATGGCGATGAAAATTAGGCTGAAGAGTTTGCAGTCACTCATGGCGGACGTAACTATTTTGTCCCGGTAAACAGCTTTCAAATATTAACCAAATTGCATTTTTTTATTAGAACTTGGACGAAGATTTTTGTATTGTTCTCGCTTCCGATCAAGAAGCAACATTTTCGTTTTGAAAACCCAAGTGTTCCATCGGAAGTAAAGCCATCCAGTTGAAACGACATTGCCTCTAGATGACGTCGCTTCAGGTCGAAAAATGAAATTTTCAAACCTGCCAACAGGTCTGTTCCCTTTCAGAGTAAGCTGGAACCGAGTGCTCTATTTAACGTGGCAAGCATATCCAAATTTGTTGAATAGACACAGATATGAATTGCACGTAAAATCAAGCGCTTACTCCAGCTTACTCCGAAAACAAACAAACCTATTGGGCATCAATATTTTGGAAAACCATTTGGGAGACCATGACTATGACAATTAGTCTGAGGTAACGTCCAATAACGGCCGAGTTATGGCTGAACTAATGATTCTGCAATGGTGAATGACTGAGAGATTACTGAATTTTTTTTTTACTTTTTTTTTATCTCAGTTTTGTGTTTCGTTTGTGGTTTGATAAAGATGTAACTGCATCGCGGAGGAATGGGGGCGTTGAAAAGAAAGGAAATTTAATTTAATGGTCGAATGATATGCGACCGACAACTTTAAGGAATCCTGTATGAGAATTACCGAACTTTCGGTTGCAGGGCTGTCGTCTCTCCCAATTCAGAAGATCAATGGCGATCTCGATATCGGGCCTAAAACGCCACAGATTGACGATTTTAGCCACAGTGCTCATCATAGCTGTGACGATGGTGAAGTGTTGGGTGAACTCGACGATGTCGCATTTGCCTCTCCATGCGTGAATTATTTCACCGGTGGTGGGCGTCAAACCGGCCAAACAGAAGAGCGCAATGGCGTAAAATGTGTAGAGTTGCCTCTTTACCGACGATTCACTGCAGGGATTCCACATTCCTTTTTATCCGGACAGACAACTCTGCTATAGTAACACTTCAACGGTTTGGATTCGAGACGTTTATGGTTTGTGATTCTTAATTTTTGAACGTACATTAATATAATTTAGTAATCTCTATCTTACATCAATGTGATTTATTTGAATCTAATTGATTCATTTGAACCTTACATTAATTTTATTAATTAATATTCACCTCAGATTAGCAAACTCACCGAACAGAGATAACAGACAAAAATACCAGTCCAAATAAGTTTGATCTAGCCCTAGCATGTTCGTCGCCCGCAGAACCCGAATCCCTCCGCTTGCCGTAACTTCTATCGCAAGAGTTTAGCTTTGCGAATTTCTGTAGATGTACTGACGTCATTTATCGAACTGGAGGTATAACTCCGTTTACTTCTCCGGCAGTTCTTACTTGCTTTTAATAAATAATACGAAGCGGTTAACCATTCGCGAATCACAAGTTTTGCGAATGAGAACTCGTACGATAACTGGGTGATTACAGGTTCGCGGTGTCCCTCGCCGATCGGCTATTTCTCTGCACGATAGATTGGGCGGTGGAGAAACACGATTCATTGATTTTTTTATGAGGCTCCGACAGCCCCGACACGCATCACTGCACGTCCAATAAATTGTTGAAGGCCTTGTTCCCTACAATTCGGAGAACAAACTACTTGACTTATGAAATTTTCATGGTAGAGTATTTTCTATTTTTTTTCTACACTTCTTTTTCTACTCTCTCCGACCGGAAATATTTTCCGAATATCTGCGTTCAGGAGTCACAGTGGCTTTACCCTGAGTGGATCGTCCAAACTACTTTGTCAGCTTTTTTTAATTTCGAAGGTATTCCGCTATATTTTATTCTATTTATTCGCTTTATCTCAATTATCGCAGCAAACGCGAATGGTACGTTCATGATTTATGTTTGTCGGAAAGTACGAAAAATATGATTTATTGTCATAAACGGGTATGAATACATTAATTGGTTTTCAAAATTACGCGTCCCTAATCCTATACGGTACGTTACAATTTTATTCCCCTGTGTAATAGTTTGTTTTCAGAAACGGCATTTTTGTGACTGTTGCTTTGTAGGTTTTACCGCGCACCTCGACCAGTACGCCGCCTCCGTTTTGTGCCAAATCTGGCGGCACGTAGCCCATCGCTATCGGACGGCCCAGAGTCGGGCTGGGTCCACCGGATGTCACGTGACCCACTTTTTCACCCTCCGGAGTCAAGATAGCTGCATTTTCTCGAGCCGGCGGACCTTGGCCGAGCATCAGACCTATCCTCTTCTTGCGCACGCCGGTTTTCATCTGTGCCAGTATCGTCTGCGCACCTGGAAAGTTTGCCTCGGCCCTCCGTCGCTTTGCTGCAAAGAAGAAACGTTCGATCAGACGAAGAAGATGGAATGCAGTTGCGTCGAGCTATACAAAAGCTGGTCAATGTAAGAAACATTTATTTTCTACGAAAGTATTAAGACGACATTTTTTCAAGGATCGTTTGAGATCATGTGATTTAAGATTTTTCTAAATTTTAATTGTTCTCAGAGATATTTATTCACTACTTTTTAGATTAAAAAAAAAAGCAAAGTCTTTTAACTGAAAAATTGTATCTTACCAACGAGCCACGTCAGTCCTGCTTCAACCGGCGTCGTCTCTTGGCTGATATCGTGCCCATAGAGACAAAGTCCAGCTTCCAGTCTGAAATGAAACGAACGGTGGTGTAAAAAATCTCATCGAACCGAGTTCCCTTCAGTTAGAGTCGTGACGGAAGGAAACAAAAGCTTTTCTACGAATTGTTTCCTTCGTTTTCATCGAAACTAACCTCAAACTATCTCGTGCACCAAGACCCGCCATTTTGACGTTGTCGTTTCCGAGGATTTTTCCCACCAGGTCGCGCGCATCTTCGCCTCTTACCGATATTTCGAATCCGTCTTCACCGGTGTATCCACATCGCGAGATTCGGGTTTCTATACCGGCGATTGTTGTTTTAACGCAGTTCATAAATTTGAGCTTTGTCAGATCAATGGTCACCAATGATTGCAGCACTTGGGCTGAAATCGGGCCTTGCAGAGCCACGAGGCCTTGTTCCAGCGGATCCAAATATTCCAGACTCACACTCTTTCCGCTTTTATCAAACTCGTCCTGCAAACAGAAAGCACACTTTTATGCATTTCATTCTCAACGTTGTGTCAGAGCCGCGCGTGACTGCACAACAACAGCGAGAGAAATAACGTTATTGTTCGAAATATCTTGAAATTAAGTTGATCATTAATCCCACTTTATGGTGATGAAATAATAATGCTGCAAGTGTTTTATTTACTTTTCGTTGATTCAGCAATTTTGTATCCTCGTCCCTCCTTCCGGCATTGGAAACTACAAAGAACTTGTCATCCGCGTCTTTGGTAATTATAAGATCGTCAAGAATTCCTCCATTTTCGTCAGTAAAAACCGTCAAACTGGCCGCTCCGTTTGCAAGCTTCTTTAGATCGCTGGTAGTCACGGATTCCAAAAATTCTCCAGCGTACTTGCCCGAAACTCTTGTCTGCATCATGTGGCCAACGTCGAAGAGGGACGCGTGGGTGCGCGTGTGTTGATGCGAAGCTGCAATGGCTTCTCTGTATTGAACCGGTAAGAGCCAGCCAGCGAAGTTGACTATTTTCCCTGTATCAATGAAAAGTTAATGAAAAGCAACAAATTATAAAGAAGCTTTGCGATCAAAGAAACGCAAAAAAAAATGTTAATATAATCGTTCATGAATAATAGCAATATTGAGAACCAGTGTCGGTATTTAGGTTAGGTTTTTTAGAATGGCAATTCTTACCGTTGTTCTCGACGTGCACGTCGTACAGACACGTTTTTCTAGGTGCGGAGGCTTCGGTCGAGTATCCATGCTCGATAATTTCGATCCGTTGTCGCTGAATATCGAGTATCGAAGATTCATCCGATCGCCTGAGTTGCCGATCGCAACCGCCGGCGGCGCCACCGGCGAATTCCCGCGTTTTTAACGGTTTTTTTATTTGTTCCAGCGTCGAACGCCCGAGCCGAGTTCCGAAACGCAGCATACTCGATTCTTTCTCGGTTGGTCTTCCACTACTGCTAGAAATAACCGTGTCGAGGCTCTTGCTTACGACGAACAAGCAACTTCACAACTGAAATGTAATAAAATTTCCGGAGCCTCGCGATACTGGGTGGAAAGATAATTCGACGGCTCTGTGTGCTTTTCTTGCCACACATTGGGGTATTGCTTCTCGGTTTATCTTCGTCGTACTTATGTTGGTGACCTAAGGTCGCGGAGTTCACGATAACAATCACATGAGAAAAGGGACGTTTGGACGTAAGATGAAAGTCTGGTGAGTCGGGAGTCACGAGACCTTGAACGTTATCGCGGGATGGGGGAAAAAAAAAAATATACAAACAATTATATGAGAAAGATCGAATACCGTAGTAAATATTATTTTGCTTATTCAATTTTTATTGTACCACGTAATAATAATAATAATAATCGTAATAATAATCGCAATAATCATCATCATCTCGTATAATAATGACAATAATAAATGTTAATAATAATAATTGATAATAGTAATAGTTTTTTTTTTTGTTTAATCGTTTCATTAATAATTCAATAATAATAGGTAATAGGTTTATAGATCGATCGAACAATCACCACTTATCGTGTTTGTTTTACAAATTTTCGTCGTTTTTCTTATTTTTTTCGACGACGTCACATTGGCGTTTGTTGAACGATCTATAAAACGGAAAAATGGTCGAAAAAGAGAACGTAATTTTTCTTGGAGAACGGATCGAAACGAATACAGTATCAATGTTCGTTCGTACATTTTGTTTTCGCTTCTGCTCTGTGCGTTCTTCGTGTTTTTTTTTTCATACTTTATTTACTTGACTTTTGTGTTTTTCACTTCATACCACGTTTTTATGTTTTTTTTTTTTTTTGAAACCTCGCTTCATCTTCCTTCTCGCGTTTTTTTTTTGTTTTCGTATTACTGTCAAACGTTCTCGTGTTTTTTTTATATATATAATATATATATGGAGATTTTTTGTCGTGTTTACACAATTAATGCAAAATGTCCCTACTGTCCGACGAATTTATGTGCTTTGTCGTTCTTCGCTCGATGACGTTGATGTTCACTCTTTTTTTTTGTTTGTTTTTATTTAACCTCTTTTACACGTTTTCTCTTCAAATTCTCTTTGCCCTTGTCATCTCCTCGCAGTCTTAAACCATTCATTCACACTCATGGATTAATCGGGATTTGTCAGCAGGTCGGTCCTCTCACCTGCTGACGGGGGGGGGGGGGGGGGGGGTGGTTCGGAAATTCAGTTTAAAGGGGTAAGGTCGAAGAGTTTTTTTTCAACTATTGGATTTATTTCACTTTAACAAACGTCCGCCGATCTCAAAGATGCCGAATAGACGCGAATATATTTCATAAAATAATTTCTCCGTTTTTTGTGCGCCGGCCATTTTTGTTCTCTTTGACCTCTGTGGCCACTTTGACGCTTCTGTGAGCTTCTGAAAATCGCCGGACTTGATACGATTGTCCAAAGTTTGAAACATCCCCTTTTTGTTATAATAAACGATTGACCACGGGAACGAAAGATTGATTTTCATTTAATATCGATCGACTCGTTTTTTTCATACTTGATTAAGATTGCCTAAAACGTTCATTTTGAAAGATACCGCGAGAAGAATTTTCATAATTTTTTTCGGCGAGAATGAGTGACCCAAGAAAAATTTACTGCCATTGCCATATTCAATTTGTTTTGAATTCGTGAATTCGACATTTTTTGTTTATTCGTGACAACACACACGAGAAGATTGAACGAGGAACATCGACAATTATCGTTTTAAATTTGTTTTTTTTTTGTTTTTTCTTTTTACAATGACATATAGTGTACAAAAGACCAAAAAAAGGACACGTTTTTACCATGTTAATTGTGTTGATTTTTGTTGTTTACTCAATCTCTCACATTCTACTTTTTTTTAAGTCGCACGTTATTATTTCTTTTTAGCACGCTCGATTTATCTAATATCTTCGTTCGGGATAGTTTGGCGGTGGGGGGGAAAAATTGGTGGTTTTATATATACTTTTTTGGGAACGCTCCAGTCAACATACAATGTACAATGATTATCGCGTATGAGAATTCAAAGCTCGTTCTCATTCGCGTTTATTTAAAAGTTACATACCGATAATTCAATTAATAATTTCACCTATAATTTCTTCATCGTTTTATCTCGCTCACGCTGCGTCGCACGTTTTTTTTTTCTCTTTTTTTAAAATCAATTTCTTATGTACTCGACTTAAGCCTTAACTATACATAATCACGACTCGAATACGTTATATCATCACTTCCGTATTATAGATACAATTTTATCCTTTTCTTGCCGCCTACTACCCTCCTGCCCTCGCTCCTTTACATTATACTCACAATTAATAATAATAATTGTAATATTATCAATAATCGTTTTTTAGGTCGTCGTCGTCGTCGATATATAATATTAACGCGTATATAATTTATAAAATGAAAATAGGTACAATTTTGGACGCTCTTCTTGGTTTGCTTGTTTTTTTTTTAGCTCGCTTAACCTCTCAAAAAGACGCTCCGAAATGTGTGTTCTTTTAGTGTTTTTTTTTTCGCCTAGTAATGCCCATCGATTGCGATTCTAGTCCACTTGGTAGTAAAATTTTGCTCTCTTTCACTCTCATACACTTTCGTCACAATCTTTCGATCGCTCACAAATACATTTTTCACTCTCACACTATGTTTTAGTATGATTTTGTTTTTGTTAATTTTAATAATTCCATTCACTCCATTAATTTTATTTCTTCAACCGAAATTTCCACCCGCCATAATGAGCGTTCAGTGGTTTTTTTTTGTTTTTATTTTTATTTCTAGATCCTTAATTTTAGACGCTTCGTTGATGCTCCGCCAGGGGCCCCATGTACCGTTTCTTATCCTCGACCTGACCTTAGTTTCTAACGATTTATTTAATTAATTTTTTTCCCTTTTGAAATTCATTCATCCTAGATAATATTTACAAGATTTGTCCTAATTTTACGACTATAGATTTAGGTTTTTTTTTCTGGGCATTATCCGATATCTTAAATGTGTTTTTTGTTTGTTTGTTACACTCACGGTTGTCACGACTCGAAGTGCGACACCCTTGCGGAGCTTTCACGAAGCACGCGAATTTTTTTCATTCTTCCTCTCATACTTTTAAATATTGCATACTGTCATCCCTTAATTAAACTACGTAGTCTAATATCGTTTGCTCAATCACTGCGGCGTTTTTTTTTATCTCTTAAACTCTCTCGCACACGCACTCTTATATTCACAAAATCATGTCCTATATCGCTCTCACATAACCTCTCTTTCTCTCTCTTTCTCGATTTATTTTCCATCGTTTTTTTTTAGCCTAAACTCGTTACGTTTTGTTCTTTTGCCTAGTGATTCATCGATCTGTTTTATCAAAGTCCTCGTTAAACCGTCTCACAATTTCAGGGAGTACCTATTTACAAAATTCATCATCAATCTAGATATATATATGTGTGTGTGTTTTTTTTTTTTCAATGCATAATATACGGTCCTGGAACGGTCCGAATTTCGAAAATTCGTGGATGTATCAAATTATATTTCTCTCTGTCTCTCTCTTCTCTTATCTCTCTCTCTTTCGGTGGCAACGAAAATTCTCCATAAATGGAAACGTGATATTTTATTTTTTTCATCGATGTTCAAAATTTTTTAACTTGACGCTATTTCTGTGCGCGCTCGAGAACTCGCTCTGAATTGGAAAGAAGAACGATACCAGTGAAATCCAACGCAATTTCTTTTCGACTACAATTGCAAATATAGATCGACGAGTGTATTTCGAGACGAATAAACATTTTTAACGATTCCTCTCGAAAGACTCGATACGCAATCTCGAAGGGACTTATTCTCTCGTGTTTTTCTTTTTTTTTTGGGTTCCAATTGAGAATTCGGCCGTAACGCCAATAATAGCATTAATTGTATAAACTAAGAATAATTAATCGTAACGGGGTACGAAGTCGATCGATTCTCAATCACGAATAAAACAACACGGACTTCTGGTGACAATTATTTTTTTATGCATTTCGAATGGATCGACTACGAAAACTAGCAGTAACAATATTCGCATAAATGCACGTGTCCTAAATTTCGTGTACTTCAATGTTTTTTTTTTGTATTCGGTCGGAATTTTTTCCAACACAACGGACACACGAAACAAGATTTATCACATCACACGAACGAAGAGAAAAAGAAAATGATCCAACACGGTCATTTACAAATATAATAATAATGACAATAATAATAATAATAATAATAATAATAATAATAATAATAATAATAATAATAATAATAATGACAATAATAATAATAACTAATCATTAATTAATGACAGTAATGATAATAATGGTAATGACAATAAAACTAGTTTTTTTTTCTTAGCGTAAGCAGTAGCGATTTCAATTAATAGTAGAGTTGGTGGGGGTTGGTTATCGTTACACAATAATCCTTGTAGTAGTTAGTAGCAGCAGTTGGCCGCCGTCGTTACGTCATTGCAATTAAAATGAAATTAAAAAAAAAAAATACAATCGAACTTTTCATCTACGTCACTAGGACCAGTTATAATTTAATTTATTCAGGCATAAACTAACGCGTGAATAGTAACTAAAGAACCATGTAGTATTTTTCGTTCCGTAGGAACACGAACTACCATCGTGAAAAAAAAATAAATCGATAATATACAAATTACAACTGTAATACAAAAATATTTTCAAGTTCCTAAGCTTGCGTAACTCGTTCGTTCGATTTTTTTAAATCAATTTTTTGTCTTTATTTTTTTCACATAGTTTTAACCAATTCTGACTAGCAAACATAACCTCGATGGAATTTGTCCATCGATGATCTCGAGTCTCGTTATTTTCAATTGTTTTTGTTTCATCGTAATAAAAAATTCGCAAATTTTTTTGTAATCTCAAAAGCGCGATTCATTCAAAGGCAGTATGAAGAAACGTAAAGGAAAGAAAAAAATGGACGTCTTAATTAATGACAAGTTGCATCTCCTCAACTTCAACTTCCAACTACTACTATATAGACATTTTTTTTTTTCATCGCTCTTCTCGCGCTCCAACTCTTCTAAAAAGTCATTAATCCTCAACCGGAACAATAATCTCAGTCGTGTGTGTCTCGAGCGCTCGCAGCGCCAATTCATGTACGCCGCGAGTTCGCCATTTCGTTTTTGTTCACATTGTTCAAAAAAACACACCTTCAACGATTAACAATAAGTATTCGGTAAGGCGAGGGTTATAAAAAAATTCAAGACAATAGAAATAGTCATAAACTTAAAATCCTTAAAATCCTAAAAAAAAAAAAAGAACTAACGGATAAATCATCATGTCCCATTACGTCCGTTTTACGTACGTATATATAAATATATTTAATATATGTATGTGTTTAAAAATAAAGCAAAAAAAGATATAATAGTAATAATAAGAAAGGAAAATGAAATTATTAGTGTGGAGAATCTCGAAACGCGACATTTTCGTTTGAAGTTTAAACTCATTTCTATTATGGCCCGTTCGAGGCTCTGCGCGAGCCTTGGTTCATTTGTTTTTTTTTCTCTCGTTTTGTCATCTTTCTAACTGCATTTTCTATATTTTGCCAGAAGGTACGTCGTCAATCATCTTAAGTATTATTAATCATTGTATATTGAAGTCAACCCCGATATCGAGTGACTACAGACACCGGTATTCGCGGTGGCACGCATTTCGCCACATTTTCTTTATATTTTTTTTTTCGTAGTCCCTTCTCATCTATCAAAACTTTCATCGTAAAATTTCGAATCCGAAAGCTCACGTCCAATTTGTTTGTCCTAGAAACTCATCTGAGATGGCCGCCGAGTGCGAATCGCGTGCCACCCAACGCCGAGGCCCGAGCCTGGAAGCGTGCTTTGGGGACGTACAAAAGAACAACCGAAGCTTCACAAGATTCATTCGCACCGTAACATCCATCTTTGAAAGAGTGTTTTTTTTTAATGGTTTTTTTTTTCTATTCTTTCGCTCATACAAGGATCGACTCAGGATCGTTTGATCGCGCGCTGATGCGCGTTTTTATGTGCTTTTAAGGGATCAAACGTCTCAACGAAAAGAGGCTATATCTCAATCTCGCTCGCTCTTTCTGATATTAATCTCGTGCACGGTCCCGCACGGTCGCCATTTTGCGAACCACTCACCGATCCACCATTTTGTCAACCGCAACGCTGGTCTCCATTTCACTTTCTCTTTCTCTGTAGGTTGACTCGCTGTTATTTTTTTTTCATGTGACTTTAGGAACCTTTGAACTCGCACCATCATCATCTTCATCACATAATCTTTTTCTCACTAATATATCTCTTTTCCCTCTGTCTTTCTCTTCGTCTTACCGTTAACCATCGTTAAATAAGTACCGATTTCGCCTGCTCCGGCTGGTAAGCCTCGGCTTTGTACCGCTTTTGACTAGAATTGAATTTCGAATGATTGGTTCGTTCTTCCGCTTCTTCTTCAGCGTCTCTTTCAATTTGCTCTCACATAACCTTTAAGACTCGTTGCGAGTTGACTGTTTGGTGTGGCTTGCGGGACCGGAGGTGCGTCGGTGTGTATGCCCAAAAGGGGACTTTGACCAAATAAATCGATACCATTAAAGCATCGCTATTTTTTATTCGCGTTGCACTTTGGTACTTTTTTTTCTCGGGTAAACCTCCGAGTCAAGCTCGACGCGAATAAAAAATGCGGTTTCGTTAAATCAACAATAATATGCGCTGTGTGTGTTACTTCATAACTAACTGTACGTAAAAATCAGAGTTTTTGAAACTTATCGTCCGCACTTATCAGACAATCATTGCTAGAGACAATCTCCCATGAAATTTTCAAAATGCCGAAAATCTTAATTTTTCAAAAATCGAATTTAATCTAACGTCTCCTCATGATTTAAGGGTGCGAACTGTCGGTTTTTGGTTCAATCGAATGGGAGATCTCTGGCTCCGAGTGTCTCAACGAAATATAATTGCGAACGAATTTGAACAACGCGTATGTGAAAAACTTTTGGGTTTTCCTTTTTTATTTATTCACTTTTCTCATTGGATGATTTGCACGAAGTGGTTTCTATCTTGATCTTTTTTTTTATTTTTTTTTACGATGAAGGGAGCATGGGGGTGGCTTGTGGGGGTATTATCTTGTGGTGGGGAAGTTTGTATTGTGTCAAAGCAAATGCCATAAGTGAATAGAACACAAGGCTGCACTCTTGAAAAGACTAATGAAAAACATTGGGGAATCTTTCCCGTGACACGTGGCGCCACCATCGCTCATCTTCGCAAAGAGGTTAGTTTTCATTTACCTCGCAATCCGGAACGTTTTAGTATTTTTTCGTCGTTTGTTAATCGAGCGAAAAGTCACTGATGGAGTCGTTCGCCCAAAGATTGCGCAAAATGGCGGTTACAAAAATGGCGTCATGTGTCCGGGCGCCTCGGCGATTCGCGTCCGAGTCCCGAGTCCCTTGTAACGTCCCTAGTGAGTACCTTCGCGATTATTGTTGTGGCGCGACATATGTTAACTATATATCGCGCGTCATCTGCTGCAACTCCCATCTTACTTCATTTGTTTATTACGGATAATAATAATAATTATATATTTGTTGTGTTCAGTTATGCATGTAAGGTTACGTTTAATTAATGTCGACTTGACAATGGGTTACGGTTAATTAATCGGTAATCGTTAATTACGTTAAATATGGCTTCCTCGTCGGTCTGACCTGTTCCACTGCATTCTTTGACTCATCTCTCTAACCTCCCTCTTTCATCTATTTAAATCGAGTATACAACTTGATACGTTGGCTATTCTACGAACATTCATTACATTTATTATCGTAAAAGGTTTTTCTTCGCGACTGACGGTTTTATCGATTTTTTTTTTTTTCAATCCGTCTATATGCTTTTGGCTGTGTGTGTGTTGCATCAGTGGAATGTTCTCAGAGCGCTTGCGCGCGCCGGCCACGAGAGGGCCACCAAAGCCAAAGGCAAAGGAAGTGAAAAGTTTCTTAGATTTTTTTTTGTGTTTCGCCAAAGTTTGTCTCGACCAAATGTAAAAATGAATGTAGGATATATTTTTTGTCGCGTGATTGACCTCAATCTTTTTTTCAAGTTTCGAAAGATTTTTCAAGGGGGTTTTGTTTTTTTTTAGCCTTATTTAATCTCGTTCTTAACCTCCACCCGCGATATTTTACAAAATAGGACGCGATCAGAAAAAAAAATATCGACTCTGCCGTTCAACTCTTCCGTTTGATTCTTCCATCCGACTTGTGATTTTAACTTATCCTCATTGTTTTTCTGGTTAATCCATTATTTATCTTAGTTAACTGTTTAATGCGGTACACCTGTTTAATTACTGTACTATTTGTAGCGGCTACTATTTGCGAGTTATACTTGAGAAACTGTTCGTTCACTGTAACGAAAAAACCCTAACGAAGGTACTCACTCAACGGATCTTTGGATATACATATGGTTCATGAAGATTTTTTATATGTGACCTAAAAAACTAATTTTGTCGGTCAAAATTTCGCGTGACCATAATTATCGCCAATTTATCATTTCCCCCGCCAGTCGACTCCGAATCTGTGGATTCGACGTCGATTTTAAGGTTGGATATGCTTTTTTCATTTGAGAAAAATTGGACCGGTTGAATATCTCGGACTCGCATACGCTCGTGGCTTTTCTCTTTCGGGGCACTCTGAGGGAAGTAAAATCAATTATATTCCCACGCGCTGATGCACGGGGAATATTTTGAAAAGATTAGCGCCCCGCAACGGAGCTTCCTTGGCCCGTCGGGCGATCCGAGGGAGTTAGGAAACTCCGTCGATGGGCTCTGCGGTGGGCCCCTTGCCGAGAGATCTTCGCAATCGTCCTCGATCGCACCGATCAGTGATGATCAATGCAGACCGTGCTCCAAACGCTCCCCCAACCTCAATCAAACAGCTGTTTTGTCTCTCGGGCGGCCATTCCGCATCACCGTGCGCCGCCATTTTGTCGAACGGTTTCGCCAACTCTACGTATGAGCAATCCGGAGACACAGGACGATTCCGGAAGACCCACCGCCTTAACAACTATGATTCTCGATTATATAGTGGACATTGAAACAACTTATTCCGGTTTTTAATCACGGAGGCTCGGTGACGGTTGTACGCGTGAAAACGCGTGCCGACCGAGGCGCTCGCACTGCTATAGACTGTCGGTTTTTCATGCTGCGCACTTACGGTTCACACGAATATACAATATATACGTGACGTCATTTTTTTTTTTTAATATCTCGGTGTCGTTGGAAATTCCTTGGGGAATTTTCAACGATCAGTGAACGACTCGTATATACGCGTATATCCATATATAGTAAGATTATTTCATTAAAAAATTAAAACCCGTTGTTAAAACAAATAAAGATTTGTTTTCCTTTTTTCATATGTTTTTTTTTTTCGCTCGTAAAGCCGTTCATCATCTACTACTGCATTATTATTCTTTTTTCCTCATTATACCTCCTAAATTCCCGAAAACAATGGCTCTCAGAAGCCGTTGCCTTTTTCATTGTAAGTCCGGTTACTCGGATGCGCGGATTGGACTGGCTCTCTCAGAGTTTTGTGGTTCTGTCGATCGAAGATCTTTTCTGTTGTTATGTTGTTTCACTGTCGATCTCTCGAGTGACCAGTCGTCAATCGCCATCTCGCTTCTCCTCGTGTCAAGTTCGGGTTTGTCGTGTTCGGGCGTTGTATTTATCGGTACGTCGTATCCACGTACACCACGTTTGTGTATTTTTCTTTCCAATATTACAAATATACTACATCCGATGTAATATGCATGTCGGTTATGCGTCCAAACGTATGCCAAAGGCCACGAATTTCCAATGATTCCACGAATCCGAATCGTCAAACGTTGCTACATTAATGATAGTTATGTATCATATTTTTTTTTTTTTTTTTCGAATATGAAAATTTCGGTGGCGCCACCCGTGGTAGCGTCAGGGTACCAGAATTAAACTGTGCCGAAAGAGTCAACTGTTACCGAATAGTGTTATTTTTTTCATTCATTTCTCGCGTATTTATTCCATCGTCTTTTTGCTTCTGTTCTCTTCGTTATCGAAAGATATATATATTTTTTTTAGACAATTTACAAAATCAATTGGCTTTACATATCCGTAGTGTGTATTAAGTGTAAAACATTGTGTGTGTGTTCATCAGTGTAATATGTGTAGGTGTGTGTTTTGATTATAACTTGTGAGAACCCAAGATCGTATCTCGGGCTCCCGTGTATGAGAGAGTGTGTGAGTTTTGAGCGTACGGGGTTGCACGCTCGAGAACCAGGGCTTTTTTTTTAGGACGCGCGCAGAGTGGGCAACAACTGCACGCGAACTTATTTATCAACTGTGTCTTCTTGTGGTTATGGACTTGTATGGGGACAACGAGCGCGCATGCGCACGCGATACCTTTCTCGCTTTCTCTATCTTTTTTTTTTTGGGCATTTTCTGAATTTTTTTCATCGGTATCGCGAGACACGCGCGTCAATTATCCAAGATGTCTGAGTGTATATATATATATTTGTATGATTTATATATATATATATACCGATTACACTGAATCAATATGTTTTGTTTGCTTTGTTTGTTGGCTTGATTACCAATCGGTTACCGCGTTTTGCAAACTGAGTCGCGGATTTTCATTTTTTGTTTTATTCAGCATTTTTTTTTTATTATTCTGCGTTTACTTCGAGGTCGAGTCGTATTTGTGAGTGTGTATGCGCTGGGAGTATGCACCAGCGCATCCGGGCTATGGCATTTTTTTTCATTAGTTATAAACATTTAGCAATTTACATGAAGAGATTAAGATTATGGTTTTTTGGACCGAGTTTACAGTGCTTGCTGCTCCCTTTTTTTCTTTTATTTAGACTTCGTATAGAGGGTTTCGTTTAGACTTGGCGGTGGATTGGAAAAGGACAGGGCAATGGTACAGCGAGTGGCAACGCGCAGGATTTCCGCCACATTATCTTTTTTTCTCGCCACTCGCGCTATCCATCTTCTCGTTCCCAGTTTTCCTTTTTTTTATTTATTTTTTGTCAATATTTCCGATTCAACGAATCCCGAAGTCTCGGACAGCAGCTCGCGGCTGCTGCGTCGGTCCGCTTATGAATTACGGGCATATGTAAATCAATATATTTGTAAATTATGTTATTTCATTATTTTTTTTTTGCTTTTTTTCCCCAATGTGGTAACGAACGCCGAAACGCTCGCCACCGACATTGGCTTTTTTTTTTTTCACTGTTTACCTTTTTCGATTACAGAACATACACTACGAGCTATTGTACCTGTGTGTGTTTTTTAAATTATTTTTGCGTAACGTTTTTTTTTATTGTTTTTTAAGTAATTTTTTTCGAATTTTTTAGCTTATCTGTTTCCCTTTCTCTCTCGATCTACGGATTCCATTTTTTTGCGCATTTTTAATGCACGTTTTTTAAAATCATTTTTGCACCTTTTTAAAATTTGACAAGTATTTGTGTACACGTTTGCGGGGCACGCGTCGGCGCCTTGGGGCTTTCGTTCTGGGGATATGTTAAAGATTTATTTTCTTTTGTTTTTTGTCTTTTTTTTTTAAGATCGATCAAATTGATCGGTATCATTGAAACGTTCGAGAGAAATTTTTTTTAAGGGAACGGAACCTCAGAATTCGACCCTCGGCGCACGGGAGGATGCACCGGGCTTTTTAAACTGCCGTCTGTCAATCGTTCCATGGCTTAATTTTTTAATTTTTAGCGTGGTCAAAAAAGATGTTTCGTGGTGTTTTAGTATATTTTGTTTTATTCACGTCGTGCTGCTGTTAACGATGTTTTTTGTTTGTTCTGTCTTATGTTGTGGCTTTGTTTGTTTGTTTTTTTTTTAATTTCGTTTTGTTTCCTTTCAAACGACTGTAATACTGTATGCTGTTATTCGACTTTGTCGATTCGCAGCAATATTGCACTTGCACTCTTGCACTCTGCTATCAGGGACCAAGAAAATTAATCAAATCTCGATTTACCTTTATTTAAACGCGATCACTTAATTTCCTTCTTTTACATATTTTTTTCGCTTGTATATGGTCGTGTACGGTTTATCTTCTGAATAAAAAAGTCGAATTCCCGAACGGCTGTAAAGGCCCTCGAGAACGCGATATACGTATACAAATCTCTAGTTCTTTAAATAGAATTTCAAGGGTTTCCCTTTCGTTATTCTGAAGTGCATGTAATCGTGTTTTTCGTTTTATTTTTTCTAACTGCAATCTCGTTCATTCGCGAAAAATCTTCGAAATTACTTTACTATATGTCCCTTCCCTCGTAAACATTCTCAACATTGCACATTTTCACGTCCACCGTTCACCAACGCGGCAGCCATTCCTCTCAACTTCGAACCTAAACAGTTTTTCCGTTCATTTTATTCGACAATAATCTAATTTCTATATCATCTTCATGTCCAAAATTACCGATTTATGTATTGAAATTCGATCCAATCACTCCGGACGCGTTTCCTTCAATTCCTTTTCCTCGAGTTGGTGGAAAATAATGCCGTTGAAAGGGTATTAAGTTCGATGTCTACAATCGTAATTTTCCACGAATTTCGTGCAAATTCTAAAACAAAATTCAACAGTTGCACGGTCATTCTGATTTTTTTTCGATCCATGCTAGACCTGTGCCAGCATAAAAATGTTGGTCCCTACCCTGATGCGGAGGCCAGTCGTGTGCCGTTTTTAATAATGTCCTCTGTACTCTTTTCGTTTTATGTTTGTAATTTTTTTTTATTTTCATGAAAGTGTGAAGAAAAATTTTGTACGCAGACTAGCGTCTGTTCTATTTTCCCAAATCAATAACATCTTGTAAATCGAACGATATTTTTTTACTTTGAACTTTTTGAATTCATTTTTGAGATTCGAAAGTTTTTATCTCGAGTGTGATGTGTATTTGTCGTGTGTAAATGTCAGAAAATTGGGGAAATCCCCGTCGCGAGCATGGACGACCAAGCACCGTGTGTGTGTGTGTGTGTACGCGCCATTTTCTCTTGACCGCGCCAGTTTCAATTCGCGGACGTCTCCTCAACGTGTATTCCATACCGATTAATCGATTTGTCATTTCATCAACATCATTTTTTTGCAATCATCATTATCCTCAAGTTTTCTTTATTTTTACTTTTTTCACTTGTGTGTTATTTTTCTTCGATATGCTCAAACATTCTTTTTCACTTATCCTGTATCGGTGTTTCTCGACTATCTCCACATCTTAAAAAACATTTAACCTCCATTTGCTAAGTATTGCGAGAACGTAACGGTATTTATATTGCAATTAAAAAGGTTTCGTTATTTCGATAGTTATTTTTTTCATCATTAAATCTCCTTTTTTTCTCCCTTTTCCTTTACCCTCATTCTCTCTCTCTTTCTAACTTACATTCTTTCCTGTTTTTTTTTTCTTGTATCTCGAAACGACGCAAACATTTTTCACGTTTTTACGTATTCGGAAATAAAAAAATATTTCGCTTATAACGATCACAGGACCTCAGAATACCTTCAAGCACACAGGACTCTAAACGCATTCACACTACCGCCTTTATTTCACTTCATTCATTCTCAAAATGTTATTGTTTTTTTTTTTCTGTCTATTATACACAAAACGTCGGACGAGTGAGCGCGGATCTTACGCCCTCGTTCGTGCTCGCGATAATGAAGACAAAAAGATGAACGCGAACGGTCGCGAGAGATCACCCCGTTGACTCGTCGCTAAATTTTGCCCCCAATTTCCTTTCACACGCGTACCTAATTATTCCTAAATTCATAGACCCTATATTCAATTATTTATAATATTTATATATAATATATATATATATAATATTTAGCATTTAGTTTATTTTTATTTTTCTTCTTTTATCATCTCTTTGACCATTCACACGAATTCCTCGGATCATTCCCGCGATCTATTCATCGCGGTGACCCGGGATCATTTATTCGTCATTCACATTCGTGCTTCAACGCCGTCGTCATCATATTCTGTATGTATATATAATATATATAATATAACTGTTTGTAATATTTATATTTTGTTTGTTTCGACTTACGAGCTAATAGTTTTCGTGCTTCGCCGAGCACAGTTGCGCGCATATTTATATGTGTACGTGATTTAGTGTTTGTGTAGGTGTATTTTTTTTTCTCGTGTTTGCGAGAAACGGTTTATTGTTTAGTTTTATTTATCTCCGGTTTTTTTTATTGATTTTATGTGCAATTGATAGACTGCGCGCGATTCTTTGTATTGTGTATTTATCATATGTGTTTGGATGATTCATGTGTACAAGGGGCAATGAGGAATTAGGAGTTATATTTATACGATGGGTATGTCGCGTATCGCGTTTTTTTTAAGGTTCGTTCAAAACAACCGTTCGATCCGCAGTTTGACTCGCGCGCAGTGTTTTAATCCCGTTATTGGATTTTTGTTGTTGTTTTTATATAACTTACGAATTATAGTAACATTAAGGGGGACCTTTGTTAAGAAGTGGCTTATTTCATTTTTCTTCTCTCGTCGTTATTATTTCATCGTCGGTTCATTATCCATTAATTTTTTTAGTTTAGTTTGTCGAGCCTCGGGGATTTATTTTTTATCTCGCGTATTGGAATTTCGCTCGATCGCCCGTGATCGGTCGATTCCATTCACGACATTTCATCCTTTCGTCGGCTCCACTGTACTCCCCTCGTTATCTTTCTCAATCGCGAAAAGAGACACTGCCAGTGTCGGTGACGCCGCGCCGCCTAGCAGTGGCGTCACCGAACTAACACGTGCTCTCTCGCACAGCAGCTCGATTTGTTCTCTGATATTATGGCACGTTTCGGGCGCGGGATACGTCCGACGTGAATTTTTCCACAGACAAAAGAGGAGCCCTTTGAGTCACCTCGATCGGTATCTCACACATTAAAGCTCGTATTTTTTAGGTTAGAAAAATTCATTATAGCGCCACACGCGCATTTAGAGAGGAAAGACAGCTCCGCGTCGGACGTAGTCGCGCCGTACAACGATCTTTGAGCTTCAAAGTATTGATTATGTTTTTCGGAGTCCGTTGATGACGGACTCCAGTAATTAACTTTTCTTTTTGTCATATCGCGACCTCGGCAAGAAACAATGGTAAATCGCGGCTAAAAAACCACGCCCTTGTTTAATCCCGTGAAAACGAAGCATGCAATTCTTCTGTTTGCTTTAGCCAATCATTCATCAAATCCACGATCTTAAATCGGACATATCGAAAACACACTATGACAATTGGTATACAGCCTAGTCGAGTCGCGACAGGATCGTTCGTTGAACAGTCGAATCACACTTCCGATTCGCAATACAACACGTTGTCCGTTTGTTTTTTCAATCACTACATCATGAAAAATGTAGTCCTTTCGTTCGATCAACGAAAAAAATGTCTTTGCAAAGGTTTTTGTATTATTTCGATTCGTTACTGCTGAGACAGCGAGTGATTTTCATCTTGACCGCACTTGGGCGCTTCACGACACAATTTCAATTGATTTTCGACGTTGGTTGTTTTTTTTTTTAATCTTCGACGCAATGTTTTCCGCTCGATTGCATCGTTTCTCGTCTTGTTTTTTATTTGTGAAAAAACTTACGAATTTTCACCACCAACGTCGCTCATGTCGTCAGCTTTCCTCTTGACGCCGCGCTGTTCTTCGTGATGATGATGAATGCCGCCGGTCGAAGGGCCCTGTTGCTCGTTCAATGGCGTCGAACGTTCTTGCTGCAGTTGCTGCTGCGCGTGTTGCAGCTGTTGTTGCTGAGCCTGAGCCTGAGCCTGAGCTTGCTGCAACTGTTGTTGTTGCTGCTGCTGCTGCTGCTGCTGCTGCAGCTGCTGTTGTTGCGCCTGCAGTTGTTGCAACTGTTGCTGTTGTTGTAACTGTTGATGCTGCTGCTGCAACTGATGCTGCAATTCACGTTCGACCTGAAGAGCCGTAGCCGACGAGGTTGCCACCGCACTCGTCTCCGACTGCTGCGCTTGCGCCCAAGGGGTCCACTCGTCTCAGTAGTAACTGAACTTTCATGGTTGCTGATTGTTCTGCTGATTGACAACGTGCTGGAGGGTGAAACCGAGGGCCCGCGGATCACCGTGAAGCCTCAGTGCCTGAGCTAACCGTTGCTCCTGCAGTTGCAGTGCCTCCCCTGATGACGGAATCAGGCTTGCCGTTAGTTTGACGCGTTTCCGTGACTGCGAGTCACCGACACCACCACCAAGACCACCACCAGCAGCAGCGAATCTCTCGCTTTGCATGTAGCTGTTAACGGGACCCTCGCCAAGACTCGTAGGCGGCGTTCCCGACGTTGTACCACTGCCACCGATCATCAGATTCGTCGTTGACGACTTACCTAGGTCAGGGGCCATCGTGTCCGGCTGGGATAGTTGTTGATTGCCGTGATGACTACCGGGCATTCCGGAAGCACCGCCGCCACCTCCACCGTTGTGCTGACCTAGATGATGCCTCATGTCACCACCGGCCGCAGAACTTGCCGCTGCCACTTGCGATACCTGTTGTTGCATACAGATTTCGTTAAAAATTTATTAACTACTAAATATAATTGTCTTCGACCGGAATTCACGTCATACGGGAAACGTGTACCTTCCACTCGAAAATTCCGAATTTCGAGCGGAATTGGATTCCGTTAATTTTAAGTATGACTTCACTTCCGTTCAAAGACCGACATTTTCAAACTGGAAGTGAGACTTTTCCGTATTACGTCATTTCCAACGAAAAAATAATATTTTCCACCCGTAAACGGGGTGACGAAACATGCTTCAATAATGACCTAGCGGTATCTCAGCCAAAGCTGAGCCAACGTTACAATTCAGTTAACTAACCGCCAGTCTTAGAGCAGCTTCCGCCTGGGATCTCAGCAACGCTTCAGCCTGATGCATCCTGAGGGCCTGTTCGGGTCCGCCACCCTGGCTGACACCTTGTTGTTGCTGTCCCGTCGAGCCCTGGCCTCCTCCACCCATGTCACCGTTGTTTCCCATCCTCATCGCTGCCGCTAACGAGGCAACGTCCACCGGCGAGAGATTCGGCGACACCGAGTTTTGCAGACCTACCCGCGAGAATTCTTATTTTATTTTATTTATCTCTTCTTTCTCGTGACCGAAAAGCGATTTATTAATAACTAGAGCGATTTCTCAATTTCAGCGATAACGGACTCGCGAGGCTGTAAATAACGCTTTATCGCCTCGTAATTGGAACGGCCTTCGGACAATTTTTGTTTTATTGTTTTCTCGTGAAGCGAATGGACGATATCCGTTGAATATTGATCGGGGACTCACCAGCTTGAACCGCTGCCGCCATTACAACCATGCGTTGCTGCTGCGACTGCATGTCGTCGTGGTACTGTTGCGCCGATGCCTGCTGACTTCCTGCTCTCAGCATCTCGCTGAGCTTGTTGCCGCTCGTTCCCGGCGACGCCATGTTGTTGTTGTTGTTGTTATTATTGTTGTTGAGAAGACCGGCACCTGTGCAAAAATCTGCTCTCGTCAGTAAATCCAACCTAATGCAACAGCGGCGCGACTTGTCTTAAGTTTCGTTATGTCTTTAATTGTTATGCAACTGCGAGGAATTTTTTTTTTTGTTCTTTTCGTTGTTCGAGCGGGTTTTTCGTGTCTCGGACGAGTGTCTTTATGGGAATCGGATCTGTCCAATGACATTGACGATAAACAACAACAAAAATCGTGATGTGTGATGAGTGTCTTTTTAAAGATATCTTTGTTGTGATTAATTGAGAATCGAGATCGGAGCGTACCAGGTTCACTACCGGCCGAGGACAGCCTTCCGTTTCCACTACTGCTGTCCGAGTGGGCCGAGGGCGATGGGCACATAGATGGCTGCTGCAAGTTCTGACCTCCTCCCGACTGACTCGTCAAGACACCGAGGCCCGCTCCTGAACATCATCCGAAATTTGTCACGAATTTCTTTCTCTTTCGAACGAAACTACTGGCTTTCGGGGACATTGACGATAGGATAGGACACATACTTTTTCTCTCGGGTGAACGGATCGTCGACTCACCTAAACTGGAGCCTGCCAGAAGCTCGCGTTCTCTTCTCTCGGCGGCGGCTCGACTGAGCACGTACTGGGCCGCGAACTGATGTTTCGGGTCCATCCTCATGTGTTCCATGTGACTCAGCAGACCTGCAAAGATGGTTTCGTTTGTTTGTTTGGTTCATTCAATTGATGATCATGATCGTGGAAAATTGGTCGATCCGCCGTTCGGATGTTATCGTTCTTTGGCTTACCGCTCTCATGGGTGAATACAGATTGACACACCGAACACGGCCACATCCTGAGACTCGTGCTCAGCTGGCTCGTTTCCGGATGGCAGGCAAGATGCTTCCGAAGGCTACCCTCGTTGACGTAATGCTTGCCGCACACGGGACACGGATGATTGGCGGTCCTTCGCTTCGCTAGGTAAACCCCGGCAATGGACGTTGTGCAGTCAGCGGAGGGAACAACAGGGCGACACAATGTCAAGGTCAATGCCAAGCAGGAAAAGCAGTTCCCAAGTGTATATACAGAAGCTTATTTTACGATAATCAACGTTCACTCTTCCATCGTCCCTCATATGTTTTCCATTGATCGTTCTGCACACTCTTCTTACCCATTCATTCAGATTGACAGAGTACCGAAATCCGAGAGATACGAGAAAGCCAGTAACGGTGAGTGTGCAACATTGGGTAGATTTTTACGGGGCTGTTAATTAGTATGAGAAAATAGTTCGATGTTAGTGTTGAGACTGAGACTATTTTTTCTATACTCTGGATCCACGGAATGTGAAAGATTTTTGAAACGCGACTATCCGCGCACTGTACTATAATGTTAGAACCAATTATGAAGAAAATGTTATTTGACGATATTTTTCAAAATGCTGTTTTGCGTCCGGAATTTTTTTTATCGTATTCATATGCCCCAACCATGACAAAAAGTTATTGGAAATTATGCCGTGAATTTTATAGTTCCGAAGCTACAAGTGCCCAAAGGTTCTGGCGCCAGTATTTTTCACCCAAAGTCAGTTTATACTAAGTTAGTGGGACAAAATACGTGTCGCGAAGTTAGCTTGACTTTCATTACTGTGGTTATCGGTTTAGAAGTCCCTCGTGCACCGAGACGATTGGACGATCACCGAAAATAAATGACGATACAAGTGTGATAATGTGTGTACAAAATGCCCGCTCCAAAGCACAATTGTCAGGGACGTAACGATAATTCTCTATATTTTCAATTTATATTCGTAGAAGTTCATCGATCGTCTGGAAGTGATTTTTTCGTTTTCTCGATGGTATCCCAACGAAACGTTCTCGCATCGTAAACTTCGTCTCTCATACAAAAACATATCGTCGTAAATAAATCCTCTCGAGCTCACGATCTCTCTAACCTTACGATCATCACCGCCACCTGAGTCCCGATAAACGCCCAATAAATCACCTTGCCAAACGGACGATAAATTAAAACCCAGTTAATAAACGAATCGCTAAAATTTCAGAGACGTCGAGCCGAAGAGAGATTTATGGGAAAAATCATGACGAACATTATTTTATTTTATTTTTTTTTAAATGTAATACCGTTCCGTCGTCGACGAACCTCGTCCGTTGTTCTACTTACTGGCAACTCCCGATGCATTGGGATCCTTGTGGGTGTGCTTCATGTGCTCCATTAGAGCCTCGGCACCGAGGAAGAGTTTGTGGCAGACCGGACAGCTGGTAGCGTTCGGGCCGCCGAGGAGGGCGGCGTGTTGCTGGAACACAACACGCTGTTGCAACTCCTTTTTGTGTTTGTTTGTGTGTTCGTTGAAGACCAATGCGCAGACGAAGAGGATTCGGACGCCAAGCCAAGGGTGCCAAGGGTAGTCATAGTAGTAGTAGGTGGTAGTAGACCGCGCGTCACGACACAGGTGTGCGTGGTAGTAGAGGTAGCCGACCCAGAGATAACCGAGAGCCCCCACAGATTGTATGTGCGTACCAGAAGCGGGCAGGATACAGGCGGGCACAGAACAGAACGATATAATACCAGTCAGAGTCAACGCACCAATTATATATCCTTTTTCTTTTATCGCTTTAAATTCATTAATTTTTTAATGAAATTATTAACCCACGGTCACCACATTATTATTCTACGACTTTTGCTTACGCTTGAGGAGTGTTTGGATGAATTTGGGACAACGGGCTGCAACGGAATGTGTAAAAGAGGACCATTCGGACGCCCTTCGACGAAACGATCGGTTCGACTTTGGTTTCATAATGCCAATTGAAAAAGTTACGATAATGAGGAAGCAGTTACCGAGGCTCGAGTCTCGGCATCAACTTTTTTACTTTCAAAGCCACTCGAGCGACTGACGAAGGTTCACTATGTTCCGCATTGAAACACAAGACCACCGATCGACCTCGCAGTGTCCGTTTTATCGGAGCTAAGGAGGGAGCAGGTAATTTGGTAGCGGAACAGGTGTCACATGAGGTTGCCGAGAAATTTTCCGCCCATCGCCACATGAAAATTTCTCATCGGGACATTGTCGACTACGATTCTTAATATCTAACGGAAATTCGACGTCCTTCACTCATCGTTCATTATCGTCATCCTTCCCATCATCACATCGATTAAATACTCAAAAAGCTCTCGAAGGCCGGTGGCTATGATCGAGTTTCAATTAACGAGTACACACAGTTAAAAAAGCTCAAGAAAGGAGAAAGTTGTTCCGAAAAAAAAAAAAAAAAAAAAAAAAAAAAAAAAAAAAAAAAAAAAAACCTCCGTGCGATGTCGACCCAGCATCGAAGCACGCGAACCATCTGGTTGCGAAAACCATTGAAAAGCCAACTCACACGAAACGTCTAAAATCAGACCCGCACAGCAATGACCCCAAAGTTTTGGGGGTCTTGACTTTCTCTTTACGTTTATCTTCCGCTATTCCCCTCACTCAACCATCTTCGCTTCTCGCGCCCCCCCCCCCCCTCCCCGCCCCATGGCCTCAACATGCCATTGTCGTATCTTTTTATTTTTCTTCGTCCCACCGACTTCTTCTTCTTCTTCTTATCTGTCCCTTTCTCTTCTTTTTTCCCCCGACCCTCGTTCTTCTTTTCTTTTTTCAACATTTTATTTTTCTTCTTTAATCCTCTTCGTCTCTCGCAGCCTCCCGGACCTGGGGCAACCGCCGCGTCGTTGATGCATCTCTGCACTCACCGAGTCACCGCTCGGTGCCTCGAGCTTCGTTTTCATTCTTTCTTTATCTTTCGTCCGTTCCCCCGGCCGGTCTTCCCCGCTCCTCCTCCACTCTCGCACTCTTATTCGCAAGTTCCGCGGATAGGATAGAAGAGAGCATATCTCGAGTTGGAGCATGCAAGTTATTCTTGGGTAGAAGGAGGGTTATACTTCGCTCGGTTACACCGGTAGAGTTTGTGTGTGGTTCGGAAGGGGGAAGGGAGGGAGAGGGGGGGGGGGGGGGGGAAGAAAAGGAGAGAGAAAGATCCCGGCACAAGAGAGCAGCAGCAGCTCGAACAACTCGGTACAGGCAAAGGTTCGACGCCCCGACCTGGCCCAACTGGAAAAAACCGGTTTCTTCCTTGTGCTTTTACTTATTTTTTTTATTTTTATTTATTTTTTTATTTTTTTTTTTCTTCGCTGTTCTTTTCCTTTTTCTTTCACCGTCGCGCTGACTGAGACGACGCGGTTTTTGCTCGCCCGCGCACTGGCGACCCGGGACGGCTTCCTCTCGGTGTACCGGCCGAGAGAGATTCTTCTTCAGGGTTAAAAGAGAACCTTTGAGAATAAAGAGGACGAAGATACCGCGGATCTTTCTTTCCCTCCTCTATCTAGGTGGAACCCAAGTCGCTGCCTCATCTTTTTCCATCGTTTTCTTCGTCGGGTCTCCTCCGTCTACTCGGTCCCGCGGACTCTTCCGCGGTTGTTCAAGCTCCGCGGCTTCTCGACGCCAATGCAACAACCGCGTGGGCGAGCTCTCTCGGCGAAGGAACTTTATGACTCTCCGTGACCAGATTCATCACCGTGACTAGTGTCTGCACCGCCGGTACGAGAGAGTCGGATAGAAACGACTCTTCAGCGTTTTCTTCTTCCTGCTCTTGATGAAGCGGTAGGCGAGAGAAAGAAAACAATGCCATTGAATCTCTCTCTCTCTCTCTCTCTCTCTCTCTCTCTCTCTCGAGACGGAGATGTTGGTATTTTTTGGACGAATTTTTTGATTGATGCTGGGCAAAGGAAAGTGTCTTTGTCAGTGAGTCTTCGTGCCAGGCTTTTTGATGAATTCTTCGTTACCGTGCGAAAGAGGTAGAAGCTGATTTGGAGCACCTTGTTGTGAAATGCTTCCTGGGAAGTTGAATCTCGTGTTACGTTCAGTGAAGATGATAGTAACGACTTTTTAGCATTTATTTCTTACTGTTGTTGATAAAAAACAGTAGGCGAAAAAGAGAAAACAGTGGAACGGAGTTCCTTCGACGATTCCGGATAATTGATCTTTTTTTTGGATTCGTGTTGTATGCTGTGAGGATCATTTTTAATGACTTATTTTGGCCAAAGTACGATTAGCCTTTTCGATAAGTTGTTCATCGTCGCATTAAAACAAAAGTTGACTTTAATTTGGAATTTAACGACCAGTCGCGAAATCAGAGCTGGCTTTACCGGACCATGAAATTTCCATCCAGGATGTTGGATCTTAGCTGAGTCCCGTTTGAGATGTCTCATTGTACCGCAGGACAGACGGGCTTTTCGGCAAATTCTTCGTCATCGGACGAATAAAACTGATTCCGATTCCGTTTCGTGGATTCGCTTGTGAATTCTTCCGGTCGAGTTCTCGTCTATCGCGCATCGCGAATTTCCGATCCGCCAGGTCGGATCTTAGGCTGCATTCAGTGGAGGTGAAATCGCATAGGTGTTTGGAGAGGCTACCGGAGTCATCGTCATCCGGGGAATCCTCGCAGGATCAATACCGAACTAACGAGCACCGAGGTGCCTAATCGTTTCCAATACCTACTCCAATCGGTGTATGTGAGAGTGTGCGTGCAGCTCGCACACTCTCCGCCGAGGTTTCTCTTACGAGTTCCTCGCGAGGGTGCAAGACATGCTGCGGGAAGCCCGCCGCGTTTACCAACCCCGTCCAGGCGTTGCCGTGCACTTCCGCGAGCCTTCAAACTCGCGACCTATGTGCGAACCCTCTCCGCAACCCTCGCCCATTGTTTTTCCCCTGTACTCGAGCTCGTTTGCCACTGTAAGTTGCCGCGCGTTTCTGCGATCATACGTGACCGGTGTGTGAACCACCCTCGGCCACGGCGAGGAAGAGCCACGGGGAGTGGCGCAAAAACGGATGTGGGTGTGAGCGAATGCGTGGCGATGCGGGACGAGGATGAAACCGAATTGACGAACATTTCCACCGTTGAGAATAACGACAGAATTCGGACCGTAAGTTTCCGTTCAGCCATTTTGTGGGCGATCGAAGGTGTATCGAAATATTGAAAAAAAAAAAAAAAAAAAAAAAAAAAAAAAAAAAAAAAAAAAAAAAAAAAAAAAAAAAAGACGAATAAAAATGGTGCGTATGATTATGTGGAAAGTTAAATTTTAGACTTTCTTTTTTGGAGTCGTTTCAGTTAATTACCGAATGTTATTCTTCTCCGAGAAAAATATGGCGTGGAGACTTTAACGCTTCTTTTTTTTTTTTTTAATTGAACTTTTTTTTTTTTTTTTGGCTTTGGCGCGGTATTGCAAAGATTGCGCAGAAGACGTTCAAACGGCTGTAAATGATTGTCCCAACCCTGAAGGTCAACGAGACTGCGGGGTTCATGGTCCAGCTTCTCGCCAAGGCCGAACGATCCTCGGCCGTGACGAAGAAGGTCTTTGGCTCCGGTGAAGAAGGAATAAAAAAAGGAGCCGAGGGAAAAAGAGGGGCGACCGTGTGTGGGCCCTCGGGGTTCCTCGACGGGGGCAAGGCAAACGACTTTTGGGGCGTGGGCATTCGGGGTCAACATTCGTTCCCGTTCAAGGAACGACCAGTCCCCACTGCACCGGCACGCCCTCCTCGAAAAAAAAAAAAAAATTAAGAAAAAATGTTTAATTCTAACGTTTTGGCATTTTTTTTCCTAAAATTTTTCATCCGAGTTTCGATTTTCGCGCATCGAATTATAAACTGTACCCTTCCATTCCAGCCCCATCCACCATCCAAATCCGACTGCATAAATTATCGACGAACACTGGTCGGACAATTTTTGTCGCCATTTTTTTCTCCCGTCTAAATTTCTTTCTATTTTCAACTAACAAGTTTTTTATCTCTAAATTTCAAACGATTTTTGGGCCTCGAATTATGATTTCACCCTCCCAATCCATCTCTAACCATGAAATTTGGTACAATCATTTTTTTTTTAATTTTTCTCCGAAATTTTTTTCTTCAAATCCGAGTCGTCTTTCGTACCTCCGAGTTACACATCTCAGCCACCTAATCGGTCTCAAATTCCAATTCAATTTGACAACCTCACGCATCAACGAAATTAAATCACAAAAAAAAAAAAAATGAACTCGAGCAACAATTTTTTCTTGCTCCACCTCGAGAGTAACGCTTTCTCGAAGGCCTGTCGCCAGCAAATCCTTCGGCCCCTTTACCACCCATCCTTTTTTTCTCCGTTGGCCTTTTTTTTTAACCGCTCGCCGCCTTCTTTCTTTCTCTCCTCTCGCGTAAGTATCCAAGCTCCGTTTTTTTTTTTTTTTTTTCAGTCGTTATTTTCTCTTCTGATTCTTCGAGGCCACGAGACTCTCGAGCAGACAACCTTCGCCCGGGCAGAGTACTCTCCGCTCGGTTTTACTCTCATCGCAGCTGCATACACGCCGCTTTGCCCCCCCCCCCCTCCTCCTCCTCCACCAAACCGCGCCAGATCAGATTTTTTTTTTCCTCCTTTTATTTTATTTTTCCGCTATTTCGAATACCCAGCGCGAATCTTTCGAGCGGATCCGAGCTCTCTCCTCCGACCACACTTTGGTCCTGATATGGGCGAGTATTAGTTGAAGTTCCCGCCGACGCATCGACGCTTCAGACACGGGCTTTGTTCGATCGTCCCGGCCGAAAAGATCGAATGCCAAAAGGTTAAATAAAGTAAAGACGGTGCGCCGCGGCAACGTGAAGCGAAACCCTTTTCATTCCCCGGCGAATTTCCACGGCCATTCAACGATTCAACCCTTTTTTGGCTTTTTTTTTTTGTTATTTTATTTTTTTTTTTTTTATATAGGTATTACCGACCGGATAATTTGGTCGGAATGTTCAGCCAGGTTCGAGCTCTCCTCATCCAGATCAAACACCCGCGATTGTAATCAACGGATTTGGAGGCACAAAAGGTGCGAAAAAAAAAAAAAAAAAAAAAAAAAAAAAAAAAAAAAACACACATCGTTTTAGGATAGCTAAATGAGAGCCTCGCTGCTGTTTTGCCGATAGAGAAGGGAGAAGTCCGCCAGGGTTGGATCGGTGATGCGAAAAAATTGATACAATAAGAATCGGTCGAGTGAATAAAGGAGAACGGTGAGAAAGGGGTAAAACGGGTTTGGACAATGGGCAGGGTGGTGAGGGAATAAAGAAAAAGCGTGGCCGCACCCCGCTGACTGTAGATCGGAACTGTAGAATGATTTCATTATCGTCCCTCGACGATCGTCGGGGTGGATTTGTCGTCGAGCGAACGGGGGATGTGGGACGATAAAAAAAAAAATATCGTACACACGGTCGGGTTTGGGGGTGGAGCGAGAATAAAGCACTGTGGCGTGGAGTTGGAAAAAATGTGTAATAAAGGCGTGCATTTTTTTTTCGACACGAGGGTGTGAAAAAAACAAAAAAAAATGGAGGGTGTCGAAGATTATATACGAGTGTGAATCCGTTGAATGGGGAGGGAAAATGGGCGGTACTAAATAACGCAAAAAAGACTCGGTTGAGTTCTTACGAACTTGTGAAAAAAAAAAATTGAGTTACGAAAAATCGAAAGACTTTGAGGAAGACACGAAAACAAAAAGGTGAGTACAAAAAGTTTAAAAAAGGTATTTTTAATGTATATTTGTAAAAGTAACTTTCAACTTTAGCTGCTTCAAGTCCGAAGCTGGTGGAGAGACAAGCCACTGTGGCGTGAAATCGGAAAAAAAATTCGTAACGAAGGGGAGGATTTTTTTACCTTGGTATTTTTTTTTTAAACATGAGGGTACCAAAAAAATGTACATGCGTTGAGTGGAGATGAAAAGTGGAGATACGAAAAGAGGGAAAGAGAATCGGGAAGACACGAAAACAAAAAGGGCGATAAGACAAAAAAAAAAAAGTATATTTTAAAATGTAATGTCGTGAAACGAACGTTCAACTTTTTCTATTTGGACACCGGACGTTGAACAAGATCCGGTTGGAAGCTGGCCAATCCTTCCCGAGTCTCGATTACGCTTAAGAAAGTACAAGAGTATCGTTCCGGTAATTAACGGGCTCGCCACGAGTAACGCAGAATTCGGTAATTATGTCGTTCGTCGTAATTTTCATCGGGGAATCCGTGGAGACATCGATACGATTTCGTCGCTGTGTCATCGAGTACCAAGTGGTCGTAACGCTCAGCAAACACGACTGCGTGTATTCCGAAATACGGGTCTCCGGTGGTAACAGGCTCGAAAAGACAGCGAGAGAGGGTCCGAGCGAGGGGGAGAAGGGAATGAGGAAAGGGTTGAAAATAAATTTAAGTGTCTAACGAGTTTTTACCCAAAAGAGCGTCGCGCAGACAGAAGCTTCTGGAGCAATTAAAACGTTGAAGCAACGCAAGCTAAATAATCTCAAGACGTTTAATTTCCCACTTGCTAAAAAAAAAAAAAAAAAAAAAATCTCTGAATTAAGCATGAAAAAAGTGGTTATTTCAGGGATTTTTTTAGAGCCCCGTATTTATTTTCAAGGATAATTTTTACAGCGAATGGAATGTTAACGCGGCGCTGAATCATGCCAAAGACGTTCAAAAAAATTCTCCCAAAATATATGATTTCTCATTTGTTCCGTGAATCAAAAAAATTCTCTGGATTTATCAAATACGAAAAAAAAAAAAAAAAAAAAAATGGATCTTCGCAGATTTTTTTTGTGTTTTCCCGGTACGAGTTTCTGGAAGCTAGAAGGCGATAAGTTTCGGAGTGGATCGATCGACGACCATAGCAGACCTATTTCATAGAGCGGAACACGCGTGGGACACGAATCCTCGGCCGAGCCTGAGGTGAGCCCTTTCCGACCTATTATAATATTGTATTCCCACTCCTCATTCAATCCTACTCCAGTATCGCATTGTCTTTTCTCCCGAGACATTGTAACGTTTCTTTAACACGCCACGACGAATTTATACTTTGTCCCTCGTAAACGAAAGGGTTCGCTTCTGCTCAGCCATTTTGACATTGGTATAAATCTCCCTCGCCCGCACCTCCAACCGAAACGACGAAATACTATAATAATTGTTGTCCCAAAATTTACGAGTTTTTTTTTTTTTTATGAAAAGAATTTACGATTTTTTTCATTATTTTTTTTTTATCCCCCATTTAACTCCACTATAATTGATTGAACACTCGCCGTCTCCCATGGTTCACGGGTCATTAATTTTATTTTCTCTCGAATTCGATATGTTCTGGTATATTCTCTCGATAAAAACATTCTATCAATAAATCGGCGAACCCGATCCGAAACGACGAAATATCATAATTGTTGTTCCAACTTAGGAGCTTACTGTTCATCAAATTATTTCAATTCCCCAACCCAACTTCCGACATACAACTATAATTGATGAAACCTTTTGTTTCCGTATTATTTTCTTTTTTCGTTCCGAATTTCAATATGTTCAGCACAATGAAAATTATTGCATCAAAAGATTCGACGAATAGAAAAAAAAAATTAACTGAATTAATTTTTTTATTGGATTTTTTTGAACCTTCGACCAACCTTCTTCCTGATAATTGATAAAACATTTGTCCATCTCCCATCGCTCGACGGCCATTAAATTATTTTCTTTTTTCCCTCGAATTTTATATGTTCAGTTCGAGTCGTACTCGTCCGAAAGCAATTTGTACCGCGAGCGAGTCGCCGCTTAAAGCGTTCCAGCAGAATGAAAATTCTATTAGCCTCTGCCGAGTAACCTTCGAGATAGCGTCTATCCTCCTGGCAGCGGCCAGTTTTGTTTCGTCATTTTAATATTGTATTTCCCGTCGTCATCCGTCGTTGTCGGCTTCGAGCTCGAACCTCTGGACAGGAAGAGAGTCCAAGCGACTCCGGTTTCACTTCCGAGTGTTTTAATTACACCCCGAGAGGTGCTACAAAAAAAAAAAAAAAAAAAAAAAAAAACAAGACGAGCTCGGATGAGGAAGATTGAGCGAGAAGTGAGCGGAGAAAAGGGGTCGAAGGAGAGGAAAAAAAAAAACCAGATCCGACAGCATCGGCTCCAGCCAGCGGTGTGAAACGCAACTCGACAGATGTCTTCCCACGTTTTTTTTTCGCCTCGGGACGTGTGCCCCGGTCTCGAGAAAGGGTTGAAATTATCTCTCGTTCACACAACTACTCGGACTCGAACCTCCTGACGCAGAACTAACGCGGCGACGTTGCGATATATATTTTGAAGGAAAAAAAAACACACGAAAAAATCAAACGCAACCCTCTGGTCGACAAGACGATGCGAGAAACGATAGTGAGATTCCGGAGTGGGTACCGCCGAAAGTTCCGTTGAATAATCCATTGTTCGAGGGGTGCATTTTTATTGCGTCGAACCCTCGAGGCATCTTTTCTACGATATTAATTTTTTTCTTCTTCGTTTCCGTTTTTTTTTGTGCGTAACTCTTTCCTCTTGAGATTTAGGCCGCAGCTTCCTTCGCTCCTCGCGTGAGAGTTTCTTCAATCACATTCGTAAACATTTCTTTTTCAGCGTTTTTTTTTTTTTTTTTTTTTTTTTCATTTGTTGGCAGTTTTGCAGGTCGTTTAATTCTTGCATGTAATTTTCTTCGGTTATTGCGATTGCATTTTTATCGATTATTTGCAATTTCGTTTGATTGAATCGTTCGATCGCTCATTTTGCTGGTTTGTTTTTTATATATATATTTTTTTAATGGGTTTCGGCCACTTTTAGAACGTGTTCGGGCCGATGAAGAGTAGTTTCACCCAAAAGCGGTGAACTTGATCGATCGGATAGTTGCATAAAAGCATGAAACAATGATAATTTAATATCCATCGTTCGTGAGACCGTTCATCCTCCCGGAGGGAATTCGCCACGAGCCGACAAAGTTTTCGCCACTCGATTATCAAATCCCGGTACGATTCGTTCCCTGATTCGATTTGCCCGCCACGATCGAGCGCGGCGCATCTTCTATTTTCAGTCTGCGTCTCGTCGCACTCGACGATCCCCAAAGCAACGATAATGCAAGAAAGACAAAACGATCGAATTTCCCGAATTTTCGTGTGTGTTAATCGATTTAAAAAAAAAAATATATATATATATAAAAAAATAATAATAATAATAAAAAAAAATATACATTTTTTCACAAAATTAAAATGTACTCGATGCAAGCCCCACCACCTCAATTTTTCCAGTTACTCATCGATCATTGCCATTAATTTCACAGAGATATTGACGCTTGGAAGTAAAATAGCGGATTTTGTTAATGACGGAGGAGTTTGTATTTTGCTCCGTAGCTGTGATTTTTTTTTTTTTTTTTTTGCATTTCATTGTTTCTGACGTTGACTTTTTTTTTTTTTTTTTTTTTTTTTTTTTTTTTTGACAGAGGATAGAAAGAGAGTGATACTGTGGACGTCGGATTTTTTCGGTACATACATGACTGACCTTCGACGTGTGGGTCCGGAGGCTGGACTCGGTCGCGAATCCCTTGCCGCATATGTTGCAATGGAACGGACGATTCTTCGCTCTCTCCACCTGCGCGTCGTGGTTTCTCAGGTGTTGCTGAAGATTCGACAGCTGGATGAAGGCACGCCCGCACTCGGGTAGGTGGCACTTGTACGGTCGTTCACCTGGAACCGAAAAAGAGGCGAGGGATCGCGCTTGAAACAAAAAAGAAAAAAGGGTCGTGTTGGTCATTGATACTAATCCAATCCATTTCAAACTCAAAGCAATAACGACATTTTTATTCATACAAATTTATACATGTATGTATGTGTGTATATGAATTATTTTTTTTTTTCACTGCGGATGGATTTTATAGGAAATATTAAAAATAAAGTAATAACTAAGTCAACACACATTTTCCGTTTCTCATTGTTTCCCCCCCCCCCCCCCCCCCCGCAAGGGTTCTCATATTTTATTCAATCCGTCCGATTTAATCGGATTATCCGCCGTTCCAGGCTCTCCGGATCGGATATAAAAAATAAAATAAAAGGAAAGATCAAAAATAAAACTCGACTCTTCGATATCCGATATTTCAGTTCTATTTTCCTTCCCCAATCCGATATTCTTTATCCGATATACTTTTATTGCGAAAGCCCGAGGGCCGCAAAGTCGGAGGCGAGTTATTGGAGTTCATTTGCCCGAAGGAGTTTCGATTAAACATGAAATATAAACTGACGATCCGAGGCACTCTCTCTCTCTCTCTCTCTCTCCCTCTCTAGAGTGGAATTATTCATCCGAATAATAAGTTTTACTTGTGAAGAAATTAAAAAATATTTTATCCTGCACTTTTTCCACTTTGCATTGTGGAACGAGCTTTCCATTAAGAAGAACGTCCATAGGGGTTTTTTTTTTTCAAATGAGTCACTTCCGGTCTCAAAATTGAATTTACCGACTAAAAGTGATTTATTTCCGTGAATATTTCCGGAGCATTGTCACTTCCGGTGAAATCAAGATTTTAAGCGGAAAATCATTATTTCACGAATCCAACTGAGGTGAAACACGGTTATAAATAATTTAAAAAAAAAATAAAATTAGGTTCCTCGTGTTCGACCTTTTGTTTTATAGCGTGGAAAAAATTCGTCACAAATATCCACGGCGTTGTTTGCCGTAAATGCAACAACCGCGTTTCGCTCCCGATAATAGGCTTCGAAACCGAAACGCTGACGAAGACACGCCCGCTCCGGGAATATTTCGAATTTCGAAACTGTTCGAAACATGCGTTACAGGCGCTTGAGCTTTGCATCGTTAGCCGCGTCGTAGCCTATACTTTTATGTTCCTCGATCCGTAATCGCCCCGCCACGATTCCACCGTATGTTTTATTTCCCCGCGGTTTTGTTGCAATTAAAATCGTATTAATATGCCAGGCTGCTAATTCGAAGAGTAAACTCTTCGAAGCTCTCATACAAGCTCCGCACTGTAGTACATTCTACATCCCCTCCTCAAGCATTCTTATCTTCCCCTCTCCACACCCACCTCGCATCGGGACCCCCTTAATTACAGCGTTAAACATTCATCGCTCGAATATACCGAACGAGAGTTAAACTAAATGAAATCTATTATCTCCGCATTTCTTTGTTTGCCTGGAGGGTGGTTCGTAAGTTTTGTACTGTACGACGGTTTATCGATTCGATAGCATCGCACGGCAATTATCTTTAATTAGAGATTTTTTTTTTTTTTTTTTCATTTTTTTTTTTCATGTTTTTTCTCCCCACTTTAATCGAGTACAATTATCGTGTTGGAGGTTTTCTCGAATAATAATTGTGTTTAACGTAAAGGGATGAAAATTTTTACGCGAAAATTCTTACATTAAATTGAATTTACCGTTTTGATGAAAGATCGATTCAGAGTGCAGTGAAAATAAATTGTTGGAATTAAATTACAGATAATAGTGCGAGTGAAATTAATTGATCAAAAGTAAGATATTTCTGTAGGTTCGAGTACACCGCACTTTAAATTTTCATCACGCGATAGAAAAAATTCTCCGCGGAATTTGATACACGAGTTCATGCAAAAAAAATTGCAGAGCCACCAAAACAACTCCGATATCTTCAGCTCATTCTCGTCTGAAAAAAAAACACAGTTTCCCGCAAACATGTTTCCCCCGGTTTCCCGCATCCCCAAGAAACTCCCGGTGACTTCACCGCCCGAAAAAGCAGTGCTCGTACGCTCAAAAAAAAAAAAGAAAAAAAAAAAAAAAAACAAGGAAAACTAAAAAACCTCCGACTCGAGCATCATCGCCGTTGCGCCCGTCAAAATCTCCGCGCTGCAGTTGGAAGAGCTTCGAAAGTCACCAGCGTGGCAGCAACCACCGCAGCGCCAGTTTCCCGCACCCCCGACACCCTCGAACACATCCCTATCGAGGCCGAGCGTGCGAGCGCGTTGGTGAGAGAAGCGAGTGTGACGACGGATGAAGGGTGGCGGAGGTGGCGTCCGAGGCGCAGCACGTGGGCGCCGGGGGTGGTTCGTTCTCGCTGTGTGAATAGATGCGAAGATACACCTCGGCCAAGGTACATAGGAAATGCCTACGTGTTCACTTGCGCGAGGGAAACTGGCCGGCGTTGCTCCATCCCCCTCTATTTCATCCCTCTCCGTTCTCATCCGCAACCCTCTTTAACCACTCGAGCCCTCTCGCTTTCGTCCGGCGCCCACATGCGCCCTCCCATCCGGGGGCCGCGCCACCCCCCGCCCCGCCATCGGCTAACCCCGGACCACCCCCTGGGCTCGGACTTTCGCAGCCCGAACCGAACGCGCCACCCTCTCTGCCACGTCCGCGCCAGAAAATTAATGTCCCCTGCAATCCATGTATAATGCATTCGCGTTTCGTTCGGCCACCGTACGAACAAACGAACGCACGGTTAGAAAATTTACGTCCTGCGTCTCCCATCGGCCGGTCGCCGGTAGCGCATGGACGGAGCAGCCGCTCTTGCACCGTTTCCCTCCGAGGTAGAAACGACCTTTCCACTGGCGAGCGATCGCGAAAAGGCTGGGACGGATACCTTCTTCTTTGTGGAACTTGCATCGGAATCGAAGCACACTTGCCGGGATTGGCAATCGTTGCACGGTCGAATCGTTGCACGGAACAAAAATCCAACAATGGTTGCTATCAGCTCATTTCGTATTGTTGACGGTCGTGGAGTGAATAAATATTCCTGGCGGTCCATTTCTGTGTTACATAAAATGTGACACACAAATGGAGTAGAACAAACGATCGTTGGTTCTCAATTTTTGTGAAAATTGGGGAGAAGGCGAATTTAAATAAATTTCAACCGAAATACCGAAGCAAATTCATTTTCGATATAGTCATTTTTACTGGATCCTTCTCTCGGAGTAATACTGTCAACGTTAAGTTTGACACACGAACGGATTATACGAAACACAAATGTGCGGAAATTTTGATTTCTTTCACGGCCTCTAAGAATGAAGTATTGGTTCACAGCAGCCATTGTTGGACTTTTGGCAACAATGTGCAGCAATCTCGTGGTAGGAACCGTCGTCCCGATATTGCCAGCAGCGAAACAGCAAGGCTTGGTGGTGTGAGCCATTTTTCTTCGCAGTAGTTTTTACGTGATAAATAAATATAATTTTTTTCTTAGATATCACGATAAAAATTGTTGAATAATCTGAGAATTTCCACCGCATGTGGCGTAATTTTTTCAACCCATTTTTCTCCACATACCATCTTGGCTAAATGCTAAAGTGATCGAAAAACTGGTTTTCGTCTCATTGTCCCGTTTTACCCCTATCTACCCCACTCGGTATCGCCAACGGACGACGAAATGGAATCGAGCGAGTTCCTCGCTCCGACCGTATCTTCGGACAATCCAATACCAAAGTCTGACCGGCGAGCATCCCAACCCCTCTTCGACGTCCGGCATCCTCGACGGCCACTTCATTCCTGCAGACCGGCGGAACTCTGCGCGCCGTCCGTGCCCGAGGCCGGCGTCATCCAAATTCCATGGAAAATCATTAAATTGTTACGCACTCTCACGCACACACCGATCGGCTCTCGTGCGTAGTCATCCAAGCTATTTCCAAGCCCGACCCCATCGAACGTGGCTCGCCGTGCCGTTTCATGATTTTCATCCGGTTTTCGCGTCGAGGGGAACTCGGAGCGCATACTTCGCGCTCCGAAACGACCCCCCCTGTCGGCACGATGCTCGTTCGGAGCGCGCATTTTGGATACGCCCGGTGCGTTATAGCTGAGCCGGCTTTATAACTCTCTATTTTTCACGAACACGAACGATCGTCGAGCGGATTGGGATTTTCCACGGTGCAGCACACCTAGCGCATTCGAATGCTCCGCCCGGGAGTCTGACGATTCGTTGCATCGGCCACCCCCTTCCGCCCTTTCGGAGGCAACGTCGTTTCACGGATTTTGGGGGGGGGGGGGGGGAGATAATTGAATGGATGAAAAATCGAAATCGCTGGTCGGAGAGGATTTCGAATGGAGGATCTAACGAGCTTTAGGGATATTGAGAGCCGGAACGAGATATCGACGATCGCGGGATTTGTGCAGTGGGTTTTATGTTTTTTTTTTTTTTTTTTTTCTGCCTTTGATCCCCAAATATGACTCAGTTAATGTTTCACCCCTATCGGTCTCTTTTCGACGACGAGCAGCGAAATTCTCCCTGGTCGTTCTCGTTTTCGAATGTACCGGAGTATCGTTACGACTAGGTTTTTTTTTTTTTTTTTACGCACTGATCCGTTGAATTCGTGGCGAGTTTCGGTACAAACAAAAAACGTGTAAGCGAAGAACTCGTTTAACAAAAGAATACGCGGAGAGTCGCGCGCGGTCTTCTCGAGCCCTCGGGGCTTTCGCGGGTTCCCGACTCGGCAGGTGAAGAGCTTCCCGAGCTCTTCGCTTTATTTCATCCCTTCGAATCTCAAACCAACAGAACAGAGTACGCAAAAACACTTAAAATAATATAGGAGTTGTAACAGTTGTGACATTCAATGACAGTTGACAAAACTTATAATAGTCATTGCGAGAATTGCAACAGAATTACTTGACGATTATTTTTTGAGTTTCAATCCGTTGCTGCTAAGAAATAGTCGGTCTATTTTTCAAGTTCTCGCGCTAGAAAGTACAGAAAAAATACTTTGAAAAAATCAAAGAGTGACTCGGTTTTTTTTTTTTTCTTTTTCTCTCTTTTTAAGAGCACCGATCGTTTCGCTTTATTCATGATTTCATTATCACTGCGAATAGTCTTAAGAAACGAATGAATATGCGAACGAAAAAGCCGATCCGTTGATTTCGAAAAAAAAAAAAAAAAAAAAAAAAAAAAAAAAAAAAAAAAAAGAATCTTCTCCCCGAAGCCGAACCACGCTGGACTCTCCGTCTCTCGACTCTTCCGACTCCGGAATGAGCCGCCCTACGAACCGCCGGGTTCATTGAACTCTCCCCGCAAAGTTCGTCCTTCCCTCGCAGCTCGACGTTCCCCGATTTCCTCAAAGTGTTTAAAATCCGCACGACCAGTTGCGTAAATTCTCACCCGAGATTCCCGAACGCAAACGACGTCGGGACAAAGAAGCCTGCACGACAACGACGCTCCAATTATCATCCAATTTCATCCCAAAGTGGCGCAACATTCTCCAAACGAGTTCAACGACCCCGTCGAGACTCTTCCTATGCATCATTTCGATGTCCGATACACAAAACGAAGGGAGCAGGCGAAGTCGCTCTTCGTACCCGAATCGGCTCCATTCGCTGCAACCCAGAGCCGCGCGTCCAGCAACATCGTCAGCTTCCGGTCTTATTAGCATGATTCGCTCGTTTAATTGTTTGACCATTATAAATAAATGTAATTTACTCCTCGACTCGGTCAAGTGAACATTTCGCATGGATATTTGAAGGGGGTGCTTGACTTTGCCCAACCGTTCTCCGCAAACCCCCTCCCACCCCCCCACCCACCCTCCTTTGCCCCATTGTAGCGAGACCACTCTGGCATGGCGTTACAGGCAAAACCGTGGGCTGCAGCATGGTTACGAGGCATGCATACAATTTCTCTCTGTCCATCTCACTCCTCAGCCCCGGCGTTTCGTTCCGAGGCCCCCTTCACCCTCTTCCGGGAGAAAGAGGAAGGCCGTTGGAGGGGGCAATTTCCCAGCGAACCCTGACTATGTACACGGGCAAGAGCGTTACTGCTGGTGCTGCAGCAACGCGAGCGTTTCACGCATGCATGGAAATCATTAAAATAAAATGGCCGAAAACGAATGACTGTTGCAAACTGCAAGGGGTATGCGGAGAGGGGGGCGGAGGGGGGGGTGGTGTGGAGGTTCGTGACGGGGGTTGCGGGGGAGCCTCGAGCAACGAGCGTCGGCCATCTTGGTACCACGTGACCGTCATCCGGGCAACCACGCCACGCCCATTTAATGATTTCTACCCCCCTGAGTCTCTCGCAGTACGTACGAAATTTCGTCCTCCCTGGTCTGTGGTCTCTCGTGAGAATGAGGGGGAGCGGGGCGAGGACGTGAATTCGTGTGTTAAAGCCCCGAAACACGTGGATGTGTACGTGGCGGCGCATACGCGGCGTACAGTCATCGTCAGTAGTATCCCGGCTATGAGAATTCTCGAGCCGAGGTCGATGGCGAAAAGCCTCTCGAACTACCCCTATATATATTATTGAACGGCGGAAGGCCGGATAACTGCCGAGCGGGAGGCGAAAATTTAAGGGAGAGCGTTTCGAAATCATCGAGTCAGTGGAATTCGTTTAATTGGCAATACTCGGCGAGTCTTCTGGACGATGATCGCGGAAAATTAATGGACCAGGAGATAGGGGTGTCGATGGTTTGGGGGGGGGGATTATTACCTCCGGAAGGAATTTCGCACAGCGATTTAATGACTTTTCGGGGCCGGCTTTCGAGAATCGAAAACCGGCTCGTCGAAATTGTCGAAATTTCGGTGGTCGCGCTGCAGACGTCCGATGAGGTTAGTTGGGTTTTTTTTTCGAAACATCGGCTTTCGGCGGCGTGGCCGATCATTCCGATACGAGAAAATTCGGGATATCTCGTTGGCATTTTGTTGATAAGAGAAATTATTCGATCGGATATTTTTCATGGCGATTTTTGGAAAAAATATTTTGGTATTTGGCGAACGTGGTTTTTGGAAATCGGACATTTTGCTTTCCGCATTTTTGTTTTCGTGGAACCGATTTATTTAATCCCATTGCAATGGTCGAATGCTTAATATTCCTAAGGTTAATTCGATGGAAAATTTTTGGATACCGAAAGTCGTGAGAAAATTTCATGGAATTTCGTTAACGGGGTTCAAAAATATTGACGATTTTTTTTGTTCAATTGACGATTACATGTCAATTGAATTCATTGACAATTATACGTCATTAAAAAAGTAAATTTATAGGATTTTCAGATCCTTCGGTGAGGAGGTCGTCGATCGCAGTCGAGCGACCGGTAAAATCGACCGACGAAGGTTCAACGACCCGCGCGAACGAAAATCTGGCGCCCTCCGCGGAGGCGAGGTCGTTCTTCATTCCGTCCAGGTTGACCCATGCACGATGACGGAGGGTTCGATGATCCGGTGGCTCACGATCGGCCAACGATCTTTCTGAGGAACGTGGGAGGAAAAAAAAATAGAAAAAAAAAAAAAAAAAAAAAAAAAATTGGGTATCGCTCGTGAAAGGAAGTGAACGGTTGGCCACCGATTAAAGTGGCGCGCGGGTGGATCTCCGACACATGTTGCCCTATCATTTTTTTTCACCCGTTCCTTCTCCTTCGCCCGTCCACCTGCAGCTACCTACGAACCTTTTTTTACTGCTTCATGATTTGAAGAAAAAAAAAAAAAAAAAAAAAAAAAAAAACATTTCCAACCCTCGTTACCCTTTCCGATGTGTGTTTTTTTTCTCCCGTTCTTATTTCGTTCGTCCCATAAATGATGCATCCAGCCTCGGATAGACCTCGCTCGTTTTTCGATGGGTTTCCGGGGGCGAGCAAGAGAGAGAGAGAGAGCGAGATACGCGGGGGAGGATATGCTGATGGCGATAGCCATATCGAGGGAGCGAGGTCATCGACCGTGTGCGGGGCTGCGCTAACCCTTTCCCTTTGCCTGATATATCCTTCTGAACACCGTGCAGCGGTTTCCTCGCAGGCCCCTCCCTGGTCCCTGGGACGTTGAACCTTCAATTTTCATGGGTCATCGGTGCGGTCGTATTTTTTTTGTTTTTTTTTTTGGTTAAAATTGTTTTTTTTTTTTTTCGTTTTTTTTTCTTTCTCACTCCCTTTCCCTCTCGATCCGAAGATGGTGGGAGTCGTTATTTTTCGGGCACTTGCAGTTTGTGGACGAAGGCCAATGAACTCTCGACTTCACGGGGTTCGCGCTGCGCTTCCGCTTTGTGGGATTGGTTTTTGAAAAAAATTGACGAGTTTCGATCCTCCTTGCATTTTGCATTTCCCCCTGTCGACGTTCGGTGCTTCCGTCACGGAGATGCGTTCGCGGCGCTCGAGATGGTTTTCGAGATGGAAATTTGGTGATTTCGAAAAAAAAATATTTGGTCTACGGATATTCGCTTCCTCTCATGTACGAGCGATCGATGCGGTTTGGAAGTAGGTTAGTACGAAGTACTGGTTTAAAAATAACGAATTCCGTGACGTTTGAATTGATTTTCTCGGAAAAGAATGTGAAAAATAACAAATTCGTCGCGAAATTACGGCTGCGACGAAGAGCAATGAACCGGCGTTCGGTCATGTTTTTTTTTTTTTTATTGCAATTGCTAATAACAAATTCCGTTTAATATTTAACTGAAAAATTAAATAAATAAAATAAAGTAAATAAAATTATTTTTTTAAACATAAAAATTAGTCGCGGACACGGAAATTTCGTCAGGAGCGACAAACCAACCTTAACCATCACAGTCTGATTTCTTTCGTTAATAATCAATTCATTCTATATTTGTCAGAACACACACGTGCATACGGAAATCGTTCTCGTTTAATATAGAATATTCGTTTCCTCTCGTATCGAGATGCGATCGATTTGGTTCGGCAGTGAGACCGAGCGGCGGGACCGTGGAGCAGCGGGGCTCGATGATTGAGGGCAAAAATGATTGTCCCCTCCGCCGATTCTCCGCCGCTCGGCAACAAAATTCGCGACTAAAAAAAAAAAAAAAAAAAAAAAAAAAAAAACGACGCGAGCTCCCTCGTATCCTGTCGCGTTCAATGGAAATATGAAAGCCCGATCGAGTTGTCATGTCTTTTGGAATGTGAACGCGTAAAACAAATTAACCGTCGTACAGTCCACTGTCGGCGAAACAAATGTTTCCTGTCTTTCTCCAACGACCATTCAACGCCCCCCTCCCCCTAAAATTGACAAAGTCCAACCCTTTCATCTCGACCAAAAAAAAAAAAAAAAAATGAAAAAAAAAATGAAAGAAAAAAAAATCGCTCTTCAGAACGACAATCCAGATCGTAAAGGAAACATTGTCGTCGCGTCGCTTCGGGCTTTTCACGACGGAGACGCCTAAATAATAAACTCGGGCCCGAGGGGAAGTTCGCGTCTGACGAACATGTCTCTTGCGTAACGTCGGCGTTGAGCAATAAAAAAAAATGGAAGCTTCGGATACAGCGTGCGAATCGACCGAGATGAGGAAGAGGCGTTTCGCATCGTCCCATTAAAACGAGCCCCGAGATCGTTACAATCTTAATATCGTTACTCCGTCTCCGGGCCTTTTCGCGCCGCAAAGAGCGGCGGTAAAAGCAATATATAAATATCTGTAACGATCATTGTCATGAAGCCCCGAGTGGCGAGCGACGAAAACCCGGGGATTCCCACCACTTAACGGGCGTTTCGTCGGGGCTTTCCGCCTTCTTTCCTCCTCATTTTTTTTTTACTCGTAAAATAACGTTGCACGAGCGACGTTGCTCGGGTCATTAGGCAGGAACGGGTGCTCCTTCGCTCAGAAAGTCCACTCGCGCTCGCTCCGTCCGCTCCTCCCTCGGAATCAACCCCTTCCATCCTCTCGAAAGGGGTAAAAATTAATGTCTCAGAATGAATGTTGCCGCGAGGCGAGCGACGGAGAAGCAGAAAACTCCGCGAAAAGAGCTTCCGCGACGACGGCGGGGAAACGTCCGAGGCTAAATTTTTATCATTTCCACTCTCGACATTTGTCTCGAAGGAACTCGGCCGTGTTCGGGCTGAGAAATAAATCCGCGGTTTTAGCCATTTTTTTGTTTTCTTCTGACGGTTGTTTAAATCGTAATCGAATCCTACAAGGAGTCGCTTAAGCTGACTTTTCGGAGCTTCGGCGTTCAAAAAAAATCCTCGCCGACCAAATTCTCAGATACAATTGACAAGATTTCGAGGTTTGGTCGCGGTCGCTCTCGCAGGTTTCCCGGCCAGCGCCTCGACAGTAACGCCGCGTATCCTCATCGGCCTACCAGGCGGAAGCTTCCTTGAGAGACCGAGAAGTCTCGTGCGCGGTAAGTCGAAGTCGCAGAGAACCGCGCGAATGCGCTCCGTGAAACGCGCACGCGATGAGAGGAGCTAAAGTTGTAAAGTGCGGCAAGAGCAGGAGCGGGCGAGCAAACACGCGGTGGCTCGTATGCCGTATGGCGTCTTGACTCCCACACGTGCCTGTCCTCTTTCCTCACTTTGGACAGGAGGCGAGGACGGAGAGAGCGGGGTGAGAGGGAGATTCGCAGCGACGTCGTAGAAAGTTACTAGATGGAAATCTATATCTTATTTTATGAGCGTGCTCAATATTTCAAAGCTGCGGGCTTTCATGCTTCGCTGACTTTGATAAAAAGGTCACGTAGATGCGACGGTGGGGGATTTTTTTTTTTTTTTTTTTTTTTTTTTTTTTTTTTTTTTTTTTAACGCGGTGGGGATTCAGAGAATTGATGGATGGAAGCGAAAATAGGGAAAAAAATGTTGATGCAGCGGAGATGAAAAATTAAAGAATCTCTGACACGCATGGAATCCATTTTTTTGTTGTTGTTTCTTTCTCGGTCTGGTCGCGAAACAAGGAGAATCGAAATTTATGGTGTTGAGATTAGAAAGTCACTAGAAATTTTTAGGGATTTTGTTTGCTTTCGTAAAAAAACGAACGATCGAACTTGAGTAAAGAATCTTTCGATTTTTTTTTTATATTAGGAGGTTGGAAGAATTAAAAAAAAACACACACACACACCGGATGCGATTTTAAGGATTCCTACTGTTCGATTCAATATTCATTGAATAATGGAATTTCTATATTTCAGTTTTTTTTTTTTTTTTTTTTTTTTTTTTTTTTTTTTTTTCATAAAAACGTAAGGTAAACTCACCTATTTTTCCTTCAATGCGAGCCCGAATAAAGAGAATCCATATTTGTGGTTTAAGAAGGTTACAAAAAGTCACTAGAAACGTCTTTTTTTTTTTTCAATTCCCAATATTCAAATCAATGTCCATTTACAAATAATCCTTACAGTTCAATCAACTTTGATTAAAAAAAAAAAAACGGAATGCCGAGTCACCCACTTTGTTATTGAATTCAAAGCGCCGAATGATAATCGACGCTGACATGTAGAGAGGTCTAAAAATAAAAATCACTAGGACCTTTATTATCCCTAAGCGCTAATACGTTCTGACGAAAAAAAAAAAAAAATTCTATAACCGTTAAAACAACTGTGCCATAAGAAAGCGATCCTAGTAAATTCCTCAAGATCCAGCAAGCGCAAAGCGATATTTGCATATTAGATTGTGGCGGAGAGTCTCGTATTCGATATCGCTAACCTACTGACCGGTTCTCTCTCTCTCGGGTGTCGCCTGTGAAACGCGGCCATCGTCGCTGGATCCGCGCGCTCGTACACTAAGACAAGATAAGGTGAAAAAAAAAAAAAAAAAAAAAAAAACATCACAAAACAACTGAAAATAAAGGGACAAAAAAGACATCTAAAATTGAACGCGAAGAAGCGAAGAAACCTCGACTGTTGCGGCGATAGGAAGGTTTTCGCAGCGCTCCGGGAGTCCGAGCTACGTCGGGCAGCCATTTCTATACAATAATGTATACATAGGCACGGGCGTATGAATCCAAGCGGATGTTCGAGCGTCACGCTTGAAGAAAAATTATATCATTTCGTGGGATCTCAGCTATGCTATGACTGCCGGCGAACCACGTGACACGCAACTCCTCAAAGATGGCGGCTCGCGTGTGTAACCTACGGCGCGGTGCACAACCTCAGAGGCGGACCATATCGCGCGAAACGCAAACAATACTCTCATTCACAATTACTCGACGTTGTGAAACGAAAAAAAATGACTTCGGATAGGAAACGAGCAAACGCGACCGCGGTAAAAATTCGAGGTGGGACAATGAAAAAAATTTCAATGGCGGACGAGAGCAAGGTTCAAGTTTGTGCGAATTTGAGGTTAAGGGGTGAAAGAAATGAAGCAAGAAAATGTATCGGCAATGAGTATTTACATGTTTTCTTTGGACCCGAAGATCGTAGCCTCGAGGTGGTGAAGGGGACGAAGACGATGAAGAAGGGTGTCGCGCGGGTGTCGAGTCGAAAGGGTTGAAACTGAGTCAGTAATGCTAAATCTGGACCGGAGACGTGGAAGGGGGGGGAGCTTGGAGTTTAGGTGGAGAGCCTCCTTCGAGTTGTGTAACCTCCAACCAATGCTCTTGCGAAACAGACAAGACAGCTTCCTCTTTAAAGGAGTTACATCAAACTTAAAGACGATGGGTAATTCCTCGGAACAATTCGCAATTTCACTACGTTACACGAACGTTGCGGCTAGATTTTCTTTACCTCTAAAGTGACTAGTTAAATCAATGATTCTCCCTTGTCCGGCATTCGTGTGTCAACATTTTCTCAACTATCGAAAATAGTATCTTTTTTTTCTACGTTGAAGCGTGGAGTTTTTCTTCTCTGGTGACTATAAAAAAATATTTAAATTCGAGATTTTCCAGCGATTATTTTTCAAATCGTTTGACCTATCAGTAAGTACATGACGAGGAAATTGACAAAAATTCACGAACCAATTTCAAGGTGTGGTTTCGTCGACGACACGGGTAGGAAAATAATTGCATAAATCTGTATCGTGATTTTTCCTAAAGAAATTTACCGTGTGTCAAGGCTTCGGTTATAACTGCAATACTCGATCCTCGGTCTAGTTTCTTCCATCAGAAAACCCCCTCATTATCCCAACCTCAAAACACCTACGTTACCGAAGCATCGGATGACGAGCCCGAGCGGATAATCAGGCGATTTCTTTGTTCGCCTTACACTCCTCGCGGCCTAGACAGTCCCATGGAAAAACAAAACGTTGCGCAGCTGTCGCGAGATTGAATTAATTGCGGGACTGTTGCGGAGATTAGTATCAACGATAACCGGTAATAATAGATATAACTTTTCAGCTCGCAGTCCAATGCTAAAGAAATCGCATCGACGAAAAGAAATAAAAACGCGTGCAAAAAAAAAAAAAAAAAAAATTATACGAAGAGTGAGGGTGAAAAAACAAAGTAATTTATATAGAGTGGAAGATTTAAAAAAAAATGTGCCTCCGAATGAGAATTACATGCTCTCGTGGCCGAGCCACGTGCTAATTTGGCGTGTGAAGCCTAAATATAAATTTGGCCTGAAGCCACGTTGATAAAGATCCGCCGAGCTGCCCTTGATCTCGTAACACCGATCGCTTCCTCAACCCGAAATTTCTTTGTTTCCACTCGATCGGCCGAAACGAACCGAATATCGTGAAATATAAAAAATATGCAGTATCGTAAATAAGAAGAAGCGTTGAATCGAAGTTTTCGCTGCAGTTTTGCGTCTATTGCATTTAGTGGAGGCCCATTGCAGTCTTTTATCTGTGACGAGTAACCGCTGATAAGATAACAGGGTTGAGCCACCAGCTGCGAGCGAGATGGACGCCCCGGGGACATCGCCGGGCGTAAAAGAGACGACGATAGTTTAGATGGTGAGAAAAAAAATTGACACTCTCATGGCAACAATCTGCCGAGGACGAACAGCCGAGTGGGATTTGCAGCGAGCTATGCGTAAGGTCGCGATCGTTCGAGTTATACTTTTCAACGACTCTACGGCACTGAGATTTCGAGGATTCAGATAAACTGATGTGTTGCGCTATGCTGGCGACGAACTATTGGCTTGTTTCTTCTACACTTTGTCGATGCTTCGAGAGAAAATGTGCAATATTAAAAAAAAAAAAATCAGGACAGCTAAAATGCAGGAAAAAAAACGTTGCTTTTTTTTTTTGTAAAAAATAAAATAAAATAAAATAAAATTGGCACAAAGTTTAAACTGCATCACAAAAAAATCTATCGAAACTTACACGCGAATTCTAAACTTTGTGCCCTTTTATTTTATTTTTTTTTTCATCGAGGTCGACGAGTAACTTTCGCGATTGATGATTTTTTCATATTAATACGTTGTTGGACAATCACGATAGTTTTTTGTTTCGTAATCCCTCGGAGTTCGATGAGAAAAAAATGAAGAAAAAAAACACACACACGTAAATTGGTGGGTTGTGAAATGGAGCATTGTGCATGAAAAAGGGGCCAATCGATGGGACGAGAAATGGGAAAAAAAAAATCGAGGGGATGAGAGAGACAAAAAAAGACGAAATAATGAACGAAAGTCGTGAGCGTGGGCGGTTCGAATGTTCACGTGGCTCGGTACGAGGCCTATTCAAATTAACCCTTCGGGAGGGAAAAAATTCGAGGGCTATGGTTAGATGGTATTTGGGACGTGGGCGCGGGGCGGAAAGGATTGAGAGAAAATTAGAAGCAATGTGTGTCCTACTATCGGGCACATGTATGCAGATGCCTCGTGACGAGGTCGATTTTATTACTGCTTGCCATAAGGCGCGTTTCATTAGCTTCATTGTTTTTTTTTTTTTTTTTAAGGATACATCTACGGTTTTCATCGATCTCGAACGACACGCACTCGAACGTCAAAAAAACAGTTATTAAAAAAAAGTCCCTTTAAAGTTCGTTACGAACATATTTTTTTGCAATAAATATTCATTTAATTTTTTTCTCCATCTAAAAACTGAATATCGTGAAATGAAAATAAAAGCGTGAGAGAGAATTTCGAAAAATATTATGAAAATCCGAAACGGATGAGATTTGTTATGTTTAATTTGTCCCGCCGTAAAGGACCTTTAAAATATTCATACTTCGTTTGACTCTATTTTTTTCCTTCGTTTTTTTTTTGTTTTTTTTTTGTCGTTTATTCGGAGGACGCTGTACGCGTAGTCGGAAAATGCGAGAGTGTCACGGGAAGGCGAGTCTCGGGGTTTTCCGCTTTGTTTAATCTTTAATACCGGCAGCTTGCCATTTGTGTGATAAAAGCTGGCAAAAAGAGGATCTTGAGGTGCCGTCCGACGTTCAGCGGGGTAGTCGTCAGCATTTCGCTTTGATTTTTCTCGCGACGTCTGAACCTTCAGTTCGACCGTCCGTTCGTCATGAATTCTTAACCGAGCGAAATTAGCCAGTTAAAATTGGAACGGGACGGAGTGCTCGGGGACCGAAACGGCATGTAGACAAAAAGAAGGAGCCAAGAATCGCATCGCGAAACGTTGAAGGGTTGAACATAACGAAGAAAACAAGTTCTGCCCGATAATCATAATTTCTTTCCTTCTGAAGTTTTTCTTATTTTTTATTTTTTTTGTTTCACTCTAAAAATATTTCAACATTAGTCTTTAATATTTTTTGGTCTCTCAATTTTTTATTCATGCACCGACGAAGAAGCAATTTTTCTACGTATTAAGAGAGCCCGTTTTGGGGAGAGGGGGTGGAAGGGGTGGATGGCGGAACCGGCTTTAAAATTGTCCGGTCAATTTCGTCGGGAATACGTGACGCCTTTTTCAAGTATCCCCTCTTCTCCCCCTCCCCCCCACCCCCCCCGCCGCCCCTCTTGTGCAGTTGCCAAAGGGGTGTAAGAGAGTGATCGTGAGGGGGTTGAAAGTACGCGAAACGTTGCGAAAGGCTGAAAGCCCTTGGTGGTGCACCTTGATCGAGGGTGTGAACACCGGAACAGCGATAATTTTTCTTCCATTTTCGACGGCGTCCAGCCCCTCCAGTTATGAAAACCCCTTTTAGCTCTTCATGTATTTTTTATACCGGCCTCGTGAGGATCAATTCGTTAAAAATCATGTTTCACGCGATATGCACTGTCACACTGACGTAGACGTTTTCTTTGTACGAAAAATACGAGAATTTCTGATATTTTTATGATAACACAGGGGGATAATTTTTTTGGAATTTATAGAAGTCTCTAATTTGTCTTGCGAGTAATTTGGGAATTTTTTTCTCGAATTCTTTTACTGCTAGTTATTGCGGTTTGGGGTTGTACTTGGCGTAAGTAGGGGAGATTTGTACAAGTCTCAAATTTAGCTTGCATCGTAGAATTTTTTACTTCAATTTATGTCTTACTTTTGGTTTTACGTTATTTTAATTTTTTAATTCAATTGAAATCGAAGCGCAATGAGTGGTTGTTAAATCGTTTCCGTGCTCGTTATTGCAGTTTGCCGTCGCACGTGGGGATAAGTGTGCATTTTCGAAATTCAACGCAACCAAGCGCTGTGGCATTGGGCAGAATCGAAAACCGATTAAACAGCGTAGGGTGGTCGAGCGTGCTATTCCCTGCGTTATGCGCAATTCGCTAGCGTCGCCACCAACCCTTCATTAGATTTTGGTCTAGAAATCGAATTTCGTGTACGAAGGGATAACCTTTGGTAGCCCCTGGCAGATGTATATATAGCGAGATAGAGTTGGAACGACGTTATCCGGGCTCGGGCTCCGTCCACTTTCCACTCCTCGCGTCATCCAGTTCTAATCTATCATGTTTGGACGAAACAGCCCCTTCTTCGTTAACTCAATTTTTCTCATATTTTTCGCACTTTTTTTCCATCAAAAAATAAATTTTAATAAATCACCAGGTGGTTCGAACGAGCGATCTCGAGTCCTTAGTAGTAAATGAAAGTAATTCGAGCCGAAAAAAAAGTCGTATTTTCTACAAGATATTTTCTAAACCATAATGGAAACAGAATTTTCTTATTAATTTTTATCGTACCGTAATTCTTACTTTTTAATTTTTTTTCCGCAGAATGAGTTTGACAGTTGATCAATATTAATATTTATTTAGATTACTTGAAAAAAAATAGAGAATTTTGTGTCATGTCCACGAGCATAGAGACGGCAGCAACCGTTGCGTTAGCGTCGAGTTTTCGCATCGATTGTTCGCACGCATGTGCGTTAACCCCGGCTAGAATCCAATAGCATCATCGCGAGCGAGAGAGGATGCAAGCGTTGGTCGCTTGACCGGCGCACGGGACCCGAAACTTCCCTTCCATTATTGAGCGATAGAACCGATTGAAAAAATTCCCGCGCTTTTTTTCCCGCCGTTGGCGGTGACGGTGGGGCGCGGAGCGCGTCCATTGGCTCCGCCGGACGGCCACGCCGCGCGAAAGTCTTCCCCCACCCGTCGCCGACGGTCCGCGCATGCGCTCGGAGCGCAATAGACGAGCGCCGTTCCAACTATCCGATAACTTATTTGTCCACACGCCCGGCTTCGTCCATCTATTGACCGGGCTATCGATATCGCTGCCTGCAACCCACCTAACTATATTATATTCCCACTCTCACGGGGGACATCAAAATCGTTACGCATTGGCAAAACCTTCCGCCCGTTTCCGCAACCCGACAACCCGAATGCCCCACCATCTATCAACGAATTTCTGCTAAACGAATTACACGTCCGACCAATGCGAAGCTTCGCTGGGGCCTTCGCGGGTTCGCCTCGCTCTCCCATTGGCTCGCCTTTCGCTCGCGATTTATAACATTCTTTTCCAAGAACACTTTTCCAAGTTATTTTGCATTCCCGATAATGGCCGTTCAGCTGCACAATCGAAGAGAATTATAGCGTTTGACCGTAGAATTCTCTCGTTATGCGACACCAGAGGGGAATTACCGAATACGACTGAACCATTTGTCTCGTTTCCCAGTAATTCGCCTATCGGTACAGTTTTCACGAACCGACATCTACGGATTAATATTGCGCGGGCTTTGATCACTCGGATTAAACGATTCGTTCATATTCGATACGATAAAATTTGTGTGTGTTTTTTTTATTAATTTTTTTTTTACGTTTCTTAAAACGAACAGACGGATTGGAGGATTCGTGTTGATAATCAAACGTCTCACGGACATTTACAAAAATGATCGCATTAAATTTATTTTTGTAAAAATTTCGTTTCAAAGACGTCGGCTAGTTTGAAGTTATTCGAAAAATGCTCGCAGTGATAGAGCCATAATTGTCAATTAGTTTCAAATTTCAAGAACACATAGCTTCAAAGGACCTAATGGAATTTCACTCTGCTTTTTCACGAGGTTGATATTGCTTTAGGTTATTCGTTGGGAAAGGCGGCGACTAATGGGTATAATTGCATATAGTACGTTAACTATGTATTCGACGCGTTGCGCGATCCTAAATGGCCGTATTAATTCGTAAAACTATGGAATTTATTAGCAGAACGCACCGTGTATTATTAATTGTTAATAACTCTCGGATTCAAAGCGTATAACGCGCGATATTAAATTCTATTAAATCGATTTCCTAGCGAACCCAGGGGGAGTTGTGGAGTATCAAATTTGCGCGGTTCATAGGAGAATTACCTAACGTTTAGCAATTGTCCAAAGAAGAAGCGCCACAATCGTCCCATTCGTCCAACGCGGAACCGCGTACAACGCAAATTCGCGAAAAACCGATCGGGAGAGAAACGTGTTTCCCGTCTCGATTTTCGATTTATCTCGCGCATGAATCGATCGCGAACAAAAAAAAAAACAATAAATCAATCGGTTTACACGACGGTGAGTTCTTCATTGATTACTCGTCGATTCGAATAACGAGGCACACAGTGCACTGAATCCTATCAAAGTGATTTCCCATCCGACCCAGGTGAGTTCCGCACAGAAAATTAACGCTCAACACAGAAGCCGCAAAAACCTAATGTTCGGCGAGCCTTCGAACGACGAAGGAACCGCAATCTTCCCATCTATCCGACCTCGAATCACGAATGAAAAATCCACGATGAAAAAGCCACAAAATCAACCTCGCGCCCCTAAACGATCGGTGGATGAAAATCGACCCATCGGCTCACACGTCCGGCCATTCCGCGGCCGTCGAAAAGCGTTCGGATTCGATCGCGCCGACTTGACTGTCCGCCTTTCCCTTCGTCACTCCGCGTCCCGACAACGACGCGCGGCATTACACTCTGTCTCCGGCTCTCGTCCCTCAGGGTCGTGCTTTGAACTTTGCGACGTGTCAAGGTCGTTGCGCGACGTGTATTTTAAACTTTGCACATCGCGGCCTACCCTCCCGCTCGGGCTCATCGCTATACCTATATCGACATCGTGTTACGTTTTCAATGTCGCTCGTAAATTCTCTCTCTCTCTCTCTCTCTCTCTCTCTCTCTCTCTCTGTCTTCGTCCGACTCTGCGCAGACAGTCTCGACGCAGTTGCGGATACGAGAGCGTTCGGTGCCTCGCAGTGTTTCGTCTCGTGTTATTACGATGTAAGGATCGGAAGGCCAGTTTTGTGGTCGTTCGCTCAACGGCTATAGACCTCGTATAAAGGGTTGCTTTATTAATGTAAAGGGGTGGCTTTCGAGTAGTTATTCGGAGAAGGGGGAATCGTCGATGGAACGAACCCCTCGTTGGTACAATTTTTTTTTTTTTTTTTTTTTTTTTTTTTTTCAGGACAAACTCAATGCCCGTTCTGAGGATCGGGTGTTTCGGCGTGGAATAACATTGGAATATCAATCGCGACTGATCGGAATCTTCGGGAGAGAAATGAAAAGAGGCGAACTGACTCGGAGGATCGGACTCTGTGCTTTGATTGGAATCGAAAGAGATCGATCGGATAACTTGCATACCTAAGAATTCCTCGTTTTACCTCCGCTACACAAACTTCCCCTATCGTTATCGTTGCTCCATCTCTTGTTTCTGTTTTTTTTTTTTTCGCTTTTTTTTTTTTTTTTTTTTTTTTTTTAATACACGTCAGACGTGGCTAGGCGAAAGCCTCGAGGGGGTTCAAAAGTAAATCTTAATTCGGTCCGAGGAGATTTGTTTGTTTTTTTTTTTTTTTTTTTTTTTTTTTACGCTGAAAGAATGGAGAACGGGGCTTTCCGAACTGGCCGGGCCAGGGAGGAGCAGTCGGATGGTCCGAGCTCGGGGCTAATACCTTCCGAGTGACTACCTTCCCGAGCCCCTAATGAAATTCTTTCTGCCTTCGCCCAGCCGAGAGCGAAGCCCTTCATCCCTAACCTATGCTCTCTTTCCCCCCCCCCCCCCTCTCCTTCCCTTTAATCTCCACTCGTGCCGTTATCGCCACGGATTCAAATATCCGGACCTAGGTAGAAGATTTTTTTGACCTTTCCTTAATTTTGATACCTTTCTCTCAGAGCGAACTTGAATTAAAAAAAAAAAAAAAAAAACCCCCCCACCGAAAAGCTGAACCTTGAGATTTTGTTGTACGATTTAGAAATGAAAAAATGAATAAAAATCGGGAATAAATTTGAGCGACACGAAAGATGAGCTTTGACTTACCCGTGTGCAGTCTGGTGTGTTGTTGAACGTGACTGAGCTGTTTGAACCTCCGGTCGCAGTAGCTGCACTTGTAAGGCTTTTCTCCCGTGTGAACCCTGATGTGTTGCACGAGCTGATGATTGCTGGAGAACGATTTGAGACACTGCTGGCACTGATGTGGCTTAACCTCGTTGCCCGGCATCATTCCGGGCCCAACGCCGACCCCGAGTCCGGCCAGCCCGCCGCCACCGGGTCTCGCGACGAGAGCGCCCGCTCCGATATCCCTCGCGTGCATAGCGCTCTGCATTGCGCTCACGCTCTTGTGCATGAATATCTGCGAGAAGAACTGCCGGGGTTAGTTGGTACGCTGAACTCTTCGCCGAGCAACGGGGGATGCGAAATCGCCGTACGGAACGAGCGCAAATGTAAACGTCGTACACAACGGACAAAACAAATTTTCATGCCTTATCGTACGGCGAAATTGCATCCCTGGACAAGTGGACACGCGCCGAGATTCGTCGATTTCGCTGCATTAATTTTTTTTTTTTTTTTTTTTTTTTTTTTTTTCGACAAAGTTTCACTCGCACTGTCGCGATGTTTTTTTTTTTACACTGTTCGACGACGAACGCTGTCGACTGATAAACGAGAACTCTTCGCTGAGGGGTGAAAAAAAGAAAAAAAAAAAAAAAAAAAAAAAACCGGTGAAACCTTTCCGACGAATCAACGAGGTTCGTTCGTTGTTGATTCGCGAAAAATATTTCTCTACCGTTGATCCATCAATGCTAACGTAAACTTGTCGATAAACCAATCACGCATTTTTTGTCTCGAAGAATCCTTGGCTATTGACTGGTCAAAGAAGAATCCTGTCGATTAAACGAACCGGACGATTCGCCGTCGATTCGACCCGATAAGCAACGGCAAAAAATCCGCGGACGATTCAACAAGTATTCGTTTCTACGGATAAAACGAGCAAGTATTTTGCTGTTGATTCAACCGCCGCGTGACTTCATCGTTTTTTTTTTCGTCGATATTCACCGTCCCAAAGGCAACACTTGCCAACTAGTTGTTTCATTATTTCTTGGCTATCCGCGGAGCCGAGGCTCTCGGGTGGGTCGCCGGCTCTCGTACTGCAACTCGTGGTTACTCGAGGCCCCGGATAAAGATAAAGGTTCACGATGAGAGTGAAAAAAAGAGGAAGGAGAGAGAAGAAAAAAAAAAAAAAAAAAGGTAAAAAAGCGAGGAGAGGAAACGTTTATTCGGGCCGCTCAGGAGAACAGGTGTTGCCGTACGCCTGGGCCAAGCTGGCTGCCTTGTGCCAGCTCCTCTATCTCGAGCGTAGGTGGAGTGGGCGAACGGACGAAAGGGTTAAAACGTTCCCGAAGAGGATACAGTCAGTGATAAAAGTGAGCCGCTCAAAAGAGGTTCCGGCGTGGAGCGGACGGGAACGTGGAAAAAAGAAAGATCGTGGCGGATTTGACTCTGCCGAGTCATCGGGAGAAGAACGCGAACTCGGCTCGGAGAAAAAAGAAACGGAGACGGAGACGATGGACTTCGGGAATTGAAGGGAATTAAAAAAAAAAAAGGGAGTAAAAGGGTCGCGGAGGGTGGGCGGGACGACGGGACGGGGGGGGGGGGGTAAACCCGAGGAATTTTATTAAAATATGTTAAAGCTGTAATTAAAATCGAAAAATCTCACTCTCGAGACTCCGAACGAGGAGACCGTTGCAAAGTTTTAAGAATCTTAAACTGGGCAGAACGAGAAAGTATGGGGAATTGAAGGAGAATCGTGAGAGGAACGCGAAGGGGGGGGGAGGCAGCGCGACTACGCGGAACGTACGCCGGACCGGAAGCCCGCCCGAAGAGGCGAAGAGACGTCGAGGAATTGTGAGGGCGAATTGAAATTGTCACCGGCGAAATTCTCAAGTTTCCTTCTTCGGCCGAGGAAACTCTACTTTGGCCTCCTCCAACACGCCCGACTCGCGACCGTTCTCAACCCCGCGTTTTCGCGACTCATCTTTTTCTTTTGTTTTTTTTTTTTCAAGATTTTTTTTTTCTTCTTTTTTTTTTTTTTTTCTCGTCTCATTGGGAGAGAAAAAGAAAGGGGTGAGAATAATATGACGAGCGGGGTTCTCTGGCTTTTAATCCTCGTGAGATCGACGTGCCTGCGGATCAACCGTGAATCGCCGATTCGTTTTTGCATAGCTTCTTCCCTTCCGGCGAATTCTCTGAAACGCGTCCGGAAGTCCTGGCCAACAAAAAAAAATGGTGATCGTTGCGAAAATTCGCACTGCGAAGGAATTTTTTTTTAAATTTATTTATTGTAATTTATACGTTTTCTTTGGTCCAAAAATTTGTGGTTATCGTGGATCGGCGAATTCTGCGAAACTCATCCGGAATTAATTATTTTTTTCGTAATCATTGTCGATTGGTTAATGAAATTTTTGTTCGAAAAATGTACAAATTCGCTCGGGCTTCATCGGAATTGGATTTAAAATGTCTAAGACGGCGTTAGCTTGACTTTTGGCGACGGTCGATGGAGAGTGGAGCACGGAGGTGGAAGATTTTTAACGAAGCCACCTGCTGCCGAAACGTCTCGAGTGCTACTGGAACAGATTAACTGAAAAGCTTGTTTTTGTTCTTTAATTTTCCTTTTCTTTTCTCTCCTCGCGTTCCACTCAGAGTCGTCGTTCGACTTGAGTTTTTACCGTCGCAAACCCTCGACTAACTCACGTTTCCTCGTTCCCGGTCTCTCTCTCTCTTTCTCTCTCTCTCTCTCTCTCTTCAACCCCCCATTAATCATATTTTTATCTCAACGCAGACGGAAAATTGCCGAGCGTCCTCCGCGGTCTGGCCAGACGCCTTTTCGGTCTCGTTGTCGCCGCGTCCTCGACGGGGGTGGAGCGACCAAAGGGTTGAATTTTTTTTTTCTGATTTATCGTTGTAGAGAAGAGCAAGAAAAAAAATTAAAAAAAAAAAAAAGAACAACCGAAAGAAATAGTAGATCGCGGCTGCTTAAATGTCCTCGGTAATGGAAAGATATATCACCGTCTTTTCCCACTCTTAATTTTTTTCATATCCAATTTTTTTCCTTTAATTAATATTCCTCTTGTACTTTTTTCAACCGCACAAACGATTCGCTTTTCCCGCTTCGCCCGCTATTTTATTTCCCTTTAATTTCCATCGTCCAATTAATTAATGCATTGAGATTTCGAAAAATTTTCACAATTTATCATCTATTTTTATTGACTCTGTGAAGGGTTGCAAATTTTTTTCACAAAGTTTCTCCCGATATGAAATTCAGTGAATACATTAATTCAACTGGATTCACCAAATCCGGTACATTTAAACTCGTATTTTAAGACTGTACTTACGATCGAACTCAATCGCGAATTTTATTCACGAAATTTCACAAACTCGATGGTACGTCGAAGATATTAATTATGTAATAAATTAATTTATAATATATTAAAATAAAAACCGTTTCTCGGAGCTTCCTCCGGCAGCAAGTTTGTTCGTACGTAACGCTCGGTTATTCGGAAGATGGGGGAGGTTGGTTTTTATTCGTACCGAGTAATTTACGAGATTGGATAATGCATCGGTAAGGCGATTGGACTACTTAACGCACTCGATGTGGAATACAAAGCAAAGGTGCCCCTCACCTGCTTGCCATATGCCCGGGCGATCGGGCGGAGGAGTCCGACTAGCCGGCCGGCGAGCCGTACCAGAAGGAGTAGCGACTCGTGTAAAACGTACACGTACGTGTCGTATACGGAGTGGATGTACACACGTGACACACAATCCACCCACGCATTGGCCTGCTACCTCGCATATGTTGGGCCCCGCGTCCCGAGGCTGGCCCTGTCTTTCCCTTCTGCGAGCCCGAGGAACCATGTTAGGGGGGGGGGGGGGGAATAAGATAGATAAAGGAAAGGGGTAACACAGCGTGTACGAAGAAGAACGAGACGTTTCGTTATACGCCATAGAGAAAAAAAAATCTATATATATATATGTATCGAGAAACTAAATAAAAAGGGCTGCGCGTTACGGAGGGGGAGGCAAAAAAAAGGTGCCCCGGTGTTCGGGGTGCTCGAGGAAAAATGAGAACAGAGGGGAAGCGAAGGGACGCGCGGTGTAATTGTCGGGTTTAATCCGGGTGGATCGTTCGACTGAGGAGATGCCCGACGCACCGCGCACTTTTTCATCGGGTATCTTGAACCGTCTTCCGGTTTCGTCGGCGATACACACACACACACACACACGACGATGACGAGTGGGAGTGCGCGATACCGTAACCGTCGAGTGACCTGCTGTTCCGACGATCGGCGAAAGACATAATGTTAAAAAAACGACGGACCGGAGTCGGGCGAGGTGAACCGTTACTATGCGAGGAGAATCGCTCGGGATGAACTTTCGGCTCGTTGTTCCCAAGGGCTTTAAATTTTGGGAGATGTCATCGTTTTTTCGAAGCAGAGTCAACTCAATTTTAGAAATTTATTTAATTAATGTAAATATCAACGCTTCTTGTCCACGGAATGTAAACCGACAAGCCACGAACTTTGGTAGGTTTGATTTTTTGCGGAAAATTTTCATATTTTTTTATTGGCCTTTGTCGGCACCGGCAAATTTTTTGTTTCTTTTGGGATTCATATTTTGGGTGTCGACTTCGATTTTGACGATGTTCGGAGGACGAAACTTCGTCTCGCCGGACGTACCCCGGCCGATAAGGCTCACGCTTATCCGGATGGCGGAAAAAACTGAAGAATTACCTGAGACGGCAGACGATGAGAGTGTTGGTAAAAAGGAGGACCATACGGCGGATGGGTCGTGTGCTCGTGGGTATAGGGACCGTTAGTTCGAGCATGACTCTGATGCTGTGTCTGCAGAACTTGGGGGATGCTCGCTTGGGGTGGCGTCCAGCGCGTTTCGAGGCCGGCGCCGTGATTTTCCCCTGTCCCGTACATATTGCTCGCCTTTACACGAACAACAACGCTAATCCGACCGGACGAAACGCTTCCAACGATTTTTTCCTCACGCACCAGAGAATCCTTCCATTGTCCCCAAAAAAATTTCCAAAACCTTCACTTTGCACTTTCCAACTGCAATTATTTTTTTAAATTTATTTTAATTCGATTAACAAAAAAAAAAAAAGAAAAAATTATCAGTTTGTATTTTTTTAACTCATAGAATTTCTCGGTACACGCAAAAAAAAAAAAAAAAACCCAGTGAATGAAATTATTATCGACGCTCTCGCCCGAAAAGAGCGACGGTGAGGGGGAAAAATAATCGAGAAATCAGCGTTCGATTGTCGCGACACGGGACGTCGGTTTTTCCCGCATGAACTTCAATGACTCCGATTCGAAAAAAAATCCGATGCGAGAATCGAAAAAAAAAAAAATCCCGGAAAATATTGGAGACTTTTTTCACCGAAAAAAAAAAGTTGCCACGAACGATTGATTTCCGATTGATCGAGGAGACCGTTGAGAGCGCGGACGGTCGCGTGGACGCTGCGCCTTGCGCCACCGAGTGGCGTAGCGAACTGAAGGAGGGGGACACGATGTGAATTTCTTCGGCGTCGAGTTCCATACCTCAGTCGCGGAGGGCAAGGGGTATGAAAAAAAAAAAAATTAGAAAAAAAAGGACAGAAATCGAAGAGAAATAGACGCAGTGGGGTGAAGGCGGTCGAGTGCAGAGAGCAACAACGACGACGTGCCATGATGGCTCGTGGTGGTGGCCGAGTCGAGCTGGTGTTTCCGATAAGAGGTTGGATTTGAAAGGGAAAAAATGTGGAGAGAAAGAAAAGAAAAAAAAAAAAAAAAAAAAAAGAACATCGTTTCAGTGATATCGATTGAAATAACAGAGATTCCGCGTGTAACGGGCCAATGGCGTTGGCTCCGGTTATGGAAACGACCAATCCAGAGTGATATCTCTATGAAACGCTTCACGTCCTATCTGTATACATAGTTGCCTCGGAGTCCCCTTCCTTCACCGTCTAAACTCCTCGTGATTCCCTCACTAGCTGACCATGCCGTGCACGGAGTGGCCGGATCGTTGCACATGGAAGTTCCGCTATTCGGGAAGTATCGGACTCACGCCGAGGCTGCGCGGGAAGCCAGAATGCTCGTCGTCACAGTCCGGACTCGGGAGTGATCCGGAAATTTTTTGGTTTATTTTTCATAGGATTTTCCGTGTCGCTACGACGAGGCAAAAGTGGTCGGTGGTCGGAACGGAGAGGCGCGTATTGCGAGGACGGTGATCGCCTCTTTCGAGCGTGGTCGAGAGACGCGAATCGCGGCGGAGGCGTTAATGCGGCGGGACAAGGAAGTCGCATGGGACAAGTGGGAGAAACGCCGTTATCGGATTCCTGAGGAAGGCGTGGGGTTGGACCGGTGACTTTTAATGGGGGATTTGTTGGGAGAATCCACGCTTTAGAGGATTGGATCGGAAGATGAATAACGAATGGATCGTCCGTGGAGACGAACGAGTTGGTTAATTTTGGGGAAAAATGATACCGAAATTGGATCTGTTGTGATTGCTGGAATGGAAGCGCTGAGACGTTTTTTTGTTTTTCATACGGGAATTTATCTTCGCGTTGTGAATCGTTATCGGGCAGTTGGATTATAATTCAGGACAGGATTGTTTCGAGAAAAATGATTCCATTTCATGATCGAGTCCAGCACAAATACATTTGTCCACGATTCGTTAATCGCTCAAAAAAATTCATTATCCAAGCTTGGATTGGTGGTAAAATTTATTGTCAACAATAACGACAATTGGGTCAAGGAGAAGCTTGTCGTAGATCGAATCGATTCGGTCTCTCTTTTTCGCTTCTCGATTCTCCTTACGAAATCCAAATATTTTTCGTCGTTTCCATCGGAAAAAAATGTCGTCACGTAATTTCGCGACAACTGATAAGGTATCCGAGAGTAGACGCTTCTATAAGTGGAATCCCGACTATGATCGGGTAAGAAAAATGGGTGGAGTCTGTGAGTGTTAGTGGGAAAAAAACGGTGGGAAAGGGAGGGGGGAAGAAGCTATCCTCCGACGAGTCTAGCATGGCCGGGCGTTTTTCTTATTATCACTGACGTCGGAAGTGCGAGATAAGGAACCGAGCAAAAAAGGGGCATCGGAGTTTCGCACGTCTCGCGAACGGTCGCGTGGCTCTCTCCCAACAAGATTCTCCAACATTTTCCACCGAAAGTAAACGTGAAAAAAAATTAAAAAAAAAAACAAAAAAAAAACAAAACAAAAAAAAAAAAAAATCGTGGTTTTTCGCTTTTGATTTTTTTCTTTGCGGCTCTGTTTTGATAATCGACACTAACTGACCGCACTCATGGCAATTTCCAGTCTCCGTTTCAGTTTTTTCATCTCCCCCGTCTCGATTTCTTCGCCGGGACGATTAAAATAAAAGGCGACCACGTGGAGAGCCGCAAGACGAATGAGAACGAGCGAAAGAGAGACGGCAACGAAAGATTGAGACAATTTCACGAACTCTCGGACGAAAAGCCTCCTAAACATTTTCACTCCTGCCGAAACAAAGTAGCCAAAAAAAAAAAAAAAAAAAAAACATTTTCTCACTCTCGATTTTTCTCCCCATTTTTATTTCACATCTCCTTCTCGAAGCTAACTGACCACGCTCAATGCGATTTGCAGTTTTCATTTGCGTTTTTTTTTTCCTTCTGTCCCGTCTCGAATTCTTCGCTGTGGCAATAAAAATAAATGGCAAACTGCGGGAGGGGGGCAGCCGAGGAGGTGATGTGCATTACGAGATGAAAGAGGAGAAACGAAGAAGACGGGGACGGAGGGTGATAAAAGAATGAGGCGATGGCTGGCACCGGTGGTCTTGGAAAATAAGGGAACGAGCGAATGTGGCAAATAAGAGTGACATATATATATATATATATATATATATATATATATATATATATATATATATATATAAATATATATACATATATATATGTATATGCCACCGTGTTCGGACGCCGTTTAGTTTCGCGCGACGTGCCCGGACGTGGGGGCCCCTCTCGGGGTTGCGAAGAGTACGTAATAAGACGGAAGGAGTACGAAAGAGTTGGGAGGAAAAAAAAAAAGAAAAAAAAAAAAAAAGAGAGTCAGAAATTTACAGAGCAGTCGAAGGAAGCAATGAGCGAGAAGAAGTCGGCCGAGCGGGTGGCATCGGCTGGAGGGGCCCGAGCTGTAGAAGGAGGCGGCGGAGGGGAAGGGGGCACGAGATGAGAGACACAAGCGCGACGGGGGCGTGAGAGGGGAACCCGAAGGCAAGGAGGAGACCGACGCCACCGCCGACGCCGCGAGAGAGGAGAGAAAAAAAAATAATAAAAATAAAAATCCGGCAGGCCTTGGCTGCTGCAGTCGTCGCCGGCCGCGTTGCCAAGTCTCATTTGTTTATCGTTAAAGCGCGAGAGGAGGCTCTCCCGAACTCCCCCCCCCCCCCAACCCCAACCCCGCCGGCGACGGCGAGCGAATTCAATTTTTTTTTTTTTTTTTTTTTTTTTCATAATCGAACAAATGATTTATCGGAGTCAATCTGTGAATTATTTGTGGCTGAGATGCTCGTTCGAAAGTGGTTTCACGCGAGGATACGATGCATCGAAAAAATTCGTTCGGGATGTTTCGTCGATTCGTCGCCACGATGACTGATTCAATTGAATTTAATTTTCGTTTTTATCGTATTCATTCTGTCGTGACTTTATCGTTCCACTTATCGTAAATGTACTATGGTAAATGACATTTTTATTTTTTTTTTCTTTGTATGTGTAACGTTTTTTACGAAGTGTCCCGTTATCGAATAAATCGATCGTTTCTTTTTTCCGATATTTCAGAAAATGATTTATCGTAGGCATTCGATGATTGTTTTGTCGTCGCGATGCCCGCCACACGGAAAGCCCTTCCACGTGACGATTCGACAGATTCAAAAAAACGCTAACAAACAACGCATCGATGAGATTCGAATTTACTGAATTTTCGTTGAACCCCCGAAATAGTTCGGTGAATTTCATTGATACATCGCTCCGACAACGTAATTTAATTTTCATTAATTACCTCATGATTTAATTTGTCCGAAAAATTCTCTTCGCCCGTCCAAAAGTGAATGACTAAATGATTTATTAATTAAAAAAAAAAAAAAAAAAAAAAAAAAAAAAAAAAAAAAAAAAAAAAAAACACCCTCGACGACGAAACATCCGTTTCGAAGGTTCGACCGGTGGATGAGCGCGAGTCGCGCGTGCTCCGAAGCCGGAGCTCACGCACGCGTATATCAATCCCGTACTTGCTCCGCCATTGTATGCACATAAATATGAATATTGGCTTTGTAAACCGTGCGGTCGGGGAGGTCGTCGCGGGAGATTCGAGCGGTCTTAATGCCGTCGAGTCACGTGAAATTTCAGATTAGCGATGGACTCTGTCCGTGGGTCACGGCGTCGACAGAATTTTCAACGTTTTGCCCATTATACATGCACCGTATTCGGATCACTTTCGTTATACGCGACGGTCACACGACGTCATTATATTTTACACGTGTACGAATATATACAATTATACATGGCTGAGGGGCAGAGGGGTGAAGGGGGGGGGGGGAAGGGGGGTCGGAAAGGTTGTAACGATACAGTTTGAGACACCGCGTGGCGGAAGGCTTTTCGCCCCCCTTCAACTCCCCCCTCTTCGCACGGCTGTCCCGCTCTGTCGTGATTATTAATAAAACCCGGTACGAGACGATAGCCAAGATGGTTTATTTGAATATAATGCGGTTATTCTGGTGCGGGTACGACGGCGCTGGTGCCGCGGCTGCTGGACTCGGATCGAGTCGGGGGTAACGCCGGGCATGCATACGATGACTCAGAAACGAGTCGCGAGAAAAGGCGAACTCCCCCCTCGAAGAGGTAGGCCAACGGTCTCTCTCAGTTTGTGGTGCACGAGCGCGCCACGTCGGCGACAAGTATGGGTTTGTTTCATTTTTTTTCCGTCGGAATTCGCGGGGTCGAATGATTTTTTTGTTTTTTTTTATTATTGATTATAGGTTTTTTTTTTGTCCCCCCCCCGGTGAATCATGAATTTCGGTGGGAAAATTTTCTCCGGAGCAATCTTCGTGTAGACGAAGTTGGAGTCAGCGAGGATTTGAATGTTTTTTTTTTTAATTATCGGCTATTGTAATTTTTTAAAAAAATATTTCTCATTGCGTTTTTCGTGAATGTGAGTCGATGAGTTTTCGAAAAAAAACGAGGGGTTTTCAAATGATTTTTTAAACTTTACCGGTGGATTTTTAGATTATTTTTATTATTTTTCTTACGCGCCACCGGGCTATGAATTTTGACATAAAATTCTCTTTCGCTTTTCTCAAAAGTCAGAATTTCTTGAATTCATATTTATAATGATAAACAAAAAATTATCAGGTAATTTACCGTGTTTGTGAGTGAACGGGGGGAAACAGGAAAATAATGGATTGAAGATATCTCGGGTTTCCGGTTGACTCGACCCTCTCAACCAATGCTCGCGCGTGAAGCGACGGTTTCCGCGTTCCCGCGACCATTCTCCGAGCGTGGCTCCAGTCCGCAAAACGGGAATTTTGCTATCGCGGAGATTCAGGGATTCTGTCAGCGATTTCTATTTGACTGGAACTTACGCATCGGACGACCGCAACGTCGACCGCCGATGCGCCGAACCATAGAATCGACACGCGAAACCGAAGAGAAGAACAGAGGCATCGGATAACAGATCCGCACGCCTCGACCTATACGCACGTCATCGGAGATGACACGACATTCTCGAAGCGACGGAAAGATATCATTATCGCACCATTTTTTTTTTTTTCATTCGACTTATTAAAAAAAAAAAAAAATTATATGGGTGATTCTTACATAACTGTGATTTTTGAAACGCAAAATTTTTTTAAATAAAAAATGCTTCAAAACTTGTGATCTGGGTGCTTTGGTGCTATTGGTCTTTTATTATGCTCAAAATTAAGAATGAAAAGTAGCTCTGCTACAACTTCAATAGAAAAGAAGCTAGAACAAAAATTCGAAATTTCACTATCACGACGGTACTGGCATCAGAATTAAATATTCAAAATATTTGGCTAAATCTCTTAAAATAATAAAACAAATGATAAATTATATGATTTTGATAATTATACAGAGACATTCACGGTATTTTCTTTCTCGATTTTAAAAATCTTTAAAATTCATTAACGGTAGAATTAAAATAACAATTTTTATAATAGTCTTGGAATAAAACAAAGTTTAACATTAGTTAAATATTGAAATTAATTGAAGTTTTCAACAAATTTTTATAATACCAGATCAATTGAACATGATAATGGATTGAAACATCAAGGAAATATTCATTTAAATATCATTTGTTTTGTTTACCATGGTACTGACATTTCGGATATAATTATGCAAATTATTCGTGACCCATGAATAAATATGCTTCAACATACATTGTCGACAGTAAAACACTATCAAATTTATCATAACTATCATTTTTTAATTTAAGAAAAAAAACATGTCAAACAATAAATCAAGTACTGGACACAAAAAATCACAGCTATTTGAGAATCACCCGTATACCGTTTAAAAAAAAAAAAAAAAAACAAACAAAAAAGGTGTAAAATAAAAAAAGTTGAATCGAAAAAAACGTAAAGAGGTATTTGAAAAAATGACCGAGAGACTGCCATATTTTCGCACGTCTCGAGAGACTTTTTTTCTTCTCGTTCGTTAACGGGGTTCCTCGCCTCGTTTCCGCAACCTCGCGCCGCTCGGGTCACCCACTCACACATCTCGGCTTTCATCGTATCCGACTTCGAAGTTGACAGAGAGAAGAAAGAAAAAGAGCGAGAGAAAAAAATAGGGGCCTCTGGAGCAAGACAATACGATCCGGCTTGACCGCGCTCAGTCGCATCTCCGGATGCACCGTTGCCCGTAAATGCAACGAACAAATTTCACCAAAAACGTCCTACGATGAAACCTTTTTTTTTTCTCAATGTTTTCCGTCGTATTTTCGTGTCCGACATTTTACGAATTCTCGAATTGCTCCAAGTCGAGCGTTCGGGCACGAAAACGAAAAATCTACCGAAAACTCTCCGACTATCATCGATAAATTGAGAAAACATTTTTTACTCACAATTTCCCGCGTGACGTATTCGAGATTTTTTTTTTTTTTTTTTTTCACGTGAGGCGAGGGCGCGACGAGTCGCGATTGAATCGTGTGCGAACGGGGAACGCGTTTCAGTTTATAAAAAGAAATGCCCGCGGGCCGGCGAGAGGAATAAAAAATAATGTAAGGCCAAGTGAGTTTCCGATGGCGATGGCCAAGAGCGGATCAAACGGGCGAGTAGGGACGGAAGGGGGGGGGGGGGGGGGACCTGATAATCTTTAATTTATTTTAATGACGCCGAGGCGTGACTCGTCTCTGTGAGTGGTATCGCAAACTGTGCGACGTAGCAGACGACGATAGCGGGATCGCGAGGCGCCGAGGGGGGAAAAATGAAAATGTGCTTCGAGGCAGCGGCGAGCAGCGTGGCCGCGCGCGTTGTCGGAGGTCAGGTTCACCAGCCGCGCGCGCGGCGCATTCGCTCCCGTTGCGCTCCATCGGCGAGTGAGAAAGTCTCCGCCGGCGATAACCGCCGGAACAAAACAAGAATATAAAAAAAAAAAAAAAAAAAAAAAAAAAACAACAAAAAACACACAAAAACAATAACGCGAAAGTCACGAAGAAGATTTTGAAAAAATGAAAATCACCGAAACAAAATGAAAAAAAAAAAAACAAAAAGTCTGAAAACGGAAAAAAAAAAAAAAAAAAAAAAATTTGAACCAACTGAATTAAATATTGGCACGAATTAAAAAAAAAACGAGACGAAAAAAATTGTCTCGTCAATTAAAAAAAAAAATCTTTCAATTTTTGTAATTCATTTTTTTTTTTTTTTTTTTTTTTTTTTTTTTTTTTTTTCAATCCTCCGTTCAAATAACTCGACGAGGCGCGTATACGGGGCACGAAGAGAGTTAAGAGCGTACGAGGGCGGCGTCATGGTTGCGAGCTTTTGCCTTCTTCTCGTCTTGTGTACGTTCGACTTCGTTTACGACGAGAAGGACGACGAAGGTGGAGGGAGAGAGCGAGAGACGAGAGAGAAAGAATGAGTCTACTTGCACTGTAAGCCGGCCGGTCCGGTGGCCGCCGACGCCGTTCGCCACCACGAGAAACGAGCGTTGGATGCTGCACTCTGTGCATCTTGCATATATGTATGTTTTATGTCAGAGCGCGCATTCTGCATTTGCGCCGTTGCCACGTCCGTACCCGACCACTCTTATCCTCCTCTTTCTTTTCTCATCTTTATATACTCACACGAATATATATATATATATATATATATATATATATATATATATATATGAAAATTCTTTTTATTTTTTTACTCTTCTCTTTTTTTTTTCCTCAATCGCGGCTTCGCATTACTTATTCTCTAAAACCCCCTTTGCCCCCCCCCCCCCCCCATCGTGCTCTCCTCTTCTTTCGTATGTTTCTTTCGCTACAACTAACCTACCCACACACACACACACACACTCGTGACATTTCTCAAAGACCCTAGTGCCGGGGCAATGTCATTGAACTCTCTATCTCTCCACTGCGGTAAAAAAAAAAAAAGTTACAAAAAAAAAAAAAACCCCCCCGAAGAAGAGGAAGAAGAGGACGATTAAGCGAGAATGGAAGGATGCAAAAAATTGATCAGGAAAAAAGTCTTTGTTGATCGGAGCGTAATTATTTTTCTTTACTGTTTGTTTGTTTTTTTTTTCTATGTCTCGAATTCTAGCGATGAATGCGAAGCGACTCGATCGCTTATCCGAATATTAATCTCCGAAATGACTTTCGTATCGAATATCCGTTCGGTGTTGATTTTTGAATTTCTGCTTTGAAAAACGAAAAAAAAACAAAAAAAACAAAAAAACACAGAAACAAAGCCGGTCTCGATTTTCATCCGTGGGAAAAATAATCTCGAGCTGGCGTTTTCGACGCTTGCGAAACTCGCGCCCGCGACAACGAATCTCTACAATGACCTCTCATCGATAATCCATTCGCTGTAAAATTTAAAAAAAATCCGTTTTCAACCAAAAAAAAAAAAAGGAGCTAAAGTTGAGTTTCACCAGTGGAGAAAAAAAAATAATCTGAAGCTGCTGGTTTTACGCGCGTGCAAACGCGAGTTCCTTTCTCTCGCGGTCGCCGATACTGAGACACGCGCGTTCTGCATCCGCAGCTCGTTCGGTCCAGTTGATTCAGCGCTCGTCCATTATTCTCTGAACTTCCACCGCGCGTTTGCGTTAAAAAAACAAAAAAATGTTATTTATTTTGTTTCAATTTTTTTTTAACTATTTTACCTCGATCGATCAAGGAAATGGATTTACGCGAGAAACGGTCTTCGCCGGATTGTTCGTCCGTCGTCGCTCGACCGATGCGCGTCGAGCGATATATTTTTATCTTCCACGAAGCAAAATGGTGGGTTGAGTTTTGGATGTACGGTTGCGCGCGCTACGCCACGAGGTCGTCGGCGTCGTTGCGCGCGCTAAAAGCCGCCGCGTGCGATTGGCCACGCGTTGGCGTAGGTCGCGGTCGACAGAAACGCCGCCGAGCTCGCCAATCTCTGTGCCCCACGCTTCTGATTCACTCGATTTAATAATTATTTTATTTAAAATTTTTTTTTTTATTATTATTATTTTTTTTTTCCTTATCCGCATCGGTGTATTTTATTTTGTGAAATAACCTCTGAATAACGAAGTCGAGGTGTCGAACGGATCGTGAAATTTTATAGTCTAGGACAGTTCTCGATTTCGTTTTGAGCCGTTCATGCTCGAAAGAGCGCGTCGCCCTCGCGCCAGAATTCAATGTCCCATGGGAAGATCTTTTCACCTACCGGGTCGACCTCATTAATTCGTGTTCGAGCATTGTTTCCTGAATATTAAAACAAACAAAAAATTAATAATAAAAAAAAGTCGACAAAAAATTTCAGGCCAACCTTGATCCCCATTGAATGTTTGAGCTTGATCTGAGATTGTGTCTCGCGCGGCAAAGGTCTCGGATCAATCTCCAGTTTGATTTTCCGGTCTCTCGTCCGATTGTGAATTCAATCGTGAAAATAAAATAAACTTTAACAATCTCATAATCCACGAATTAATTGTCGCATCGGCAAGTGAAAAAAGTTGCCAATATTTTTTCCATTAAATTTTTCAATACAACGAAAAACCTCAAATAATAATCAAAACGATTCGGCTGCAAAGTCCATCACGAAAACCAAATAATTATCATTAAATCCATTTACCGTAAATTTATTTCAACGACCCAACGGTGAGTGAAAAAAATGTCGCATAAAAAAAAAAATCTTTCCCTAAATCCATTCGTTCAATAAGATTTTATTAAAAAATTTACCGCGTTGACGCGAAAGAAAAAAAAAAAATTCAATCGGTCGTAATGGCGACAAGGAAAAATCGTCGCTAACGTTTCTTACCTCAATGATTGTGCGGTGGGTGGTCTCGAGGTCTGAATAGGATCACGGTAAAGCTCTGATATCGGCGGTCATCAATCGTGTTTCGCAGCTTATCGTTTACACCGAACGGTGAAAAACCGTAGCGGCAATATTAATTATCTTTGTGAAACGACAAAGCGTGTACGAAACGGATAAATTAAAACTGATCACAATATATGGCACACCGTTCCTCGTGTTCATCGTCTTTCGGCACTTGGTCGCATGGGGAGGTCGGGAGGTCGGGAGTGGGGGGTCGATCTTGGGCTCAGCGAGATAATGCAAGCTGGACGGAGTTTGGAATTTTTTTTTTTTTTTCGGTCCCCAACGTTACGGGTTCGCGTCCACTTGGAATTTTTCGATTCGACGAAACCCAATTTTTCCGTGTATATATTTTTTTTTTAGATTCCAATTTGAAAAAAAATAATTAATAATAACGTCGATGAATTTTTTTTCGCCACTCGAGTTCACTGTCAGCTGTCAAAACTAACGCGACGCTGGGCCCGGGAGCGCAACGCGGCACCTCCGTCGGCGTGTACAGGAGGACAACTCAGCGTGCCGCCAAGTAACCGAGTAGAGACGGTATCGAGGCAGCGCCACGGTACTCCCCGACGCCCGTCATCGGCCCGATCGGCAGTCACACGAGAGCCCGCTTCACCAAAAGAATCGTCCAGCCGAATCGCCCGACCAAAACCACTTTTTTCCCCGTCTCCCGAAGAGCTCACCGAAAAATCATTAAATTCGAGAAAGAAAACAAAAGAAAAACAAATGTGAAGAAAAATCCGGAACACTTTTTTCGGCGCGATGCTTCTACCGGAAAGTCTGGTCGCGCCTGACGCGTCGAAACGGACGACGCTGTTTCACAATCGGCAGAATAAATACAACGACAACGAGAGTTTACGCGTGGAACGAGAACGCGGGATGAAAAGAACGTCGAACGGCGAGATAAAATATCGAGGAGTTTCGGCGATGTTGCGTGCGCACCTTGCTTCGTTAAAGAGTCTTTTCCGTATAAAATGCTGGGGCGCCGCGGAGAGCCGGGCTCATCGTCACACACACCGAGTACAGAGAAGTATATGGCGTAAAAAGAGTAGTATGAAAGAAAAAAAAAAAAAAAGAAAAAGAAAAAGAAAAAGAAAAAGAAAAAACATGAAGAAAGAACGAGAAGAAAAAAAAGTACGCTCGCACAACACGGCGAGCGAGAGAAGAGGAGAGTCGGCGTAGTCAGGCTAGCGGCCGTCCTCGGGCGTGATTGGTCGTCGGTGGTGGGGTGGGGGAAGTGGCGCGAAGGTCTGAAGGTGCAGCAGCGGGCCGGAGCTCCGGAGATCCGAAGTCGCCGGAGTCGGCAGTCGCAGCGGCAAGACGGAACGGAACGCTCGATGCAGCAGCGAAGACCGTTGTATCGGGTGTACGTAGGACGAGAAGTATGCGGAGGGGGGGGGGGGGGGATCACCGGTAAGAAGTACGACTGGGAGAGGGGGGGGGGAGAAGGGGTTCGGTTGGGTCTTTTCAGGGACCCCCTTGAACGGCAACCGCGGAGAAAGGTCGAGGACGAAAGAATAAGTCGATAGCGCGAGAAGCGAGATTAACTTTTACAGCTCAATGAGCGAAGCAATTCCGGGCGCGATATTATTCACGTTCGAAGGAACAAACAAAACAAAGAGAATCCGCCATATTTGAAATATTGAGATAGAAAAAATAAAAGCAAGGATCGATTATGTTGCGTCGCTGCGTTCTCCTTGCCCGGACGTTATAATCGGGCTGTACATTATAACCTCAATTTACCGTCGGGTGCGGAGAATGGAAAAGATAAAAAACGCTCTAACCGATCGGCCGTCATAGATGAAACGAAGCCGTAGGCCCATTGACGAGGGACGCGTAGGCCGCACAATGGAAGTAGGAGTATCTAGCCAATAGCCAGTTAATTCGGGCCAGTTCAGTTGCGAGGGAGGGGCCCGTTGGGCCCACCCGCCACGGGGCCCCTAGAGCACCGCTGGTCTAGGCGGGAGAGGATATGCGGAACGGGTCTGGCTAGAGCGCGATGCCCTCAGTGGCGGTCGTTCGGGAAAAAGATGGAGGATTGTCTATCCGAGCAACTTTCTCTGCATCTCTTTCGCACTCTGTGATCTCGACGAGTCGTACACACGCGCACGCTTATGTATGCACGGACAGAAAACGTGTGCGTATAGAACGAGTAGTGTGTATGCAGCGTTAATATGTTCCACGTCCGATACTCTCACCGAGAGATGTACCGCCAGTGCGTCTGCGTCTGTCCTCCCGCGCTTCCCCTCTCCGAGTCCCGCGTCGTCTTTCTCGGGCCGGAGTTATACAGGCTATTCACCCACGCATGCCACGAGACGAGGATGAATACTCGGCTCACCGCGTATCGCCAGCATGCTGGACGCACACACACAAGTACACACACACACACACACACACCGTCCGTAATCAACTATAGTCTGGTTGCGGTCATGACTAGTGCTAACTGTATTGATGCCTGTAACGGATTTCCTAACCTCCGATATCCCGAATAGCTACGTAAACCAATGTGTACGAATATTGCCAGTCGCCGCTCGAAGCTCTCCTCATCCGTTGCCCTTGAGCCGGAAAGGGGGCATCGAGAGAGAGAAAAAAAAAAAAACAAACGAAAAAGAAACTGTGTTGCAACGAGAGAACAAAGAAAAAGCTACTCTCGACTTCTCGAGGATAAAAGAATCTCGGCCCTGGTCCGATCGATTCGTTTCTTTTTTTATTTGCCAATCGCTTGCGCGCGTTGTACACACGGTGAAATCCGGCGCTGTATTTTTTTTTTTTTATCTTACGTTCGTTCGTATTCTTCTTCTTCATCCTCGTCCACTCTGTCGGTGTAGACTCTTTGCCGTGTGTTTTCGTGCATCTGTGGTCGTGCATCTCCCCTGACCCAGATTCCGAATCGGCGTTATTTTTTTTAGCCACGGCCTTTTTATCTTCTCCGGTTCGTACTCTCACTCGCTCGTCTCCGTTCCCCCTGCCGAGCCCCGCTGGCCGTACGCTCGAGCCGAGGCGACTGCTGCTACTCTTGCACGCGCACGCTGCCCCCTCCCCCCTCTCGATGCCGCCCCCCCACTCCGCGCAGTCGAACCGCTCGCCCCCCCACCACAGCACGCTCGTGGATGAGTTTCGACCCCCACCCAGCGGCGAATCTCCTACTCAGCGGCGTCCCGCCTGCTCTCTGCCCTTCTCGCAACGGCTAACCGTCGTCCCTCCTCGCTCTACTCACTCCGCCATGAGCACGCCGTCTGTTTATCATTCTCTCTCTTGCACGCTCTTCCCCAACCGAACCTGACCTACGACTACGTTCTCGCGGGAATCACGCGAATTTCGGATGTTTTCGATGCACACGCAGCTACGCAATCGCGAGAGAATTTGAGGTTAGAATCGATAGACATGCGTCGGACTGGGCGTTCGTTCGATTATTCTCGAGAAGGAACTTTATTTCGTTAACCGTCGCGTACGTTGCAGGTCCGTAGCACGTGACTCCTCGAACGCTTCTTATGTACCGAGAAACGACTCGGGATATCGAACGTTTATTTTTGTCGCAGAGACGACTCGATGGTATCGAGACCGAACAGATTAGCAGGCTCGTCGGGACATCGGACGGAGACGGCTGGAGAAGGTAAGATGGACACTGTTTTGTTTCTTCCAATGTTTGAGTCCAAAAATATGTTTTTTTTTTTTTTTTATCTCTCTGACGATTAAAATTGTCTGGCTTGGAGAAATCGAAGGCAATTTTCTACGATGCCATGGAATATTGTAGTTTGTAGGTGATAATACCGGTATCGTAGAATTTAACGGTTTTTTTTTTCCTCTAGCCGTGCATAACGAATATAGTATGAGAGGCGGAGAGGAAGGAGGCGGACGAAGAGAGAATGAGAAAAAGATATGGTGGGGCGACTCGGGTGAAGAGCGGGAGGTTCGGATGGGGGAGATCCACGGCAATATACACACTCGGGCTCACGCAGTTTTGCTATTCGATTTTGCAAACTTATATTTAGAAGGGCAACGATCTTTTGCCGAGACTACGACGACGCTTGTGCCACGCTCTTTATCCCGCCGATTCGTCCCGAGAGAGAGAGAGAGAGAGAGAGAGAGAGAGAGAGAAAGAGCGAGCTATCCACAGAATTTTACTCGCATCTTTGCAGCGTTAGTTTATCCAAACTACGGCCAATCGACGCTACGCTCTTGGGTCGAACGTTTCGCTTGCGCGCAACAGTCGATACGAATCCCAGCTTCGTTCTAACCTAAAAAATCCTACAGTTATGACGAATTTTTCGTTCCAACGCACTCTCGCTTTCGCCCTCCTATTTCCGAAAACTCATCGTCTCGGTTTCTTTCGCTCTGGCATTCCACATCGTCCGGAATTTCCTCGCGTCTTTTCAGCCCTTTATCCGATCTACCGATATAAATTTCATCATTATTCGAGTCTTGAAACAAAATGGACGACAGACGTAACTTCAGTTTTATTCGTACCTCGGATAACTCGAACTTTTTTTCTCCATCGCATTCTCCTCTCGATTTACTATTTTTTTAATCGGCTTTTTCCGTTTCGTTCGTTTTTACCAACGTATCGTTCGCACGCGTTACCGCCCTGACCTACCCCAGCAAGCGGTAGCTCGCCCACACGGTCGCTGTCTCCGAGCGTCTTTCTCTCTCGGCTCGAGTGTTTCGCAATGTTGGCGAAAGACGGACGAGAGCGCGTACGGCGACGACGCGGATGCCGAGTTTATTCTTTGTGTCCGGAGAGCTCTCCGGGCGCGAGAGACCTCGAGCGTTCCCGCGCGCGTGTTCCTCTGTGTATGCCTTTTTTTTATCGTTCGTTGACTCCGGGCGCGCGTTCCGTGGCGGGGCTCACCGAGCTCGGTCCACATGCGGAGCCTCCCGACGATTCTCGCCGTCGTCCATTTTTTTCTTTCTCTCTCTCTCTCTCTCGCGCTCTTTATATTTCAAACGCTCTTTCAATATTCGTTTCGCTCAGCCTCCAGCGGGCGAACGACGATAAGATTGCGACGGAGGGCTTGCGCGAGGAACGAACCGGACCGCACCGCCTCGACAAATGAATTCCACTCTCGAGTGTCCAATCGATACCGAGAATTCGTTTCGGACGAGGCTGCCGATGAAAAATTTTCCACGGAGATTCAATCCGATCGCTACGCGTCGCTGTAATTCGTGTCAATTGTTTCACACCGTTCGGCGCGAGGACGGATCGTCGAAAATATTTAACGATTCGAACAGTTGACGATAAAGGTCGGACGATTTGGAACTTGGAAACAGTCGTGAGCGGTGAAAAAATGTTTCGAGAATTCCCGATTCACATTGATACGGGAACATTGAAAAATATTATTTTTCATCGTTTGTTACTTTTACAGGGGAAATCGTTGCTTTCACGATTGAGAACAGTTTATTCGATGAGAGAAAAATCAGCGGAAAACTAACTCCATAGAAATATAAAATGAAACGAGTTTCTTAAATCTCGTAACTCGTGAATTTTGTAAACTTCTTTGCTTCACTCATATTTATTTTCCACGGCTAACCGTATGAAAATTTCGAATGGTTGATCAATGGAAACTAAATTTTTTGAGAGTTCCTCAAGATGAATAAAATATTTTGAAAAAAAACAAAAAACAAAAAACAAAAAACAAAAACAGATGGTGAAAAAAATATTCAACGCCGTCGATGAAATCGTTTCATTAATTTGAAGGCAAAAATCTTTACACTCGAAATTAAAAAAAAATTCGCGGCGGACAAGATATTTCTGTCGTTATTGTTTCGGTGATTATTGAAACAAAGCGGAATGATAAATCAACAGCGTTCCCGAAGGGTTTTTCGTACCGATTAACGATACAACAATATAATATAGCGTGCGATCGCGCGACCCTTTCACGAAGATAGGAATATCAAAAGTTTTACGACGAATCCTCGAATCCACGGTGGTTATACATTACTGTTACCGATCATGCGATCTCGAAATCATAGAAAATTACTGAAAACCCGAAGAAACGGATCGAGCTTCCCGCTCTCTCTCTCTCTCTCTCCCTCTCTTTCGCCCTTTTTCTCCCCCGGACAAAGACTCTCTCCCTCGTGGGGTAGGTTTCGAACGGAAGAGCTATCGGTACGTTATAATTTTGTCTCAGTCAGCTAACGGCCCGACGACACGGAAGCGCGGTTGCTTCGTCTCGGAACGGAAAATCCCGATTTCAATTGTACAACATCGTGGAGACTAAAGAAATAAAGAAGCTAAAAGAGTTAAAGAAATTTTCGAAGCTCGGAACGCGGTAACTCTGTAATTCGCGGTACTTTGCACGGGTAAAAAAAAAAAACCAGCTCAAATAAACGTCATTTTTAATGCAGTAAATATATTTCAGATATTCAACGCACCTGGCATGTCAAAAAGGAAATTCATTTTTTTTTCAAATATATAAAAATGAAATCTTCTTTTTTAAGGTAAATGGGGGGGGGGGGGGGGGGGTTAAAAAAATATACGATGAAATCAACGAAATCTTCGAGAACTCCAGAGACAGGATCTCAGATTTAAATAATAATTCCATAATTCCACTATATAAAAAAAAAAAAAAAATCTCGAATCACAATTTATTTAGTCATCGCCTTGTCCGTCTTTTCCGTTCAACACCCGTCGAACAAAGAAACAACGAAGAGAAACGTCGAGACTGCAACGCGGATTTTTTCGGTTGCTCCACGCCGGGACCAAAAGAAAGATGCGAATTTAAAGGGTTGGACGGCGAGAGGGTTCGGTGAAACAAAAACGGAGTCGGCAGCCGTTGTCGTAGAGCAAAAACATTGCTAGTTCAGAAAGGGCCGTCCGTGCGAGAAAGCGTTGCGTAGGGTCTTCTTTTTCTTAGGCCGGATTCTCAACCCTTGCGCGTTCCCTTTCACAGCGAATACTCCATGCATGCCCGACTGAGACAATGACCAAACCCACCTATCCAATTTGCATTGTTCTTCGCCTTTCTTTCCACCGAGCGATCCGAACTTTCTTCCGGACTGGATTATTTTTTTTTTTTTTTTTTTTTTTTTTTTTTTTTTTTCGCCTACTCGCCTCTCTTTAGTCTCGTAATTTAGTTCCGGTTTTCATTGAGGTAGATTTCAGGCAGCTGTCACCGATCCACGTTTCGAGGTGGAAAAAAAAAAAAAAAAAAAAAAAAAAAACAACAAAAAAGAAACCGGAATTTCGCGAAGCTCGAACACGATGTGTGGCGCAGTCGTTGGTGAGAGCGGACGATGGGATTGCGAAGGAAGATGAAAGAGTGTCGGGATGTCGGGAGGGAGGTGAGAAAAAAAATTCATTTGAATCCCATAAAAGCCGCGCTCCGGT